>JARQOD010000001.1:55586989-55655586 GCA_033576555.1 Oophaga sylvatica
TTTGCTTTTGGTGGAAGCAGGATCGAAGTCATCTGAATTTGAATCTAGGAGATAGAGAAATAAGAATGAATGAAGCTGAGAAATTAATTATTGTCAACATTTCCACTGCCATTTTATATACTGTATACACATTGTATGTGGATGGTTGTCTGGACACTCAGGCTACATTGGCAGCCGAACGATGTCTTCTTTCCTCCCACCCACAAGGTCACAATGCGTAAGTGGTGAGTGGGTAAAGAATAAGCCTGGTCCTTAACACTGAGAAGAGCATTAGGGTGAAGATAAAAGGGAAGGTTTGTCACCAAAATAGTGCATGTATGAGCATTGCGCTAAGCCTATTAGAGCTGCTATTGGCCCGTAGGGTGGTTGGATCGGACAACTGTTTGCCTTTCTTGGAGAATGACAAGACCAAAACTTCTTCAAGGGGGTGGATCGAGTGATGGAGAGGCGATTGCAGTTTGAAAGTGGTTCAGAAAGTTGAGCAAAGTGAGTCATCATCGGACCACAGAATCAGTTAATTCGGCTACCACTATTCAGATTGTGAGTCTAACTGTAGAAGAGGAAGGTTTACAGGAATATGGTGCAGGCCACCATTGAAGCAGTATTCAATGAGAGTGTCACTGGTCTTTGTGGGTTTAGCGCTAACAAGAAAGTCTTGAGTGGTTGTAGTGAATGAAGAGAACAATGACCACAGTACAGAGCTCAGGTCCGTGGGATCTGTAGGTTAATCATAATATGTTTCAATTTGAAAGGCATCAGGAAAGAGCTACGGCGTAGGACTAGTTGCCTGAGGCATGACACATGGCTTAAGTTTCAACGTCATATTCTAAGTGGGTTAACTTGTGCTTAGTAGAGGATAGGAGAAGTGTCATGGGCCTAGATGAGAGTGCAACAAACACTAGATAGCCAATGCAAGCTAAGTGAATAGTTGGATAAAACTGTTGTCCAAGATAAAGGACTGGGGCAGTTTGTTAGACCTCAGGGACCAGGACCTTACAGGTTCCCTTTTTGAGTCTTTTTAAAATAATATTAATATTAATAATACTATCGAAAAAAAAAAAATATATATAATAGTATATATACAGGTCCTGAAGAGCCAGCTCAATGGGAAGAATAAAATCTGCGCAATCAATACATATGCCCCGCCAGTTATCAGATAAACTGCTGGCATAGTGTGCTGGCCAAAAGAAGAGATGGAAGCTGCAGATGTGAAGACACGAAAGCTCCTCACAATGCATGGAGATCTCCACCCTAAGTCTAACACCCAAAGATTGTATACCAACAGAAAGGAGGGTGGTCGAGGCTTGATAAGCATCCAAGCCACCATCACGGATGAAACAAGGAGTATCCAGGAATACATCGGAAGAATGGCGCCAAAAGATGAGATGCTGAGAGAAAGCCTAAAGGGGCCTTTACACATGCGAGATCGCTAGCGATATCGCTCAAGCGTCACCGATATTGTGATGTAACAGCGATCTCGCTAGCGATCTCGCTTCGTGTGAAATGTAGCGGCGACCGGCACCCCCGCTGGCTATCGCTGATCGTGCTCGAATGCGCTGGTCCATTTTTCCATCGTTGGCGTCCCGCTGGCCAGCACTAATAGCTGTGTTTGAAGCTTAAAAACGACGAGCGACCTCGTTAGCGATGCAGAGCTCAGCGACGCAGGCGTGACAAAGCTATGTTACCGGTCACGCCCCCTCTGCCCCTATTGGTGAGTACAGCGCTCCCAATATGTGAAAATTGGGCGACTTAAAAAAAGACAACGCTGTAGCGCCTCCTTCCATTCTTTGTTCCTGTGCACTGTGGATGGTATTAACTGGTTTGCCTTCTGCGTTCCCGTATGAGTCGCAAAAGCGTTGGATTTCACACCGTGGTTGCTTCAGCGTCCCTGACTGAAGTTATTCGTGGATTCATTTTATTCATCAAAGGACTGCTCTGTCTGCAATGTAAGATATAAACTGTAGCGCTAATACGGTCTCTTTTATGACGCCGTCAGCCAATGAGAGCGCAGCAGTGACCACCAATCAGTGCTGGGGGGCGTGAAAGGGAAACGCTGGAGCATGCCCACCGAGGATGGAATCGGTTACAATAAAGTAGTGTGACAAGGGCTCAACAACCGGGAGGTCGTTATGCAAATCGCTGATCTGTCTTGCGTCGTTGAGGAGATTGGACTGTTTGAAAGCTAATTAGCGATCATGTAATGACGCACCAGCGATCTTTGCCTGGTCGGATCGTTATCGTGATTGCTGTTGCGTCGCTATGTGTAAAGGCCCCTTAAGGCAGCAACAACAACAGATCTGGAAGGAAGAACAGGAACATGAAGCGCCATGGCAAGACAAGCCACTGTATGGGATGTACCATCAACAGATAATGGAGGTGGCTGACATGGAGAAATCCTACCAATGGCTGGACTCCGAGACAGCACCGAGTCACTAATCACAGCGTCACAAGAATAAGCACTAAGTACCAGATCCAAAGAAGAAGGAATCTACCACACATGACAAGACCTAAGTGCAGACTATGCAAAGAAACATCAGAAACCGTCCAACACATAGTGGCAGGATGCAAAATGCAAGCAGGAACAGCATATAGCGAACGCCACAACCAATAGCGGGAATTGTATACAGGAACATCTGCACAGCATATGGGCCAAGTCCTCCTAAGTCCAGGTGGGAGACCCCAGAGAAAGTGGTGGAGAATGAAAGGGCTAAAATCCTGTGGGACTTCAACATCCAGATGGATAAGCAGGTGTTGGCTAACCAACCAGACATTGTCATAGTAGACAAGGATCAGAAGACTGCAATGATAATAGATGTGGCAGTGCCAAGTGACAGCAATATCAGAAAGAAGGAATATGAGAAGCTGGAGAAATACCAGGGCCTCAAAGGAGAACTGGAGAAGATGTGGAAGGTGAAGACAACAGTGATTCCAGTGGTGATAGCAGCACTTGGAGCAGTGACCCCTAAGTTAGAAGATTGGCTACAACCGATCCCAGGAGCAACATCTGAGCTCTCTGTCCAGAAAAGCGCAATGCTGGGAACAGCTAAGATCCTGCGCAGAACCCTTAAACTCCCAGGCTTCTGGTAGAGGATCCGAGAATGAGAAAGTACAACAAAAAGACCACCCCCAGTGGGGGTGAGAAGGAAGTTTTTTTTTTATATTGGGCAGCACGGTGGCTTAGTGGTTAGTACTGTTGCTTTGCAGCGCTGTGGTCCTGGTTTCAAAGCTCACCAAGGAAAGCATCTGAGTACGAGTTTGCATGGGTTTCCCCCGGGTTCTCCAGTTTCTCTCACTCTCCAAAAAAAAATACTCATAGGGATTCTACAGTATATTGTGGGCCTCAATGGGGACAGTAATGATGTCTATAAAGTGCTGTGGAATATGATAGCGCTATATAAGAAAGCATAATAGTAACTAAATATAGTATATATTTAATTACATTAATTAATTCCTACTTTTTCACATTACAATATTACTTTAAATGATTTACTTTTTCTAATGACACACTCTAATCATACATATGGTATTTCAAGATTTTATGATACGACAGGATTCCATTGTTTCAAAGTTTTCCTAATAGTAATTTATTACCCGGAAGATGAGAACAATAATGCAAATGATGGACTTTGCACTAAAGCAAAAAAAAAAACTGAAAAATACGGATTTTTGTGTTACTCACCGTAAAATCCTTTTCTCCGAGACGCTCATTGGGGGACACAGGACTGTGGGTGTATGCTACTGCCACTAGGAGGCTGACACTAAGTAAACATAAAAAAAGGTTAGCTCCTCCTCTGCCGTATACACCTCAGCACTGGCCGCAGGCAAACCCAGTTTAGTGCAAAAAGCAGTAGGAGGCTAAAACAAAAATCAGTGTTAATACAGGTACAATATATCCAGAAGTAAATCTACTGATATAGACCCAAGCAAACAAAATTAGCTTAGAAAGCAAAGCCATCCGGCTATAAGGGAGGGTGCTGTGTCCCCAATGAGCGTCTCGGAGAAAAGGATTTTACGGTGAGTAACACAAAAATCCGTATTTCTCCTTCGTCTCATTGGGGGACACAGGACTGTGGGACGTCCCAAAGCAGTCCACTTGGGTGGGAAACTGACTCCACAGTGCAATTATACATAGGCATTGCTCATAGGTGCGCTCCGCGCCCTGAAGAATCCTTCTACCCAGGCTAGCATCCGCTGACGCCTGAGTATGGACATTATAATGTTTTGAAAAAGTATGCAAACTGGACCAGGTTGCCGCCTTACAAACCTGTTCCGCCGAAGCCTGATGCCGAAGAGCCCAGGAAGCACCCACTGCTCTGGTGGAGTGAGCCCTGATTCCTGCGGGAACCACCGCGCCTCTGATGCGGTAGGCCTCTTGAATGGTTACCCGTATCCATCTAGCTAAAGTTGACCTAGACGCAGCGAGTCCCTTCCTGCGACCCTCAGGGAGGATAAACAGCGTGTCCGTCTGCCTAAAGGATGCCGTCCGAGATACATATCTCCTGAGTGCTCTCACCAGATCCAGCGTATGGAGAGCTTTTTCTACCCGGTGCGTCGGAGCTGGGCAAAATGAGGGCAAAACAATGTCCTCATTGATGTGAAATGAGGACACGACCTTAGGCAAAAAAGGAGGTGCTGGCCTAAGCACTACCTTATCACGGTGGAAAAGTAAGTACGGAGCTCGGCAGGATAGTGCTGCCAGCTCCGAAACCCGCCTTATGGATGTTATGGCCACTAAAAATACCACCTTCCAGGAAAGGTATGTCAGGGAAACCTCCTGAAGAGGCTCAAAAGGAGATTCTTGCAGAACTCCCAGAACCAGATTGAGATCCCAAACATCTAAGGGAGCCTTGTAGGGGGGCACTATATGGACAACCCCCTGAATAAAGGTCTTGACCTGTAAATTAGATGCGATCCTTCGCTGAAAAAGAACCGACAAGGCCGAAATTTGACGCCTAAGAGTACTTGGCGCTAAACCTGAATCTAAGCCTGCTTGGAGAAAAGACAGAATGTTGGGGATTGAAAAGTGAAGTGGGGAATAACCATGTTCCCTGCACCATGTAAAAAAGACCTTCCAAGTACCGTGGTAGATACGAGCCGAGGTGGGTTTTCTGGCGCTAGCCATTGTGGCGGCGACCTTTTTGGAGAATCCAGCCCTAGTCAGAATCCAAGATTCAACGGCCAGGCCGTCAAACACAGGACCGCTAAGTTCTGGTGGTAAACTGGGCCCTGGAAGAGAAGATCCACGCGTTCTGGCAGACGCCAGGGTGCGTCGCTGAGCAGCTTTACCAGCTCTGCGTACCATGAGCGACGCGGCCAATCCGGAGCGATCAATATCGCTGGTACCCCCTCTAACCTGATCTTCCTGATCACCCTTGGGAGCAGAGCCATTGGTGGAAACAAGTACAGAAGATGAAACTGATTCCATGGTAGAACCAGGGCATCCACTGCAATTGCCTGCGGATCTCGGTACCGGGAGACAAAGTTGGGCACCTTGGCGTTTATCCTGGAGGCCATCAGGTCCACATCTGGGGTTCCCCAACGTAGGCATATCTGCTGGAATACCTCGGGATGTAGCGACCATTCCCCTGACGCTATCCCCTGACGGCTGAGAAAATCCGCTGCCCAGTTCTCCTCGCCTGGAATGTGGACCGCTGATATCACAGAGTGATTTCTTTCTGCCCAGGATAGAATGTGTCCTACCTCGCGCATGGCTGCCCTGCTGCGGGTACCCCCCTGATGATTTATGTATGCCACCGCTGTGGCATTGTCCGATTGTATTCGGACAGGGCGGCCCGCCAAATGATGGTGAAAACGCCTCAGAGCCAGCCGAACAGCTCGGATCTCCAAAATATTGATTGGGAGGGTCGCTTCCTGCCGACACCAAGTCCCCTGAGCTGTATAGTGACGAAACACTGCTCCCCATCCGAGAAGGCTGGCGTCCGTTGTGACTATCAGCCAATGGACTGGAGGAAAATATCGCCCCTGGCGAAGAGTGATGTCCCTTGTCCACCACGAAAGCGTCTGTCTGACCTGCCGGGACAGACGGCACTGAAAATTGAGCGAGTAAGGGCTCCCGTTCCATACTGCCAAGAGAGCATGCTGAAGGGAGCGGAGATGGAACTGGGCAAATGGAATGGCTTCGATCGCTGCCACCATCCTTCCTAGGACCCTCATACAAAACCGGATGGTGTGAGGTATTGGTTGGCGAAGGATCCGTACCTCCTGACGGAGAACTAGAGCCTTCTCCTGAGGAAGAGTTATCAACCCTTGAGCAGTGTTGAAAATCTTTCCCTAAAAAGGTGATCCTTTGAGATGGCACGGGAGATGATTTCTTTAGATTCACCAGCCACCCCAGGCGAGCAAGGGTGTCTAGCGTAATGCTGACACTCTTCTCGCAAGCCTGATAGGACGGACCCTTGATGAGGAGATCGTCCAAATATGGCAAAATGACTATCCCCCGGGAGTGCAGAATGGACACAACGGCAGCCATAACCTTTGTGAACACCCTGGGGGCTGTGGCTAGTCCGAACGGCAAAGCTGTGAACTGGAAGTGAAGGTTGCCGATGGCAAACCGAAGAAACCTCTGATGAGGAGGAAATATGGGGATGTGGAGATAGGCATCCTGAATGTCTATTGATGCTAGAAATTCCTCCTTTTCCATGGCTGCAATAACCGATCGTAGAGACTCCATTCGAAACCGTCGAATTCTGACAAATTGATTCAGTCGTTTTAGGTCCAAAATGGGTCTGACAGAGCCGTCCTTCTTGGGTACTATGAACAGATTGGAGTAAAACCCCTGACCCCTTTCGACCTCTGGAACAGGAACAATGACCCCGCTGCGCCGAAGAGATTCGACCGCCTTGAATAAGGCGTGAACACGGATTCTTTTCTGGGAAGACGTGAAGGAAAAAATCGATTTGACGGACGATTGATGAATTCTATTTTGTACCCCGAGGAAACTAACTCCCTGACCCACTTGTGTGAGTAATTGATAGCCAAGTGGGGCGAAACCAGAGTAAGCGGCCGCCTACTCTGGATAAATTGACCGGATTCTGCCTCCAGTCATTTATCCGAATATCTTTGGGATTTAGACCCTCTAGATCTTGGCTGTTGAGATCGCATTCTTCCCAAAGGGTTGGTCTTGTAGGAGACTTGGCGATCTCTGGCCTGATTAGGTCGACCTGAGCCGCTGGAGGTGGCTGGCGCGGCCCAACCTGGGCTACGAAAGGCCCTAAAGCGAGGCTGAAGCTGTCGGCGAAAAGGCTGTCTAATCCTCTGCTGAGGAAGGAAACTGCTCTTTCCTCCCGTCGCATCAGATATGAGCTGATCCAACTTCTCGCCAAATAATCGGCCGCTCTGATAGGGTAAGGACGTAAGTGATTTCTTTGAGGTTGAATCCGCTCGCCAAGTTCTCAACCACAAAGCTCTCCTGATAGCAATCGCATTAGCTGCAGCTAATGCCGCGCAATTTGCCGCATCCATAGAAGCGTTAATTAAAAAATCTCCTGCAAGAGCTATCTGATTGGAGATTTCCGTTACCTCAGAAGGCACCTCTATACCGTGAAGGGCTCTATTTAGAGACTCCGACCAAGATATCATGGCCTTAGCAACCCAAGTCGCTGCAAAAGAAGGAGAGAGTGCAGAGCCTGATGCCTCAAACACTGAGCGGGCCAAACTTTCAACCAGACGATCCGTTGGATCCTTGATCGAGGAACCATTAGGAAGGGAGAGAAGCGTTTTAGACGCTAAACGCGATACAGGAGGATCGACTGTAGGAGATTCTGCCCACACTTTCAGAAGTTCGGGAGCAAAAGGATATCTGGTATTAAGGGCCTTTTGTCCTGCAAAGCGCTTGTCCGGTTTTTCTCGGTGGCGCTGCACCAGCTCCTCAAACTCAGGATGAGCACCAAAAACCTTATGAGTTTGTCTGGCTCGTTTGAAAGACACCTTATGACCAGAGGCCAAGGTGGATTCATCCTCTATCCCCAGGGATTGATTGACAGCTTCAATCAGACTGTCAATTGTCTCCTGACAATACGGTGCCTCTAGATTGAGAGACCCTTCAGAATCAGAATCTGAATACTGATCACTTGCCTCCAAAGGAGAGGGAGAGCGAGAAACTGAGCTAAAGGATGCCGAGGCCCCGGACGGCATAGGCGACGCAGTATGGGTTCGCTTCCCATGCGTCTGCCTGGTAAGAGCGCGGCCCCTGCAGGCCGGAGGTTCCTGAGGCGTAGTGAAGCCGGGTGAACCACTGTCCCTGCTCCTATCGGGAGCTTGAAGGGACTCGATTGCTCTGGTTAATGACGCCACAGATTGAGAAAGAGACAAGGCCCATTCCGGAGGACCTGACGCACTAGGCTCGGTTATAGGTAAGGACTCCTGAGCCCGTTCGGAGTCACAGGCTTCGCAGACCCGATTAGTCTGGGCGTGCGGAAAAGGGGATCTACAGGCAATGCATGCAGTATAAAACACCGTGTGGGTCTTAGCCCTTCTGGACATACTGGATCTGTCACAGATTTCCTCCTGTCAGAATAATTTGGATGTGGCGGTGCGGGTAGTAGCGGTGCGGAGCGAAGCAAAAAACGGAGCAACCAGGCTGGAGGTAGTAGCACTTACCCCAGTCCTGTTCCCCGAACGTCCTTTAATGATTTTTCACCTCACTTGCTGGACCGTGTGGCGTAAAAAGGAAGATGGAAGCTCCAGACTTCCAAAAAACGCGCTCCCCTTTCAGGGAGGCGTTCCTAAATAGCCGAGCCCTAGGGGGAGGGGTCGCGGGGTGCGGCCTAGCGCCGGCAGAAGCCGGGGACCTGATTTCCAGCCGCGGCCTAGTCTCCGGCCGAAGCCGGGGGCTAAATTTCAGGCCGCGGCCTAGCGCTGGCCGAAGCCGCGGCCTAAATTTTCGGCGGCGCCCGCTCGGGATCAGGGGGGCGGGCCCGCCGGAAGTGCCGCTGCTGGGGGAGGAGCCCGAGAACGCGCCCATCCTCTGGAACGCCGAATTACCTCCCACACTGCCTGACCCTCGGCAAAAGCCGGGGGCTAGATTTCCGCCCGCGGCCTAGCGCCGGCATGAAGCCGGGAGGTAAATTTTTGGCGGCGGCCGCCCCTGTGTCGGAGAGCAGGCCGCCGGATACAGGGGGAGGGGTATGGGGAACTCAGCCATGGACTTGCCCGCTTTTGCTTTGGAGCTGCTCCTGAAAACACCAGACCGCTTTGCCTTTTGCTCCAACTCTTCCACGACCGAAGATCCTGGATTAAAGGTGGGTTCCCGGCCGTGATCCACTGGAGCATATGTAGTCTCCCAAAAAAGGTCCCAGCGTCTCTCAGCCGCAGTGGTTAGAGAGGGGCTTCCCAGAAAAAAAGGGGGTGAGGATGGTGCAGGCACCCTAACTCCATCACCCCTTCAGGGGGTGAGGAGAGGGACCATCCGCCTCCTTGCAGCACCGCGGTCTTGCCTTGGTGGTGCAGTGGGGGCCGCACGGACTATTTACTGCCTCTGTACAGCCTAGGGTTTCAATACCTTAGGGTGGTCAGGGCTGAGTCCGGCATTCGTGTCCCACGTCGCGGGAGAGGATACGTGGAGGCTTTACTCCACGTGCTCGCCCGTTGATGGTTTGGGGAGATCGGACCCCTTCAATAGGGTCCGTCGCCCCTGTCAAATCTTCGTGGGAAAATAGAGAGAGAAAAAAAAAAAAAAAAATGGTCTGGAAGAAACCAGACGTGTGCCTCCATCAGACACTAAGCATGAACTGGGTTTGCCTGCGGCCAGTGCTGAGGTGTATACGGCGGAGGAGGAGCTAACCTTTTTTTATGTTTACTTAGTGTCAGCCTCCTAGTGGCAGTAGCATACACCCACAGTCCTGTGTCCCCCAATGAGACGAAGGAGAAAAATAAATAATATATAATAAATAAGGTTCTTTTCTGACACTGATCCATCGCATGTATGTTACTCTGAGCTTCTTCTACCTCTAAATTAAAATGACTTTTTCCAGTGAATACTAGAAGCAAATAAAATGTAAGTAATCAAATAATTCAGAATAGTTTTAAATGTGAATCCGTCACGTAAAATACTAAATAAATAACAATACCCTGGCACTGCCATTTCCTTTATTTTCCCACATCTCCCTGGAGGATCGTTATTTTGTTTGAGTTGATTAAAGCGTACTAACCAGAGTCCTGTTCCTCAAACAGCTGTGTTTACTCTCCAGCTCTGTCTAAGCCCCTCTACATTAAGGAGGTGTTAAATAAGGTAGACACAGAGCGTCATGCTGCATCTGACTATTTCAATCCACCATCAAGTAAACAGAAAATAAATCTTGGATTGCACGCAAGGTTGAGCTCGAGCCAAAGAGAGGAGTCTCTCTCACATATATATAAAACATGGAAAAAGTAAGTGTAAATATGGCTGATACTTGTGAGTGCAGGTTAAATGAAAACTGTAATTTATCATTTCCTTTTTTTTTTGCATATTGTGAGAATTCAGAAGCAAAATATTCCTATATGTTATTAAGCAACAGATGTCATGTATTGCATATGGATACATTCTAAGGGTATGTGCACACGTTGCGGATTGGGCTGTGGAATTTCCTGAGCGGATTCTGCCTCTTAGGGGGTAAAGATACTCCATAAAAAGCTGGTGTGGAGAAGCCATCATCTGATTGACCTCTTAAGTTATGTCATGTACCCAGAAAAATATTTAGAATTGAGAGTCCTCAGTGGTTGATACCTTTTAATGGCTAACTGAAAAGATGGTACCAAATTGCAAGCTTTCGAGACTACTCAGGTCTCTTCATCAGGCAAAGACTAATACAACATCTGAAGAATCACATATTTATACACAACAGGGAACAGGAATAGTGCAATGGATAAGACAAGTGACGTAAAGCAGAACTATCCATATGGGAGAGGGATGAAAAGTTGCGGCAATAAATATTGGACCAGTTCATAGATAAGGAATGTGAAAGTTTTATTGCCCTCTGATTGGGGTCTGGTAATGTTTTGTGATGCTCCCACAGGGTCCTAGGAGCAAATTCCTTAATTGATGTAAAAAGTCATGTACCCAAACACTAATTTGCAGATATGCCCAAAGCAGCTCTGTGCATAGTGAGCGGCGGCTTGTCTCTGCAGCTCCTCTGTGCAGAGCGAACTGTCACTCAAAGCACCGATGCATGTCTATGCATAGAGTGGTGACCGTAGCCACACCGGTACACCTCTGAGCCTGAAAGCCGGCAGCTCATCAGAGGAAAAAAGTTAATTTTCAATAGTCACGCTTTCAGTATGATAGCCAGACAGGAATCTGTCAGCAGGTTTGCGCTATGTAATATGACAGCAGCATGATGTTGGAGCTGAGACATTGATTCCAGTGAGGTATTACTTAGTTTATTGGGTGCAGCAGTTGTGATAGAAACACAGTTTTCTCTGCTGCAGATCTAGCAGCGGTCTCAATGCTGGGTTGCAAATAACCTCGACCACACCACTGATTGGCAGCTATATGTGTACACTGTGTGTTGACTGAAAGCTTCTAAGTGGTGGGAGTGGGAGACAGGACTGTGGAGTCGTTAAGCCAAACCTCCGACTCCTCAGTTTCCCTGACTCCCAACTCCGACTCCACGACTCCAACCCCACAGCCATGCCTTACTACTGAGCATGTACATAAAGTGCAACACAGATTCATCTCATCTCTGACCCCACAGCACTGGTCACTACTGAGCATGTACATAAAGTGCAGCACAGATTCATCTCATCTCTGACCCCACAGCATCGGTCACTACTGAGCATGTACATAAAGTGCAGCACAGATTCATCTCATCTCTGATCCCCCAGCACTGGTCACTACTGAGCATGTACATAAAGTGCAGCACAGATTCATCTCATCTCTGACTTCACAGCATCGGTCACTACTGAGCATGTACATAAAGTGCAGCACAGATTCATCTCATCTCTGACCCCCCAGCACTGGTCTTTACTGAGCATGTGCATAAAGTGCAGCACAGATTCATCTCATCTCTGACTCCACAGCACTGGTCACTACTGAGCATGTACATAAAATGCGATACAGATTCATCTCATCTCTGACCCCCAGCATCGGTCACTACTGAGCATGTACATAAAGTGCAGCACAGATTCATCTCATCTCTGACCCCACAACACTGGTCACTACTGAGCATGTACATAAAGTGCAGCACAGATTCATCTCATCTCTGACCCCACAGCACTGGTCACTACTGAGCATGTACATAAAGTGCAGCACAGATTCATCGCATCTCTGACCCCACAGCATCGGTCACTACTGAGCATGTACAAAAAGTGCAGCACAGATTCATCTCATCTCTGACCCCGCAGCACTGGTCACTAGGGTTGAGCATTCCGATACCGAATCCCGGTTCCGATACCTGAAATCCAATGTAAGTCTATGGGAACAAAATATCGGAAGTATATTACTTCCGATATTTTTTCCCATAGACTTACATTGGATTTCAGGTATCGGAACCGGGTTTCGGTATCGGAATGCTCAACCCTAGTGACCAGTGCTGCGGGGTCAGAGATGAGATGAATCTGTGCTGCACTTTATGCACATGCTCAGTAGTGACCAGTAGGGTTGAGCATTCCGATACCGAAACCCGGTTCCGATACCTGAAATCCAATGTAAGTCTATGGGAAAAAAATATCGGAAGTAAATACTTCCGATATTTTGTTCCCATAGACTTACATTGGATTTCAGGTATCGGAACCGGGATTCGGTATCGGAATGCTCAACCCTACTGGTCACTACTGAGCATGTGCATAAAGTGCAGCACAGATTCATCTCATCTACGACTCCACAGCACTGGTCACTACTGAGCATGTATATAAAGTGCAGCACAGATTCATCTTATCTCTGACCCCACAGCACAGGTCACTACTGAGCATGTACATAAAGTGCAGCACAGATTCATCTAATCTCTGACCCCACAGCACTGGTCACTACTGAGCATGTACATAAAGTGCAGCACAGATTCATCTCATCTCTGACCCCACAGCACTGGTCACTACTGAGCATGTACATAAAGTGCAGCACAGATTCATCTCATCTCTGACCCCACAGCACTGGTCACCACTGAGCATGTACATAAAGTGCAGCACAGATTCATCTAATCTCTGACCCCACAGCACTGGTCACTACTGAGCATGTACATAAAGTGCAGCACAGATTCATCTCCTCTCTGACCCCACAGCACTGGTCACTACTGAGCATGTACAAAAAGTGCAGCACAGATTCATCTCCTCTCTGACTCCACAGCACTGGTCACTACTGAGCATGTGCATAAAGGCAGCACAGATTCATCTCAACTCTGACCCCACAGCACTGGTCACTACTAAGCATGTGCATAAAGTGCAGCACAGATTCATCTCAACTATGACCCACAGCACTGGTCACTACTGAGCATGTGCATAAAGTGCAGCACAGATTCATCTCATCTCTGACCCCACAGCATCGGTCACTACTGAGCATGTACATAAAGTGCAGCACAGATTCATCTCATCTCTGACCCCACAGCACTGGTCACTACTGAGCATGTACATAAAGTGCAGCACAGATTCATCTCATGTCTGACCCCATAGCACTGGTCACTACTGAGCATGTACATAAAGTGCAGAACAGATTCATCTCATGTCTGACCCCACATCATCAATCACTACTGAGCATGTGCATAAAGTGCAGCACAGATTCATCTCATCTCTGACTCCACAGCACTGGTCACTACTGAGCATGTACATAAAATGCGATACAGATTCATCTCATCTCTGACCCCACAGCATCGGTCACTACTGAGCATGTACATAAAAGAGCAGCACAGATTCATCTCATCTCTGACCCCACAACACTGGTCACTACTGAGCATGTACATAAAGTGCAGCACAGATTCATCTCATCTCTGACCCCACAGCACTGGTCACTACTGAGCATGTACAAAAAGTGCAGCACAGATTCATCTCATCTCTGACCCACAGCACTGGTCACTACTGAGCATGTGCATAAAGTGCAGAACAGATTCATCTCATCTACGACTCCACAGCACTGGCCACTACTGAGCATGTATATAAAGTGCAGCACAGATTCATCTTATCTACGACCCCACAGCACTGGTCACTACTGAGCATGTACATAAAGTGCAGCACAGATTCATCTAATCTCTGACCCCACAGCACTGGTCACTACTGAGCATGTACAAAAAGTGCAGCACAGATTCATCTCATCTCTGACTCCACAGCACTGGTCACTACTGAGCATGTACATAAAGTGCAGCACAGATTCATCTCATGTCTGACCCCATAGCACTGGTCACTACTGAGCATGTACATAAAGTGCAGAACAGATTCATCTCATGTCTGACCCCACATCATCAATCACTACTGAGCATGTGCATAAAGTGCAGCACAGATTCATCTCATCTCTGACTCCACAGCACTGGTCACTACTGAGCATGTACATAAAATGCGATACAGATTCATCTCATCTCTGACCCCACACCATCGGTCACTACTGAGCATGTACATAAAGTGCAGCACAGATTCATCTAATCTCTGACCCCACAGCACTGGTCACTACTGAGCATGTACATAAAGTGCAGCACAGATTCATCTCCTCTCTGACCCCACAGCACTGGTCACTACTGAGCATGTACAAAAAGTGCAGCACAGATTCATCTCATCTCTGACTCCACAGCACTGGTCACTACTGAGCATGTGCATAAAGTGCTGCACAGATTCATCTCAACTCTGACCCCACAGCACTGGTCACTACTGAGAATGTGCATAAAGTGCAGCACAGATTCATCTCAACTATGACCCCACAGCACTGGTCACTACTGAGCATGTGCACAAAGTGCAGACAAGATTCATCTCATCTCTGACCCCACAGCATCGGTCACTACTGAGCATGTACATAAAGTGCAGCACAGATTCATCTCATCTCTGACCCCACAGCACTGGTCACTACTGAGTATGTACATAAAGTGCAGCACAGATTCATCTCATGTCTGACCCCACAGCACTGGTCACTACTGAGCATGTACATAAAGTGCAGAACAGATTCATCTCATGTCTGACCCCACATCATCAATCACTGCTGAGCATGTACATAAAGTGCAGCACAGATTCATCTCATCTCTGACCCCACTGCCCAGGTCACTACTGAGCATGTACATAAAGTGCAGCACAGATTCATTTCCTCTCTGACCCCACAGCACTGGTCACTACTGAGCATGTTTATAAAGTGCAGCACAGATTCATCTCATCTACAACCCCACAACACTGATCACTATTGAGCATGTGCATAAAGTGCAGAACAGATTCATCTCATCTCCTACTCCACAGCACTGGTCACTACTGAGCATGTGCATAAAGTGCAGCACAGATTCATCTCATCTCTGACCCCCCAGCACTGGTCACTACTGAGCATGTACATAAAGTGCAGCACAGATTCATCTCACCTACGACCCCACAGCACTGGTCACTACTGAACAGGTACGTAAAGTGCAGCACAGATTCATCTCATCTCTGACTCCACAGCACTGGTCACTACTGAGCATGTACATAAAGTGCAGCACAGATTCATCTCATCTACGACCCCACAGCACTGGTCACTACTGAACAGGTACATAAAGTGCAGCACAGATTCATCTCATGTCTGACCCCACAGCACTGGTCACTACTGAGCATGTACATAAAGTG
The DNA here is from genome assembly GCA_033576555.1 of Oophaga sylvatica. Taxonomy (NCBI): domain Eukaryota; kingdom Metazoa; phylum Chordata; class Amphibia; order Anura; family Dendrobatidae; genus Oophaga; species Oophaga sylvatica. Next base: position 55,602,704 of record JARQOD010000001.1, read on the forward strand.
AAGCACAGATTCATATCAAATAAAAGCCAAGATCCTTACATCAGGAACAGACAAGACATTTATAGGACATTTTATAACTTTCCCAAATTCTTATGAAAAAATTTACAGCACATCCTACATAGTACTATTGTACCCAATTTATTATATATAAATATATACAGTTCTGTCAAAAATTAAGAGACCACCACATCAAAACCCTGTCATGGGCAGCCCATGCTCCAGACCTGAACACCATGGAAAACCTCTGGAATGTAATCAAGAGGATGATGGATAGTCACAAGCCATCAAACAAAGAAGAACTGCTTAAATTTTTGCGCCGGAAGCAGTGTGAAAGACTGGTGGCAAGCATGCCAAGATGCATGAAAGCTGTTTTTAAAAATCATGGTTTTTCCACAAGATATTGATTTCTGAACTTTTCCTGGGTTAAAACATTAGTATTGTTGTTTCTATATGATTATGAACTTGTTTTCTTTGCATTATTTGAGGTCTGAAAGCACTGGTTTTGTTTTTTAATTTTGATCATTTCTCCTTTCCAGAAAAAAAAAAAAAACCTATAAAGAGAAAAATCTGACAAAACTGAACATTTGGAAGTGGTCTCTTAATTTTTGACAGAGCTGTATATCTATATATATATCTATAAAGATATATATAGATATACAGTACAGACCAAAAGTTTGGACACACCTTCTCATTTAAAGATTTTTCTGTATTTTCATGACTATGAAAACTGTAAATTCACACTGAAGGCATCAAAACTATGAATTAACACATGAGGAATTATATACTTAACAAAAAAGTGTGAAACAACTGAAAATATGTCTTATATTCTAGGTTCTTCAAAGTAGCCACCTTTTGCTTTGATTACTGCTTTGCACACTCTTGGCATTCTCTTGTTGAGCTTCAAGAGGTAGTCACCGGAAATGGTCTTCCAACAGTCTTGAAGGAGTTCCCAGAGATGCTTAGCACTTGTTGGCCCTTTTGCCTTCACTCTGCGGTCCAGCTCACCCCAAACCATCTCGATTGGGTTCAGGTCTGGTGACTGTGGAGGCCAGGTCATCTGGCGTAGCACCCCATCACTCTCCTTCTTGGTCAAATAGCCCTTACACAGCCTGGAGGTGTGTTTGGGGTCATTGTCCTGTTGAAAAATAAATGATGGTCCAACTAAACGCAAACCGGATGGAATAGCATGCCTCTGCAAGATGCTGTGGTAGCCATGCTGGTTCAGTATGCCTTCAATTTTGAATAAATCCCCAACAGTGTCACAAGCAAAGTACCCCCACACCATCTCCTGCATGCTTCACGGTGGGAACCAGGCATGTAGAGTCCATCCGTTCACCTTTTCTGCATCGCACAAAGACACGGTGGTTGGAACCAAAGATCTCAAATTTGGACTCTTCAGACCAAAGCACAGATTTCCATTGGTCTAATGTCCATTCCTTGTGTTTTTTAGACCAAGCAAGTCTCTTCTGCTTGTTGCCTGTCCTCAGCAGTGGTTTCCTAGCAGCTATTTTACTATGAAGGCCTGCTGCACAAAGTCTCCTCTTTACAGTTGTTGTAGAGATGTGTCTGCTGCTAGAACTCTGTGTGGCATTGACCTGGTCTCTAATCTGAGCTGCTGTTAACCTGCAATTTCTGAGGCTGGTGACTCGGATAAACTTATCCTCAGAAGCAGAGGTGACTCTTGGTCTTCCTTTCCTGTGGCGGTCCTCATGTGAGCCAGGTTCTTTGTAGCGCTTGATGGTTTTTGCAACTGCACTTGGGGACACTTTCAAAGTTTTCCCAATTTTTCAGACTGACTGACCTTCATTTCTTAAAGTAATGATGGCCACTCGTTTTTCTTTACTTTGCTGCTTTATTCTTGCCATAATACACATTCTAACAGTCTATTCAGTTGGACTATCAGCTGTGTATCCACCAGACTTCTGCACAACACAACTGATGGTCCCAGCCTCATTTATAAGGCCAGAAATACCACTTATTAAACCTGACAGGGCACACCTGTGAAGTGAAAACCATTTCCAGTGACTACCTCTTGAAGCTCATCAAGAGAATGCCAAGAGTGTGCAAAGCAGTCATCAACGCAAAAGGTGGCTACTTTGAAGAACCTAGAATATAAGACATATTTTCAGTTGTTTCACACTTTTTTGTTCAGTATATAATTCCACATATGCTAATTCATAGTTTTGATGCCTTCAGTGTGAATATACAATTTTAATAGTCATGAAAATACAGAAAAATCTTTAAATGAGATGGTGTGTCCAAACTTTTGGTCTGTATATATATATATATATATATATATATATATATATATATTATATATATATATATATATATTGTGTATATATTATTTTACCAACTCCACCAAAATAGACACTGATTCCTACTCCACAACTCCAACTCCACAGCCCTGGTGGGAGTTGTGGATTGGACCAGGAGACACGAGACACCCAGTACAGCAAAATATAGCTCAGTAACTGACACATCACTGGAACTAGAGTCTCTGCGCATACATTATGCTGGTGTCATATTGACAAATTCCCTTTAATGCTATTAACCTACAGGATAGCCCTATATCTGCAGGTTACTAGTGCTTGCGAACATGATGACAGTTTCCCTTTAAGAAAATAGTGGGGACTAAAGACAGGTGAGTTTACTAAATGACATTGATTATACAGAATTGAAAGAAGTATAGGGATATTGCCACACTAAAAAGCAAAAGTGAGATCACCGCATGTCGAGCAGGAATCCACAACCCTCGATAGCTCCCCTCACTGGTAAAGCACAAAATGTTGTGTTTTATTGCAAGAACTATAAATTTGCCTAAAATAGCACTGCTCAATTATGTACACAGCAGCTAACGATCAGGAACATCATTTAAGCAGTTATTAATCGGTAACTGCTGTGGTGTGCATAGTTTGGTAGTGCGATCTCACACTTTCACAGTGAGGGGGCCTTAGAGGGTTGTGAGACCTTGTTCTGCAGGCTGGAATCCCGTAACCTGGAAGATCAGATCCAACTTTTGCTAAACAGCTGGGTCCTAAGAAATTATATTTTAAGATGTTCTATATTAAAAATCATTAATCTGTTGCCACTCAGTTTTTTTTTTTAATAAACAGTGTAGCCATAGAACTATGATAGGTAGTCTTTAGGGGTCATGTAATACTTACTTGGGGAATAAAATATGGGTATAGGAACACCGTACAATTGATTGTCGGGAAAAGTTAAGAATCGGCATGTCCGATTTCGGGCTGGAGATCCTTTTGTTCTCCCAGAGATAAGCTGCTGCCAGACATGTCTGGCAGTGACTCTTACATAGAGAACACAGGAGCATTTGACTGGCTGAGCATTCCTGTGTATGGGAAACACAGCTGAGATGGCTGCCAGCCAAACGATTGGCCATCAAAAGTACTTGGGATGGGGGTAAGCAATATGGTATGGCTCTTTAAAAGGTTGATACTGATCTATTGGTTTGCTTTTTCAAAGAAATGACACTAGAGGCCCTGCACTCTTTCTTTCTGAAGAGGCCATATGCTTTGCTCTATGTAATAAAGAGAGGGAAAGCACAAATAGTGTATTTTTAGGCGGAGGTTAGGCAGTGACCTCTCTGCCATGTGCATGATACATGACTCAGGTTCAATGCACTTCAGTGCACTGCAAATTACATATTTAGATTGACCAGTCTTTTTTTTTAGTCACATGCCGATGTAAACCCTGTGCAGCTGATCTTTATAAAAGTACAAATATTGGTGGAAAAAAATCATTCATCTCTCGACATTCTCTCTGCAAGTACAGACCACAACAAGCTACAGGTCTCCTGGAAAAGGCTTATAAGAGGCCGGTGAGCTCAGGTCAAGAGACATATTCAGAACATGCATGCTGGACGTGTCGTACCAGTCACACATGGAAAATTCAGTCAATTTCAGCATTTATTGTGATTTCTCATATTGTGCCACTGGGAGGGCTTATTCAATCAGAAAATCCCTTTTAATATGAATATTATACAGAGGTATACAGGCCCAATCAAAACATTTAGTGTCATTCTGGATGACTCGCCTTGACCAGTTTCGCACTACCGCCCATTTATATTAATAAGCAACAAGTGATACTACAGTACATCCTCTCCTTTTTGGTTTATCGTAAACAGGTCCGCATAAAGAAAATTCATGATTGGATAATCCCATCACTTAAAAGGGTTTTGCCAATTACACAAACTGGTAAAATTAGCAGAGCACTTGTGAAAACAAGCAATTCCGCAATTTACCTTTAATTAAAAATCCTCTACTTCCTCACGAATGCTGGAATTATGAATTTTATAGTTTCTAACTCATTGTTCAGGTTACCGGTCACTTATGCAGTCTTAAAGGTTTCCTAGCTAAAAAGTGCAGCGCTTTCAAGCTCTTTGCTATGGAGCTTGGATGCACTGCTCTACAGTTCGCTCGAACTCTTGATCCAGCTAAGATCCTCTAATTCTGCTGAAGCAAAGATGTTTTTGCTTGAAGCATTGAAGGGAGCACAATTTGAGGCAGTGGTTTCACCATGTCGTTGGTCTGAACGGTCAATCTTGAGGAGTGCACCACCCTCTGGCAAGCAGGGAGCTGGGAGGGGCAAGAGTTTGCAATACAGTGCAATGAGCTCTAGTAACATTTTTCACTCTCATTACCATAAAGCAATCACAATGTTTAGCTACGGAACATAAAGTTGTATACCTTGAAAAAATCTGACCGGTTTGGACTTTTTGGAATGATCAGCAGGACATCATTGAGAAAATAATGTGATTTTACTGTGACAAAGGTTCCCATAAAGCTCTCCATAGAAATAAAATTGTGCCAAGGCACTTCTGTAGTAAATCCTAGCCTAAGGTTCAATACGTTCAAGCTTCAACTGAAAACATATGAACATGTTAAAACCTTGTGATGTAAAAATAAGTTTTAGAACCCATGGCCTTTTGCGTCTTAAGCATTTAATTTTAGCATTGCCTGCCTGTGGCCAGTGGAAATGCCGTGTAAATTAATTACTGAGCTATAAAGAATACAGGACATATATTAGCTTCCGCCATATGCTGGTACTTTATGTTAGGTAATTCATTTCTCACAACAAATTAGCAATAAATGAGGAGTTGAGTAAATCACCGACAGCCGGCAACTAACTCTGTCAAAGGTAAATGCTATCGTGTGAAAATGGCACCAACCATGAGGATCTAACAAATGCAATCCATACCTAAATCTGCATAGTTGGACTTGCAAAACTGCTTTCTTTCGCAAAAGCACAGTTCAAAGTCGGGTTCATTAAATCTGCGCAGGGTGTATCCATTCTCAAGAGCAGCAAAAGCATCACAGGTGTAGCGGTAGGTGATGAAGCCGTAACAGTCTCTGCAAGAGGAGGGTAAAAGATCATATAAATGAGCGCAGGAAGTATAAACCCATTCATCTAAAACATCTCTGCACTGTATTATGCTCCTCCTTGAGGATGAAATGCCAGACACCTTTGATGATCATTTATCTCTCATGAGAACACAGGATTGGGCATGCTAAAATCTAACATGCCCCAAACTTTGTTCCCTGGACATCTGCCATTGTGAAGAGTTAGGGCACTCCCATACGCATTAGTTTGCCTATTGCAACAAAGTTAGCTGGTTGGCCCAAAATGACACTCACCCATCATCCCGCAGATTGACCGTACATTCTTCAATTTCACCGAAAACTTCAAACCGAGCTCGCAGTTCACCACGATTCATGTTAGTTCTGATCTTACCGATGTAGATAACTCTGTGCTCCTCCTACAAGGAAATAGGTACAAGTATAAAATATATACTATATTAAGTGAATTTAATGGTGTTTTTCGGCTTACAAAACCTATTTACAAATATCATATGAAAGTGTCATGATCCAGGCCGGGTTTGTTTCATGCTATTCTCTCCCCGGTCTGGTCATGTGGGGGTTATCCTTCTCTGCCTCGTTTTGGGTTCTGTGGGGCTATTTCAGTCTGATGTGGCCTGTTGACCAATGTCAGTGATAGTTCATGCTTCCAGGCTAGAGCAGCTGACCCCTTGATACCGCATTTGTCCTCTGCCCGTGTACTCTGTTCCCGTGACCCCCTTCCCTGCCACCCCGATTGTCTTAGTGTTCGTTCCCTGTGCTTGGACCCTTGGTATATGACTTGGCTTGCCTTCTGACCTGTGTTATTGTCTCTCGTCTTGGATATATACGCTCCCGTCTGGCTCTGACTTTTGGCTTGTATTTGACCACGTGAATTGCTGTGACCTCTGGTACTTCTTGTCCTAACTGTTACTGACTTGGCTCGTCTGACCACTCTTTCGCCACCGGGTGGCGCTTATGCTTCTGCTCTGTGGTATTACGCTGTGTGTGCAACCTCTCTTCCCTCACCAGCATCCCCTGGTGGAGGTTGCGCTATACTGCCCTGCAGCAGCATTACAAAAGGTTTATAATAAGGGTTCTCTGTTCTGTAAGCCTCATCTCTGACCCAAAGTGAAGGGGTTAAAATAATGTCTTTCTCTCTATAATCTATGTATTGCACAGATATGCCAATGCTTCATTTCTCCTGCGGGGGTGCTGTAGATGAACTAAACACTTGGTGGCAGGTTCCTCTTTAGATCAGAGCTGACTGATGTTGGTGTCGGAACAAGGAAGCCCTGTGATCAGCTTAATATGGATGACACCGCCTTTCAAAAAGGGAGAGTAGACAGTCATACATCATAGTTGTCCACTATTTATATCTCACGATGCTGTAACGTTATACAACTGATATTTTGTTTCCTATTCCGTAAAGGCTAAAACACCTACAAACAACCCAGCAATCTGAAATATGTGTCTGTAAATAGTATGATCGGCACACACTAATCCCATCCCAACGATCAGCTACTGACCATAAAGCTGAAATGATGGAATTACTATAAATGTGTCCCTGGCAGCAATTTTATAACTTCCAGTTATGTTTTTTCAGGGTTTAATTAACACTTTGTAGCCCGGATGACTAAACTTATGGAATGTTTTGATGTATTTGGTATATATTAATATCAAGTGGAATAGGACAGACACTCCATCCGTATCTCCTTTTTATTAAAACCCACTCAATATAACATTTTTCTCGGCACAGTAAAGCTCAGCTTATTATAGAGCGGTTCATGTGTGCATTAGGTAGATGGATACAATACATATGCATATGGAGTCATTAAATGTGGATCAAAATATACCGTTTTTAGGACACTGGGAGCATTGGGCAATAAATTCAAGGGAAGAGGGTTTTCATATTGCTCTATCAAAGGAACAGTTAATAAATTAATAAATTGCTTTGCTTTGGTGGTTCAAATGGTTTTTATACAGACATCAAGTAAAATAAATTATAGAATTATAGATGGGATTATGTAATTTCTAATGTAAATGTCAATAATAATTTGGATTTTTTAAACCGTGACTTCTAATATTTTGAATTTTCAGGAGATTATGCCTTATGATACACATCCTGGCTGCTGTAGAACCTCTTTTTTGGAGCGGAGGTGTCATTTCTTAGCAGAAAGACTGACATAAGGCTCCCCTTTCCATAGGGAAAATACATTCCGTTGCATTTGGGGTGCAAAATATGCCATTTTTCACAACCACGTTTGCTTCTGAATCCCACTTTAAAGGGGTAGGAGGAGGAGACTCATCATAATTAGTTAAGGCTCACCCCCTATGAGAGTGAGTCGTCTGTTATTGATTGACACCCTATGAAGATGAATTAATTGCTGGATCGAGCCATGGAAAAAGGTGGCAGAACATCACTACAGAGATAAGGGTGGGCTACCAAGGGGGTAGCTGTGCGAGCAGGGCCGGCATCAGCACCCGGCGCACCAGGGCAAGTGCCGGGGCCCTGAGCAGGCAGGGGGGCCAACTCACAGTCGGGGACACCGGCATGCTATGGGGGGCCTGTGCCAGTAGCGGGGGCCGGTGCCTCGAGCAGAGCAGCTGCCAGCGAGGAGAGGTGAGTAATTCATTTTTTTTTTTTTATGTTTGGCGCAATATATGGAGACCATCATATGGGGCCCATCATATACTGGAGTATAATATATGGGACCCATCATACACTGGAGTATCATATATGGGACCCATCATACATTGGAGTATCATATATGGGACCCATCATACACTGGAGTATCATATATGGGACCCATCATACATTGGAGTATCATATATGGGACCCATCATACATTGGAGTATCATATATGGGACCCATCATACATTGGAGTATCATATATGGGACCCATCATACTTTGGAGCATCATATATGGGGCCCATCATACATTGGAGCATCATATATGGAGCATTACACTGGGCCCAATATACACTGGAGCATCATATATGGGGCCCATTATATATGGAGCATTATATGGGGCTCATTATTCTGTATGGAGCTCTATGTGGTGCCCATAATTCTTTATGAAGCAATATATGGAGCTCATTATACTGTATGGAGCAATATATGGAGCTCATTATTCTGTATGGAGCACTATGTGGTGCCCATAATTGTTTATGAAGCAATATATAGAGCTCATTATACTGTATGGAGCAATATATGGGGCTCATTATTCTGCATGGAGCACTATGGGGTGCCCATAATATTGCATCATGAATTGTGGTATGTATTAAAGGGCCCACTGAGACTCTTTCGCCCCGGGCCACAAAAACCTGGAACCGACCCTGTGTGCGAGCTATATTATTAGCACATTCAAAGTCTAATGATATGGACTATGCTAAGAATGTGAGCACTATCCTTTAGGCCCAAAGACCAAGGGCCGGAAAAAAAAAACCAAAAAGCAAAAATAGGCAGTGCTTCCAAATGATCAAGGTAAAAGGATGGTGATTTATTCCATGCCAAACGCTTTGAGACCAAACTTTGTACAATTCTGCATGGAATAAATCATTTTTTTCACTGTGACTATTTGAAAGTGCTGCCCGGTTTTGTTTTCTTAGATAGATGGATAGATAGATGGATAGAAGTATGCTTGGTCACTTTTAATACTGATATATCATATGGTGAACCAGAACATGTACATCCAGCTTCTTGGCTGCTTGTTTATTCCTTGCAGAAGATAATAATACCATACATCAGGCCCATAGATGAAATCCTCGCTATTTGCGCAGGCTGACATGTTGTGACCTCACGGCTGCCTACAGTAGACTGTAATGAACAGCAAGATGGTGATTTATCGGTATTGACCCCTAGTGAGTTATGAGGCCATCACTTCAAGCAACTTGTGGAAATCTATACCATGCATATGCTTTACAGCAATGTCCTTCTGCACCTGCTCAGGCATATATGTCACCCATGGCCTTGAACCACTGCTAAGTATATGTCCTTAACCATTCATCACCCTCATCCAGAATTTCATCTTTACTGTTTTGACACTGCTGTTTGTGTTGTTTATACTGGTTTCTTTTACTTTTTTGGCAATTTTAGTGATAATAAATAATAAAAGGAAAGAAATTGACAGATTAGGAATAATAAAACAAACCAAATAGGCAAAGAGAAAATAAAGTGAATCATAATAGATGGACGGATGGAAGGAAAAAAGGAAGGAAGGAAGAACGAAAGCATGAAGGGAAGGAAGAAGGAAAGGAAGAAAAAGGAAGGAAGAAGGAAAGAAGAAAAGGAAGGACAGGGGATAGAAAGGAATAAGGAAAGGAAGGAAAAAGGAAAGAAGGAAAACAGAACTAAGTAAGGGAAGGAAGGAAGAAGGAAAGGAGAGAAAAAAGAAATAAGAAATGGAAGAACAGAGGATAGAAAGTTTTAATACAGCAGAAAAGGATAGAAAGAAATAAGGAAAGAAGGAAAAGAAGGAAGAAGGAAAGAAGAAGAGGAAGGACAGGGGATAGAAAGGAATAAGGAAAGGAAGGAAAAAGGAAAGAAGGAAAAAAGAACTAAGTAAGGGAAGGAAGGAAGGAAGAAGGAAAGGAGAGAAAAAAGAAATAAGAAATGGAAGAACAAAGGATAGAAAGTTTTAATACAGCAGAAAAGGATAGAAATGAATAAGGAAAGAAGTAAAAGAAGGAAGAAGGGAAGAAGGAAGGTAAGGAAAAAGGAAAGTAAGGAAGAAGGAAAAAAGGAAAGGAAGGAAGGGAAGGAAAAAGGAAAGTAAGGAAGAAGGAAAAAGGAAAGGAAGGTAGAAGCGTACATAACTGATATGATAAATTATTAGGTAGAAACATAAATAGATTTCCCTCATTTTGACAAACTGAGATGAAATATTTCCAGTACTGCTTACAATTGCTTTTTGCCTTTGTCGTTCCCTCTGTTTGGCTCGCTCTGACTCCCGTTTTTCGTATTCTTTGCGATACTCTTCCCTCTTCAGGCACTCGTGTTGGTATTCCTCATAACTGTCATATCTAGAAATTGACACAAGCAATTAATGCAGTATGAGAGGCAATGGGATTACATCAATAGTCGCTGCAATAGCCTTGTGCAGCTTCCTACCTTGGTCTACGACTGTATGGTGACCTTGATCTAGATCGTTCATACACTGGAGAGTTCTGTTTACAATGATCTGTTTCGTAACAGCAGTAAGACCTTAAAATAAAAGGAAAATTCCGATATAATTCAATGTCGTAGTAAAAAAGAAACTAAAGTGCAGCTTGGCAAAGGGAGATCTCAACAGGACAGGTTTCCTCCATATTAACATATCAGTATGATACTTTATGGCTGCAGACCTAGTAGACCCAATTGCACCCAACAAATGATTGACAAAAGTGGGCCATATGTCAGAAGCCCTAATATGCAGGACAAAAAATGCCTTCAAATAAATTTACTCTAGCATATAGAGTAAAACACCCAGTTTTGTTTTGGCTGATGAAAGTTGCTCATCCTGCAAGCAGAAGCCCATCATAATTCTATAGCAATCAAGATAAACTCCACATGGCACTTTCTGCTCTGTATGTTTCTCCCCACACTGCCTTAAACTGTCACCTTTATGCCTCTTATGCTAAACATTTGTTCCATAGTTGACAAAAATACTGTTTTAGGAGGGTATTGGTTGTGATTGCAATGGAAAAAGAGCTGGCACAAGCGCATTACAACTGCATCAATGAATGGCAAGTCGCAACACATGGAACGGGGTCACTAGACTCTTCGGGATGGTGCCAAACTTGCCATGAGCGGCATATGTACACAATTCTTCCAGTAAGATAAAGAAGCAGCACTCACCCTGGATGTGATGTCGCATATTGCTTTATTCTATCAACACGAATAGTGGTGTTTGTGGGTTGCGCATTCAGGCTGTATCAAGGAGTCAATGGCTGTTTCGCAGTGTAACTAGTGCTTCATCTGGCCAGATGTTGGATCCAGTTGGATGAACACATAGGTGGGCTGCGCTGCTGAAGTGAGTCAATTCTTCAGAAATGATGATAAGCAAAAGGTTTTTTTTATTGACAATGCGTTTCAGCACATCCTTATCAAGTGAGAAAAAAACCAGGTTTGTTTTTTTTCACGTGGTAAAGACGCCGGTATGGCATTGAAACGCCAGATGTGAAATCATCTCTAAGGTGAGTGCTGCTTATTTCTTATACTGATAGAGTGTTTGCTGTCCTTGGAATGATGTAGGAAGTCTTACAGACAATGCTACTGGGAAAAAAAACAGTCAAAATAGCTCTCCTCCAGAAAACTGCCTCTCCAATGCAAGCTACTTACTATGACCCTGTAAGTCAACATCTAATCCCCTACCGAGCCCTAAAATATGATTCAAATATGATTCTGGATACTAAAAAGCTTTGTTTTGTTTGGCTGAATCCCTAATCATATTTCACAGCTCCAAGATGTCAGACAATATGTGGCTACCTAAAGGTGGCACTCGGAAGGCATATATACATAGAACGATAGACATACTGCATGCTTTCAGTGTTTGAGCCTTTTCCACCCAAGTTCATGAAAATATAATTTAGGTTGATATTTTGTGTAAAGAGGACCTGTTACCAGGTCCTCTGTGGCCAGTTTTTGTTTTTATTATATTCCTGCCCCTTCATTAGTTCTAATTTTTATGGTCTTTTTCCAAGGTGGCAAAGCTTACACAATTCCCTAGGGGCATGACTTTAGGCTTTTAGGCTGTCCTATTATCATGTGAGCAACGCCCCCTTGGTAAAGACTGAACTAGTACTAAATGGAAAGTGGCATACCTCTAAAACTGTGTGCGAGATAAGAAAGGAAGGAAGGAAGGAGGGAAGGAAGAAAGCTTAGGAGAGCAAAGTCTGGCCACTTCTGACCTGGAGAAAGATACTCTTTAAAGGACTTCCAACTGTGGCAAAGCCTGGCCATTTTGTCAGTAGGGTTTAAGGACATGATGGAGGGGCATCTTTTAGAAGTCAATATGGAAAGCCACCAAAAACCATTTGTCCTTGCTTAAGCAGACTATGTATTGCAAAGACAGTCATGTCTCCAAATGGACACCTTCTAATGCTACATTTTCCCAGGTTAAAGTTAATGCCAACAGCAACTACTCTGACAAAATCAGATACTTTCCAGGGGTCTTGAAAGCCAGATATGTCGCAGCTGTGGCTCCCTGTTGGAATCGGGTTGTCTCTAATGGAGCAATCCTTTCAAAAGGGTTGTTCAAAATTGGATAATCATGGTAGATGTAAAGTGCTGCAGAATATGTTGGCGCTATAGAAATAAAATTATTATTATTATTATTATTAGATGTCTTCCCAAAAATAGTGCCACATCTGTCCGCAGGTCGTATGTGGTATTGCAGTCCACTTCCGCAAAGTTAGACTTGAACACAACCTGATAACTGGTGTAGTTAGGAAAGATGCGATATTTTTCCAATCTTATTGGCCCTTTGTATTAAAAAAATAAAATCATTTTACCATAATTTCCCGCCCCATCAGGTAAATGATATACTGCTATTGCTGTCCCCAAAATAGCAAAAATGTAATTAAACTAGAAAATGAACAGTTTTTGTGAGGCTCCTTGGTTATGTTCAAAATCTAAAGTAGAAATTGTAATCTCATATTTCATTGTAAACCTGTTAAAAATGTTGCAAAAGGCAAAATCGATGTTACTATGAGAAAAGTAAGAAAAAAGTAAAGCTAAAAAAAAGGGGGGAAATAAAAGGGAACAAGAAATTCAAAAAAGGTTTTACAGCATCATAGGCATCCAGCAGAGAATTAGAATTTCCAGACCAGATCAATCGGAATGTTTAATTAATTAATGTCTGTTAATTCCGTGTGAGCCCCGCTGAGATCAGTGACCTGCACAATGTATGTTTCAAGGGAACGTGTCTGACGCAGATTCTGCTCCGGTGAGCCATCACACAATCTAAGGATCACTGCTCGGATACGCTTCTATCTTATTCCAATGCTTTATCTTTTTTTTTAGAAATTGGACAAAGCGTGCGAGAAATCAATCGCTTTGATTGATTAAAATAAGTATATTGTTCCCGTTACCGTTTCCATTCCACTTAATAAACCCATGTGCGTTCCATATATTCTCACCAGCGCATTCTTTAGCTTTCCTAACACTGTCGCAGTCATTTATAAAGGAGGAACTGACACTACGTTTAGGGGAATGCGATACAGGTCTGTAACTTTATCACAAGGGTTAATCATTAATGCTCTCTGATACTTCAAGACTGATTGGGAAAAGCTGAAATTCTGACGGACAGTATCGTAGCTCTGTGCGATAAATACAATGCAGATTATCTGGATTTCAAACTTTAACATTAAGCTGCCCTTTTGAGAAAAGCCATAAAATAAAAATCCCCCATATAAATATAAATTAACCTAAAAAAAAACATAAATTTCATATTCTGTAAAACAAAAAAACAGATGCACTGATTTACCAAAGTGTTTTGCCTAGACATCTAGAGTAATAAACATAATGATAACGCATAATGTTTTGTGCAACTCGAGGTTCTGCAAAAATTTGGCAACTTTTGAAGTTTTCAAGCAAGTTTCACCCAGCTCCTCCAAAATGGACAGAACTAGGGCACAACAGGGATGTGACACCACAGTTTGTTTAATTCATGCCTTGCATACTCCGCACCCCACTTTTTCAGGCTCGCTGGATTTATTAAAGGGAACCTGTCATCTGAAAAAAACTCTACTACGGTAACTTGGTTAATCTGCAGGTTAATAGTGTTCTGGACCTGCCTGGTGCCCGCACTTAGAGCTCCGCTGCCGGGAGGAAATCAATTTTTTTCCTTCCAGTAGTGTTCGGGATTCAGTCATGGGGGTGGCGCCGGCGGGTTGTCAGTCAGTGATGGGGTGCGGTTACAGCCGCCGCTCCCTATACACTGAGATGGAAATGAACTCGCACTGGAGCCACCCCCGTGACTGAAACCCCAAAGCTACCGGGAGGAATAAAGTTCATTTCCTCCCAGCAGAGGGATCTCAACGCCAGAGCTGGCCAGTTTTCAGAACACTATTAACCTGCAGATTAACCCCATATCTGCAGGTTAATAGCGCTTTTTCACATGACTGGTTACCTTTCAGAAGCGTTCACCATTTAATGAATCTGGCACCTCTGACTCCATGACCATTCATCAAGACTGGAGTCAACAACGCGGGTCTTGATGAATTGGGGCCATAGTTTATTTTAACATAAAAATTTTAGTTTGCGATGTAACACTTAAATGGGATTTCAGGGCTGAGAAGAAAAGTCTGCAGTTACTCTATGTGACTGAAGACTATCGAATCATGACAGAGTACGATGCGAAAACTGTCACTATTCTCCATGAGAGTGGGTGGTCAGATGACCTTATGCATGCGAATTACACAGCTGCAGTCACGTGCCAACTAGACTCTCCTTTGCTTCATTCAATGCACCTGGGTTCAAATCCCGCCAAAGAGTTTGTATGTTCTCCCTGTGTTTGTGTGGGTTTCCTCCGGGTTCTCCGGTTTCCTCCCACACTCCGAAGACATACATGTGGTCTCCAAGAACACACATTGCCCCCGTCATGATTCAGCAGTCTGCTGACATTTAGAGGGACTACACACTTTTCTTTTCAACCGAGAAGAACCTCTTTAGGGCTAACTATTGGAAAGTCAATGAGGTCCCAAATGTATGAAAGCTATAGAAGTCGAATTAGCTGCTATAAATCAACAATGACAATTTTCTCTCTCTCTATAAGAGCCAACACATTGTAAACCAGCTGTCCTGTATGTAACTACCAAATATAAGGCAATGAATGCTCTGTGTTGGACAAGCATGACAGTACAGAGCATTTTAAGCATAACTGACACAATACTAGGAGGTAAAAAAAAAAGTTGTTTTTAATGTTGGCCTTCAACATAAATGTAGTTTTTCCCAAGACAGTTGACATTTTGACCAAGCCCTTGGGCTCGCCATCACATCGAGATCTGAAAAACCAACAGCCTGTTGCATACTTTCCACTAAAGCAATAAATAGTGAGTTAAATGTTCCTTTCATTTGACAATGCTCAAGAAAAAAATACTAAAACAAAAAAAATAAAACAACGTAAATTGTTTGGTTGGCCTCGGACACCAAATAATTATCAGTAGCTGATAACATCTTTCATTCTTGCAGATAAATCAATATAAAGATTACAATCTTGGCGGCCATACATTACTGGCTAGGTAAAAATACAGATATGTCCACCCTTACTGTTTCTTAAATTTTGTTAAGGCCTCCAATTAAACAACAATACAAATTCAATACATCATCACAACAGAAATTTTCCACATTTTTTCACATTACAGCCACAAACTGAAATGCATTTTATTGGGATTTTGTGGGATATTTCAACACACATTAGCAAGTATTTGTGCAACGGAAAGAAAATGATAAATGGTTTCTCAATATTTTGAAAATATAAATATGAAAATTGTTACGTGCATTTGCATTTAGCCCCCTGTAGTCTTGATAACCTTAACCCCTTAGTGACAGAGCCAATTTTTACAATTCTGACCACTGCCAGTTTATGAGGTTATAGCTCTGGAATGCTTCAACGGATCCCACTGATTCTGAGAATGTTTTTTTGTGACATATTTTATTTCATGTTAGTAGTAAAATTTCATCGATATAACTTGCGTTTATTTATGAAAAAAATGGAAATTTGGAAAAAATTTAGAAAATTTTGCAATGTTCAAACTTTTAGTTTTTGTACCCTTAAATCAGAGATTGGCGTCACACAAAATAGTTAATAAATAAAATTTCCCACATGTCTACTTTACATCAGCACAATTTTGGAAACATAATTTTTTTTTGTTAGGACGTTATGAGGGTTAAAAGTTGACCAGCGATTTCTTATTTTTCAACAAAATTTACAAAACCATTTTTTTTTAGAGACCCCCTCACATTTGAAGTGAATTTAGGTGGTCAATATAACAGAAAATACCCAAACGTGACAATATTCGAAGAACTGCACCCCTCAAGGTGCGCAAAACCACATTCAAGATTGTTTATTAACCCTTCAGGTGCTTCATAAGAACTAAAACAATGTGGAAGGAAAAAATGAACATGTTACTTTTTTTCACAAAAAATGTATTTGGAACCAATTTTTCTATTTTCACAAGGGTATCAGGAGAAAATGGACCACAAAATTTGTTGGGCAATTTATCCTGAGTACAACTATACCCCATATGTGGGGAAAAGCCACTGTTTGGGCACATGGCAGGGCTCAGAATGGAGGGAGCACAGTTTGACTTTTTGAATGAAAAATTGGCTGGAATCAATGGTGGCGCCATGTCACGTTTGGAGACCCCTTGATGTATCTAAACAGTGGAAACCCTTCAATTCTAACTCCAACCCTAACCCCAACACACCCCACCCCTGACCCTAATCCCAACCCTAACAATAACCTTAACCACAACCCTAACCCCAACACACCGCTAACACTAATCCCAACCCTTACACATCCCTAACCCTAATCCCAACCCTAACCGTAATCTCAACCATAACCACAACCCTAACCCTAGCCCAAACCTAATCCTAACTTTTGCCCAACCCTAACCCTAATGTTAGCCCAACTCACTTTAGCCTTTCAATTTAGCCCAACTTTAACCAACCCTATTGGAAAAATGGAAATAAATACATTTTTTTTACATTTTATTATTTTTAGCTAACTAAGGGGGTGATAAAGGGGTTTTGATTTACTATTTTTTTTTATTTTGATCACTGTGATAGGGTCTATCACAGTGATCAAAATGAACCAATAGGAAAAATTTCCTATTGTTGCCTTGTGCCGGCCGGCAGATCTCAGCGGGCGCAGTCGCCCGCCATTTTCTCTCGGGAAAAAGACGCTGGCGGCCTGGGGGACTTCACAGGGGGTTGCAGAGATAACAGAGGTACAAGGGTGGATCGGGGAACCCTATTTCTCTCTCTTCTGATGTGTGATCACATCAGAGGAGAGAGAAATAAAATGGAAAATCTGCCTTTTTTTGCGGTCACCGTTATACCGTTAATAACGGCGAACGCTACACCTGGGTCGGTAAAAATCTACCCAAATGATGTTCTCTGCGGTCTTAGCTACCCCCAGTAGTCGAGACCCGGACAAATTCCAACTCTGGGGGGCGCTATACCCTTATTCCTGGTTTAAGTACCCTTAACTGCAACTGTTAAAAGGCGTATCGGCAGTCGTTAAGTGGTTAAGTAAAATCCTGAGTAAAATCAGAAATCACATAATTTGTAAACTGAGTCCACCTGCTTGTAGTTTATTCTCAGTGTCAGCATAGAAAATCAGTGAATGCCTCCGAGGTTTGTTTAAGATCATTAGGCATCGCACAGCACCATGAAAACCAAGGAACACACCAGACAGGTCAGGAATAAAGTTGTGTAGTAAAGTAAAGCAGTGTTAGGTTATAAAAAATAGCCGAAGCATCTCATGGAGCACAGTTCAATTCATCTTCCAAAAATGGAAGGAGTATGGCACAACTGCAATCTTATGATATGGCACCTAAACTGACATCCCAAGCAAGTAGAGCCCTAATTAGAGAAACAGCCAAGTGTGGCCCATTGTCACCTTGGAGGAGCTGCAGAGATCCACTGCTCGGGTGAAAGAATCTGTCCACAGGATAACAATTAGTCATATACTTCACAAATCTGGCCTTTATGGAAGAGTGGCAAGAAGAAAGCAATTTTTGAAAGCAAACCATAAGAAGTCCCATTTGCAGTGTGCAAAAAGCCATTAGGGGACACAGCTAGCATTTTGAAGAAAGGTGTAGTGGTCTGATGAGACTAAAGTCAAATATTCTAGGATAAATGCAAAATGCTATGTGCAGTGGAAAACTACCCCTGCACATCATCTTGAAAACATCATCCCCACCGTCAAACATGGTAGTGGCAGCATCATGCTGTTGGGATGCTTTACTTAAACAGGGACAGAGAAGCTGGTCAGAGTTGGTGGGAAAATGGATTGAGCTAAATACAGGGCAATCCTGGAGGAAAACAAGTTAGAAGCTGCAAAATACTTGAGACTGAGGCATAAGTTCACCTTCCAGCAGGACAACAACCCTAAACATACTTCAATAGCTGCAATGGAATGGTTTAGATCAAAGCATATTCATGTGTATGAATGGCCCAGTCAAAGTACAGACCTAAATCTCATTAAGAATCTGTGGCAAGACTTGAAAATTGCTGGTCACGAACGTCTCCATCCAATCTCACTGAGCTAGAGCCAGCGTGCAAAGAAGAATGGGCAAAAAATTCAGCTAGTAGAGACATACCCCAAAAGACTTGCAGCAGTAACTGCAGCAAAAGGTGGTCCTACAAAATATTGACTCGAAGGGAATGAATACAAATGCACATTACAATTTGCAGATTTATATTTTTAAAATATTTAGAAATCCATGTGCCATTTCATTTACATTTCACAAATACTGACTTCTTACTGTTGGTATACATAACATTAAAACCCAATAAAATACATTTACATTTATGGGTGTAATGTGAAAAATATGGAAAAGATCATGGTGTATGAATACTTTTTCAAGGCACTTGAGAAAATGTATCATAAACTCAGTTTCATTTCACAGCTGGTCATATCATCACAGGATAAGCCCAGGCTAAGAGAAGAATTAAGAAAAGACACATCTTTAAAACTCAGTTTTCTCCCCGACTTAATAGTCAGTAAATTTAACAACACTATAAAGCTGGGTTACGATAGCATGGTTGCCACGCATACTTTTATTCTTCTCATCTTTTTTATATAGGAACAAGCGCTAAACACCTCAATATGTGTTCAAAGCTTTTACTAGGACCTCAAAGGGCTAATGAAATCCTTCATAATATCATTACTTTTTACCTACCCTGATGAAGATCTGCTTGATGGTGATCTGGATCTTGAACGTGAATATGGAGACTGTGAACATGATCTATGTTGAGAAAAAGATCTAGACCTTGATCGAGAACAAATCCGTTGTGACCTTTGTGAAAATAAGGATGTTGGTGGGGATACAGAATATCTGCTTGGAGAATTGAAGGATGAACAAGATGGTGATACATCAAATAATGAATAGGATTGCATTCCATCCCAGGAATAACACAGTTTATCGTTCTCATCCTCGCTGTCATCAAACAAACTATCCATACCCAGTCCAGACGTTAAAAACATAGGTAGTCTAGAGAACTGATCATCATTGTAACCATTGTTTCCCAGGTCACTGTTTTTGTTTTCGTCTTCATAAACCGCTTGGGTTGGGTCTCCAAAGTGCTTATTGAGTTCTGCACGGATTTCCTGGTCTTGCAGTGGTTTGCGACTGCTGTTCTGAGAACTTGTCATGGTTCCCTCAAAACTGTCTTTTGGACTTTCCTTTTGATTTTTTAATGAACAAACTTGTGATTTTTTCCCGGGCAGGGAATCTTTACATTCAAGTTGTCTTGAGGCCTGTAAATCTTGTGATAAGCTAATATGTATTTCTGATTTTGAATTCATAAACTGACAGTAGTCATGGTCTCCAAAAAGCCGTAAACTAGGTCTCTTTGCCTTTTTCTCTTCTTGTCCAATGACCACAGAGGTTTTGCTAAGCTGTGCATACAGTTCGGATTGTTCAGGACCCTTTTTGGAGTTAATTACTTGGATGCTGGAAGACTCAATGTAACGAGATTTCTTAGCGGGTGGCACACCAGACTTACAAGAAGACTTCGGCTTTGGAGAAGTCCTGAATGGGTTATCTTGGTTGGCTTTATGAGGTGGGGTTGTTGGTGGGGTTAGTCCTAAAAATAAAAAAAAAATACTTTATACTCTCACTTGCCATTCAAGTCTTTCGATAATTTATAACCAATGAAACAAATAGAGCTGCCATGTTGCTAATAAAAGTTGGTCCCTTAAATGTAGCCATGCACATTTGCCGAACTGGACAATTTCAGTGGGACCAAGCAATTATTTAATGCATATAAGGGTGTCTAAATTCTTTCCAGGTAATGGGGGAAAAAAAGTGTTGGACGTGTTGAATTTCACAATGTCTTTTCCTTTTGTTCTTGTAGAAAATCAACCACACTCTCACAAATGATTTCAGTTTCCTCTGGTTTATTTAATACAATAGTTCACCATAGTCTGGGTAAGGGGACATAAAAGCGACAAGTAGTGCTAGAAGCTTGACATTCGACATGTCCTGGGTCTTTTTCAAATTTGTCGCTGTGTCCTGGAGTCCGGAAGAGTAGGATATGAACGGCGAACTACTGATTTAAATAAACCAGTATCAAACTGAAATACTTTGTGTGAGTGTGGTTGATTTTCTACAAGTCTACAACTTGGGTCTCCCAATTCAACCTGCAACCTATCATTAACGCTCTCTGCTTTTCCTTTTAGTCTAACAGGAGACAATCTAACATCATGTAACAGGAGCGGGCAGCTACGTACTTCCTTCTCCTTTTTAAAAACAGAACTGAGTATCCATGGGAAAGGCCAATGGAACAATTGTCAGCTTAAAGAAGTAGGCCACTACTTTGTTGTGTATGGCCTATTCTTAGGTTAGGTCTTCAACATCTGATCAGTGAGGGCACCCCTGCCGATCAGCTGTTACTGGCAGTGGCCAGAAATTGTTGGCTACTGCTGGAACACAGCAGCTCTGTGATTTCTATAGTGCCACAGCCGGGAACTGGAGATCCATAGGGGATGGAGTTGCAGTACCCGGCCGCGGCCACTATAATTTTCAAGGAGCTGCAATAGTATTCTGGCAGGATCTGTGATCAACCCGATCAAACATTGATGGCCTTATTCAAAGGGTAGGCCATCAACAAAAAAGGAGTGGCCAACTTTAATGATCAATTGGCTCATAACTGCTTAAATTTTTTGGTAGCTTTACATACCAATAAATGTACAATTCTCTATGACCAGACGATCTTCTGTTTTTAAACTACTATATACCTCATACATAAAGAATACCAGCCCATCACCACGTACTAACACATCATGCAGATAATTATGCGGAACAGGCTCAATATACACGACAGCTCGTTATTATTTCCTGCTTATGATTAACACAAGTATTCGTGTAAAAAAAAAAAAAAAGAAGCAACTCACTAACAATGCAAAGCTGAGCATCCAGCAAGGCGATGAGATGGGTTTAATTTTCCTCAACTTATGTAATTTGCTCAATTAAAATGCAAAACGAGAAGTAATAATGTTAAATCATTAGCTATAGGGGATGTAAATAAAATGATTTTCTCCATTTACTTTCTGTGCATTTCTTTCCAAATAAAAAAACAATTCTAATTAGTACTAATAAGTAATTATGTGTACAGACGCATCAGGCTATTGATATTAAAAGAGCATAATTATATCCTGATGGTTTTAATGAAAAAGTTCATTAAAAATGAAATGACAAAAGAATCTAAAAATACTTGAGAAATAGAAGAGTGATTCAGGGAAAAGTGTCACCAGATTCAATTCACCCTATCACGTTCACAATCCATTTTCTGCAATCTCTCCGCCGACACCATGACACAAGCCAAATATCAGCATCATCGGTAGTTACAGACCAGTTACTTGTGCCCAGTAAAGGAACCATTATGGAGACCAGTGATAGTCTACTACAGTCATGGACAAAAGTTTTGAGAATGACACAAATATTATTTTTTACAAAGTCTACTGCTTCACTTTTTCTAATGCCAATTTGCACATACTCCAGAATGTTATAAAGAGTGATCAGCTTAACAGCAATTACTTGCAAAGTCAATATTTGGCTAGAAAATGAACTTTATCCCCCAAAACACATTTCAACATCATTGCAGCCCTGCCTTAAAAGGACCAGCTAACCTCTTTTCAGTGATTGCTCCAGTAACACAGGTGTGGGTGTTGATGAGGACATGGCTGGAGATCAATCTGTCATGATTAAGTAAGAATGACACCACTGGACACTTTAAAAGGAGGCTGGTGCTTGACATCATTGTTTCTCTTCTGTTAACCATGGTTATCTCTAAAGAAACACGTGCAGTCATCATTGCAATGCACAAAAATGGCCTAACAGGGAAGAGTATCGCAGCTAGAAAGATTTCACCTCAGTCAACAATCTATCGCATCATCAAGAACTTCAAGGAGAGAGGTTCCATTGTTGCCAAAAAGGCTCCAGGGCGCCCAAGAAAGACCAGCAAGCGCCAGGACCGTCTCTTAAAAGTGTTTCAGCTGCGGGATCGGGCTACCAGCAGTGCAGAGCTTGCTCAGGAATGGAGCAGGCAGGTGTGAGTGCATCTGCACGCACTGTGAGGCAGAGACTCTTGGAGCAAGGCCTGGTCTCAAGGAGGGCAGCAAAGAAGCCATTTCTCTCCAGAAAAAACATCATGGACAGACTGATATTCTGCAAAAGGTACAGGCAGTGGACTGCTGAGGACTGGGGTAAAGTTATTTTCTCTGATGAATCCCCTTTCGATTGGGACATCAGGAAAACGCCTCATTCGGAGAAGACAAGGTGAGCGCTACCACCAGTCTTGTCTCATGCCAACTGTTAAGCATCCTGAAACCATTCATGTGTGGGGTTGCTTCTCAGCCAAGGGAATCGGCTCTCTCACAGTCTTGCCTAAAAAAACAGCCATGAATAAAGAATGGTATCAGAATGTCCTTCAAGAGCAACTTCTCCCAACCCTCCAAGAGCAGTTTGGCGATCAACAATGCCTTTTCCAGCATGATGAGCACCTTGCCATAAATCAAAGGTGATAACTAAATGGCTCAGGGAACAAAACATAGAGATTTTGGGTCCTGGCCTGGAAACTCCCCAGATATTAATCCCATTGAGAACTTGTGGTCAATCATCAAGAGACGGGTGGACAAACAAAAACCTAAAAATTCTGACAAAATGAAAGCATTGATTGTGCAAGAATGGACTGCTATCAGTCAGGATTTGGTCCAGAAGTTGATTGAGAGCATGCCAAGGAGAATTGCAGAGGTCCTGAAGAAGAAGGGTCAACACTGCAAATATTGACTTGCTGCATTAACTCATTTTAACTGTCAATATAAGCTTTTGTTACTCATATGTTTGCAATTATATTTCTGTCTGTGATAAAAACATCTGTCAAACACACATAAAAACCAGAGGGCAGCAGATCATGTGAAAATATAATATTTGTGTCATTCTCAAAACTTTTGGCCATGACTGTACATACATGACCCCCTCTTCACTAGGGTGCCAGGGTTTAACTGCTATGGGAATCTACAACAAACAGGGATCCATTTAGGTTTGAGGTGCAATCAAGTGATAAATTTGGATGAAGAAATAGAGATTGAAATAAAGGGAAAAGTACAGGTCATAAACTGTTCCCATTGCACTTATTCCTGAAAGTGGTTATGATGGAGTGAAATTCTTAGGTCGGGGTCACACTTGCAACTGCAATGCTAGAAACTCACGCGAGTCTCTCGCCTCAATACCCGGCACTGCCGCCGGCACTCGGACCGGAGCGTTCAGCTGCATAGAAATACATGCAGCCGTACACTCCGATCCCGAGTGCCGGCGGCAGTGTCGGGTATTGAGGCGAGAGACTAGCGTGAGTTTCTCGCATTGCAGTCGCAAGTGTGACCCCGGCCTTAGAGTTTCTCTGGTGCCCAGTGTTTCTCTGGTGCCCCATAGTCATGCAGCCCTGGTTATCATGGCACACAGAGATCACATCATCAGTATATCCTAATATTGTCCATAGCAGCAAAATGTTGTTTACGAGGAACTTCAAAAGGAGACCTTCGGATGAACATTTGAGGTTCATGATTGAGTGATAATCTGGACGCAATGTGGAAATCTCTGATAAGGTGGTTGGCTAGTCCAATCCTTTTGCAGACCTTCCATGCAATCCCTACAAACTGGAAACATAATGTAAGTCCTACTAGTCTGTTACTCATGTTGATGGAACATTACAACCCTTTATAGACCTAACCTGAAAACACTACCTAAAGGGAGAACTCCCCATGGATCCTACAAGTCTGGCGCTGCTCTAGTGTGCTGTTAGGACTGTTCAACCCTGTAAATATCTACCTTAAAGGTACTCTGTCAGTAGGTTTTTGATAATAAATGTGAGAACAGCAAAATGCAGGGGCAGGGTGCCTAATTCCAGAGATGTCTCACTTGTTTAGCATCTTGCCATTTCAATACAGTGTATTATCATCATGATAATATCACTGCTGGACAAGGTCTCATGTGCCAGGCAGTCTAGATAATCTGTGGTAATAACTCCGCCCTCACCCCAGGCAGTCTAGATAATCTGTGTAACTCCACCCTCACCTCAGGCAGTCTAGATAATGTGTGTAACTCCGCCCTCACCCCAGGCAGTCTAGATAATCTGTGTAACTCCGCCCTCACCACAGGCAGTCTAGATAATCTGTGTAACTCCGCCCTCACCCCAGGCAGTCTAGATAATCTGTGTAACTCCGCCCTCACCCCAGGCAGACAAGATAATCTGTGTAACTCCACCCTCACAACTAATTGGCAGCTTGCTAGAAAGCTGCCAATCAGTGGGTGGGCAGAATTATACACAGCTCAGCATTCATAGCACTGATGCAACTACAGCAGAGAAAATGGGGATTTCACCAAAACTGCACAAATCTGCCCACTAATTAATACATTGCTACAATCAGGCTTTCTGCTCGTACATTATGCTGCTCTCAGATTTCAAGACAAAAACTGCTGACAGATTCCTTTTACAAATACCGTATAAGGAAAATTCCCAGTGATTTCAACTCATCTGGTAGTGTCAATAGCTAATATAACCCTGTTCAGACCTACCCTAAAATAGTACAAAAGAAGAAATTAAAACTGATTCCTACTAGTCTCATACTCGTTGGGTACTGTGGTTGTCTAATACACCCCTCTATAGGCTTAACCTAAACATACTAACTAGAGAAAAACGTGTAATGGTTCCTAGTAGCCTGTGGTACTGGTGTTTTGTTAATACTGGTACTAGTACTGTGGATGGCTAATACAACACTTTGTCGACCAACCCCAAAAACATAACATACAGAAGAACCTCTAAAGGTTCCCACTAGTCTGATACTACTCTGGAAACTGAGGTTGGCTAATACAACCCTTTTTGACCTACATCAAAAAACAGGACATCTTCTAATGGTACCTACTAGTCTGATACTCCTCTAGTGGCAAATACAACCCTTTGTAGACTTACCCCAGATTCTGGTTTGGCTTCTATCTTAAGTCATGTGACAAGGCTCGTTAAAGGGTCGACATTGACTTTTAGGATCGCTACTTCCAATAGGTGGCATATTTCCCAGAGGAGCATTGCGGCTTTAAGTCTCCTCATCTCGGCATGCTTAACATGTCACTCTCCGCAAGGAAAACGACACTTCTTGGATTCCAGTCAGATGCCTCTCACACAGCCAAACCAGATCTCACACTTTGCACTGATGAGGGGCAGCACCCCGAAACACAGTGTCTGAAAACTGAGATTCTGGTTTGGCTTCTATCCTCCTAAGTCATGTGACAAGGCTCGTTAAAGCATTGTGGCTTTAAGTCTCCTCATCTTGGCATCCTTAACATGTCACTCTTGGCAAGGAGAAAGATACTTCTTGGATCCTAGACTTACCCCAAAAAACACGACATACAGAGAACGTCTAATGGCTCCTACTGGTCTGCCACTTTTCTGGTGAGATATTCCAACAATGTATATAACTACCATGAAAACTCTACCTAATACTAGAGATGTCAAAATGGCTCCTACAAGTCTGATGTTCCTCTAGTTGACTAGTACAGCCCATTATATAAGAAGCATAGGATCAGTGATTAGAAGCATTATCTCTGCACATTCGGAAAGGTGCCATGATCGTTCATGCAGTTATTTTTTAGCATGAGTTATTCAGAGCATAAAACGCATATTGGTGAAGCTTTTTTTGGTGCTATTAAATTGTTTCCATGGTTTTTAAGTGCTAGAGATGACTCCATTTACCCTACTGCACAATGCAGCCTTGTTTTGTTTGAGTGATTGAGACCTCTTGATATTATCTTCTAAACATGAGCCGGTGTGAGATACGCTAATGTATCCGCGTCTGGTATATTAGTTCAGGCATTTTGCATTGATCAGCATGACTTCCAGGCTGCAGCTGCGGTGCCTACAGTTATATAAATGTTCTGATAATTCATTATTAGGAGGCTCGTCTGTAGATGTTTTGCTACTATGTGAACTATATTTACAGGAAAAATGATTGCCATGATAGTTATACGGCTATCCTCCTCAGCGGGGTGTTCCTGATGATGACCATCTATACGTTAAAACAACCAATGGTCTGCAGGTTGGATTATCTGGTAGGCAAAATATATTTCCATAGGCCATTTGCAATAATTATCAATATACAATATATATATATATGCAAAAAATATAGCGTGCCCAATCTTTTTAATCCCTGTTGACAGACCTTGTAAAATAAGGTAGCTTCCCATATAGACTGTGGGCAGATTCCTTAGAAAAGTAACCCATGTCTATGGTCAGCTCACGTCTGCACTGTGAAGGGAGCAGAGACGTTCACGACTGCTGATACCTGCTGGGTTGTGTGCAGAAGTGTTGGACAGACCCAGGAGGTAGCAGTAGATGTCACGGCACTGGACCTGCTCAGCTCCCAATGTGGAAGATAGTGGAGCAAGAGTGCCCCTTTAATATCCCATAGCAAATACTTATAAAATTGTAAAACTCTAAAAGGTCAATAAAAGCACAGGAGGCAATCCTGTCTCGAGAGATTTTGCAAGCCCTATGATGACGATGCCTAAACATCTTCAATCGCTGAGCGTTCAGCCAACAGCTATTCCTCCTGACCCTCCAATACTCATGGACATTCAGCTCGGCTGAACACGCTTGCCTTCTTAATGGCCAGAGGGGACTACGTGCCTTTCAGACACCTCTGATAGATGGAATAACATAAAGGAAATTTGTGGCTAATGTCCGCGCTGCCAAACACTTCAGATTCAGATGTATTTGAAAAAACAATGGTGGTTTATTCTACGCGTTTCGAAGTCTATCTGACTTCTTCTTCAGGAAATACCACAGGACATATGGAGACTGACTCTGATGACTATCTCTTCCAAGGACGAAAGTGTAGGGAGCTGAAATTGGACAAGCCCAATCTTTCTTTCCCTCAACATCCTTTATTGGGGGATAGTTAGGAGACTGCCATACAAATAAGATAGCCGGCTAATTTCACAGATATTTTTCAGGCTTAAGGCCCCCATACACATCAGACTAAGGTCTGCCGAACCTGCGGATATCTATGTGACCGGCCAACGGTCTAACGTCTATGAGGTGCCGGCCAACTGATGGTCGGGAGAGATGTTGATCAGACATGTCTGACTTTGGACTCCTGATTGCGTTGTTCTCTCTGAGAACATAGGAGAACTCGGCCAACCTAGCGCTCCTGTGTATGGGAGAGTTGGCTGAGAGCTTCCGAAGCATCATCCGGCCAACAGTCATCTAATGTGTCACCGTCAACCTTAGGTAACTGCTTTTGGCATCTTAAGGCAATATTTCCACAATAAGCTTTTGATGATTTTTTGATGTCACAGATTTTCTGCGCACATTAAGTAAAATAGGTTACTTTGCATTTTTTCAAAAATATGAAGCATAAAAACCTCATCGTAGTAATATGCTTCACTCACATATCTGATGGAAGTGTTTGATGAGCAATTTCCACGTGCACTTACAGATGAGAAGATTCAGGCTTTAGTACCAGTGCTTAAATCTCAAAAGGTCAAAATCTGACCCTTCATTTTTTTGAGGGTGTTTTTCCCAAAAAATGTTTTGTTTGCCGCTTCAGAGCACAGCTAGATTTATGAAAAGACAGGTGACTGTTCCAGGCTGCGAACTGACAAAAGACGGTGCAGAACACTGTTATCACACTTGCACAAACTATAGGCAGTGAAGCTCCTCTCAGAATGAAATTCTGACTATGGTTTTTATTGCTGTCTATTTTCTTTTGTCAAAGGAGCCTGCTGCGCACAGCAACAAATAGCTGCCATTACCCAGAATGTAATGGGTGTCAGACAAATCACATAACACAAACAATCAACACTATGTAGGCCATATTTCAGCGGAGCACAACCTTAGCAGTATTTATGATTACTGCATTGAAATGTGTTCTATAATAAACAAGTGCCTCTATATCACTCACACTTACAGAATTTTTTGCACTCAGATCTTTTGCCGGTTATATGCGCTCAACAATCATTATTTTTCCAATGCCTTTCCTGAGGTTGCAAAATGCACATTTTGATCTCAATAATTCGAGAAAGATTTATGGGAAACACATAGTTTTTTGTGATATAGATGGTGACAAACTGTGATTTCTAAAAATACTAATGTTCCGTAAATGTTTAGTAACTATGGAGGCTGTTGTGTCGGCTAAATGATATTACCTGCATATTTCTTATAGGATGCCTACTTAGATTTGGAGGGCTGCCTAGTGACAAGAGTATACTACCAGCATGTTCATGCACTCTAATATGGTACATAGACAACAAAACTACTCAGAAACCCCTCTTTGAGGAAGAACAGTGCTGCTACATACAGGTTTTTATTTTTATAAACAGGAGCAGTGTGAGGGGGACATTACGGAGAGGGACAATGTGGGGGGAGGGACATTACGGAAAGGGACAATGTGGGGAAGGGACATTACGGAGAGGGACAGTGTGGGGGAGGGACATTATGTATTGGGGCAGTGTGGGGGAGGAACATGTATTGGGGCAGTGTGGGGGGAGACATTACGGAGAGGGACAATGTGGGGGAGGGACAATACGGAGAGGGACAGTGTGGGGGAGGGAAATTATGTATTGGGGCAGTGTGGGGGAGGGACATGTATTGGGGCAGTGTGAGGGGGACATTATGGAGAGAGACAGTGTGGGGGAGGGACAATACGGAGAGGGACAGTGTGGGGGAGGGACATTATGTATTGGGGCAGTGTGGGGGAGGGACATGTATTGGGGCAGTGTGGGGGAGACATTACGGAGAGGGACAGTGTGGGGGGAGGGACATTACGGAGAGGGACAATGTGGAGGAGGGACATTATGTAGAGGGGCAGTGTGGGGTGAGGGACATTATGTATTGGGGCAGTGTGGGGGAGGGACATGTATTGGGGCAGTGTGGGGGAGACATTATGGAGAGGGACAATGTGGGGGAGGGACATTATGTAGAGGTGTAGTGTGGGGGGGACTTTATGTATTGGGGCAGTGTGGGGGAGGGACATTATGTATTGGGGCAGTGTGGGGGGGACATTACGGAGAGGGACAATGTGGGGGAGGGACATTATGTAGAGGTGCAGTGTGGGGGGAAGGACATTATGTAGAGGGGCATTGTGGGGGGGACTTTATGTATTGGGGCAGTGTGGGGGAGGGACATTATGGAAAAGGACAGTGTGGGGGAGGGACATTATGTATTGGAGCAGTGTGGGGGGGACATTATGGAGAGGGGCAGTGTAGGGGAGGGACATTATGTAGAGGTGCAGTGTTGGGGGGACTTTATGTATTGGGGCAGTGTGGGGGAGGGACATTATGTATTGGGGCAGTGTGGGGGGGACATTACGGAGAGGGACAATGTGGGGGGAGGGACATTATGTAGAGGGGCAGTGTGGGGGGGGCATTACGGAGAGGGACAATGTGGGGGAGGGACATTATGTAGAGGGGCAGTGTGGGGGAGGGACATTATGGAAAAGGACAGTGTGGGGGAGGGACATTATGTATTGGAGCAGTGTGGGGGGGACATTATGGAGAGGGGCAGTGTAGGGGAGGGACATTATGTAGAGGGCAATGTGGGGGAGGTCATTTAATAGCCTGTTTAGACACGCTGACCGCAATGTTGATGTAAACAGAATGATCCTCAATAAATCATACTGGGCACATAGGCTGTCACTGTTCTCTGCAGCACAGGTCCTGTTTACATAGGACAATGAGCTGCCGAGATTGATGATGTTTAAGTAAGCTTAAATATAATAATATAATTTTATGCAACGAACGAGCATTTTACCTATTAGTCTGGTGACTAACAGTCTGGTCGCACTGCTCAGTTATCAGGAAATGAGCATTTCCTAGGAAAAATTATTTGTTTCCGATAATTGTGAAATGTACATGTGCCTTAAAAAGGTTGTCCGGCCTTGGGCTACAAGTCTGCAGTCTCTCTATGTGACTGCAGACTTGCGAATACTCACAACGCGCTCTGCGAGGATTCACCGATGTCAGCGCCAGGAGCAGGTGATCATGTGACCACAAATATGCAAGTTTTGGTCACATTCCGACTAGACTGTGTCCAGCTTGGCTTAATGTACTTGCATTGAGCGAGGCCATGCCTATCTATTCAGCACATAACCACATGCTTGTCAATCACATGCTTTAGGTCACACGCCCGCCACTCCTGGCATCAACCACGGAGTATCCTCAGAGCGCACAGTGCACACAGTATGAGCATTCACAAGTCTGCAGTCACATAGAGTGACTGCAGACTTGTAGTCTAAGGCCAAACAACCCCTTTTAGACCCTCGAGCTGCCTTTATAACTACTAGATTACTTAGAAATCGACTTTAAAAGGGGTAATATATTTTTTCAGGCAAAGTAATAGAAATATTTCAAGCAAATACTATGAAACTAATAGCCAGAATACACTGCCCCCCAAGAAAAAATACTAAAATAATAGTAAAAAAATAAAATTAAAAAGAATAATAAATTAGGCATAATATATGCCAGAATAAATAACATAATCAATAAAAATAACCAAAATATTATCTTTCTATGCACCACATTCGTTTCTCAACCTTAAAACATCCTTATATCGCTTTTAAGAGGCAGAGGAATAGCAGCGCTGTAGAGTTCAGTCTATTACAACCACCTGCTGCTTTTACCATAAGAAGCGTTATTAGAAAGAAATGTCCGTCAGAATAAAATAAGTAACTGAGCAGCATATGTCACCGACCGGCACGAGCGGTGAAGCCTAATTCTAATTTACGCTAATCCAAACATGAACCGGCATAAGTAGGAAACC
Organism: Oophaga sylvatica; assembly: GCA_033576555.1. NCBI lineage: Eukaryota > Metazoa > Chordata > Amphibia > Anura > Dendrobatidae > Oophaga > Oophaga sylvatica. The sequence continues at coordinate 55,634,081 of JARQOD010000001.1, forward strand.
AGTTTAAGCCACAAACCAGCATAAGGACGAACCAGTATAAACTCTGAACCAGCATCAACCATAAATCAGCATAAGCTACAGACTGCGAGTTGTATTCCCCTGATGACTCACAAACCCGGCCACATTGGCAGCTACGAGGCAAAAATCATTTAATACAAAGACTGTCAGAGACTAGCACGGCTGAATCTGCCCGAGGCAAAAAAAAAACAGGCTCAGGTCTCCGGTGACACAAAGACGACAAAGTAATGGGCATACACATCCAGCGACAGCCATTTTTATCTTTAAAGATGTACATCTAACAATTTGTAAACAACAATATCCGCCGAGACGACAACAAGGAAACATTGGGAAGTCTTAAGAAACAAACACTAGGATTGGAGAGGAGACGCACAATTTTAATCCCCCGCATCTAGAAATGGATGTTCGGAGCTGGAAAATGTCAGAAACAAGTTGTACCAGGTGCGGCTGAAAGCTAGGCATATTTTGTCTGGATAATTTTTTTTCTACAAACCCGCAGTGGACTAATTCCTCGCTGCTCTTATACTACACGTACACAATCAATGGTGAAGACGCGAATCAAATGACATAACATAAACATAAATAAAATGCTCAAATATTTATTTCCCCTAGGTAAAACTGCGTAGAACAGGTCACAGGCAGTCACAGGCTGAATGCACAAATATTGTGTATCATGGTGACATATAGTCTCTTACCCTGGCGGACACAGACAGAAGAGGGGCCCTGTGCAAGAACAATATATGGGCCCTTTGGAGCCCAATAGCTCATCATAACGCACAATGCCACCTGCTTTGGAGCTAGAAGTGGGCACTTTACCTAGTGGGTGACTATTGAGGGTGCTGACTGTAAATTAGTGGGTGACTAGTCAGGACGTTGACTGTAAATTAGTGGGTGACTAGTCAGGACGTTGACTGTAAATTAGTGGGTGACTAGTCAGGTCGTTGACTGTAAATTAGTGGGTGACTAGTCAGGACGTTGACTGTAAATTAGTCGGTGACTAGTCAGGACGTTGACTGTAAATTAGTGGGTGACTAGTCAGGACGTTGACTGTAAATTAGTGGGTGACTAGTCAGGACGTTGACTGTAAATTAGTGGTGACTAGTCAGGACGTTGACTGTAAATTAGTGGGTGACTAGTCAGGACGTTGACTGTAAATTAGTGGGTGACTAGTCAGGACGTTGACTGTAAATTAGTGGGTGAATCAAATTTACTGTAAATATACTATCAGTCATTGCTCAAATTTTGATATTCCACTAGGTATAAATATGGGTGACTAGTCCAGGAGTAAGCTGATGAAAATATGGTGATATCAGGACGTTGACTGTAACTTGGGGACACAGAAGAGGGCTTGACTGAAATTAGTGGGTTGAGTAGTCCAGGCACCTTGGGCTAGTAAATTATAGTGGGTGACTATCAGGTCGTGACTGTAAATTAGTGGGTGACTAGTCAGGACGTTGACTGTAAATTAGTGGGTGACTAGTCAGGACGTTGACTGTAAATTAGTGGGTGACTAGTCAGGTCGTTGACTGTAAATTAGTGGGTGACTAGTCAGGACGTTGACTGTAAATTAGTGGTGACTAGTCAGGCATTGACTGTAAATTAGTGGGTGACTAGTCAGGGTTGACTGTAAATAAGTGGGTGACTAGTCAGGGTGTTGACTGTAAATAGTGGGTGACTAGTCAGGGCTTTGACTGTAAATTAGTGGGTGACTAGTCAGGTCATTGACTGTAAATTAGTGGGTGAGTAGTCAGTGCGCTGACTGTAAATTAGTGGGTGACTAGTCAGGGCGTTGACTGTAAATTAGTGGGTGAGTAGTCAGGGCGTTGACTGTAAATTAGAGGGTGACTAGTCAGGGCACTGACTGTAAATTAGTGGGTGACTAGTCAGGGTGTTGACTGTAAATTAGTGGGTGACTTGTCAGGTCATTGACTGTAAATTAGTGGGTGACTAGTCAGGACGTTGACTGTAAATTAGTGGGTGACTAGTCAGGGCGCTGACTGTAAATTAGTGGGTGACTAGTCAGGGCGTTGACTGTAAATTAGTGGGTGACTAGTCAGGGCTTTGACTGTAAATTAGTGGGTGACTAGTCAGGACGTTGACTGTAAATTAGTGGGTGACTAGTCAGGGTGTTGACTGTAAATTAGTGGGTGACTAGTCAGGTCATTGACTGTAAATTAATGGGTGACTAGTCAGGACGTTGACTGTAAATTAGTGGGTGACTAGTCAGGGCGCTGACTGTAAATTAGTGGGTGACTAGTCAGGCTTTGACTGTAAATTAGTGGGTGACTAGTCAGGACGTTGACTGTAAATTAGTGGGTGACTAGTCAGGGCGTTGTCTTCTCCGGACTAGTCCTTCCTCTCATCCCTCTTAGAAATACGCCTGCTGTATACACAAGTAACATGATTTTTAAGAATGAAGTCACCACTGGCACTTTGCAAATCTCGGGGCTGGCTGAGATCTGCGTCTCTGTTACCTTTCAGGTAATGTGCAGTGTTTCGATGAAGCTGAGGAGCATACACCTGACTTCATTTCCAGGAAGGCAGAACATTGAGAATATGCAAACTGCAAAGAGCTGGCGGTGACGACACTCCTACATATCATGTCACTCATGCCCAGAGGGGCATATTTACATGATGAGATGGGGGACTACTCTGTAGTACATGTGGTCTCCTGTTTTACACAGACAGCCCATTGATATGAATGGGTGCTGTAATACTTTATTTCTCCTGAAGAGGCACTGGAGGGTACATTAAATTTTACTGCAAGATATCCCCATTAATAACTGATTGCTGGGGGGTCCCTGCAGGAAAACACTCTATGACCATCAACAAGTTGAGTTTGTATGAAGCAAAAGGACCCTCTTCTGCCTAAAATCTCAAGAATTTCTAAAAATATATTACCTCAAAAATATACATTGGTGGTCTAGTGTATAAGTGTCTGGTTCCTGGTCACATAAGGTCCTATGTCTATGGAGCTACTGTGACTTAAGGTTTTTATGCCATCAGAAGTGACTGGCTTTTTCACCCCCACAGTGTTTCATCGACTATGGTGAACGAGATTGTAGGAAAGTTCCCTGAATGATAGAAGAACTCTTGTGCGTGAAAAGACAGGATATCAGGTGATAGTTGCAGAACCCAGAGCTCAGCCACCCAACAATCATTTAAGGGTAACAGTATTTTTCAGTAAAAGTCTGAATAAGTTGTCATGTGTGTGTACCTGATGGATAACACTACGTCTGGCCACTACATTACTTGTATCTTGCATTTTCATCAGTTTCCCCCTACAGGCTCCATCTTTTAATTAGCAATTAATAATAAACTGGTGTGGGAGAAAACTAGCATGCAGTAATCGATTCCTTCTCTTATTTCCTTAGTGCACAGTGAAAAGGAGCAGCAACATGGAGGAACTTAGACAGCAGTACTGAACTGTGTAGGTGTGAACCCAGCTCTTGGGTGAGTTAAACAAATTGTTAGAAATCTCAACACGATCTTTCTGCATGTTTTCTCATTCTCATCTTTACTCCTCATGCCCTCCTCATCATCCCTATGAAGTATAATCGGCCGTGTAACTTGACATCTCACTGCGTCAGCGGCCCGTTTTGTCCTGAGCAAGACAAAGTTGAGTTATTCTTCAGAGTGGATGGTGAGTTCAGGAAAAAACCGGTAACGAGAAGTGGCTCATAAGTGAAGAAAGGAGCTGAATTGTCAGATGAGTTATTACAAAGATTCCTATATTCACATGTACTATTGATTTATGCCAACTTTATTGAAAGGACAGATCATTTTAAAAGTGTCTGACTATATAAACAAGGAAACTTTTTTATTATAGGAATGCTACTTTAGGCTAATATAAATAGTGGTTAGACCTTGCTATCCGAGAGAAAGACCATAACATTCAGATAACCCCAATATTTCCATGATCATGGCTGCCATAGGATTACTGAGAGAAGCATGTTCGCTTGACTGTTCACGTATCTTCCACTGACTATGCCCCTGCAACTATTAAAATGCTACATATACTGTACGCTTGCTACACATGACTACCATCTGTTCTTGAAACTGGGACATACCGATACTAGATGAGCTACTAAAAAACATGCTACAGCTGTAGTCTCTACAGTGATATAAGGTTGTTCCCGATTTTATCCAAATGTGTTAATCTGATGGAAGGCTCCAACCAGGGGCGGATATACCATTGGTGCAACCTGTACAGCCGCAAGGGACCCAAGAGGTAAGGTGGTCTACTGCCACCTCCAATGATGAGCTAGTGGACTGCAAAAGGCCCACATATTGTTTGTGCCTCTTCTGTCTGGGTCCACCAACCTATGACACTGTATGGGCACACTCTCACTTCCGTCACCCATTCATACTATGCTTATCCATACATTTTGAAAAAATAGGTATACCATAGAATCATAGAATGGTAGAGTTGGAAGGGACCTCCTGGGTCATCTGGTCCAACCCCCTGCTCAAAGCAGGATTCTCTAAATCATCCCAGACAGATGTCTGTCCAGCTTCTGTTTGAAGACTTCCATTGAAGGAGAACTCACCACCTCTCGTGGCAGCCTGTTCCACTCATTGATCACCCTAACTGTCAAAAAGTTTTTTCTAATATCTAATCTGTGTCTCCTCCCATTCAGTTTCATCCCATTGCTTCTAGTCTTTCCTTGTGCAAATGAGAATAAAGATGATCCTTCTACAATGTGACAGCCCTTGAGATATTTGTAGACAGCTATTAAGTCTCCTCTCAGTCTTCTTTTTTGCAAGCTAAACATTCCCAAATCCTGCAACCGTTCCTCATAGGACATGGTTTGCAGACAGGTCACCATTCTAGTCGCTCTTCTCTGAACTTGCTCCAGTTTGTTGATGTCTTTTTTAAAATGTGGTGCCCAAAACTGGACACAGTATTCCAGATGACGTCTGACTAAAGAGGAGTAGAGGGCAATAATGACCTCACGTGATCTAGACTGTATGCTTCTGTTGATACATCCTAGAATTGCATTTGTACCGATGTGTCCAACCTCGTCAAAGACCAAAAGGAGGCTCTTTTGGCCACTGTCAAGTGACTGGGAGGCCGAGGGTTATGTTTTACTCATACACCAGGAACATTTTTATATGTAAGCCTCAGATGCGGTGTCCACAGACCCAATGCCCATTAGGTGAGCACGGGTCACTATCACACATAATGTTCGCACTGTTCAGTATGACCGGACGATTCGGGACGGAATCTTATGTCACATTCTACAACACCACGTGGGAAATGGGCTGAAACGTGAAAAACATGAAAATACAAAGGAGTTCAGTTTATTAGGTTTTCTTATCTAATCTGTAAGATAACATATCAGCGGCATAGGTGATGGCTGCTGAAAAATGCGAAAACTTGATGAAAACGAGCTAATTAATTAAACGTCGTCTAGCTCTCGATGACAATAGCGATGTGTTTATTACGGCCTGACAACCTGTAATAGTACATGATAAGGGCTGGCTACTATATTCTGCTACAACAGCCTCATTCAGCATTACTCACAACTTATTGACCAACGCAAATAAGCCTCATTGGATGGAAAAGGTCACATATGTCAACTACTTGAGAATCAGTAGTGCATGACAATGTAAATGTTCATGGAAGAATCCATGGGAAATCTTTTGATATTGTTATAATATCTGATTTTATGTGCAGCTTATAGCACCCTACCTCCAAGCAGTGGTTGGACGGGCTCGGCCAGTCCATTTAGTTTTGCCAGATGTTTCCAGTTGTTGCAGGGTGACTGCCATCTACATACAGCCATGAAACTAAACATGAAGAGAAGCCCATTAAATTCATCGGGGGTCCATTTCTTTTCTTTATATGGTCTTCCAATGCCAGTGGTTGTGGCACTTGCCTTTAGCAAAGAAAAGTGGGCCGAGGGTTTAAAAATTGCCAATTAGTAACATAAACGAGGCCCGAGAAGACAAATATATATATAAATATGTTTTTTTAGTATGGGATCCCATCAAATTTACCTTCTGTTCTCAGCGGCAGTGACCGAGTGGAAGAAAACCCTAAGGTCAAGTTCCCAATATGAGTTGCTACACAAAAAATGCCTCGCTTTACAGCTCTAACAAAGGGGATGGGGTTTATAGGAATCTCCTGCCCACTGTACTTTTTTTCTATGCTGCACCTTCGGTGTTTGAAATCCGAAACATCAAACTCACTTGCGGGTACGCTGAGATTTCTGTGCAGGATTTCCCAATAGATTTGCATTAGATGCTGAAAATCGACAGACATGTCACTCTCCATAAGGAGGAAGGTTACCCCTTAGATCCCAGTCAGAGGCCTCTCATACAGCAACATCAGATCTCATGCTTTGCACTGACGAGAAGCAACACCCCCCCAAATACGTGTTTGCAAATTGAGATTATGGTTAGGCCTTTATCCTAAGTCATGTTGCAAGCCACGTTAACGAGTCTATAGTGACTTTTAGAAATGCTACTTCCAATAGGTGGCGCTAGAGATCAAGTCCTTTTCCTCTCCCTTGCAGAAACACATGTGATCCACAATACAATTTTGTCAAACTCAAATGACAGGAAGTATCAAAAACAAAGCAGCTTTATTTAAAATATAACACACCTAAAAGAGACAAAAGCCACAGCATCAAAAACGCAATAAAAATGCAAAAAAAAAAAAAAGGTGCAATGAAAAATCGCAAGTAACTAATTTACCTAATAGATGCAGAAATGGTACAGAAAATCCGGAACACTAAAAAGTCACCGAATAAAAGGGATACAAGATAAATGTATGATTACTGGGGATACGACTCCTATGATCGTCCCAAAGCCCCCTTTGTAAATGCAGTGGTAGTGCAGGTGTGACCACAGGACCATTTACTAACAGTAGGAGACAAAATCAATGGGGTCTCAGCAGAAAAATTCACAGTAATCATTCATTTATCCTGTGGATAAGTAACAGGTGATTTATAGGACAACCCCTTCAGGATATCGCACCCTTTCTTTGTAGTTGCACTCAAATCGTAACGTTAAAGGAAGGTATCCCATACTAAAAAATATATACTGTATATATTAGCAGTGTAGGTTTGTGTTATGTATAGGAGATTTTTTATTTTATTTTTTTCTGGGACTCCCTTTATGTTAGAGTCTCATAGTTAGAAGACTGAAGGAAGACACAAGTCCGTTGAGTTTTACCTAGAACTGAACACTCGGAGATGTTCATACTTCAATCCTTTAGTAAGTACAACAGACATTGACTAATCTTCTAGTTTCTGAATGGTTCCTCAACCGGAAAAAAAAACAAAACACAAAATAGAAAAAAAAAAAACTAAAAAAAATGATACATTAGCAAATCTAAACGATAATAATAACACAAGCCAACGAAATGACTCTCGCCCCCTGAAGACACAATGGGGATGTAGCTTCAATATGAATCTCCCAACCTGGAAAAGACATTTCACAAATAAATGGCTGATAGGAGACAACAAGCAAAGATCGTCAATGACGTGGAGAACGTCCACGCGTCTTTCATTCTATGAGATGAAAAATAACTTTGGGGCGAGAGGACACCCAACGACGCCTTGAAGGTCGCTCGACTGTGTTGGCATAATTAGGGCAATGTTCCTGGGAGGACGGTCATGGCCTGTACTCGAGCGTGTCCCCCATTACACTTTATTAGAACGCCATGTTAGTACGACGCCACAAACACAATGTGACAATGAAGCTATAACATAATGCGCGGCGCGCGAGATTCCTCGTCCGCCACAAAGAATTCACTTGCATGAAAGGCACGTTTTATGTTTTTTTGTCTCATAATTGAAATGACATTTTACGGCTTATCAAATCTATGCACACATAGCTTACTCTAACCAGCGCTAGGACAAATGTTCCAGGCTGATGTAAACATTTTCCCCGATAAAACCATAAAAAAAACACTTTGTAATCTGCTGGCAAAGAGCTAAGATTTAGGGCTATCAGCGCGGCAATACAATGGCATTACAGCCATTTGTTAGCCGTATCAGCAAATTCGCGTTTAAATTGCATATATCACATAAAAAGTGATATATAAGCCGCTTGTCAGTGACAGATTTGCCAACAAGACATCTGCTCCATAGACTTCAAACAAACAGACCGACAAAAAGTCAGGAAAGTGTAGATGGATAGGGGATAGGGGCTACCTGTTACCTGTCCTGGCCACGGCTAATGAGACCCTCTGCTAACAAACAGACCTGGGGCTGCCGGGGACAATGGATGAACAGGATTGTGTGTAAGCAACACACATCTCCATGGCAGAGCTAACACATCGTGACAATGCTGGTACGTATGTATCTACACTATATATACATATGTATACAGGGCTCACAGAGGAATCTTATCTCTCCCCATCCTTACTGCTGTTAAAGGATTTGAATAATTCTTTCACGTGCTGGCTCTGACGGAATCCGCCTGGACACCAACGTACGGTTTTATGCTTCTAGTCCAGTGGCTGGATCTACATTACTAAGAAAGCAATGTAGGGTGCAAAGCCCACCGGGCGTCTACCGAATCTTATGTAGAAATAGCACAAAAATGGAGACAGCACACCACGTGAGAGAAAAAGGCTCAGTGTGAGCGGAACGTCGCCGTGATGGGCTATTAAACAGAAGCCACTAATTTTTCACTCTACATGGTGTACTGCCTCCATTTTTGTGATCTACCTATCTATCATATATGTGTCTATCTATTATAATCTATATCACTTCTATCTATCTTTCTATCTCTCGCTATCTATCTCCCTATCTATTATGTATCCCATATCTATCTATCTATCTATCTATCTATCTATCTATCTATCTCATATCTAATCTATCCCAATATCTATCTATCTATCTATCTATCTATCTATTATCTATCCCATATCTATCTATCTATCTATCTATCTATCTATCTATCTATCTATCTATCTATCTTCATATCTATCTATCTATCTATCTATCCCATATCTTATCCATCTATCTATCTATCTATCTATCTATCTATCTATCTATCTATCTATCTATCTATCTATTTATCTATCTATCCATATCTATCTATCCCATTATCTATCTATCTATCTATCTATCTATCTATCTATCCCATATCTATCTATCTATCTATCTAATATCTTATCTATCTAATATCTATCTATCCCATATCTATCTATCCCATATCTATCCCATATCTATCTATCTATCTATTTTTATCTATCTATCTATCCCATATCTATCTATCTATCTATCTATCTATCTATCTATCTATCTATCTATCTATCCCATATCTATCTATCTATCTATCTATTCTATCTATCTATCTATCTATCTATCCCATATCTATCTATCTAATACTATCTATCCCATATCTATCTATCTATCTATCTATCTATCTATCTATCTATCTATCTATCTATCTATCTATCCCATATCTATCTATCTCTATCTATCTATCTATCTATCTATCTATCTATCCATTATCTCTGCAGATCATACTTCAAAATGAATACAATTGCTCAGATCTCCTTTAGTACATTAACAATGCAGAACACCATCCAATAGTACATAGTGTATTCTGAGTAGAAAGTTCCTTTTTAGAAGTAGTGCAGAAAGAAGACACAGTTTAGGTGAGGGAGGTTCTAGATAGTAACAGATTTACCGTCACAGAATAGCACAGATGTAGCAGGGGTGCACTTCATTTTCTGGGGTTAAGTAAAAAAAAACTTTATACACCTCTAATGCATTTGGCATTGTGCTGCAGCTGAAAAGAGTTTCAGGCTGGAGATAGAATTGTCGGTAAGGAACTCTCCCCCATATGTTCAGCATTCACGACTTGCAGGAGAACCATCCATCCTCCAGTTTTGACATTACATTATCAGCGGAGGAACCTGACTACATAAGATTCTGGAAAGACAAGTCTCACAAGCCTTAGGCTTCTCGTATTTGATCAACCTCACACTACTTAAAACATAAAGATATTTCACCTGAAGATGAAATGTGTTACTGCTCCTCGCAGGAGCCTGTTCCACTCGTTTAACTAAACCATCAGCCACCATTGCCTCTCCGTGTACTGACAGACTGGAAGGGACCTGTCTGCATTGAAAGAATGTAACAATGTAATTAACAGACAAAATGACAAGCTTATAAGAGAGAATATGGAAACTGTCTTCTGCAACTAGTCTGTGATAAATCTGTTTTGGCAACAATAACAAAAAAAAAAAGAAAAATGATAATCCCGGCTGAAGATAAGCTCTCTCATAAAGCCCAGACTGATGGATTCAGTGTACACGCCGCACAGTCGGTTATTTCAGTGCTAATTTTTAATGCGTGCAAAGAGGGAAAAAGAAAAAAAAAGACACGTAGATAAAGAAGAAATATTTTCTCAATTAAAATGGGAATATTCCGAAAAGAGAAGAAAAGTTAACAGGGATTTTATGTAGCAAAAACTTCTTCAACTTTCTAAAAACAATTTATGGAAAATGACTATGGTTTCATAAGCCAGTCTTAATGATAAGTCCACCCAAGTAAGATACGGCAGATTTAGTAAGAGCTGCACTCCTTTACATAAACATGGCGCCCCCTTCCTCCAGCCTATGCCTCACGACTGGCAGATGAAAGTTAACACAACTGTATAAATATGGCGCGCCTTTGGGTGGTCCGAGCGCCATAAACTGACATCTACACCAGATATGAGCTTGTGTAGATTTTCGCAAGTCTAAACCAATTACTAGTGAATATTTTAGAACTTTGTTGGTACCGACCCTATACAAGGTCCTACCCGCTCTATAGAAAAGTGGCATGAAATAGGGCATTAAACAAAATTAGGGACTTTGTGGAAATTTAAATACACACATTTGTAAAAAAAAAAAGTTAATTCTTTATTATCTTCATGATCTCGTTTAACAGATAATAAAAAGAGGAATTATTTCTGGAGGATAAAGAACATACAAACCAAAACACAGATATGTACAGACTATGTGGCTGCTAGAAAGCCCTTGGAGAGAAAGCCCAATTTTTCAATCTCATCCCCTTACTATAGTAGTTGGTAAAAACATGTGCAGGATTACCTATCTGGAGTAACTTCATTACGCCGGGACATGGGACATCAATAAGGAATAGGGATTAAGCATCAAGCGCTAGTGGTATAGTCCCTTCTAATAGTCCAGTAATGAACTCATCACCCAAGGACATGTATTCTATTTTAAGAAAATACTGATGTAATAATAGTTTTCACTTTGACCCCTAGTTTTCTGCTTTTTTCATAACATTTTAAAAATTCAAAGTCATAAATTGTTTTATTTTTGCTTTTTCATTTTTACTACATTTTTAATGTAACTCTTATATCACGCTAGTCCTAATCCTAACCCTAGCCCTAACCCTATTCCTAGTCCTAAACCTAACCCTACTCCTAGTCAGAGTTTGAAAATGTGTATAAAACATTATATTTATTTTCATTTGAGTGACCCATTATATTAAGAGGGGGACACTTTTTTAAAATTTTGAATAGCTAAAGGTCTCTCTCCTCGCAGAAAATTACAGGTGATAGGAAAGACAGAGAACTGTGGGACAGCACAGGGCAGTGTACTTGATTCAATGCTGTCACTGCCTATGCAGAGCACACCAGCAAAATGAGTTTGTCATAGTCTACAGCACTCTGCATAGGCAGTGACAAAAAATACAAAACTCACTTTATTTTACTAAGAGCTTAGACAAAAACTTAAAGAGACAAACTGGAATATAAGTTGGTATGCATGCAGCGTGTAGGCGCATGTTCACACAGGCCACTAAACAGACAAAACATAAGACAAAAAAGTGAGCAAATACCTGCAGTAAGTAAATAAATAGCAATAGTGCATGAAAATAACATAGGGTACTTAGTTACCATAATTTGTATAAAAAAATGTAAAAGCCATCCCACTGTACCAAGGTGACTCTATTCGGGACAGGTCTAACCTTTACTATTAAAATCTTACTATATGTTAAATTACATAAATGTGAATAAGGGTCGAGCAGGAACTAGACCCGACAAATGGGCATCCAGACATGAGGAGCTATATAAATGTAATGTCCAGCTCTTCACTTTAGGTTTTTGTTTCAGGTTTTTGCACTCTGCAAATATAGGTGTAGACTCCCTTTTTTCTAAGTTAGAGATTATGTTTATACAGCTTTTCCATGGCTGAGTGTCTATTGGTCTGGGTCTTGGTCCTGCTCGGCCCTTATTCACATTTGTCATTTGATATATGGTAAGGTTTTAAAACTAGAGGTTAGGACTGTCCTTAATAGGGTCACCTTGACGCAGTGGAATGGCTTTTACTTTTTTACGATGAAAATTATTTTCATGCATTACTGCGTTTATTTATTTACTGCAGGGTATTTGTTCCGTTTTTTATCTTAGGTTTTATACCAAGAGCTTTGTTATCTTGCCTACTGCCAGGCAAGCACTCACCACTCTCCAAGGAGAACCAACTCAGTGCAGTGGAGTCCAGGATCATTTGATAGTGGGGTGGGAGCTGTGTTAAATTTTGCCGCCTCACAGAATTTTCCCAGGGTAAACACCCTGGTGGCCCCACCATGCTATGCCACTACCAGGCATTACACGTACTAAATCTTGCCACAATATTGAATCTCTGGAAAGGTGAGCTTTTGAGCATAATAATGGTGTATTAGACCAAAATGAATATGGGTCTCAGAGTAGTCACTGGAACAAAACTGTTCATGTTCCTTTAGTGGTCAACTATCCTCTAAATGGAATTATTGATTTCTCCAGTTTTAGAGTGAGAGTGGAAACCAGAGAACCAGGTGGAAATCCACACTAACATCAGAAGAACAAACAAATTCCACAAAGATGTTTGGATTCGAACCCGAGACTCCAGTGATGTAACGTACCAACCTCTGACCCACAAAGCTGGATTGGGAACGAGTTTAAAAATGGAGCCTAAAAATGTAGAATGTTCTGTGAAACACTAATCCAACAACATAAATTCAATAATTCGTAATGTTCTTCTCCAGAAGTTTCCCAAAACATCTTCACCAAAAACATTGTTCAACAATATTAATAATAACTAGTACTAACCTGCAGTTCCAGAGAGCTCCACACTTAAGGTTCGTTCAATAGTCTTGCTCTCAAATGGGGAACCCTTGGGGTCACTGGAAGACAGCGCATAATTATAAAAACAAGCTGAAATGGAGCTATTGTAGCCAAGATGAGAAGAAACCCATCCCTTGCCAACAAATCTTGCCTTTGCTTAATACTTACTTTGGTGACTCAGGTGTCAGAGGAAGTGACAGACTTGTTGACTTGGCTGTGAATAAGACAGAAAAAAAAATATGTTCAAGCATTGATGTAGATACTTCAATAAGGTTAGAGCTGTTGTAGAAATGGTGTTCGTATTTTTACATCCAAAAACCAATATTTGCTCCAATTTTGGAATATTTATTCCCAGTTATTAAATTACTTATTCCAGACTAATTCACTTACCTAAGCTATACACAAACCAGGGCCAGTTTTATGAAAAGTCAAGAATCAAATCAAACGCATAGGAGAAAAATAAAAGAAACAAAGAACATGCACACTGTATTCAGATGTTGACTTGCTGAGTTCAATGGCCCAAGGGCTAGTTACATAATTATGTGCAAATTAACACAGGCACTCTTGGAAAGTTCAAGTTATTCTTAGTCGTTTGCTAACTGAAGGGGCAAATGTTGGTGGGAAGCAAAATTCAAGTTATTTGTCGCTCACCACTTTGAAAGGTGTCCTCTTAAAAGCAACTTAAATTTGGAAAGAGTTATCTTCTTGCATGTTGCTAACCTTTGCCTTATGTTGGCACTGTCAAGGTTGGTCTACTTTTAGGATCTCCACCTTTCAACATTCTCTATCTTGTTCTACAAAACTTTAAATAGGAGACAGTCTGGCTCCTATCAGATCAGTTAGTGTCAGGTTTAAAAAAGTTTCCGAAATTGGTATCCATAGAAAAATAATATCTCCAGCCTAAACAAAGCAAGAGTGGAAATATTCCAACAATTAGCCCAAAGAAGAGCCACAAGAAATGTGCTGCAATCTTCTGGTAGTCATCAATCGGCTGGTGGTCACAAACTGCTGTATGATTACCCAACAATCTAAAGGGTATGCCACACCAAACGAGATCGCAAACGAGATCGCTAACGAGATCACTAAAACGTCACTATTTTGCGATCTCGTTAGCGACCTCATTGTGTGTGGCATGTAGCAACGATGTGGCCCCTGCTGTGATGTCGCTGATCGTTCACTAGAGTTCTGGACCTTTTTTTGATCGTTGGCGTCCAACTGGTGATCCTGAATCGCTGTGTTTGGCACCTTTTGTGAACGACGAGCGACCTCGTTTGTGACGCATATGACTGTTTTTGCGTCACGGAGTGGATCGCAATATCTGTAAGTTCTCTTTTGCGTCACAGAGAGGATCGCAGAAGTTGCAAAGCAGGCTAGCAGGACGCAGAGAGCAGGAGCGATGCTGGAAATTCCTATGAATCAGAAGCGCTCAGTACATGCTGACAGATCCTAACGACCGCCAAAGTCGTTAAAGAGATCGCTGACCGCTGATGAGTCGTTTATGAGATCTCCTGTTTGGCAGCTACTAGCGACCTAAAAGAGATCACACCAACGATTGCGTCGTTATCGTGATCGCTAACGAGATCTCTAAGTGTGGCAGTACCTTAAGGGCCCCATCTCACATAGCGAGATCGCTAGCGAGATCGCTTCTGAGTCACAATTTTTGTGACGTAACAGCGATCTCAGAAGCGATCTCACCAAGTTTGACATGCAGCGACGATCAGCCCCCTGCTGGGTATCGCTGATCGTCACTGAATGTCCTGGACTTTTCTTTGATCGCTGCGTGTGACAGGCGGGAGACCAGCGATCAGCAAGCTGAAGCTGGTAACCAAGGTAAACATCGGGTTTCTAGGCGCCGCCCCGCGCTAGAAACCCGATGTGTACCTTGGTTACCAGCTCCTGCACCAGTGCGCTGCTATGCCGGTAACTAAGCGACGTGCGTCACTTTTTACCCGCATAGTCGCTGTCCTGATCGCAGCTGAGATCTGCCTGTTTGGCATCTCAGCAGCGAACATGTAGCAACTCAGCAGCGATCCTGACAAGTTCATATCGTTGTCGGGATCGCTGGTGAGTCGCTATGTGAGACGGGACCCTAAAGGTCCATTCAAACAAACCAAGAAAGTGTGAATAAGCCAGTGATCACCCAACGAATGAGTAAAAATGCTTGTTTGAAAGACGATCAGATAATTTATGCTGGCATAAACATTACTGTTGGGGCAGGTGCACACAACCATTTTTCTCTCTCCATCCAAGAAGAACGGTCCAATTATGCTGATCAGATTTGATCAGAGCGGGATCAGTTTTTCTCGGAGGTGAAGAGAAAAAAATAAGTTTCTCCATCTTCTCCATTATGTCAATCCCTAAAAATCGTACCGATGTTTTCCACAGACCCATAGAATTACTTTGCCAATATTGATCTGACACTGATCAAAATTAGTCATGTCACCGACTTTTTTACTTGGATAAGTCGATCCAAAGAAAAAAATCGGATATGTGCACAGCCCCATCAAATAAAAAGAGTACGAAAACCATGGATATCACTCATCCAATATGTTCATGTGCACGTCTCCTTATAGGCAGCACATCGGCCCGTGTAAACGAGTGATGTGCTGCCAACAACATGATGCTATGTGGAGATACAATGATCTGTTTTCGACCAAAAAACAGGCCAATAAACGAGCGCCGACCAATGTGTAAATAGTCAACTGACGCTCATTAATGTGCTGTAATCAGCCATTTTAAATAGACCATTACCACTGGGAATGTGTCACTGTTTCTATATTTGTTTCTTGGAGTGATAATAACCCATCTACAATTTCATAATGAAGATGTTTAGTGATGAAACCGCTGGTCAGAAATGGCCTATAATCTCACGATTCTGTATTTGGCTGACATCTGTTCAGCAGATGTTGAAGAAAAAAAATAAAAATAAAAAAATTGGGCATGCTGAATCTGAACATGCCCAATCCTTTAGTTTTAATTGAGGTAAGAGCGTAAATGAGGATGCCAAGGGGAATATCTATCGGCTAGCTTAGATTCAATAAATCGTAATACTGCAGAACAGCTGATGCATTAACCTTTTCCCTTAAAGAATTCAACGCCGCCCACTAGATTTAGTGGTGGAAGAGTTTATCCAGTCACTTCTGCATATATTTTTGTATAGAAAAATGCAAAGTACTGTACATTTATTACAATTTATTCATTATGAACCGATTACCCTGTCACTCCTCTTCAGAAATGACCCCTAGAAGAAGGTAAATAACAGGTGGTAAAGCTGCCCAAGCGCCTGCTTTTCGATTTGTAGACATCAGCTGGCCTGACATTACAATGTGTGCAACCGAGGAGGGAAGCAGCTTGGTTGGGCCTCTTGCCAAATGAATTGTTAACAGGTGAATATCTAATTTAGAAGAGGCAGAATACTTCACACTAATTAAGTATTAAAACTGTTAGGCAATGATAGCTTCGGTAGGTGTTTGTGGAAATATGTGTTAAAGTGTCAGCCTCAGGCTAGAGAACCCAAGTGAAAGTCACCCCTAGCGGCACATATTGGAGGCAGATATATTAGGGTGCAAGCGAGGTGAAGTTTCATCCTAGGAATCAATTACAGTGTCTTGAAAAGTAGAACTTTTCCAGGGTACACGAAATGTAGGGATGAGGGAAGTAAGCTCAGACACTAGGGAAAGGCTGAGTGGAGACCCAAGGCAGATCTAATAACACCCTACCTGCCCTACCGTCCCTAAATAAGTTCCTCACCAATCACCGAGAAGGAAACCTATGAACTGTATCTCCCTAGAGCTAAGCCCTGGATAGGGAGGGGGTGGGATGATCACTGGTCAGTCTCCACTGTAAACTAAAGACAAAAAGGTAGACAGACAAGGCGATTGAACTTAGCTTGAGCAGACTCAGAGAAGTAACACCAAATGTCCTCAAACAGCTCCAGAGAGAAAGTTAGCCAACTGCTATAGCTCCAAGCCTTCACAAGGGAAAAATGTGAATATCAGCAACTCTCTGCAGCAGACTGGGAATTTATAAACACCCAGGTCCAGGTGTGTTACTAGAGCTGGAGGTAGTTTGCCGCTGGGTCCAAGAGTCAGAAGGATTAAGGAGGCATCTGTAATGCCAAACGCACAGACCTTCTGCAGCCAGATACAGAGAGTCAGTCTATTGCATCTAACACACCCATGATAGTCTTATCCGATCATGCTCGGGTGCTATCTATGTATTTTGGGCATGCTCGTATATTATGATTGAGTCTCTGCAGCTGTTAGACAGCCTCAACACATGTGGAGATTGCGTAACAAACAGGTAATCCCCACAAAGAGTTGAGGCTGTCTAACAGCCACAAATCGTACAGACACAGGGACTCGAACATAATATACGAGCACGCCCAAGATACTCTGATAAGACCTTACCCAAGCATGGTTTGCTCATCACTATTTATGTAGCCTAATATTGACAGTGATATAGAAGGTTTTGATAGCAAGTTGGGCTATTGTTTGAATTTATATATGATAAGATAAGGGTAGACACATCTGTTGTAGAGGCAGATTTTAATACCCTAAATAAGGAATCATATAGGAATGTTCCTTCATGAATACATTTTCTGCTAAAATACTGGTAAATTCTCCCTGTTCAGTGTATAAAGTCTATCATTCAGAACAATAATTGTGTTAAGAGCCGAAACGTCGCAGATACGTAAATGAATAAAGGCCACAGGTATTTTTCACTAGTTTTGAGTGTTGCCATTCTTTGCTGTATGGATAATATTCTAGCTATAGATAAGGTATGTGCAGTATTGGCAGCAGAAAAATTTGCTGCAAATCTGCTGGAAATACTTGTATTGGCAAGAAAAACGCAGCATAAAATAGGTGCATTTTATACGCCTTTTTGGCACGTTTTTGATGCATTTTTTATGTGGTATTGATGCTTTTTTTCCCATCATTAGTGTGGGTGAAATCTACAGCAAAAACACTGAAATGGTATGTGCACACATTCAGAATTTGCAGTAGAAAAATCTGCTGCATATACTGATTTGTTGGTCAGAAAAACACAGTATAAAAGTGCTTTTTGAGAAGTGTTTGGCACCTTTTTTTGCGCCTTTTTTGCCATTAATTAGATGGAGGTGAACTCTGCAGCAATAATACTAAAAGAATGGACATGCTGCAGATATAAACATGCTGCAAATCCACGAGGAAAAAAAATCAAAAGTTGCATGAGACTTCAGGGATCTTATTCACTTTGCTGGGACTAGGAAATCCTTCAGGTCTGGGGCAAATCTGCACAGAAACAAACGGACAAAAATGGGACAAAATCGCAACGCGCGTACAGACCGAGAGGTGGAACTGAACCCCTGCACTGTGCAAGCTAATCCCACGTTCACATCTTCAGGATTTGGTCAGTATTTTACATCAGAGGGAAAAGTATAAGGCTGTGTTTCCATGGTCCGGAAACACAGCGCTTTGGACGGAGCGGAAAGTCCGCTCCGCCCAAAGCCCCGCCCCCCTTTTGAACGCGCGGTCAATCCGGATGTGTTCATGGAACACATCCGGAATGACCGCAGGGCTACATAGCCCTGTGTTATTTCCCTGCGGCGACGCAGCGTCGCTGCAAGGGAATAGGACATGCTGCGGTCTAAAAAGACGCGCCGCATGTCCGGAAACGCAGGTCTTCCGCCTGCGTGTTTTGAAGCATAGTGGAGACGGGATTTCTTGAAATCCCGTCCAATATGCTGTAACATCTGGACGCTGCGTGTTTGACGCTGCGCCAACGCACAGCGTCAAACACGCAGCAAATCCTGACTGTTTCCTGAACGTGGAAACACACCCTCATAGAAACACGTCACCACTTCTGAATTTATCTCCCGCTCCTGGTTTTGGCTTACAAATACTGATGTAAATAAATACTGACCAAATACTGATAGTGTGACGGAAGCCTTAGAGGAATACCACCTTAAACCATATTGACCCCCAAATAAACACATGAGAAGAAGACTTTAGTGACCGCTCATGAGTTTAGATATAGGAGATTTATGAAGCAGGATCTCATTGTTCTCTCCAAGTAAATTTCCACACTCGACCACATTCACACATTCAGTCTTTGGTCAGTATTTTGCATCAGTATTTGTAAGCCAAAACCAGGAGTGGGTGATAAATACAGAAGTGGTGACGTGTTTCTATACACTTTTCCTCTGATCGTTCCACTCCTGGTTTTGGCTTACAAATACTGAGGTAAATTACTGACCAAATACTGAACGTGTGAACGTGGTCTAACACTTTCAACATATTTCTCCTGGCAAACAAACTTCCAAGCTCTACTAAAGGCTAAAGTATAACGAACGGTCACAGGGCATGTGTCATCACTAAAACGCATAGAAAGCATCTCGTTGTGAGGGCTTCTCGATAAACATGGACTAGGAGCTAAGTGCCTTCCCCAGACCGCGATATCTAGACCTGCCATAAAGGGTTAAGCCTTACAAAATACTTAGCTTTTGTTCCGGCACAAAGATTACAAGTGGCACAAGCTGTTGAATAATAAACCCTCATAATAGATTCTTCGCTTATCTCCTCGCCGCAATGAGGAATAAATTATTTTGATGCAAATCTCTCATGTCTTATATTGTGATTTTTTTTTTTTCTGGCGATTTCTGACATTTTCGCACATTTTTCCCCGAGGATAAGATTCACCAGATAACTGTGCACATTACGGTTTTCAAGGTATTACCCTTTTTTTTTGTTGTTTTTAAGAAGTGCTACTTTTTTTTTCACCTTGGCTAGTTTCTGTAACAAACCAAAATTAAATCTAAACGCGTTCTTTAAGGTTGTAAATAATATTTCTTTATAAATAAGAACTCGTAATAGGTTGGATCAGGAAAATATACCGAGGTCTCCGTCTAAAAAACAGACCAGTGGATTTCGTGGCTAAGGACGTCACTTTTTTTTTCTTGGAGACAGTTTTGATACGTTGTCTAGTTATATTTTTCGGCTTTTCCTGTATTTTTTTATTAAGGTGTAGGTGTTTGTAATTAAAAGCTGCAGGAAAATCCTAAATAAATAGGAAGTCAAGGTTCCCCCGGACCCTTGGGTGGTTGTTGGCAAGGAGAACCAGAATTTCTCGTCGGGCAGCGTCCCTGGCATCTCACACATCGTTTGTACAGCATCAAATCCAGATGAATGTCTCTACTTTGGTTAATCCTACCAGGTCGATTTTAAAAAAGTGGGGCCATGTGGGCTACAAGCAAAGTAGACCCCCATCCCCTCTGGCTAAATTTAGTATCATAATTCAAAAAAAAAATCCTAGAGTGGTTATCCATGTCCCTCATATGATATTGATGATCTACCCTTGTGCTATGTCATTAATATCAGTCCGATGGGGTCCAAGACTCGCACCACCACTGATCAGCTGCTAGAGATCTGGAAGCATGTGAACACTGAACAGAGATGCAGATCAGACCAGCAGCTGCTACACAATGAGGGAGCTCTCAGTGCCGTCCACGGCAGAGGTATCGGTCGGGGTGCCAGGAGTTGGACCCCCACTGATACTGATAACAATCCTAATATGAGCGGACAACCTCTCTAATGTTTCTACCTGAAACTGCAACACAATGCCGCATAATACTCCAATGCAATGCCTAAAACTACTAAAGTACATATAGTAATCACATACTAGTACCACAAGTGCCTACATAGCGCTGCTGGACATTTCCTATACAATGCTGGATACTGGTGGACTGGGGCAATGAAAGTTCATGTTATGTTTATGGAGTAGAGAAAACTGGAAAAAGAGAGCGTAATAGGGTCTTAACTGATAAACAATGAGGTGTAGGGAAGGGAACCACTCACCTAGTATGGTTGCTACAAATATAATATAATCCTGTAATCTACACTGTACGTACATGTATAATATTATCTATGGGTGCTCTAGGCCAGGATTATTGGTATTTGCAGCAGATTATGCTAGCAAACTAATTACAATAGAAGTACAATAAAACTGTAACATTTCTAGTTATGGCTCATATAAAAGAGGATTTTGCTGATTAGTTTCTCTTTAAGGAAATAGCTTATTGCTTTGTTTTTCATGTAGGAGTAAGTGATGTGATTTATAGACAAGCAAGTGTACACTAGAGGAAAAAAATTCTAAAGCCCTTCTGGAATTACCATGTGGAAAATTACCCATTAAGCATGCTATTTAGCAATAAAATGAAAGGGAGCTAAATGGATATTTCCAAGTTACATAAGGAATAGTAATGTAGAAAAGTACCCATCGGCAGAAATAGACAAAAGTGCAGACATTTCAAAAATGTGTCTCTAGGGCTCATCCTGCAGCTCTGACGGGGGGGACCGGTGTGTGACAGGTACAGGGAGGATGGCTCCGGGTCACAGAATGATGTATGTGGACTCATGGATCTATCC
>JARQOD010000001.1:55655686-55687410 GCA_033576555.1 Oophaga sylvatica
CGCATTTTTTTTCCACATTTTTATATGCTTTTTTAAAATCATTTTTTTCCCCCTTCATTTTTTGTAAACTTTTTAAAAAAGAAAAAAAAAGCCGCATTTCATGAATTTAAAATCTCATTCATTTTTCTTACTGTAAAAGGGGGAAAAACGCACCAGGGGGGAACGCCTTTTAGGATAAAAACTATAGAGTTCGGCTAGGGGGAACACGGGCACGGGGGAAATTTCTGATTCAGCCCTTTACACAAAAAACCCAAAAAAGTATCACGGGGGTAAATTTTTTTCCCTTTGGCTGAAACACCATAAGTCGTCAGGTAAATGCCCCACTCAGATCTCCCCCAAAAAGGCTGAAAACCCCCCCTTTCTTTTCCCCCTTTCCTCTGCCCCCCGCACGCAATCTTTAAAATGGCTCCTTTTTTTTTCAAATTGCCTTAACCAATAATTTTTTTACATTGACTGAAACCCTTTTTCCCCCCTCGCCTTGATCGAGGGGAGCCGAAAGATTAGGGGAAAAAAATTACAAAAAGTTGGGTAAAAACCAAATTTCCTACGCTCATAGTAGAGCCCTTTGGGGGTGGGGGCCATTTGAATCAAACGGGGGACGGCCCCAATGTACAATCCACACCCGTCCAACACACATTCCTAGCGTTTTCCAATAGTTTACCTGCAGGGGACAAGGTTTAAAGTACCCAGTAATTCACAAAAACTTAAATCGGGTTTTCAACTGACCTTCCCCCCTTTTTTTTAAAAAATTTTTTTCCCCCTTTTTCCCACCGCCCCCCCCCAAAACCCCCGGAACCCAAAGGGGGTGCCCCCCCTTAAACAATTTCGGGGAGTCCACCCCGAAAAACAACTATCCTGCCCCCGGACATTTTAAATAACCGACCGAAAATTTAAAAACACGGGGGGCGACATGAGGCGAAACCCAAATTCCAGTTTGGAAAGGGCTTGTAAAGGGTGCCCCTATTTAACCACCTTTTACAAAGGGGCCCCAATGCGATGGGGGCCGGGGCCCCAAAGCCCGGCCCCCCCCCCTTTTTATAAAATTTTAAACCATTTTGTCCCCAGCGTCTCTTACCCAAAAATTTCTCCTTGTGGGGCGGGCCCCCTCTTCTGACCTGGCCACATCAGGGACGCTAAACCACCCCAAAGTCCCCAAATTGTTTTTAATAGGGGGGGGGTTGTAGTCCCAAACCCGACCACTGCCCGAGAGGGGTCAAGTGAGCATTTCCCCCAAAAACCGCCGCCAAAACCGAAAACACTATTGTGAAGGACCCGGGGTGTCGCCCCCAAGCCGACAACATCGATGCCCCCAACTAGTGATGGGGCCTCATCAAAAAAGGGGACGCTTTTTTTAAAAGTACTTATTAAAAAAAACAACTTCTAAAAAAAAAATGGGGGGGGTTAAAATTTAAAAATTTAAATGATTTATTTTTTTCAATTTTCGGAAAGTGGTCTGTCGCCCTGGCAAGACGCAGCATTACAACTATTTTTTTTTGGGGCTTGTAGCACTGCTCAAAAATTCCCCCAGTTTTCATCCCCCCCTGCCTCCCCCCGAGGGATGTTGGGGAAACCCGCCTGTGCTCACAGCACAAAGAGCGCATATTTGGGCTAGGGGGACTACAGCATACTGTCAACCAAAAAAACATCCCAAACCCCCTTTTTGAAGAGTGGCGGAGATGGGGGGGGGGAATCACGAAATAGAAGATGAGAAAAAACCCCTTTAAATTTTTTTTTAAAAAAACTTGGGGGTTTTCCCCTTTTCTGTCTGTCAATCCTGACAAAAAAAAAAGAAAGGGGAAGACAAACGCACACTAGGTTAATATGTACAGTGGGGAAAAAAGGAAATTTTGGGGGACTCCCGGGGGATGGGGTAGGTTTCAACTACCATACAACCTGTGAAAGTCACTGCTGATTTTTTAAAAAAAATTTTGCACACAGATAAACCCCAAAAAAGGGGTTAAAATAGCCGCCTCTAAAGAGGATCTTGCTCCAAAAATAGGGGGTAAAAAAGAAAAAGGAATTTTTTTAAATTTTCTTGGACGGACCTGCCCTTTTTTTTAAAAAACAACAGAATTTGGGGAAAGGGGGGGCCCGGGGTCCTGAAAAAAACATAGACATTTTTTTTCCCACAATCAGGGCTGACGGTATTTTTTTGGGGCCCATTTTTAACCTTTTCCCTTCTTTTTCTTTAACCGGGAAACACAAAGAAAATCTAGTTCCCATAGTTCGGTTTTGTGTGGCTAGCAGAAGTTTTGCACCAAAATGTTTACTTTGACCATCTGGGAAAACACTTTTTTTTCTGGCCCCCAAAAGTCTCTGAAAAAATCACACAAATTGACCCTTTTGAAACTTTATGGTTTTTCGGTTGTTTTCATAGAAACTTAAAAAAATTTTTGTTTTAAAACACTTTCCTTCTTCCCGGGGCCCGGGGGGTTTAATCCCCCCAAAACCCCCAAAGGGGCAACATCTGAAAGGGGGTTTGTATGACTCGTTTTGAAAAGGGTTTTCCCCGGGGTTTTTTTTTTTTTTCCACACTCCAAAGACATCAAAAGATTGTGACCCCAAAAAGGGACAGTGAAAAATGTCCTGAAAAAGGGGGGCGATAACCGATTTTTTGCGGACAAAGACGCACCTAAAATTAAGAGGGGGGAAAAAAATTTTAAGAAAAAAATGTTGCCCCAAAGCTGTATTTTTAAAAAACCCCAAAACCCCGGCATTTTGGGGCCCTCATCCCCATCCGAAAAAAGTCCCCCCCCACCCCTTTTCCCGTGTCATCCCCCTTACTCTACCCCGTGGGCCCCGGGGCCCCCCTTTTCCCCAAAACCGGGGTTTCATGCCTCCTCATCCCTACCGGGGGGCCCCCCCCCTTTTTTCAGCCTATTAGCTTTGGGCCCCCCCATCCTATCCGGGGGGAAAAGGGCCCCCTCATCCCTATCTTGGTAGCGGGGCCCCCCATCTATCCTATTTTTGCAGGCCCCATTCCTATTCGGGGATTAAACCCCCCAAACCTTACCTGGCATGTTTGGGGCCCCCCCCCCCAGTCCTGGTATCATGGCTCCATCAAAAAAAAAAAAAAAAAAAACCCCTTTTTCATTTTTTTTCCCGGCGTTTTCCCTTTTTTCCCTCAACCCCTCCGGGAAAACCCCCCGGGGCCAAAAAAAGCCCGTTTTAAACCCCTTTTAAAAACGGGCCCTTTTGGGAGGGACTTTTTTGGCCCCCCGGCTTGAAGCCCAAAGGGGGGGAAAAAAGGGGAAAGCCCCCTTCCCCCCCCAGGGGCCCGGGAAAAATTTTGGCCCTGTAAAAACATAAAAAAATTTTTTTAGTCCACAACCCCCCGGGTTAGGGGGCCCCCGGGGACCGAGCCCTTTAATCTAAGGGAAAATTTTCCCCAATACACACTCGTTTCCCTTCCCTGGGCGCTCATACGGGGGGGGTAAAAAAAAGGGGGGTAAGGGGAATAGTTCGGACCCCCCCCTGGGTTTCTGATCGCTTTTACCACCCCCGCAAAGGGGTCTTCTGGGGGGGTTTAAAAGGCAGCAAAAAATTTTCGCTCCCAAAATTTAGAGGGTTTTTCCCCAAAAAACCCAAAATTGGGAAAAGGGGCTTTTTAATTTTAAACTTAAAACCCCCAACCAGCCCCCTTTTTAAAAACCCTTTTCTATAAAAAGGTTTTTTGGTATGCCAAAAACCCCTTTTCGGGGGGAGTAGTACACCAGGTAATCCCCAAAAGGGGTTTGGGGGCCCCCTTTCTTTTAAAGGGTATAAAACCCCAAACCCCCGGGGTAAAATCAAATTTTAAACCCCCAAAGAAAAAACTTCCCCCGGGGCCCAAAAATTTTTGGGGAAGTTTTCTTTGGGGAAAAAACAACCCCTTTTGGCTGCGGCACTCCCAACCCTTTTTAGACCCCCCATTTTAAATTTTGAAATTTGGGGGCCCCCCCTGTAAAATTAAAAAATCCACGGGGTTTCCCCCCTTTTTTTTCTCCCCCACCGAAATTTTTTTAGAAATTTTAAATTTTTTCCCGGGGGGAAATTTTTGGTGGGTAGTTCCCCCAAAAAAATTAATTTTAAACCCCGGTCCCCCAAAACCCCCAACCCCCTTTTTTAAAAAAGGGGGTTTTAAATGGGGAAAAACCCCAATTTCCCTTTTTAAATTAAAGGGAAAATTTAAAATTATAGGGGGAGGGAATGTATTTAAAAATTTATTTTAAACTTGTTAAGGAATTGGGTTTTAAAAAAAAAGTTTGGGGAAAATTAAAATTTTAAAAAAAGGTAAATTGGAAAAAGGGAAATTTTTTTTTTTTTGTTTGTAAAGGGAAACCCCCGGGGAAAAATATAAAGGGGAAAAATTTTTTTTTTAAAAAATGTTTTTTTTTTGATTTAAAATTTTAAAAATTTAAAAGGGGGGGGAATTTGGGGAAAATTTGGGAAAAAAAAAAAAATTTTTATTTAAAAAGGGGGAAAAAGGGAAAGGATTAAAAATTTTTTGTAAAATAGGGAAAAATATGGTTTGGGGTTTTTTTTTGGGGGGGGAAATTTGGGAAGGGAAAATTTTATAATTAGCTGTTTTAAAATTTTGGGGGTTTTGTAAATTTTGGGATTTTTAAAAAGAAGGGAATTTTTTGGGGGGAAAAATTGTTTTTTTAAAGAATTAAAATGGGGTTGGGGGTTTTTGGGGGGAAAAAGGGTTTTAATTTAAAAGATAGTTTTTGGTTAAAAAAAGGGGTTTTTTGTTTGATGGAAGAAAAATAAAGGGAATTTTTTTTTGGGGAAAAAGGGGGAAAAGGGGGTTTTGGGGGGGTTTTAAAAAGTAAGGGTTTTTTTTTTTTTTAGGAAGGGAAAATGATTTGGGGGGGGGTTGGGGGGGGGGGGGGGAAAAAAGGAATTTTTTTTGGGGGAAAGGTTTTTGGGGGGAGGGGTTAAGGGTTTTAAAAGTTTTGTGGGTTTAAAAAAGAGGGAAAAAAAATAATATAAAAAAAATTTTTATTTTTTAAAAAGGGGGAAAAAAGGGGGGGTTTTTTTAAAAATTTTTGGTTGTTTTTTTTGGGGGTAGGTTTATTTTATTAAAATTTTAAAAATTTTTTTTTTAATTAGGAAAAGTGGAAAAAAGGGTTTTTTTTAAAGTTTTTTAATGGTTTTAAAAAATTTAAAAAAAAATTTTTTAAGGGGTTTAAAAAAATTTTAAAATTTTGGGAAAAAATTTTTTTAAAAGGTTTTTTTAAAATTTTTCCTAAAAAAAAGGGGTTTTTTTTTTATTTTTTAAAAAATTTTTTAAAGGGAAATTTTTTGCCATAAAAAAAATTTTGTTTTTTTTTTCCCGGGTTTTAAATTTTTCCCCTTTTTTCCCCAAAAACGGGTTTTTTTTCTTTTTGTTCCTTCGCCTCTCTACTCTTGTTTTTTTACCCTAGGGGAAAATAACATCCCAAAAAGGGGGTTTTTAAAACCCCGCTCGGTCTGATTTTCCGGGGGCCCCCAAAAAAAATTTTTTTTCCCCCCCCCGGGCAGAAAATTCCCCCGGGGGCTTTTTGAAACCAAAACCCCTTTTCAAAAATTTTAAAACCCCTTTTTTGGGCCCCAAACCCTGCATGTTTGTGGCTTCGAAAAACCCTTTGGGGGCGTTTCGCGCGGGACTCGAACAAGTTTTTGAGAAAAGCCGAAAAAAACCCCCGGGTTTCACCAAAATGTTTTTAGTAACCCCTTTTTAAAAGGGGGTTTGGGGGTTACTCTGGGGGGGCCCAAAACCCCTACCGGGGGGATGAAAAACTAGCCCCTTTTGGGCCCAAAATTTTTGGGCCCCGGGCTTTTAAAACCTTTTTTTTCCCTGCCCCCCATGAATCACTTTTCCCTTTTGGGTGAAAAAGTAAAATTTACAAAAGGGGGAAGGGGGGAAAACAGGAATAAAAGTGCCATTGGGGTTTAAAAAAACTTTTTTGGGGCCCCAAATTTTTACAACTTCAGGGGTTAAAAAATGGGGGGAACCGCCATACTCCCCCCGGGGGAAATTTTCAATTTTTTTTGGGGGCCCTTTTAGTAAAATTGGAAAAAAAACATTAAAGGGGAAAAATTTTAAAAGCGGGAAAAAATCACTTTTTTAGGGTTTTAATTTTTTTAAAAAAAAGCTATTTTAAAAAATTTTTATCAACCTAAAAAAACATCCTCATGACGGCTGTTTAAAAATTTTTTTGTGCCCCCCAAGCCGACATAAACTCAAAATTTAAATTTTTATCGCCATTTTTTTAAAGGTAAAAAAAAATGCCCGGGGAAAGGGGGACTTTTTGACACTAAAGGGGGGGGTTTTCCCGTTTTTAATGATAAAAAACCCCCTATGATGCAATACAATTTTTACCGGGGAGCACTTATGAACTTTAGTGCCCATCTTAAAAAAAAATATAACCCCCCAAAACCCGTCACGAAAAATTTAGACGGCCTTTTTAAACCTTAAAGATTTTCAAAAAAAAACGTTTAAAAAAAGGACAGAAGGCCCCCCCCGGGAAAAAAAAAAAAAATTTAAAAATTTCCCGGGATGGTGGTCCTAGGGGGGACACCCCCCCGAGTGAAAAGGGGCTTTTGTTTTTTCTTTGGGGGTTTTTTTTTCCTTTTTTTTACTTTTTAAAAACGGGAAAAAATTTTAAAAGCAAGAGGGGTTTTTTTCCCTTTCCCATTCTGCGTCTTTTCAACGGAAATACCCCCCATTAAGGGGGCCCCTTTTTAAAAACCCTTTTTTTCACAACAAAAACCCCTCTTAAAAGTAAAACCCCGGGTGATTTTAATAGATCTTTTGGGAAAAATTAGCTCCATTTTTTTTGGGGAGCAGAGTAAAGTTTTGCAACTAAACCCCCGCTCCGAAAAAAAAATAAAATTTTTTTGAAAAAAAAAAAATCCTTTTCCCCCCCTTTCTGGCCCCGGGGGATCGCCGCCGGGGTTTGATTTTAAAAAATTATCATAAAAAAGAGCGCTTGCAACGTAGACTTTAAATGTTTTAAAATTTTAAGTAAAAAAAAATTGGGGCCCAAAAAATTTTAAACCCTTTCCAAAAATCTATAGAACTTGGGGTTTTCCCCAAAAAAAATTTTGGGAAAAAAAAGTGAACATCCCCGCCCCAAATTTCCTATAGGGGACCGGGGAGCCCCCCTTTTAAAAAATTTTTGGGGCTGCCCGGGAAACCCTTTTGGGAAAACTATCTATAAAAATCCTGTGCCGGGCTTTTAAAAATTTTAAAATTTTTTTCCAAAAAGCACAAAAGAAAAAACCCCAACACAAAACCCCCCAAATTTTCCTTTTTTATACTGACAAAGAAAACCCTTTAAAAATTTTAAAGTGACTGTTTAAAACCTAGTTTTGAGGGCTGGAAAAACCCTTGGAAAAGACCAAACATTTAGGCATCTATTTTGCCCCCCTTTTTTTAACTCTTGTACAGCCCAAAAACTCTCAATAAAGGGGGCCCTGAGGGGAAAAGGAAAAAAAAGTAAGGGGAAATTTTTTCACTGGACTGTTTTCCACCCCAAGGATGCACTGATCCCCTTTGGGTTGGGAAAATTTATTTCCCCCCCTTTCTATCATAGACCCCCCTTTAAAAAATCATTCAATTTTTTTTAAATTTTTTGGGGGGAAAACCCTCAACCAAAAAAATTAAAAGGGGTTTAAACCCCCCCCTTCAAAAATATTTTTAATTTTTCTTTTAAAATTTTTTTGGGGTGATCTTCTGCGGAAAAGGTTTTTCTTTCCCCCACACCCCCCCCCCCCCGGGTTTTTTGGCCCCCCAAAAACCAAAAACCCTTTTTTCTCGTGGGGAAGTAAAACCCCCGACTCCCCCCGGGGGGGTTTTTTGGGGGGAAAAACAAAGGGAAAATTTGGGTTTTAACAAAAAGGGGCGGGGGGTTCCTTTTTCCCCCCCCCGATTTTTTTTTTGGGGGGAGGGCAGGGGGCCCCCCCATATAAAAATTTGACTTTTTGGGCCCAACCCCCCCCCCCCCCCCCCCCAATTTGGGGGTTTTTTTTTTGAGTTTTAATAGGGGTTTTAAGCCCTTTTTTAAGGGGCCCCCCTGACCCCCAAAATGGGGGAAAAATTTTGGGGGAAAGGGAAAGGGGTCGGGGATGATAATTTACAGTAAGGATCCAAGTTCTTTTTTTCCCCAGCAATAAGACACCACAAGAGGTTTTTTGGGGGGGGGGCTCACTCCCCCTCGCTCCTGGCCAACGAAAAACATTTAAGGGGGAATGGGGGGAACTTGTACTTGTGGGGGCCCCAAAAATTAAAAAGTGCCCAAAAGGGGGCCCCCCAAAAATTTTAAAAGGGGCTTTTTTAAATTTTGATCTTGTGATTTTGGCCCCCAAAAGGGGCCTAAGTGCGGAAAAAGGTTTTTTGGAAGACTTTTAAAAAAGTCCCCAAAATTTTATTTCCCGGGGAAATTTCCCAAAAGGGGGGAAAAAAGGGGGGGCTATCTAAACCCCTTTTTTTCCCCCAAATATGGAAAGAAAAAAGGGAAAAATTTTTCCCCTTTTTGGGAAACCCCCATAAAAACCCAAAAAATCCCCAAAACCCGGGGGTTAAAAAAGCAAAAAAAAAAATTTAGAAAACCCGAGTTTTCCCCCTTTTAAAAAAGCGATTTTTAAAAGAAAAAAGGAAAGCCCCCTTTATGGACTGGTTGGTATTTTCCCCTCGACTTTCCCCGTATTTCTATTAGCTTCCTAGGGGGAATTTTTTGCCCCCCGAAAATTTAAGTCTTTAAAAAAATTTCCCCTTTGTTTTGGATCCCCCGGGGCGGCCAGCACCTGCCCCAAAAAACACGGCCCCGTAGTTTTTAAATTTAAAACCCCCACAAAATTTTTTATCTTTTCCACCCCCCAGTGAAAAACCAAAACCAAAAGCCAAACCTCCCGGGGGACGCTAAAAAAAAATGTCCTGCTGTCACTCCCCAAAAATTTTTTAAAAACCCCCCGGGTTTTCCCACGCGTTTTTCCGCCTTAATTTTTCAAAAATATTTGTGGGCAAAAGGGGAAGGGGTTTTTTTCAGATGCTCCCCCCAAAACCCCCGAAGTTTTGTTTTTTGGGGGCCCTTGATGCAGAAAAATCCAAAACCCAGGAAAGTGAGGGTTTTTCCAAAACCCTCAAAAAAACCCCCCCAAAATTTCATCAAGATGCAACCTGCAAGCCGAGTGCAAGCTTATGTTTTTAAAATTTGGGGGCCCAGCCAAAAAAATTTTAATTTCCCCCTTTTTGGTTTAAAAAAGTCCCCCAAAAACCAAGTGGTGGGTAGGGGGCGGGGGGTTCTGGGCACCCCCCCCAAAAGCCCCCTATGGAAGTGCCCCCTGGCAGCAAGCCCCGGTCCGTGCCCGGGCGCTCAAAAAAAGGGGAAAATTTTACGGGGTTTTTGGTTGTTTTTTTTTCGGACCCCCCCTTTTTGGGTTTTTGAGGGGGATGACCCCCGCGGGGGGGAAAAGATCTCGGGGGGATGTTAGGCAGCTGGGTTTTTAAAACCCCCCACAGGTGGGAGGGCCCCCTTTTCCAAAGGGGTCTACGGTGGGTGAGCAGGGCAAAAAAAGTCAGTCACAAAAAAGGGGCAGTCTCTTTTTCCATACCAAAACTTGTATATTTTGCAAAAAACCCCCCCCGGGGAAAGGGGGGGGAGGGGGGGGAAAAAATCACTTTCGGATATTGCTGGGGGGGGTTTTTTAAAAGGGGCCTTTTTTTCCCCCTTTTAATTTTTGGGGGTTGGAGTAAAAAAACTTGCATGAAGTCAATTTTAATTTTTCAAAAAAAAACTACCCCCCCCCGCCCTTTGGGGGTAGAGCCTTTTCTGTGGTAGAACAAACCCCCATTTCAGCAGTTTCCCCCCTAACTCCTGTTCCCCCCCTACCCCTTTTTTTAAAAAAACGACTTTTTGGGGGCTCCCCCCCTGTACCTAAAGTCCACCCCCCCTCCTTTTTTTTTTTTATTACAAGGCGTAACACTAAAAACCTTCGCCCGGGGGGTTTTTCCTTTTTTAACAATTAAAGGGAAAAATTCTGCCCCCCAAAAAAACCATTTTTTTTCCCCTTTTTCTTTTTTTCCCCCAAAATTTTCCCTTTTGGGGCCCTCTTTTCCCTTAACAAAAGCACGGTACAATGGAAAAAAACCCCCTTTTTTTCCCTTCCAGACCCGGGGGGGCCCTTTTTCCCCCCAAAAAAAAATTTTTTAAAAAGGGGGCGGGGGTTTCCTTTTTTCCCTTTCCCCTTTCCCCTTTTTTCCCCCCCAAAATTTTCGGGGGGTTTATCAAACTTCTGTCAAAAAAATTTCAATAAAAAAAAAAAAAAAACCCCGCCCCTGAGAGTTCCCGGCCCAAAAAAAAAAACCCCCAAAAAAAAAAAAAAAAAAAAAAAGCCCCAAAAAAAAAAAAAAAAAAAAGGAAAAAAAACAAAAAAAAAAAAAAAGGAAAAGGCTTTGTTTCCCCCCTTAAAAAAGGTTAAACCATTTTAAAAGGAAAACTCAGACTCCCTTTTTATTCATCTCCCCCGTACTAGCCCCCACTTCAAAATATTTTTTAAAAGGGGGGACCCCCTTTCCCCAATCTCCCCCCTTAAAATCCCCCCCCTTAAACCCCCAAAAATGATTTCCCCCCCTGACTCTAAGGGGGGGGAGACTTTTTTCCAGCCCCCGGGGGCCCCTTGAAAAAAACTCCTCCTCGGCCCCCCGGGGGAAACCCTCACTAATCTGTTTTTCCCCACACAAACTTAAATACCCTGAAAATGCCTTCTAGGCATTTTTGAAAGAGTGATAAAAATGAAATTCAGCTTAAAAATCCCTTTTTTTTGGGTTTTTTTTCCCCCAGGAGACTTTTTTCCTTTTGCGCAGCGGCCCCCCCAAAAACTTTACATAAAAACCAACATTTTTCCGGATTTTTAAAAACAATTTCCTTTACCTTGACACTTTTACAATCTCTACAAATTTTTTTTTTTAAAAAAACAACAAAGAAAAGGCCTTTTGCCAACATCTTGTTTGGAAAGCATTCAGGGGTTTTTTCCCCCACATTTTTTTTCCGGGTTTTAAAGCATTTTAAATTTTTGGAGCTCAGGGGCCAAAAAAAAAAAGCTCCAAGGGCCACCAATTTTTGCAAGGTTTTTTAAAAGCAGGGTTTTTTCTTTTTGGCCCCAAAAAGGGGACTTTCTGGCCCCCCAAATTTTGGGGGGCCCGGGGTGTGTTTATAAAACCCCCCCCCCACCTATTATAGTTACCGCCCCCCCCTGACAAAAAAAAATTTCTTCACGTCCAAAAAAGGGGGGAACCTATCCCAAAACCTCCCCCAGAGGGGTTCATTGGTCCTTTTTCGGGTCTATGGGGGGAAAAACCCCTTCCCCCCCTTTGGGGTTTGGGGGTTATATAAAAAAAAACCCCCATAAAACTAAGTAAAAATGAAACCTTAAAGGGGATCCCATCACCAAATTCCTATCCCAAAAAAGTATTTTGGTTTTCAATAATGATAATAAAAATATTAAAAAAAAACCTACAAAAAAAATGGGGGAAAATTTTTTTCCTTTTATTCACTGGACCCCCTTTTCCCCCCAATTTTTCCCCCAAAGGGGTAGCTTACATTCCAGGGG
This sequence comes from Oophaga sylvatica, assembly GCA_033576555.1. Lineage (NCBI taxonomy): Eukaryota > Metazoa > Chordata > Amphibia > Anura > Dendrobatidae > Oophaga > Oophaga sylvatica. The sequence goes on from JARQOD010000001.1 coordinate 55,667,264, forward strand.
GTTTTTAAAAACCCCCCCTTTTTTTTAAAAGTGAAAGCAAGTTTTTTGGGGTTTGTAACCAGGATACCTTTCTACGGGGAATCCCCCGCGCAGGGGGAAGCAATATAGCGAATCAAAAAACTGACTACTTCTAATTGGAAATTTGCAAAAATTATTATTTTTAAAACCCCCGCAAAATTTTGGGGAAAAAAATTTTGGGGTAGGGGAAACCCTTTAAAGGGGGAAAAATTTGTTGTTTTATCTCAAAACCCAAAATTATCGGGTTTTTTAAAACCCCCCCCAAAAAAATTTCTGGACACCCTTTTTAAAAAAAAAAATTTTTTTTTTTTTTAACCCCCTTTCCATGAAAAAAAAAAAATTTTTAAGGGGCCCCTTTTTTTTTTTCGGGGGGAAAAAAAATTTTTTAAACCCAATTTTTTTCAAAAACTGTATTTTAAAAAATGCACTGACGTTTTTAAAATTTTTAAAATTTATGGGCTGTGGACATGGACATTTAAAAACTGCAATGTTTTTTAAAAGGGTTCCCCTTTTAAAAAGCCCCCTAAAAAATAATTTTTTTCTTTTTATTTTTTAAAAAAAAAAAAAAAAAAAATCAGGGGGAAAAACCCCGGGGACTTAAAGCCAAAAATTTTTCCGACTTCTTGGGGTTCCATTTCGAATGAAAAATTTTACCCAAAAAGAAAAAAAAAATTTTTAAAAAAAAAAAAAAAAAAAAATATATAAAATATATATTTTTATAAATATATATTAACATAGATGCCAATGTGCTTTTTTCTTGACTTTTTTAAAATTTCCCCCCAAAAAATTTCACAAAAAGCGGAACTCCCGCAAGAGATGATACGGCCCCCTTTTTTCTGGTCCCCCAAAACCCCCCGAAAAACCCCCCGGGGGCCCCCGGGCCCGGGGGGCCCCCCTTTTAAAAAATTTTTTTTTAAAAAGGGATTTTTTTTTAAAACCAAAATTTTTTCATGTGGGGGAAAAACAGTGGGGGAAACAACAGCTTTTTTAAAAACCATCAGGCCGTACCCGCGGGGGGTTTCCCCGGGGAAAAACCATGTGGCCCCCCAAAAAAAAAACTTTTTTCCCCCCAAAATTTTTTGCCCGGGGGGGGCTGGGGTTTTTCCCCCAAGGGGGAAAAAACCCCAAAACCCCTTTAAACCCCCCCCGGGGTTTGTTTAGGGGGCCCCAAGTGGCCCCCAAAATTCACTGCGCCCTCCATAGCACAAAAAATAACACCCGGAAAAATGCCCCAAAAAAATTTTTCGAAAAACCCTTTTCCCAAAAAGGGGGTTTCCCCTTATTTTTTCATAACCAGGGGGGTCTGGGTGAACAGAGGGGGGAGGGGCAATCAACAAAGAAAAAATGAAAAAGCATTTAAGGGACAAAGCAGGTTTTTTTTCCCCAAAAAATTTTCCTTTTTGGGGCATCCACGGATTTGATCAATAAAGGATAAAATAGTAACCAAAACCCCCAAAAATATTGGGGGGCCCCAAACCCTGGACCCCGACCCCAGGGGGCCGGGGGTAGAAAAAAAGAAAAAAAGGGAACCACCCCCCCCAAAATGTTAAAAAACATGGGGAAAAGGGGGTTAAAAACAAAATTTTTAAATTTTTTTGTGGGGAATTTTGGGGAAAAAAAAGGGAAGGGGAAGGGGAAAAATGGGAGAGAAAAGAAAGAAGGAAGGAAGGGGAAAAAAAAAAAGAAAAAAAAGAAAAAAGAAGGAAGGAAAAAAGAGAGAGAGAAAAAAAAAAAAAGGAAGGAAGGGAAAAAGGGAAAAAAAAAAAAAAAGGGGAAAAAAAAGGGAGAGAAAAAGAAAAAAAAGGGAAAGGGAAAAATGGAAAAAAGAGAAAAAAGGAAAAAAAGGGGAAAGGAAAAAAAAAGGGGAAAAAAAGAACAAAAAAAAAAGATGATGGGAAAAAAAGAAAGAGAATAAAGGAAAAAAAGGGAAAAAGGTTTTAAAAAAAGGAAAAAAGGGGGTGGGGAAGGGGGAAAAAAAAAAAAAAATGAAAAAAAATGAAAAAAAAGTATGGGAAGAGAAAGAGAAAAAGGAAAGGTAAAGAGGAAACAGAGAAGGAAAAGGGAAAAAAAAAAAAGAAAAGAATAAAAAAAATGAAGGGGAAGGGAAAGGGGAAAAAAAGGGAAAGGAAAAAAAAAAAAAAAAGAAGAAAAAAAAAAAGAAAGAAAAAAAAATGAAAAGAAGAAAAAAAGGGGAAAAAAACCCCCTTTAAAAAAAAAAAAAAAGAAAAAAAAAAAAAAGAAAGGAAAAGGAAAAGGGGGAAAAAAATAAGCTTGGAATGGGAAAAAAAATGGAAGGAAAGAGAAAAAAAAAAAAAGGGAAGGGAAAAAAAAACGTAGTTTAAAAGGAAAAAAAAAAGGGGAAGGGGGGAAAAAAAAAAGAAAAAGGAAAAAGTAAAAAGGAAAAAAAAAAATAAAAAAAAAAAGGGGGGGAAAAAAAAATAAGGGAGGAAAAAGGGGGAAAAAAATAATAAAGAAGGACAAGAAAAAAGAAAATAATAAGGGGAAAAAAAGGGAAAGAAAAAAAAAAAAAAGAAAGAGAGAGAAAAAGTAAAGCTTTTGGAAAAAAAAAATGAGAAAAAAAAAAAAAATAAAAAGTAAAGGAAAAAAAGAAAAAAGGGGAAAAAAAGGGGGGAACAAAAAAAGGAAGGGGAAAAAAAAAAAATGAAAATAAAAAAATAGAAAGGCTGACCTTCTGTTTTCCCCCCCGGTTTTTTAAACCCCCACCAAAACCAAAATTGGGGGTTTCCCTTTGGGAAAAATACCATAAACCATTTTAAAATTTTAAAATTTTTCCCCGGGGAAAAAATTGGGGGCTTATCACTGATCCTAAAATTTTTTTTGTGGGTCTTTTCATACCAACTAAAGGGCAAGATATCTTAGTTTGTATACAAATTAATGCCGTCTGAGCTTATCCAAGATCGCTCTCAGATCATTTATAACAACTGGAATTCGCGACATCGTCTAAATCGCTCTTTTTGCAGCATCCGAGCAGCGCTTTATTATCTAGAGGTGAAAGAAAGGTAGGAACTCACTTCATTTTCTATCCAAGATCTGCTAACTTTTCTGTTGCAGATGTAGCAGAGCTGAGTCGTCATGACATATTACAGAATTCTGGGGACAATCAGAAAGGTGACATTATATTTTTTCCAGTAGATTAATATAAAATCAGACAGAAATTACCTCCTTAGGAAAATCTGGGGCGTCCGAAAGAACAGTCGGCCCCAGTAGTGACGTATGGAAATCGAGTCTCTTTACATCCGGAGTGGTATATGTTACTGTGTATGAGCCTCAATGCAAAGAATTATCCCAAAATGACAAACTCAGCTCTGCACATCTGCCATTACCGATTATTTCAAGATGAAAAAAAAGTTTTATTTACATTTCTAAAAAGTTGAAAAATTCCATTTCCCTCCTGCTGCGCGGCGACGGCCTGCGCTGTACGTGACCTTTCTCTCATAAATGCCCTTTTCATTTCATTTTGTTTTAATGTATATGTGGAAGAAAAAAAAAAGAAAAAGTTTTTTTGCCTGAATTAAAATAAATGAATCATCCCCAACAGCAACACAGAGTCTTCCCAAAAAAGGGTGGACGAGATAACGAGAAGGTAGCGCCGTGAATCACGCGGCTATAAAAAGCCCACAATTACCAAAAAAGGAAGCATATGGCGGTTATCTGCTCCGACGAGGGCGAGCAAGTTTTTCTAGTCTTTAAGATAATTCTCTAGTGCTTGCTATTTAAAGTCTGCGGGTAAGCTTCCGTAAGAGCCTTTTACCAAGGCCTCTGTGAAAACCGCCCCGCAAACTAAGCCAATAATCCGTCTGACTTCCATATACAAGAAACAGATCCACTAATGATTGTTAACGTAGACCCTACTGTGAAAATGTGACCCGGAGCGACGCCTTATTACACCCACGATGGCCAGGATAATAAAGCTCGGAATAATTTAATGTTAAATCATCATTGTGTTTCTAAAATGTCTAATAGACTTTGTTTTCAATTTGAAAGGGAACCGCCATTAGGATCGACCCTCCCAAGCAGTCAATAAAGCCATGTGTGTCATAGGAACTGAATAAAATGATTTCTTGATACCTGTGATCCGATGTTTTATCCCAAAGAATTTCATGTTTTTCTTAATATGCAAATGACATGTTGAGATCTATGGCCGACAGAGATCTCCCTGAGAATTTAATAAAGCCATGAAGGTCATAAGAAGCTGAATATAATGATATCTTGATACCTGTGATCCGATTTTATCCCACAGAATTTCATGTTTTTCTTAATATGCAAATGACTGTTGAGATCTAATGGCCAGAGAGAGATCTCCCTGAGAATCTGCCTCCAGAGCTTATTTTAATTGAAAGGAGACGTTACCAGTGTGAGACATGTAGATCAGGAGAGCAGAATGTTAAGCCCCCTTCACACACAGTGATCTCGCTAGTCGCTAGTTTTGTGATGCAACAGCGATCTCCCCAGCAAGACCGCTGTGTGTGACATTCAGCGACGATCAGCCCCCCTGCTAGGTGTTGCTGATCGTCGCTGAATGTCCTGGACATTTTTTTGATCGTGGTCTCCTGCTGGCCAGCAATGCATCGCTGCGTGTGGCAGGCAGGAGACCAGCGATCAGCTGGTAACCAAGGTACACACCGGGTTTCCAGGCGCCGGGCGGCACCTGCAAACCCGATGTGTACGTTGGATACCAGCGCGCTGCTGCAGGGGAGCTGGTAACCAAGGTACACATTGGGTTTCCAGGCACCGCACAGCACCAGGAAACCCGATGTGTACCTTGGTTACCAGCTCCCTGCACCAGCACGCTGGTAATGCCGGTAACTAAGCGACGTGTGTCGCTTGTTACCGGCGTACTCGCTGTCCTGATCGCTGCTGAGATCTGCCTGTTTGGCAGCTCAGCAGCGATCATGTAGCGACTCCGCAGCGATCCTGACAAGTTCATATCATTGTCGGGATCGCTGGTGATCGCTATGTGAGACAGGGCCCTTAGTCATTACATGTCTCATTCTGAAAACTCCTCCTTTGATTTAAAATAATCTCTGGAGGCAGATTCTCAGCGAGATCTATGTCCGGCCAATAGATCTTAACAGCTCATTGCATATTAGGAAATCTAGGAATTAAGGAATCTAAAGGGTATGCCACACTAAACAATATCGCTAACGGATCGCTAAAAAAACGTCACTATTTAGCGATCCCGTTAGCGATATTGTTCAGTGCGGCAGCTTCCAGCGACGAGCCTTCCTGCTGTGATCTCGCTCGTCGCTGGAATCGCTCCGGACCCTATTTTCTCGTCGGCGCTCCCGCTGGGTAAGTATTTAATCGCTGTGTGGCACCTTTTCTTAGCGATTTAGCGGTACATTTTGTACCGCTAAAGTCGTTAAGAAGATCGCTAACGGCGATAGCGTCGTTAACTATATCGCTAAATGTGGCAGCATTTAGCGATATAGAAACAATCCCGCTAGCGATCGCATTAGTATGCGTCGTTATCGTGATCGCTAGCGGATTGTTTAGTGTGGCAGTACCTTAAGGGCTGGACATAGATCTCCCTGAGAATCTGCCTCCAGAGATTATTTTAATTGACCAGTGAGAGACATCTAGATCAAGAGATCTATGTTCGGCCCATAGATCTTAACACTCATTCACATATTAGAAATCTAGGAATTTAGCAATCTATGGGCTGGACATAGATCTCCCTGAGAATCTGCCTCCAGAGATTATTTTGATTGACCAGTGTGAGACATCTAGATCAGGGAGATCTATTTCCGCCCATAGATCTTAACAGCTCATTCGCATATTAGGAAATCTAGGAATTTAGGAATCTATGGGCTGACATAGATCTCCCTGAGAATCTGCCTCCAGAGATTATTTTAAATCAAAGGAGGAGTTTTCAGAGTGAGACATGTAGTGACGGACAGTCTGCTCTCCTGATCTGCATGTCTCACACAGGTAACGTCCCTTTTCAGTTAAAATAAGCTCTGGAGGCAGATTTTCGGGTAGATCTATGTCTGGCCCATAGATCTTAACAGTTCATTTACTTATTAAGAAAAATGTGGATTTTTCATCGGATTGCAGATATAAGGTATCATTTTATTCAGCTTTCTATGACCTACATGCCCATATAGAAGGATGATAATACTGACAGATTCCCTTTAATCGTTCTTGCTTGCTGTTTGTAAATGTGAGCGTACTTTATATAGAGGCTATACCATAGAAACTGAAAGGGAACCTATCAGTGGATTCATGCTTCCCAAGCCACAAGTGGCATATATTGGATCCTGGCTGCGCAACTACAGTCAGGTATGTCTCAGGGTATGTGCACACTCAGGCCCTGATTAATTGAAACTCCAGAAAACTGGAGTAAAAAGCTTTGAAAATTTGCAAAATTGTTTGCGCAACGCGAGGCCGCACAAAAATGTTGCAACTTTTGGTGTTTTCATGCCATGTTTTTTACCTGGCTCCAGCAAAGCAAACAGGGTCGTAATGCCTCTCACTCATCAGATTCATCACAGCAGCGGCATTCTGTGCGCCACAAATCTTATTCTGATTCCTGAAAGGAGTAACATTTGTGGTGAGGCCCTCAGAGGTGAATGCCACTTTGCACCTCACCTAATTCATTAATAAGGACTGTGCTTCCTAATGAATTGGACACCTTGTACTCTACCCATCACCTCATCAAGAATGGCATGAAAAACTCCATTCTTGATTAATCAGGGCCCAAGTCTTTTTTGCTGAGTTTTTGGAGTTCCAAAAACTCAAAACTCCTCAAAAACTTTGAATTTTTGCTCATTTTCTGCTCCAAAAATTCAATAAAAAGTGTGCTCTCACACTAAGGCCGGTGTCACACTTGCCTGTGTGATGAGAGAAACTCGCACGAGTCTCGCATCAACACCCGGCACTGCCGCCGGCACTCGGCTGCATAGAAATACATGTAGCCGCACGCTCCGGTCCGTGTGCCGGCGGCTGTGGCGGGTGTTGATGCGAGAGACTCGTGCGAGTTTCTCGCATCACACATGCAAGTGTGACACCGGCCTAACTCTGAAATGCAACTGGCTTCTCCCCGTTCCACTGTGTTGACAGATCTCTTCCATATGTGTAAAAACTGAGACACCTGTCAATCATCTGGAGAGGGGCAGAAAAACAAGTTGGACATCATCAGACAGGTCAGGTCTCTCCCTATAGTCCCGGTCGGCTTTTCAAACTGTGTTTTATCAGAAGTGTTGCAGCGTTTCAGAATAGTACAGTCGGCATGAATGTGGCGACAGGTTCCCTTTAATATTTTTCAATGGTGAAATTGCTACAATTGTACCTAATCCAATATATCAGTAGAGCCTATCTGCCATCTGAGCTGATAGTTTGGAACATTGTATCAGTGCAGTTAATGTATACCATGTAATTATATCCTCCTTTCATCTAGGATATACTCACAGGTCTCGGATTAAATCCAACGTGTATTTTACAATAACGTGTCGCAGATCCACAGGATCCATAGGAATCCATAGGATTAGCCCTATTGTTATTTTAGGGGGCTGATCCATGGCTTCTCTGTGCATAATATGGGGTGAGATGCATTTTCTGCACCAATTACCTGTTCTTCTGTACTGCTGCCTGTATCCCCCAGTGGTCTCCATCTGATCGGGCTTAATCAGTGCATGTCCACTGCAATCAGTGTAGCAGTCAAGCTGCTGTGGCCACTGATTGACTGCAGCGGTCATGCGCCATGACACCCAGGGCCGGCGTTAGGGGCAGGCAGACCAGACAGCTACCTAGGTCCCACGCTCCTCCATGGGGCCCCGGCTAAGCCAGTGGCCTGCTGCTATTAGCGGGACACCACTCGGCCACTGAGGGGCCCGGCGCCGTCCTCCCCCCATCCCTGATTCAACTTAACGGCATCATAGACGCCGATACAGTTGAAAGCAGTAATGGAGGAGAGCGCATCAGATAACGCTTACTCTCCCATCACTCCCCCTCTGCTTGTAACTCAGCAGGCACGCAATGACTTCACTTCATTGTGCGCCACACTGTGCCAGCAGTGGAGACGATGAGATCGGAGCAGAGTCTGGAGCAGCGCAGGGAACAAGGAGGAGGGGTGAGTATTGTGCGTGAGTATGTATGTATGTATGTATGTAAATATGTGTGTATATACATTCATGGCCAAAAGTTTTGAAAATGACACAAATATTATATTTTCACATGATCTGCTGTTTTTATCACAGACAGAAATATAATTGCAAACATATGAGTAACAAAAGCTTATGTTGACAGTTAGAATGAGTTAATGCAGCAAGTCAATATTTGCAGTGTTGACCCTTCTTCTTCAGGACCTCTGCAATTCTCCCTGGCATGCTCTCAATCAACTTCTGGACCAAATCCTGACTGATAGCAGTCCATTCTTGCACAATCAATGCTTTCATTTGTCAGAATTTTTAGGTTTTTGTTTGTCCACCCGTCTCTTGATGATTGACCACAAGTTCTCATGGGATTAAGATCTGGGGAGTTTCCAGGCCATGGACCCAAAATCTCTATGTTTTGTTCCCTGAGCCATTTAGTTATCACCTTTGCTTTATGGCAAGGTGCTCCATCATGCTGGAAAAGGCATTGTTGATCACCAAACTGCTCTTGGAGGGTTGGGAGAAGTTGCTCTTGGAGGACATTCTGGTACCATTCTTTATTCATGGCTGTGATTTTAGGCAAGACTGTGAGAGAGCCGATTCCCTAGGCTGAGAAGCAACCCCACACATGAATGGTTTCAGGATGCTTAACAGTTGGCATGAGACAAGACTGGTGGTAGCGCTCACCTTGTCTTCTCCGAATGAGGCGTTTTCCTGATGTCCCAAACAATCAAAAAGGGATTCATCAGAGAAAATAACTTTACCCCAGTCCTCAGCAGTCCACTGCCTGTACCTTTTGCAGAATATGAGTCTGTCCATGATGTTTTTTCTGGAGAGAAGTGGCTTCTTTGCTGCCCTCCTTGAGACCAGTCCTTGCTCCAAGAGTCTCTGCCTCACAGTGCGTGCAGATGCACTCACACCTGCCTGCTGCCATTCCTGAACAAGCTCTGCACTGCTGGTAGCCCGATCCCGCAGCTGAAACACTTTTAAGAGACGGTCCTGGCGCTTGCTGGTCTTTCTTGGGCGCCCTGGAGCCTTTTTGGCAACAATGGAACCTCTCTCCTTGAAGTTCTTGATGATGCGATAGATTGTTGACTGAGGTGCAATCTTTCTAGCTGCGATACTCTTCCCTGTTAGGCCATTTTTGTGCATTGCAATGATGACTGCACGTGTTTCTTTAGAGATAACCATGGTTAACAGAAGAGAAACAATGATGCCAAGCACCAGCCTCCTTTTAAAGTGTCCAGTGGTGTCATTCTTACTTAATCATGACAGATTGATCTCCAGCCATGTCCTCATCAACACCCACACCTGGGTTAATGGAGAAATCACTGAAAAGAGGTTAGCTGGTCCTTTTAAGGCAGGGCTTCAATGATGTTGAAATCTGTTTTTGGGAATAAAGTTCATTTTCTAGCCAAATATTGACTTTGCAAGTAATTGCTGTTAAGCTGATCACTCTTTATAACATTCTGGAGTATATGCAAATTGGCATTAGAAAAAGTGAAGCAGTAGACTTTGTAAAAATTAATATTTGTGTCATTCTCAAAACTTTTGGCCATGACTGTAATATATATATAATATATATATATATATATATATATATATTTGTGTTTGAGAATGCGGGAGCTGCACTATACTGTGTGTTGGGGGGAGCTGCATTATACTGTGTGTGGAGTGGGGCTAAACTAAACTGTGTGTGTGTGTGTGTGTGTGTGTGTGTGTGTGTGTGTGTGTGGGGGTTTGTGTGGGGCTGCAGTATACTGGGGGGGGTGCTGCAGTATACTCTATCAAGGACTATCTGTCCCTATCATTCTTCCTCAGCCGGTGTAAAGAAACTCGTCTAACAACTTCAATGCTGTTGATCGCGCTCGTTTAATGGCTTGAACTCTACACATGTAAATACAGCCGAAATGTTTGTGTGATGTGGAATATATGAGCATTTGGGGCCCCACTTTAAACTTTTGCCCAGGGCCCCACTTTCTCTAAAAGCGACCCTGATGACACCATATGGAGAAGAGGAAGGAGACCTGGACAGCCTTTCATAGGAGCGATGGGCAATCAGTAAGGGAGTCTGTGTTTTTTTTTATTGTTGTTAGAGTGCACTCTGGTACTTTGTAAAAAATAAAAAAGGACGGACAATTCCTTTAAATTCTCTACGTCTTTTGTATGTACAATTGAGGAGGATTTTGACTCGGTCTCCATTGTCTAAATATTTATCAAATCATGTGAACACAGGCTAAAGACTTTAGCAGTTTTCAACCTTTGAATTGTCCCAGTCACCCACAGGAAACAGAGATTTTGACATTGTGGGTTTATTTAGAGGGGTTGTGAATTGGATATTTAAAGGGGTTGTCCACTCCTGTTTACTTTACAGTGTGCTCTAAAAATAAGAAAACACATGCATACCTACTGATGATCCTGTGCTCCTCTGTATCACTGCCCAGCCACCCTGCCAGGCTTCTTTACTTTTTTTCAGCTTTGTCAGCCTAGGACTGCTGCAGCCAATCAGTATCCACAGTATTGGTCTCTGCTTCGCCCGCTGATTGAATGCAGTGGTCACGGGTTATAACGTCCCTTTTGCAGTTGCACAATTGTGATGTTTGCCGCTGACCGGACCCTGAACTTAGATCACCATAGATCCCTCTACTAGTCCAGTACTGTTATCCCTATGGGAATGTGGCCGGGAGCTGCATGGTCGCCCTATATAGTATGGTGCAGGATCTGCTGTGTACATGGTGTCCACATTTTTGTATAACTTTGATTTGACCAACCCTGGATGTATTAGTGTCCCGCGCTGCCCAGGCCTTATAGTGATGGAGCATTACTACCCCGCAGATTACAGCATCATTATCACAGGACGCCTTCATTACCACTACAATGACATGTGCCATATTTCCTATAGGCTCAGTCTACAAAATAAGTTCCCCTGTGTCCCGTTGTGATGACATCTACTACATTTAGCAGCCTGTGTATAGCTGCGCTTCCCTTCCCCCTCCCAGCTCCGGCTCAGTGTAATCTGAGCTGCCAGCGCTGGAGTTTCCCGCCTCACGGCAGGGGGTCTGCATTGTCTGCCCATGTGCTTTTCCTCCCATAGCAGCCATTTTGAGAATTCATTCTTTTTGGGTTATAACACGGTGGGAATTTGCTTTAGAAACACGAAAGTTACTGTTTTGAAACATGCGCCCGACAGGCATCGTTCCCGTGGTACTGGTGAACCCGTAACTCCAACAGAACCCGAGAAATGGAATTCTCGGATGCCCCATGAACTATCTCACCCAAGTTTGGGCTCATTTGAACCGTCATTTTAAAGTAAGATCATTGATAGGTCTGCCATTCTTCTGCGAGGTTCTCAGGATGAAGTATGCTCCTGATAATCTTCCAGAACTAAAACTAGAACTTCTATCCCTGGGAGGTGGCCAGAAAAACCATCCCCTTTTGTGAGGTCAGCAGCCCACAGGTATGTCTTGCAGTGAGCCCCCCCTTGGTCATTCCTTGCTGTGACGACTTGACTAAGAGACCTGCAAATGAACTATGACGTGTGGCTCCTCCCCCAGCCTGTCTTGCCTGTAAATGATATAAGTACCATGTAAGTTTTTCACTTTTAATCCCGTTTATTTTTAACCTTATTGTACATAACTGTATTGCCTCAGCTTGTTACCTTTCTTTTAAACTATAAGCACTGCCTGCATTTTAAGGAATAAACCTATAAATTTATTAGTTTGTTTCTCCTGCTCTATTAACGAATTTGCACGTGCCTGAAGTACTACGCTACTGTTTTGGGGTTGCTACGGACCCTCTTGATAAATTTTTCATTAAGTAAATTGTAGCTGGTGGCAGCTAAAAGGAAGGGGTGTAAAGTGTTAACCGATTGGGTGGCGTTGGCAGTGACGGAGCGGGTTTTATAAGTGTATTGCCTGGCTGCGGCCCGGAGTAATTATAATTCCCTCACTGCAGCGTGCCCAATAGCCAGCACACATCCAAGTGACCCGTCTGGCGACTAATTATCCTAGGTGCAGTTCCCTGACTGACCTGAGGGTAAGGGGGGCGCCAGAGAGCTGCAAGTTTCTAAGTGGAAGGGGGATAATTATAAATCCCTGCAGTTTACTGGGTCGGACGGCAGCAGCCGTCGTGTGTGTGCGCGTTTTCGTCACATTCGCGGCACGGAGGGATCACAAGCCGTGATACCCCGGGCTACCGTGTGGCGGACCGTGTGCACGTTTCATCACACCCGTCGACTGATTGGTTTATTACAGATTCTCCAATGGAAACGAAATTTGCAATTAGCGCCTCATACTTTATCTGCACAATGCCACAGATCTGGTTTGGGAGGTTGGGTAATCTTTATAACACTACAGAGCTAGTTGTAAGTATGTGACAATCTGCAATAAATTCCTCCATGTAAATTCACGCCTGAAGGTCACTCCAAGTGTTATAAATCGAAATATTAGGCTCTATAAACTGATTTCGCTAAGTGGAAAGCACAATTGTATGCCGGCAGTGTATAAAACCTTCTTTCTAACTACAAGAAACACTTGTAAATGTAACACGTTGAGGTTGTTCTCTTCTACTAAGACATTTTATGGAGATTTTTACACCACTTTTTATGAGTAGCATCCACTATGGCCGCCTTTCTGGCTACTGTTGAGTTTTTCAGATAATGTTCTAAAAGCCGAATCTTCCTTATTGTCCTGTGATTCGTCATCTGCTTCAATATCGAAGCAGAATCTGACACTTAAGTGACTTCCTCTGCGTATCACCAGCCATATCGGTGGTCACCAAACTTGCTCTAGAATAGATATAATGGCTAAAAGTAATTATTAACAACCACTGTCCACTGATTCACTGTGGGACTGCTGGAGCTCCTTTCTTGAATTTCTCAAGCAGTCCCATAGTGAATAGATGGAGCGGCAGATGAGCATGCGCACTGCTGCTCCAGTCTCATGGGGCATAAGGTGCCCTCTTTAGGCTGTCTCTTAGGGAAACCCCCAGTCTAGAAGTTATCACCTATCCTGTGGATAAGTAATAACTTCTCCCTATCAGAATACCCTTTTAGGTGTGGATCTTAGAGGGTTACAGATTTTAAAGGGGTTTGCCATGATTTTTTTGTTTAACAAGGGGTAATGCCAGGTACAGGAGCAGCCAGCATGAAATGCAGCCTGCATTGTTATGTCTGTAAGATGAGTCCATGTGGAAAATTGCTCATGTGCGCGGGCACGTCAGGTACCATTGGTCTGTGCGCTGTGCTCAAATGTGACCTTTTGTATATTTGAAATCTCCCATCTGATGCAATGTTGCAACTCCGGTGGTCCCTACCCTTTACTTTGCTGTGGTGATTATAAGACATGCTACCACATGACTGCTGCATCCAATTACTGGCCACAGCAGAATAGACTCCATGTGTCACATGAATGTATAACATGTCATGTGATCAATGAAGATAGAAAAAAGAGTGACAGGAACCACTGGAGGAATGAAAAAGGGAATGCGTCACTCTTCCTCACCACCCAAACAATTTATATGCACATGTGTCTCTCTCAAAGACACGTCCAGCAATACCTTTATTTAGACACTCCATTGGTCCGTTGAAGGGCTTTGGATGCATGGAAGCTCTTCCTAAGCCTCTGTCACTCCAACTCTATTCTCCGCCCAGTGCTGCCTCCTGCTTGACTTACACCTTCTTCAAAAGGAGCTGTCAGTCACTCAGCACTGAGCCGAAATTAGAGCTGGGGAGAGCAGAGTCTTGTGAGGAGCTTCTACCCATATCTATTCAAAAGCTGATTCCTAAGTAATGGAGGTCGACTGTCCTGTAAAGATATTGCTGGACCTGTACATGTACATATAAATAGTTTGGAGGAAAATCTTGCCAATTGATAGTTAAAAAAAAAACCTGAAAAGAGAACTTAAGATCATTTCTTGTTTTTAACAATTTTATTTTTCAATTATTGGACAACCCCTTTAAGACATTAGATGAATAGCTAGAGCTTCAAGATTTTCGGCATCCTGGTCCGGCGACCAAGGTCCTTCAAGCTTCCTTGCCTGACACTGAAATGGCTGCATCCTGGGCAACTCCAAATTTACAAGATTCTTGTAATGTCATGTGGCGCAGTCATAATACTTTTCAGGGGTCTTTTAAATACCATTTCTGGTGAACCCTGTTCCCAGCTGCCACCGAGTACCAACGTAAATGCCCAGACCTGGGTCCTGCAGATCTTTTGCTCAACTGTAAAAGGTAAATTTATATATAATATACATGATGTGCTCCAGCCATATTGTTGAAAGATCACCGTTCCTTGTAGACCACCATTTGGATGGTAGTTTAACTGTGTTAGCTACAAAAGCTATATATTCATTTAATGTAACATTCATTAATAGTTTCTACAAAGTCAAGTTCTTGTGCTTCCAGGACCTCCTCCCCCTAGTGATCTCAATCTATACAAATCATCTGGCTACAGGTAATGCATTTATTTACTAATCAGCAAATTACTTTACTCCGTCAGTAAATGTTAAGGTCTAAAACTGATAAGATCATTTGCTTTCAGTGTTTTTCTCAATATTGTTCCAGCATCAAGTAGAAATTGAAAAGAGTGACCTTTTGATACTGACTTAAATTGACTGCATTTCTAAAGATTCAGTGGTTTCAATTACCATAAATTTTCATATTGGGCCTACAACCAAAGCTGCGGCTCCAGAAAAACAGTATCTTATCGTCGTCTCGTTAATGCAGTCAGCTCGGCGATAGCTCGTTCCTAGATTTTTTTTTTCTTTCAGAATTAAAGCCTGGTGTCAAGGACATAAAAGATATGAAGTTACCACAAATAAAATCTAATCGTTAATGACTTCAGAAATGTGAATAGCGTTCGTGGTCATGGGTGAATATTCCTCTAGAGTTTGACTTCTTTGTGACTCATGGATAAAAGTCCAGCTTTATGCTTTCCATGGCGTTTACCACAGAACTTTTGTCATAGAGGAGAGAAAGCAAACGCCTACAGAGCAGTTCCATGGTATACGCCTAGTGATTGAAGGAAAATTGCATCATGAATACTGGGGGTATTACCTTGGAACGAGGGGCACAGGAAAAAAATGTTTAAGGATCAGTCGAACAGTTGCAGTATAGAAGCTAAATTAAAAGATCTCTCAATTGAGCATGTTGGATGCCCGCACGTGCTTGACTCGATATGAGCATAAAGAAAGTGAATGTGAAATGCGAGCATTTTTTCCGGAGGTCTTTCTCTTTCTCTCTCTCCTGTCCACGGAGTTCTACAGCACACAAAGAGTCCGGCTGACAGAGGATCTCTGCTTTCCCCGCAGGGGAAGACCCCGCTTCAGTTCTGCGGCTCACATGATTAAAATGAGCTTCTTATGGGGACCCGAGCACTTGAGCGTCACGCGATACTTGGCACTGCTCGATACTCGATCGAACACCCAGATGCTCAATCAAGTATCGAGCAGTGCCGATCATGCTCGTCCACCACTAGTTGTGATAACCATCCATCATTACAGGATTCCACCTTTTGTTTTTGATGTCATGCTAATAGCTGTTATAGAACATTCTTTCTGCATAGACTATTATTGCCCTGACTTGCAGGAATTTTTTGCAATTTTTGTCAATATTAGTGGCCCTTGCAGTCCTAGCGTTGAGATCAATGGCAATGAAAAAAAGACATGTCATCAATTCCTGTTGTGTTTTAATCATGCCGATTGACTAATGCTATTATCTCTTACACCCTCTTCCTTTATGATCTGACCCAAAATACGAACCGTCACTTACCGTAGTACGACCGACATGGTCGTAACATCCGCGGCTGTGATGTACCATCTGTCTGCCAAGGGAGTACCTGAGTCCTAAACTCAAAGCTCTTGGTATTCATCTCTATGTCAATATCTCCAGCTGACATCTCCAATATTTTATTCTGGCTCTTTCTGACTCTATTTTATGTCACTGTCCCCAAGGAACAACTTTATAGGCGCCATATATCATCATTCATTCATCTCCAAGACTTGTATGAAGAAGCGAGGCCTGTAGCAGTATGAGGATGCAAATTCTTGACACCATAAAGCTATTGAATGCCCATGAAAAGCTACAGCGGATGTTTTTTTTTTTTCTACCTTCAGATGAAAGATGCGAGAAAACTGCTTCCTAATCTATTATTTAGAAAGAAAGCAATATATCTCATTCAATTCTATATTCCCTAAAACAAATGTTCACGCGTAACCCTGTACATCACTCATTTTTCTTCATATATTATCCTGCCACGCAGCCAAAAAAATGTATATACATTTTTTTTCATATATCTGATTTTCTGCCAAGGAAAATTCTAGGGAAAAGGCCGTCAGGAAAAGAAAAATGTATTTTTAAGCTGATGTTATTGGCTTCTTTTTCTTATTGTATTTTTTAGAATAGTTGTACAGTTATTGGACAGAGTTTTCTTGTAAAGCCTTATATGCCTTGAATTTAGATATTTTTCTTAAGGATCAAGATTTCATTTGGAATTTAGCAATCGGGTTGTTATGATGCTAGTTTATACTAAGTTATAAAAAATGAGATCAGGTTATAAATTGTGTTACATGAGACAACAAAACTATAAGCCACCATTGAAAACATTAAATAGATTTGTGGAGACATTATTAGTATCAGATTGGTGGGGTCCGACTCCTGGCACCGGCACCGTTCAGATCATTGATTGTTCTGTGGCGCACTGGAAGTCACATACGCCGTACATTGTATAGTGGCCATGAGTGGTACTACAAGCTTTCTCCCATACCTCCACTGGATGGTGTAAGGAAGGAACTGTGGCTTTTTGGATGCACTATGGCGCCTTCAGTTGGCTGATCGGGAGGAGTGCTGTCAGACCCGCACTGATATAATGTTGATGACACATTTATATTACATTCCTAGGAAACCCCTTTAGATGTAAAAGGATTTTCTTGTACTTTAATTTTCTATCATTCTATATATCACATTGGCGGGATCCTACTTCTGTTTCGCTGATTGAAGATGCTGCAACGCACTGGACATGGCACAGCTCTATACATTGTATAATGACCGTGAATCGTATCGTAAGCTTTTTCCCATGCAAGTGAATGAGAAAAGCTGGTAAAAACCATTCACGGCCACCACACATTGTATAGAGCTGTGCCTTTTGGGTGTACTATGGGACAAAGAAAAAAACGGAGTCCGGCTCAACAGGACTCAACTCATGAGTCATGAGTAAGACTGCTTAGTGCAGTCGAAACGCATTGACTGGGTCATGTCGACCATGTAAATTTTTCTATTGTATGCACTATATTTTCTTTTGAAAAATAAAAATAAAAGGAAAATCCAGTCCTGTTGAGCCGGACTCCAATTTTTTCTTTTATCCTTGATGGGAGGCCAGGGCGAGGCCGGTGTCTGAGCCCCAGCTAGAAGAGCATAGAGCAACTGGGTGAGCTGGAATCAAGTTTTTGTACTATGGGACCGTCAATCATCTGAACATTAGAAATGCTGAGTATTGAACCTCTACTGATCTAATTGTGATGATGTAATCAGTTATTCTAAGGTCTTTCTATAATGACGTTGGTTCAGAGATCTTCTAATTACGCAGATTCTGCTTCTTTTAACCACAGATGAAGCATGACATGGAAGCTATTCCGAAGAATGGCCAAGTTTGTACGAGTGGCTCTATTTCCAATTATGACCATGTACCATATTAGGGTGATGGTTTTGTTCATTTCTATGGGTAACATTTAACAATGGGAATCATTGCAAATGCTCATGTGGGACAGCATGTTCCCTAATCACACCTTTAATTCTCTATATCATATTAAAAATCACCATAGAACATTACTCTTAAGTGTAATTATTATCCCATTATGTTATTAAAGCTCATATGGATCTATGTCATCCTACCGCCCAACAACACAACCCATGTTTGCGGGGCGCTCGTACTGCTGAAAGAATACTGGCAGAAGTCTGAAATTTATCGAGCATGCTTTTCCATGTTTTGGCTTCACAAGGATTGAAATTCATCAATATTTCCAAGGCTGTTGCTGGTTGAACATATTCGTAAAATTGGTGCAAAAACTGCTCGAACGTGATAGGTTTGTGCATGGAAAGCATTCGTACGCTCACAGCTGTTTTATCAGCAACTTAACAACCTTGAAAAGGCAATTCCAATTGCCTAATTCTTCACAGCAATGACTTTCAAGCCAGTCCTCGTGGAGCCCAGTACAAGACAGAACGCAGAATATGTAAGCGACTGCCATCTAGTATGCCGATACTTGATTTTCTCACTTTTCTCATGCACACATACTGTACATATAATCAATATATATATATATAATACTTATATATTATATAATATATATATATATATATATATATATATATAATATATATATATATATACAGTACAGACCAAAAGTTTGGACACACCCTCTCTTTCAAAGATTTTTCTGTATTTTCATGACTATGAAAATTGTAGAATCACACTGAAGGCATCAAAACTATGAATTAACACATGTGGAATTATACATTACACTTTACAAAAAAGTGTGAAACAACTGAAAATATTCTTATATTCTAGGTTCTTCAAAGTAGCCACCTTTTGCTTTGATTACTGCTTTGCACGCAGAAAAGGTGAACGGATGGACTCTACATGCCTGGTTCCCACCGTGAAGCATGGAGGAGGAGGTGTGATGTGTGGGGGTGCTTTGCTGGTGACACTGTTGGGATTATTCAAAAATGAAGCGTGAGCGGTCCAGCTCACCCAAACCATCTCGATTGGGTTCAGGTCTGGTGACTGTGGAGGCCAGGTCATCTGGCATAGCACCCCAACACTCTCCTTCTTGGTCAAATAGCCCTTACACAGCCTGGAGTGTGTTTGGGGTCATTGTCCTGTTGAAAAATAAATGATGGTCCAACTAAACCAAACCGGATGGAATAGCATGCTGCTGCAAGATGCTGTGGTAGCCATGCTGTTCACTATGCCTTCAATTTTGAATAAATCCCCAACAGTGTCACCAGCAAAGCACCCCCACACCATCCACATCCCACTCCTCCCATGTAGAGTCCATCCGTTCACCTTTTCTGCGTGCAAAGCAGTAATCAAAGCAAAAGGTGGCTACTTTGAAGAACCTAGAATATAAGACATATTTTCAGTTGTTTCACACTTTTTTGTAAAGTGTAATGTATAATTCCACATGTGATAATTCATAGTTTTGATGCCTTCAGTGTGATTCTACAATTTTCATAGTCATAAAAATACAGAAAAATCGTTGAATGAGAAGGTGTTCCAAACTTTTGGTCTGTACTGTATATATATATATAGTGAGTGTGTGTTAAATTCGTAAAATCTTCTTTGGTACAGATGAGTGAATTTGTTCGGAAAACAATCGCCGATGTGCCATATGCGTGCCAGATTTATCTTTGATGATCATTTCTGAACATATTCGCTCATCTATCCTCCCATTGACTCCCATTTACTATATTTATCTCTAAAATATTGCAAACAACCTCACAGCTTATCAGCTTAAAAAATGCAGAGCAATGGTACCCAAAGGGGAAGAACAGAAGGTTTATAGCGTAGGTGTCCCATGTACCTAACCAGGCAAAAGAAAATATGGTTGGACATCAATAACCAAGGCCAAGTCCATTAAGTTTATTAATCAGAATGTCAAAAGATTACTGGGCTATGTGAACACGATCTAAAGTTTCCCATGTAGATAGAAGCCAATGTGGTCATAGCTCCTCAATTCAGTTGATTTCCAGTTAGCTGTTGGCCAAACAATAATTTGGATGACGTCCATCTACATTCCCATAGACAGGAATGGTCTTATATCTGCCTCAAACAAAGGAATCATCATTGAAATTCAACAGGCCAGATCCTTCGCTCCCCTGAATCAACTTTAGAGGCAAAGCTTGGCGGTCTCCATACACATTAGACTGGCCATCACTCCTGCCCTTATCTGGAGTTTGGCTGACTTCATTCTAAAGTGTATGGGGCCTTAAATGTGACCACACGCCTTACCTGTTATCTT
>JARQOD010000001.1:55687510-55753744 GCA_033576555.1 Oophaga sylvatica
GGGGGCTGATCGTCGCTGAATGTCACACACAGCGGTCTTGCTGGGGAGATCGCTGTTGCATCACAAAACTAGCGACTAGCGAGATCACTGTGTGTGACGGGGGCTTAACATTCTGCTCTCCTGATCTACATGTCTCACACTGGTAACGTCTCCTTTCAATAAAATAAGCTCTGGAGGCAGATTCTCAGGGAGATCTCTCTCTGGCCCATTAGATCTCAACAGCTCATTTGCATATTAAGAAAAACATGAAATTCTGTGGGATAAAACATCGGATCACAGGTATCAAGATATCATTATATTCAGCTTCTTATGACCTTCATGGCTTTATTAAATTCTCAGGGAGATCTCTGTCCGGCCCATAGATCTCAACAGCTCATTTGCATATTAAGAAAAACATGAAATTCTTTGGGATAAAACATCGGATCACAGGTATCAAGAAATCATTTTATTCAGCTTCCTATGACACACATGGCTTTATTGACTGCTTGGGAGGGTCGATCCTAATGGCAGGTTCCCTTTCAAATTGAAAAACAAAGTCTATTAGACATTTTAGAAACACAATGATGATTTATACATAAGTTATTCCGAGCCTTTATTATCCTGGCATCGTGGGTGTAATAAGGCGTCGCTCCGGGTCACATTTTCACAGTAGGGTCTACGTTAACAATCATTAGTGGATCTGTTTCTTGTAATATGGAAGTCAGACGGATTATTGGCTTAGTTTGCGCGGCGCGGTTACACAGAGGCCTTGGTAAAAGGCTCTTACGGAAGCTTACCCGCAGACTTTAAATAGCAAGCACTAGAGAATTATCTTAAAGACTAGAAAACTTGCTCGCCCTCGTCGAAGCAGATAACCGCCATATGCTTCCTTTTTTGGTAATTGCTGGGCTTTTTATAGCCGCGCTGATTCACGGCGCTACCTTCTCGTTATCTCGTCCACCTTTTTGGCAGACTCTGTGTTGCTGTTGGGGCTGATTCATCTTATTTTAATTCAGGCAAAAAAAACTTTTTTCTTTTTTTTTTCTCCACATATACATATAAAACAAAATGAAATGAAAAGGGCATTATGAGAGAAAAGGTCACGTACAGCGCAGGCCGTCGCCGCGCAGCAGGAGGGAAATGGAATTTTCTCAACCTTTTTAGAAATGTAAATAAAACTTTTTTTCATCCTTGAAATAATCGGTAATGGCAGATGTAGCAGAGCTGAGTTTGTCATTTTGGGATAATTCTTTGCATTGAGGCTCATACACAGTAACATATACCACTCCGGATGTAAAGAGACTCGATACCATACGTCACTACTGGGGCCGACTGTTCTTTCGGACGCCTCAGATTTCCTAAAGGAGGTAATTTCTGTCTGATTTTATATTAATCTACTGGAAAAAATATAATGTCACCTTTCTGATTGTCCCCCAGAATCTCTGTAATATGTCACTGACAGACTCAGCTCTGCTACATCTGCAACAGAAAAGTTAGCAAGATCTTGGCATAGAAAATGAAGTGAGTTCCTACCCTTTCTTTCACCTCTCAGATAATAAAGCGCTGCTCCGGATGCTGCAAAAGAACGATTTAGACGATGTCGCCGAATTCCCAGTTGTCTATAAATGATCTGAGAGCGATCTTGGAATAGCTCAGACGGCATTAATAGTATACAAACTAAGATATCTCTGCCTTCAGCTTGGTATGACAAGACGCACAGACAAATTATAGGATCAGTGATAACGCTCTACCACATAATTCTAAGCCGCTGACATTTTAATGTTACTGGTAGGTACTGTAACCATGGCAACCCAATGGAGTGCTCGCGGACTGGTAAAACCTGTAGGAAGCAGAAGGCTCAGCTCTTTCTATCTGTTATTCCTCTCACTCTCTTTCTTTCCTACCTTCTTCTGTATCTCGCCATCTCTTCCTTTCTATCTTTCCTTTACTTCTTTATTTATTTATTTTTCTCATTCTTTCTTTTCCATGCTTTACTTCTTTCTCTCCTCTTTCTTTCTCTCTTTTCTTCGTTCCTTGTTTCTCATTATTTTCTTTCTCTCTGTCCTTCTTTATTATCTTTTTGTCCTTCCTCCCTTACTTCTTTCCTCCCCTCTCTTTTTATTTTTTTCTTCCTTTTCACTCTTTCCTTCTTTCTTTATCTTTCTTGCCTTCCTTTCTTTCTCTCTTTCTAAACTACGTTCTCTTTTTCCTTCCTTTCTTTATTTCTCTTTCCTTCCATCTTTCCCATTCCAAGCTTATTTTTCTCTCTCTTTCCTTCCTTTCTGTCTTTGTTTCCTTCCTTATTCCTCTCTTTAAGGCTATCTTTCCTCCATTCCTTCTTTCTCATTCTTTTCTTTCTTTCTCTCTTTCCTTCTTTGTGTTTTTTTCTTTCCTTCCTTTCTTCCTTCCTTCTCTCACTTTCTTTCATTCTTTCTTTATCTTTTTTCCTTCCTTCTCTGTTTCCTCTTTACCTTTCCTTCCTTCTCTCTTTCTCTCTCCCATACATCTTTTCATCTTTTTCATTCTTTCTCTTTTTCCTTCCATCTCTCTTTCCTGCTTTACCTTTCCTTCTTTCCTTTATTCTCTTTCTCTCTTCCCATACATCTTTTTCTCTTGTTCATTCTTTCTCTTTTTCCTTCCTTCTTTCTTTTTCTCTCTCTCTCATTCCTTCCTTCCTTCTTTCTTTTTCTCTCTCTCTCGTTCCTTCTTTCTTTTTCTCTCCCATTCCTTCCTTCCTTCTTTCTTTTTCTCTCTCTCATTTCTTCCTTCCTTCTTTCTTTCTTTTTCTCTCTCTCGTTCCTTCCTTCCTTCTTTCTTTTTCCTCTCCATTCCTTCCTTCCTTCCTGCTTTCAAACTTCACAATGCATTTGAGATGTGTCAGTAACGTCCTCTCACTGTTTTATACACTTTGTCGGGCTGGTTGCCTCTTTTTTCTATTTTCTATAGCGGACCTAGGGTCGGGGTCCAGGGCTTTGGCCCCCAATATTCTACATTATGGCTGTTACTATTTCTATCCATTTATTGATCAATCTGTGGATGCCGCTCAGGAAACGTGTTGAGACAAACCTGCTATGTCCCATACATGCTCCTCATGTGTACGTGTTGATTCGCCACCTCTAGCACTGTTCATCCAGAGCCTCCTGGTTCATGAACAATAAGCAGGAACTGCCTATTGGAAGAGTTTCGTCCTTCATCAGTTTGCATTGCTCCTGTGTCTATCTATGTGCTATGGATGCAGCAGTGAACGTTCAGCCACTTAGGGGTCCACAACAACCATAGGGGGTGAAGTTCTGGCAGGTTCCCCATTCTGTCACTCCAGCACTGCCGGCTATAAATGTATGGACAGAGCTATGCTTCAGGCCACATGGAGATTCCTGAGACGGACGCATGGTACAGCCTG
Source organism: Oophaga sylvatica (assembly GCA_033576555.1). Taxonomy (NCBI): domain Eukaryota; kingdom Metazoa; phylum Chordata; class Amphibia; order Anura; family Dendrobatidae; genus Oophaga; species Oophaga sylvatica. Next base: position 55,690,890 of record JARQOD010000001.1, read on the forward strand.
ATCGGCTCTAAAATAGCTGTGTGTTTGCCACTGCTTTTAGACATCATGAGTGACTATGTGTGTGACTGAAAAATCCCAGCTCATGAACTGATTATAGGGGTCACCCGGCCCAGACCGCAGCGCATCAGAGGTACTGACCAGCACAAAGCGCCGTATCATCTGCTGCAAGGAGCAGATCCGCGTCTGTGCAAAAGTTCAGGGAATAAAAGTACAAGAAAAAAGCACATTGGCATCTATGTATATATATATATATATATATATATATATATATATATATATATATATTTTTTTTTTTTTTTTCAAGTTATTTTTACATTTGGATGAAGCTTACATTCGAAATGGAAGCAGAAGAAGTACGGAGATTTTAGGCTTCTAAGTACCAGGGTTGCCACCTTGACTTTTTTTTTTTTTTATGTAAAAAATCACTGACAAACAATATTTTTTTATGGACATATTAAAGAACCTTAATAAATCATTGCCAGTATAAGTGATCCATGTCCACAGCCCATAATTCTGATATTAAGACGTCAGCTGCATTCACTTTAAACTACAGTAATATGAAAATAATTGGTAGAAATTTCTTCAGCCTCCGAAAAATAACAGACGCCTTAAATTTTTTTTTTACATGGAAAGGGTAAAAAAATATAATATATTTTTAAAGACTGTCCAGTAATTTCTGGATGGTTGGCAACCCTGATAAGTACTGCTTATGAGATGAGCAACTAATATCCTTACATGGGTATTCCCATATCCAAGATCCTATTCCAATATCTAGCAGGTGTAAAAATAATAATATTAGCAAATACCTCCAATTAGAAATGTAGTACAGTTCTTCTGATTCGCTATATTGCTTACCCAATGCGCAGGGCATTGCAGTAGATAAGGTATCCATGGTTACGACCACTAACAGCTTGCTGTCACTATATCAGTGGCCGTAACCGTGGATATGTAAGCTACTGCAATGCCGTAATTGGGAAAAGCGTCACAGTGAATCAGGAGAACTATACCACATTTCTAATTGTAGGTATTTGTTAATATTTTTATTATCATTATTGCACCTACTACATATTGGGATAGGAATTTGGTGATGGGACTACCCATTTAAGGTTTCATTCACATTAGTATTATGGTTACTGTATATAACAGTAGCCAAGCTGCTGTGAAGGATTTTTCCCATGATAGACCCGAAAAGTGACCAATGAACCCTCTGACTAGGTTGGTATAGGTTCCCATTATCTGGACGTGAAGAATTGCACTACTTGTCAGGGGAGTACGGTAACTATAATAGGTGCAGGGGTTATAATCACACCCGGGCCCTGGAGCCTACGGGGGGCCAGAAAGTCCTTTTGGCCCACATGAAAAGACCAATGCTAATAAACCCTAGCAATAATTGGTGGCCCCATTGGAGCTTTTGCATTGGGGCCCATGAGCTCCAAGTTACAAAACTGCTTTAACCCTTGAAGTCAAATGTGATAGCTACCCCCATGAATGCTCTAAACACAGATGTTGGCAGAGCCTTATACATATGTATGTTCTCAGAATGGAAGATATGTCAGAGATAGTAACAGTGTCAATGGTAAAGACTGTACATCACTCCGGAATATGTTGGTGCGATGTAAGTGTGTGGCCCAGCTGCGCAAGGCACACATGTCTCCTGGAAAATGCACAAGAAAGGTATTGTGAAGCCTGATATTCATTCACATCACACACTTCTCAACACTGCCACTAGAGGCATTTTCAGACTATTTAAGTAGTGTGAAGTAGCAGATTAGTGAGATTTCCTCAGGACACCAGAGGAGAGAGTTCAGTCAAGCCAGGGTGGCTCAGGAGTGAGTCATCCCATCCATCTAGAGTCAGATGAGTCATTCTAGTCTTGAGAGGAGATAAGACTGAGATCTGAAGGAGCTCCTGTAGCTCACCATATATTGAAGTGGAGGCTAGTACGGGTGGAGATGAATCATCCTAGCCTAGTCAGAGCTACTCCTAAACCTGTTACCTCAGCACAAGCTGCCTGTGTTCCTTAAGGACGTGGAAGGCGACTCTCAGAGCGTGCATTGAAATCAGTTGACAGAAGTTCCTGATAGCCACTCGAAGTGGGGTCTAAGAAGGAAAGAAGGAAAGGAATCACAGCAGTCACAACATTGAGTTAACTGAGGACAGGTCAGCGAGCTCTGGAAGGAAAGCTGACATTTACACCATTGCTACTCGTGCTTATGTTAAGGGCAAGAGCAGGGCAAAAGGCAAGTGGAGAAAGAGAGAAGTAAGTGATTCAGGTGACAGATCACCTTCACTTAGTAAACCGGACACCGGGGTCCGAAGCGTTGCTAGTGCTTCACGCCTAGTAATAAGAAACACCGGAGGCCTAGCTGGACTTCAGGTCACAGGAGGCAGCCCAATGTGTCGATACGTAACTGGAGTCAGGAGAACAGGAGTCTAGCGGGACGCTGCAGAAATAGACTTAGTTCTACCACAGAAAAGGCTCTACCACTATGTCGGCCGGGCGTAGTTGCTATTGAAAGAGTTAACTTGACTTCATGCAAGTTTGTACTCACATACACATTAAGGAGAAAGGAGGCCTTAAACCTGCTCAGCAATATCCCGAATGTGCATTCTCCAACCTGACCAGCTTCCCGGGACATACCTGCAACATCTACAAGTAAAGGTATGGAAAGAGACTGCATTCTGTGTGACTGACTTCTTATCTGCACCCTGCATCACCACCGTAGACTTGGAGGGACCAGTCCCACCTGTGGGGGACTTAACACCTAGCTGCCATAACATCCCCTCAGAGATCTACCCTGCAGCGCTGGTCAATCAGATCAGAAACCACAGGTGGCGTCACGAACTATAACTACAATCCCCTGTAAATATTCCCCCATTGTATGAGCGCCCAGGGCCACGGACCGAGCTCTGCTGCCAGTGACATCTCCCATAGACTTCCATGGGCTCGGTGCCGAGTACCCCATAGCCCTGGTACCCACACCACTTGGTGTGTGCGACTCATAAGCAACAGGAAATAAGTCATCGGCTGGCCGATAATAGAGAACATAAGCTTGCACTCGGCTATGCAGGTCTGCATCTTGATGTAATTTGGAGAGTTTATGATGGTTGGACTCATCACTCCTCATAGGTGGCATCTATTTCTGCTATCAATGGGCCCAAAGACTAGACTTCAGGTTTGGAGAGCATCTGATAGAACCTTCCGTAGCCCCACAGATATATAGTAGATAAGAGCGGAGAACGCGTGAGGATCCGGTGTCAAGAAATGTTTGCAGTGACAGCAGGCCCATTATGTTGAGCGTCACGGCAGAGTTTGGCTGTGCATAGGTCCTCACTGCGGCTGAGCAGATACACATCTGTAGGTTTAATTAAGAACTACGGGGCCAGTGTGTTTCGATGACAGGTGCTGGCAGACCTGAGTGACTCCAAAACTCATGAGATTTTAATGACTTCAACCTCTACAGGAGGCTAAATCTGCACCTAGGAAGCTAATAGAAATACAGAATGTCGATGACAGATACCAACCAGTCCATCAAGACTTTCCGTTTACGTAAAGATACAGCTTTCTTAAAGGGACACTCTGGTGCTAAACTTTTTTTGTTCGCATTTTCAAGCACAGGTTAGTGAGCTTTAAGGGTTCATAGGTTTCAAAAAGACATTTTGCCCTATTCTTTCACATAGTTCAGCATTAAAGGTGCATGAGATAGCAGCTCCCCTTTTCCCACTATTGGAATTGCATGTAAATGAATTATGTACATTTGAAAAGTCTCTCCTGACACATCTCTCCGACACTTAGGTCCCTTTGGTCCATATCACAAGATCAATACTAAAAAAGACCTTTGATAATTGGGGGCTCCATTGGACACTGTGAATTGGCTCCCACAAGCTACAAGTTACACCATTGCCCATACACATGTATCGTTGGCCGAGGAGCGAGAGGGGAGTGAGCCGCGGCCAAACACCTCTTGTGGTGTCTTATCTGCTGTGGAAACAAGAACATTGGATGCCTTACTGTAAATTCATCATGCCTGATCCTTCCTTCGCCTGACATTATCTGCCTAGTGGGAGTCAGGAGGTCCTTAAAGGTCTTCAAACATATTAGACTCAAATCAATCAAACCCTCCAATATTGGTGGGATTGGCCAATAGTCTAATGAATATGTGGGCCTCCTGACCCTACCCCGAAGATAAAGTCGGGGAGAAAAGGATCCGACACGTCCGATTTCGTAGTGCCAATCCGTTTGCTTTCCCCAAGATAACCCACCACCGGAGGAGTCTGGCAGTGACTTCCTCATCGAGAACAAAGGTATGGTTGGATGACCAAATAATCCTGTGTGTGGGGGTGTCGGGAATGAGAGCTTCCAGCAGAACGATCAGCCAAAACATCGTTCAACTGACATCTAACTATATTGAATGGGGGGCTTTAACCTAATTCTTGGTCTGATGGTCCCACCAAAATCAAAAAGATCGAATGACTTTAAAGGGAGTCTATGAATAGAAAGTGGTAAATCAATCCAAGCACAGGTGCTCAGTGCATCCTTGGCGTGGTCCAACAGTCCAGTGCAAATTCCATCTACTTGTTTTCCATCCACTCATGGCCCTTGATTGAGAGCTTTGACTGTACAAGAGTTAAGGAAGGGCGCAGATAGATGCACTAAACTGTTTGGTCATGCCAAGGGTATATCCAGCCATCGAGCTAGGTATGAACAGTCACTTTGAATTAAGGGTACTTTGTCAGTATAATGAGAATTGGGGGTCTTTAGCTCGTCTGAGGTTTTACATTTGTGCTGTGGTAACAATTTAAAATGTACGCCACGGCACAGGACTTTCATACGATAGATACCAACGGTTCCAGACAGACCCTATAAATTTATGAAAGGGTCTGCCAGGTCCCCATATAGGAAATTTAGGTCTGCATGTTACACTTTTTATTCCAATTTTGACCGAATGTTCTATAGAGTCTCGGATGAAGATATAAATTTGACCAATTATTTTACTTCAATTATCAACAGTTAAGATCTACGTTGCAAGACGCTCATTTCATGATAATCTTGCAGTCTAACCAGGCGGCCGATCACCCGACCAGCAAGGAAACGTGATCTTTCTTGTTTCACAAAGATCATCGTTCTCGGCAGAGCATCACGTTGCAAAAACAAGACTCTCGCTGCCAAGAAAAATGGCAGCTAATGTTCACTGAATGATCTATTACAGATCATCCGGTGCACATCAAGAGCGGTCTGTCTGTGCAAACAAGGGTAAAACGACCGCCTTAATGGTGGATATTTTCCGTTGCAATGACGCAGAATCGGGTAAGGAAAACCCACTCTTGCATGAAGTTTTCCAGATCAAACAGTAAGAAAAAGGATTAAAAACCCAACGAAACACAGACGCCACTTCCTCACTCGCTGATGTCGCCATAGGACCACCCATACCGGAATTCTAAGTTTTTTTTACTTTCCTGATGACATTCTGTCCATTATACATCAGTTCGTGTTTGTAAGTCTTCAGGTATAGATGGCCGTCTCAATACAGTGACTGGTTTGGGATTATATTGTCTTATGAAGATGGACACTCAAAGTTCATTAAGATGCTACCGGCTAAATAATTGTATTGCATCATAGGTGTTAATATCATTGAAGACTGGAAACCCCCCTTCAGTGTCTAAATGTCACCCTGACTGGGCATATTTGATACCATTAGCAGTGGACGATGAAACTTTATATAGAGTATATGTCGGCTTGGCAGACACACAAGCATTCAGCAGCCAGTCATGAGGATGCTAGTTTAGCGTTGATGACATATGAAAATATGCTGTGATGATAAATTACCATGAAAATGTGATTGTTGCCAGCTATTAAATTTTCCCTTGAAAGTTGCCATTACCATTCACTACAAGGCAGAAGAAAACTTGCATTCACCGATGGCAGTATGGCGGTTCACCATTATGACCATGAAGTTGTAAATATTTAGGCAAAACAGCTTAAACCACTGGCACTTTTATTCCTGTGTTCCCTCTTCCCTATATGTAAATTTTAGCGTTGTCAGCCAACTGGATGTGATCCTCATGAAGACACTGGCAAAGAAGGGTTAACGACGACCACACCTACTTGGCTAAAGACTAGATTTGCATGCAGTGTAGAGGTGGCCAACAGAGATAAGCCAACATCCTCGTGTAAAGGTGTTACTCAAGCATGTTCTGGTGCTAACCGAGTGTCTTCGGCGTGCTCAAATACTATGTTCGAGTCCCCGCAGCTGCATGTCTCGAGCTGTTCGACAGCCACAACACATGCAGGGATGGTCTAACAAGCAGGTAATCTCTGCAGGTGTTGTGGTTGTCGAACAGCCGCGAGACATGCTGCCGCGGGGACTGAAACATATGTTTCGAGCACGCCGAAGACACTCAGCACCAGAGCATGCTCATATAACACCTTATCTGAGGATGTTCACTCATCACTAGTGGTCAAAAATCAAGAGTAGAGAGGCGAAGGAACAAAAAGAAAAATGCCAGATTTAGGGGAACAATGACATTTACACCAGGAAAAAAAAAACACATCTATTTATGGCAAAGGACAACTTTAATGAAGTTGTTAAAAATTTGATTCAAATTAAACTGCTTTTTTTTTCTTAGGAAAGATAGGTGACTACTAACATAGTCACTATTACAGATCCTAAATGGGCTGTCAAATATTCTTGAGCGGAGGTAATAACTGGAGATGCAAAGGTGGCAGTGGTATACTGGCTTTTAATCAACTTTCCTAGAATAAGAAAAAGGGTTCTTTCATGTATAGGTATAGGTATAACTGCTGGATGCAGCCAGTTATAAATTTGACATATTCACTTACCGTATTTTTCGGACTATAACACGCACTTTTTTCCTCCAAAAATGTGGAGGAAAATGGGGGTGCTTCTTATAGTCCGGATGTACCGGCACTGGCTGTGGTGGGGAGCTGGGGGAGTGGCAGCGGCAGAGAAGCGGGTCACAGAGGCTGGAGCTGGCTGCTGTGGCTAACTCCTGTACCCGCTGCTAAAGAGAAATGAATATTCACTCCATTCCACGCCCCCTTTAATAGCATGGCCTCCACCCCCATCCTGATATTCATGGCCCCATTAGAAAACATAAAAAAAAAAAAACATTACACTTACCTTCCCAGCGCTCCTTCCCAGCATCTTGGCCCGGTGCCAGCAGTTGCTTTATGCTTGTAAGCAGTGCATGGCAGGGACATCATGCGCTGCTTGCAAGCCAAAGGGCAGATGCTGGAATGCTCACTGCTTTGCAGACCGGGACTGTGCGCGCCGAGAGCAGTCAGTATTCATTGCTCTTTAATAGCGGGTACAGTGTCAGCTGCCGGCGGTCACGTGTGCCGCTACTAAAGGGAATGAATATTCACAGCATTCCACACCCATGGGAGTTCAGCGAGCTGAATATTGATTTCTCCTGAGTAGCGGCACATGTGACCGCCAGAAGCTGCAGGAAGGCTCCGGATGATACTGTGCTCGCTATTATAGACCAATGAATATGTGTGGCCCAGCTGCGCTTGGTACACGTTTCCAGGAGTATGTACTAAAAGGTAATTGCAAAACCTGATATTCATTCACATCTCACACTTCCCTAGATTGCCACCAGAGGGAGCCCCTTTAGAGTATTTAAGGGGGTGTGAGAGACGTAGCAGGAAGACGAGATTAGATCATTGAGTGTGGAGATTAGAAGAGATCAGATCAGTGGTGTGTGCTAGTGAGTCATACTAGCCAGACTGAGAGAGATTTCCTGTCGGACGAGACAGAAGACAGAGGAGGAAAGATTGCAAGCTGATATCTCAGATCATCTAGACTGTTAGTTCCCTAAGGAATTTGGAAAGTGACTCTCGGAGCAAGCGTGTATTCAGTCTGACGAAAGGTCCTGAGAGCTGCTCTGGACAGAGTCTTTGAAGGAACTGAAGGAAGGGGACTACAGTCATCAGAACATCGAGCTAACTGAGAGTCGGTCAGTGAACTTTAGAAGGAAGGAAGCTGATGGCTATTACACCTACTGCTACCCCGTGCTTATGTTAAGGTGAGAGTAGGGCGACGGGCGAGTGGTGACCCAAGGAAGGAGTGACTTTGGTGACAGATCACCTTCACTCAACTTAACCGGACACCGGGTTCCGAAGTATTGCTAGAAATTTACGGCTAGTGAGAGAAACACCGGAATCCCTGCTGGACTTTAAGTCACAGAGGGAAGCCCTAAGTGCCGATACGTAACTGGGGTCAGGGAGAACAGGAGTCGGGCGTGCGCAGCCAGATAGACTTAGTTCTTTCCAGAAGAAGACTTCCACCACAATGTTGGCCGGGCGAAGCTGTCTTGCTTAGAGTTAAACTTGACTTCACGCAGGTTAGGACTCATACACTTTAAGAAGAAAGGAGGCCCTAAACCTACTTGGCGATTACCTGGATGTACATACTCCACCCTGAGCAGCTTCCCGGGACATACCTACAACCTTCATCAGTAAAGGTATGGAAAGAGACTGGCATGTGTGTGACTGACTTATTACCTGCACCCTGCAACACCATAGACTTTGAGGGAACCGTCTCACCTGTGGGAGACGTAACATCTTGCTGCCCTGTAACATCCCCTCAGAAGATCCATTTGCAGCGCTGGTCAATGCGATCAGAAACCACAGGTGGCGTCACGAACTATTACCATTATCCCCTGTAAATATCCCCCTTTGTATGAGCGCCCAGGGCAACGGACCGAGCTGTGCTACTTGTGACATTCCCCATAGACTTCAACGGGCTCGGTGCCGAGTACCCCATAACCCTGGTGTTGTGAACTCAAATATTCACTGCTCTCCATGCGCACAGTCCCGGCATGCAGAGCAGTGAGCATTCCGGCATCTGCCCTTCGGCTTGCAAGCGGCGCATGACGTCCCTGCCATGCACTGCTTACAAGCATAAAGCAGCTGCTGGCAGTGGAGCAGGACGCTGCGAGGGAGCGCCGGGAAGGAAAGTGCCATGGGTTGTTTTTTTTTGTTTTCTGATGGAGCCATGCATACCAGGACTGGGACGGGGGCCAATCATGCCAGGATAAGGATGGGGCCCTCAATACCAGAATAGGAATGGGGCCCTGCATACTAGGATGAGATGGAGGCCCTGCATACCAAGATAGGGATGAGGGGGACCATTCCCCCCAGGATAGGGATGAGGGGGCCATGCCTAATAGGCTAGAAATAAGGGGGACATGCATACCAGGCTAGGGATGAGGAGGCATGCATACCAGGATGGGGATGAGGGCCATGCCTACCAGGCTAGAGATAAGGGGGCCATGCACACCAGGATAGGGATGAGGGGCCACATTTATCAGGATGGGGATGAGGGAACCATATATGCCAGGATAGGGGATATTAAGTACAGCATTGACAACATTTTTTTCTTCAATTTTTTTCCTCCTCTAATACCTAGGTGCGTCTTATGCTCCGCAAAAAATACGGTATATAGAACCACTTTACAGACATCATCATCACTGTCCCCATTGGGACTCACAATCTTTTAGCATGTCTTTGGAGTGTGGAAAGAAACCAGAAAACCAGGAGGAAACCCATGCAAACACGAGAACATACAAACTCCTTGCAGATGTTGTCCTTGGTGGCCTTGGTGGGATTTGAACCCACGACCTCAGAACTGCAAGGCAACAGTGCTAACCACTAAGCACATATTTAAGTTTCTATGCCAATCAACCCAGAAACACCCATAAAGTTCTCATAAGGGTCAATTTGTGTGATTTTTCTCAGCAGACTGGTGTCCAGAAAAACAGTGTTTTCCTAGATGGCTCAAAGTAACATTTAGGTGCAAAACTTCTGCTAGCCCACACAAAACCGACACTATGGGAAACTATAGGATCTGCTTTGTGATCAGGATTAAAGTAAATGAAGGAGAAAGATGGTTAAAAGTAGCTCCAAACATACCAGCTCCAGACATGATTGTGGGAATAAAGTAGTCTACTGATGTTTCAGGACCGGACCAGTCCCTTTCTCAAAGTTCTAGTTGTTTTTTGAAAAAGGGACAGGTCCTGTCCCAAGACGAATAAATAAACTACCAGTACTTTATTACCACCCTCATTTTTGGAGCAAGTATCCTCTACTGAGCAGAGCGGCTACTTTGAACCTTTATTTGGCTTTATCTGATGTGCAGAAGTTTTAACACTGCAGCAGCTGACATTTCACAGGCTTGTATGGTAGTTGTACCCTACCTCACCATACCAGGTGAGTACACCCCACTTCCTATTTTACCTACCTGTACAATATTAACCTACGTGTGCGTTGTCTCCCTTCACATTTTCCTTCTGATCAGGATTGACAGACAGACAAGGACAACCCATCACAGAATTTTTTGAAAAAAATGTTGAAGTGTTGTTCTCATCTTCTATCTTCAGTAGATTACCGCTCACCCATCTCTCGCCACTCTATCTAACGGGTGTGGTATGTTTCTGATGGTTGACAGTATGCTGCTAGTCCCACTGCTAGCCCAAACTATGCGCTCTCTGATGCTGTGAGCACAGGCAGCTTTGCCTCAACATCGTCGGAGGAGCGCAGAGGGACTGAAGCTGGCCGGACAGTTTCAGAGCAGTGACTACAAGCTCAATAGAAAATAGATTGTAAGTGCTGCGCTCTTAGCCAGGGCGACAGACCACTGCCGATAATCTGCAAAAGTAGTCAGTAATTTATAAAATAATAATCCCTCCATTTTTTTGAGAAGTTAGTTGTTTTAATAAGTACTTAAAGACGCTGTCCACTACTTTTTGATTGAGGACCTATCACTAGTATCGGGTCATCGATGTCTGATCGGCTGGGGTCTGACATCCGGCTCCTTCACCAATCAGCTGTTATCGGTGTTGGCGGCGGTCGCGGGAAGTGCTCACTTGATCCATCTTCTGTCAGTGGTCGAGGCTTGGTACTACACATCCGCCTCCTATTCAAATCAATAGGAGACTAGGAGATGGATGAGCAGTACCCTGATGTGGCCAGTGTCAGAAGATGGCCAGCTCCACAAGTGAGTACTTCTGGCTAAGAGACGCTGATGACAACACTGGTAACAGCTGATCAGGGGGGTACCGGGCGTTGGACCCCGGCCGATCAGACATTGATGGCCTACAGTAAGGATAGGTCATCAAACAGTAGTGGACAACCTCTTTATCAAGCATTGTACCATAACTGGAATGGATTTCGACCTACATGTCAGCCGCCTGCTGCCTTTTAACATACTCCGGTCGGTTATCTCTAAGTGTCCGTGAGGCAGCTGACTAGTTTGTATTTCGAGGTGTGACTCCTACAAAGTACATCATGTACCGTGGGGCACCACTTTGGATTCTAAGAAAAGCATTCTGTTTTGTGCCTTGTTTTTCAGGATGGGAGAAAGGTAAAAAAAATATTTTTGAAAAATAAGAGAGAAGAGTACAGTTGTAATCCTGATCCAAGTCTTCTGTGAATTACATGGAGTACTTTAAACCTTGTCCCCTAGCAGGTAAACTATTGGCAAGCGCTATGGAATGTGTGTATGACTGGGCTGCTGGATTGTCACATTGCTGCTCGTGCCTCGATCATATGATTACAAATGGCACACAGCCACATGAGCCATCATACAATATGAGCTGTCAGAGTAATTGTCTTATTCTTCCTCATACTAATATGTACATTTTTGTCCGCCTAATCTTTCAGCGCTCACTCGATCAAGGACGTACGGAAAAGGTTGCAGTCAATGTCAAAAGTTATTGGTATAAGGCAATTAGCAAGAGAAGGAGCCATTTAACGATTGCCGTGCTCGGACACGAGGAAAGGACAGAAGCACAAGGCCGTCTTTCAGCCTTCTCTGGGTAGATCTGAGCTGGGTGCATTTACCTGACGTACTTATGGATGTAGCAGCACCGAATGGAACACTTTACTCCATGTGATACATTACTTGTTCTGTGTGTAAAGTCTGACATCAGAATTTCCCCAGATGCCTCGTAGTTCCTCTGAGCCGAACTCTATAGATTCATATATGCCTATAAAGGCATGTTCACATGGTGCGTTTTTGCCACATTTTACAGTACAAGCAAAGTGAATGAGATTTCTGAAATCTCATGAACATGCGGCTTATTTTTTGCTTTTTTCAACTTTTCTACAACAAATGAATGGGGGAAAACGTGAGTAAAAATGCATATAAAAATGTGGAAAAAAATATGCGTATTTTACTCAGCATTATTCCTGCCAACACGCTACTGGTTTTTTTGCAGCAGAAATACTAAAATGCTGAATTTATAAGAATTTAGAAACCCTAATGCTGTTTAGTTTGTATAAGGAGACACATGGCCAGTCCAAGACTCGAACATCTGAATTCAGTCGGTTTACCTGCCGTCCTATAAAAGACTACAGACAACACATTCGTAATGCTGTGCTACAGATGTCATATTCACAGGAACAATGTAAACTTTGCATCAGGCCTTGTCACTTTAACGATGTAGAAGTAAAGTAAAAATGAAAAATTTGTATCAGGCCGGGCCCTGTCACTATGTACCAATAAGGTGAACCTGCTAGGATAGTTTATTTCTAAATCAATTGATATGTCTCTACAGTTCCCAGAATAATACAAATGATACGATTCTTGTAATAATCTGATATTGTCATGGGTGCATCGCCACGAAGATCGTCGCGATTGCACATTCTGACTTCTCACAGCTGAGCTGCTGTTTCTTTGTGTTTGGTAATGAGAGAGTTAATTTTACCTAGCTCTTTGCTAAGACTAGGTCCAGCCTCGCCCGGCTGCTTTTGATTATGTTCTAATTAGTTTCCTTTATATTCCTGCCAGTCTGGGTGTTAGATGCCGGTGAAAGCATTCATGTAGTCTAGCAGACTGGATCGGTTCTGAGAATATTTAAGCTAAGAGCTCCTTAGTTGTTTTTACTCTTACAGCTTATAGTTTATCTCTGAGACCTTAGGTGTTCCTACTGTGTGTGAGTGTTGTATGTAAGACTTTATTTAATTTATTTCTTGTCTTTTTTGTATGTCTTTCTGTTCATTAACCGTTACCTGTTCATTCCCTTTGGTGGTAATCAGGGTCCTTCTTAGGACTAGATTACAGTTGGCAGGGATTGATAGGAGACAGGGTTTACGCTGGTGGCCTGGACCTCTGTACCTTTAACAGTACCTCCAGGTAGAGGGATTAGTTAGGACCCCAGTTTAGGGTCAGCATAGACCCCGGTCACCCTCTAGCCGGAGACAGCGTATAACGGATTCCGTATTGACCCACTGGACATTGTCAGGTAATTCTATGTTCTCATATATCTATGCGCATGTTATATAGTATGTTGCCCTTTTGATATAGATTACTGACATCACATATATATATATCTGCTATACAGCGTGACATTTTCACCGGCCCATACTAAAGATTCTCCCCAGCTGTCATGGATCCAGTAGCCCAGCTGGCCCGGCAGTTGCAGGGGTTGTCCATGGAGTTTGCAGACATTAAGTCCAAGGTTTTGTCTCCCCCGGAGCAAACCAGATCTGAACCTAAGGTTGCTCTCCCGGACAGGTTCACTGGTGGGCGGGACAAATTTTTTACTTTCCGGGAGGCATGTAAATTGTACTTTCGGCTGCGGCCTCGGTCATCTGGGGGTGAAGAGCAGAGGTGGGAATTGTTATCTCACTCTTACAAGGGGACCCTCAATCTTGGGCGTTCTCTATTCCTCCAGGCTCCCCAGATCTCCAGTCAGTGGATCGATTTTTTACTGCCCTGGGTCTGGTATATGATGATCCGGATCGAGTTTCCCTTGCTGAAACAAAGTTACGTAAAATACGGCAAGGAAATCGTCCAGCGGAGGAATATTCTTCTGAGTTCCGTAGATGGGCAACAGATACTCAGTGGAATGACCCAGCTCTTAGGAGCCAGTTTTGTCAAGCGTTGTCTGACAAATTAAAGGATGTGTTGGCTCAGTATGATTCTCCTCCATCACTGGAGGCTGCTATGGCCCTCGCTATTCGCATTGATAGACGAATTCGGGGAAGACGCGAGGTAACTCCGCCTCCCGTGATGACTCCACCTACTACTAAAGTCCCTTATACTGAGGTTCCCCATGTCTGTTCTGAGGAACCCATGCAGTTGGGAGGGACATCTTTTTGTAGGAGGGAATCGGCGGTGCGCCGCAATACTAGAAGGTGTTTCTTTTGCGGGAGAGAGGGACATTTTGTTGGGGGGTGTCCATCCCGGGCCTCTTTGAGCAAAGGAGTTAACCTGGGAGTGTGTATTTCGTCCCCAAATCCCTCTCAGTTTCTCGTGCCTGCGGAGGTGGTGATTGGTACTAGAACTGAGAGGATTTCTGTTTTTCTTGATAGTGGGTCCGGGGCTAATCTGGTGGACGCTCGGTTTGCCCAGGCGCATGGTATGCAACTGAGTGTATTGGCCAAACCGGTCCCTATAGTCTCTATTGATTCTAGACCTCTCGGTCAAGGTAGCTTGGTACAAGCTGTTCATAACATAGATCTTCGAGTAGGGGCAATACATAAAGAGCAATTGTCTTGTTATGTGTTGGAGGGTCTACCTACTCCTATTGTGTTGGGACTTCCTTGGTTGGCTAAACATAACCCAGTGATTGATTGGCAATCCAGAAAGATAAGCCAGTGGGGTGAATTTTGCAGGAATAACTGCATGAGCACGGTCATCGGTGCGGTTGTGCCTAGGACTTTGTCTCCTTTTCTGGAGGACTTTGGGGAGATGTTCTCAGAGGAGGGGTGTAAAGAGTTACCTCCTCATCGCGCATATGACTGCTCAATAAAGTTGCTTCCTGATGCCTTATCTCGTACTTTCCCAGGGGCCGGGAAGACGGATGATCCGGTTCCTATTCCTCAGGAGGGAGTTGTAGTGTCAGCTGTATGCTCTGAGCTTGAGGGGGAGGTATTGGGGGCTCAGGGGGACGCCCCTGTGGGACTTCCAGGGAGACTGATAGTTCCAGATCGGTTAAGACTGAAGGTTACGGGGAACCGTTACAAACGGATGGCTGATAGGGGGAGAGTTTCTGGTCTAGATCTGAAGGTGAACGATCTGGTTTGGTTGTCTACCAGGAATATAAAACTTAAAGTTTCCTCCTGGAGGTTGGGTCCCAGATTCATCGGGCCGTACAGGATCAGTTCCATAATTAATCCTGTGGCATTTCGTCTGGACCTCCCTCCTACGTTTAAAATTCATAATGTGTTTCACAAGTCATTACTTAAAAAGTATGTGGCACCAGTCATACCGTCACCTCTACCTCCTCCTTCAGTGGTAGTCAATGATAACGTGGAATTTCATGGGTCGAAAATCATTGACTCACGTCTCAGTCGCCGATCCCCTCAGTACTTAGTTCATTGGAGGGGGTATGGTCCTGAGGAGAGGACGTGGGTCCCTGCGTCTGATGCTAACGCAGATCGATTGGTTCGGACCTTTCACACAACTTACCCGGACAGACCTGGTCATGAGGGTCCGGAGGCCCCTCGTAGAAGGGGGGGTACTGTCATGGGTGCATCGCCACGAAGATCGTCGCGATTGCACATTCTGACTTCTCACAGCTGAGCTGCTGTTTCTTTGTGTTTGGTAATGAGAGAGTTAATTTTACCTAGCTCTTTGCTAAGACTAGGTCCAGCCTCGCCCGGCTGCTTTTGATTATGTTCTAATTAGTTTCCTTTATATTCCTGCCAGTCTGGGTGTTAGATGCCGGTGAAAGCATTCATGTAGTCTAGCAGACTGGATCGGTTCTGAGAATATTTAAGCTAAGAGCTCCTTAGTTGTTTTTACTCTTACAGCTTATAGTTTATCTCTGAGACCTTAGGTGTTCCTACTGTGTGTGAGTGTTGTATGTAAGACTTTATTTAATTTATTTCTTGTCTTTTTTGTATGTCTTTCTGTTCATTAACCGTTACCTGTTCATTCCCTTTGGTGGTAATCAGGGTCCTTCTTAGGACTAGATTACAGTTGGCAGGGATTGATAGGAGACAGGGTTTACGCTGGTGGCCTGGACCTCTGTACCTTTAACAGTACCTCCAGGTAGAGGGATTAGTTAGGACCCCAGTTTAGGGTCAGCATAGACCCCGGTCACCCTCTAGCCGGAGACAGCGTATAACGGATTCCATATTGACCCACTGGACATTGTCAGGTAATTCTATGTTCTCATATATCTATGCGCATGTTATATAGTATGTTGCCCTTTTGATATAGATTACTGACATCACATATATATATATCTGCTATACAGCGTGACAGATATGTGCTGAGAAATCAACTTTGATATCACATGCAAATGAGCCTAGAAGTGCACTGGGGAGGGGGTTGATGATGCACTCCCACCTCACTGTCACACCCCAAGTGCAATTCCAAGATAACTTGCTTGCAAATTCATGGCTTGATTTCTCAGAACGTGCACATTGATTACTACAAAAAAGGTACATGTATAATTCTTAGTCCTTTACTAGGACTTCTACAGACAAACCATTGGTTTCAGTAGTAAAATAATCCTGACCTATTACGTCACCAAGTCACTCAGAACCTGTCAAGAAAGATTGCTACCTCTGAATCCTTTACAGCTACACTCCTGTCTGTCTTTCAATCAATCAAGGTCCAATGTACTAAAGAACCAGTTACTGAACCAAATATGCTCTATTTCTGGCAGTAGAACCTTTGGGACCTAAGGCAGAGAAAATTTAGGACTAATGTTCTCTGAGAGTAATTTCCAAATGGCTCTACATTTGACCATAGCTACAGTATGAAGTAAACAGATGTGAAACAGAAATTTTCTGGAAAAATCTTTGTAGCCAACATTGAAATAAATCTGTCATGGAAATGGGTAACTTGCTACAAATGTATGGTGGAAATAGGTAACTTGCTACTTATTTTGGGCGAAATTGCTGAGGATTAGTAATATTTCAAGATGCTTGGTCAAAGCGCTGTGGAAGTAATGGCGCTATAAAAAATATAAAAATGAATAGACACTTGGATGGATCTGTTGCTCACAGCAGCAAATCTATAGCACATTCACATCAGGTTTGTATCAGATATGTGAGGATTAGTGATGAATAAATATGCTCAGATAACATGTTATCCGAGCATGCTTGGGTGTTATCCGAGTTTCTGGGGGGGGCATGTTTTGCGTCGGTAGACAGTCGAAACGCATGCAGGGATTGCCTGTTTGATAGGCAATCCTTGCACGTGTTGCGGCTGTCTACCACTACAAAACATACAGTCGCAGGGCCTCGAAAATATTATCCGAGCATGTTGAAGATACTCGGAGAACACAGGAGAATACTCGGATAACATGTTATCCGAGCACATTCGCTCATCACTAGTGAGGATCTCTAGGAATAACTAATGTGGTCTTGTAACTCTACCACTGAAGTCATGCTGAAATAATGAACACCATAGACTCTACTAGGGGCAGAATATTAGGCTTTTGCTCTGAGATATCTTTATGTTGGAAAACTTATCTCTCAGGAATCCAGACTTCAATAATAATTACAGGATTCTATCCATCGAATCCGGTTTACTAACCCCTAGAAACAAAAACACCGCCGATTACCGCCTGAGCAGTCATAAGTCCTTGCACAGAATTTTCCACTACCTGTTAGCTGCCTGTCTATCTGTAGTGGACGGATTTCTGAAATGAGATGTAATAGGATCTCGTCATACGTAATCAAACCCTTCAAATGCATCAAATATCTTCCATAGTAATGTGAAGAATATAACACACATGGACTAGAACCACAGGCAAACAATCAGACTTCTGTGGCGATCAATCTATAGGACATTAGACTAATGGAAACCTATATCTGCTGACATGATTGAGAGTGAGCATGCCATTTCCTCCATGTTAATAAATAATGGCCTTTGTCTGAAGTCGTCTGTTGCTGGACTGCATATCCAGGTTTACCTTGTCATTCCCCCAGCTCACAAAAAAAACAATAAGATTGCATGCATATAGTCAGGACGACATAGTGAGAAAGAGGGGCTCACAGCTAAAATAAAAATGTAACGTCTATCCTGATGACACCGCGACCCAGACATGGAGACCAAATTAACTGATATTGTCCCTTAAACCTCTTGCATTTTGGATAGCTGAGGATTGAATGATTACAGAATAGAATAGGCCTGTCAAAACTGGATCTATCCCCAATTTTGTCTACATGGCTAAATTTGCCACCAAAAAAATAACTATCAAATTAATGGCAAAGAAATTTGCTTGTGGCCCCATCCTAAAGTTTTAAGGTTCCCATTCAAATTAGACTAATGAACCCGCAGATATTTGACAGATGCGGTGGATGCTGTAATGTATAAAGGGGCGCCGGACGATGGATAGTCAGCGGGAGATGCTGATCTAGCAGATAAGCCACCAGCCGACGTGTAAGTCCGCGACGTTCTCATGGGGACACAACAGCACTCAGCCGAACAGACGCTCTAGTGTATGGGAGAGTCAGCTGAGATGGCTGACGATCAGCCAATACATCAATCGTCTGATAGACATCTACTGTGTATGGGCAGCTTTAGGCTATGTTCACATGTTGCCTTTTTGCTGTGTTTTTTATCCCCGCAGGCAACACTTTCTCTCTTGGTAATAAAGAAGCTGCTTAGAAAAAGCAGCTTTTCCTGAGTTTTTGCTGCGTTTCTGTTGCGTTTTTATTGCTGCGTTTTCGACTTTTCGTTGTCTCTTTTGTGTATGTTGATAAAGTTTAGCGGCCCAAAAAAGGCCTGAATTAACTTCCTTGGGATTTTGCACAAAAAATGCAGCAAAAACTGATCCCTGCGTTTTTGCACTTTCCCATTGCTTTCTTTAAGTGAAAAAAACGCTGCAAATACGCAAAAAAAAACGCTCAAAGACATGACATGTTGCAGTTTGCAAAAACGCAGCAGTTTTCCAAATCAGTAAGGAAAATAAACCCAATGTGTGTGCAAGAGATTCCTGAAATCTCATAGACTTTACTGGTACTGTTGAAACGCAGCTTAAAATTTGCATTAAAAAAATGCAGAAAAAAAAAAAGGCAGCAAAAATGCAAATTGTGAACATAGCCTTACTATGAATCCCCATGTTATCACTGCTGTGCACATTAGCTCTGCTCTGTGGCAGTACTTTTAGTATTATTCCTGTGCTGTTGCATCATGCACTAGACTATCACTGTACAGGGATATCACTCAGTACATTATCCGTGTGCCATGGCATCACTTTATATAATGTCTGGGCTGTGACATCACTGTTGAAATAATTTCTATATTATTGCTTTCCTGTATATTCACATAACTGTGTGCAATATAACTGTAACGTTGCACCATTATTATGACATCACTATGTGCAGTATTCCTATATTATGACACTGCTTTGTGTATAATCATTGTAAAGTAACATCCCTGTGCCCATTAAAAATCTGCTGTGACATCACTGTGAGCATTATCCCAATTTTGTGACATCAATTTGTGACATCACTTTGTCAAATACCTCTGTGCTCTAACTTCACTAACAACATTATCCCATTTCATGACATCACTTTGTGCATTATACCTGTAACATTACAGTAATGTGCATGTTATCCCTTTATTATGACAACCATGTAAGTGTTATCCCTGTTTCATGACAGCACTGTGTGTATGATAGCCCTATACTGTAACAGCACTGTGTGTTATCCTTGTACCGTGACAGCACTATGTGTATTATCCTTGTACTGTGACAGCACTATGTGTGTATTATCCCTGTACTGTGACAGCACTGTGTATTATCCCTGTACTGTGACAGCACTGTGTGTATGATAGCCCTATACTGTAACAGCACTGTGTTTTATCCTTGTACCGTGACAGCACTATGTGTATTATCCTTGTACTGTGACAGCACTATGTGTGTATTATCCCTGTACTGTGACAGCACTGTGTATTATCCCTGTACTGTGACAGCACTGTGTGTATGATAGCCCTATACTGTAACAGCACTGTGTGTTATCCTTGTACCGTGACAGCACTATGTGTATTATCTTTGTACTGTGACAGCACTGTGTGTATTATCCCTGTACTGTGACAGCACTATGTGTGTATTATCCCTGTACTGTGACAGCACTGTGTGTATTATCCCTGTACTGTGACAGCACTGTGTGTATTATCCCTGTACTGTGACAGCACTGTGTGTATTATCCCTGTACTGTGACATCACTGTGTGTATTATCCCTGTACTGTGACAGCACTGTGTGTATTATCCCTGTACTGTGACAGCACTGTGTGTTATCCATGTATTGTGTATTATCCCTGTTCTGTGACGACACTGTGTGTGTTATTTCTGTACTGTGACTGCACTGTGTGAATTATCCCTGTACTGTGACAGCACTGTGTGTTTTGCCTATATTGTGTGTGTTATCCCTGTTCTGTGACAGCACTATGTGTGTTATCCCTGTACTGTGACCAGGGTGGATAAAAATCATGATTTTTTTAAAAAAATCAAAAAAATCGGATTTTTTTGATTTAAATCGGATTTTTTTGATTTAAATCGGATTTTTTTGATTTAAATAGGATTTTTTAATCAAGTTGTACACAAGCAAAACTTTGTCTTTTTGCAAATCAAATTATTTTACACAAATAAAAATATTAAAACAGTTGATGATTATGAAACCTAATAATTTTTATTTGCACTATTAAACAATCAGAATTGAACTACAGAGAGTAAGTACTTTTTAACAATAGCCTATCTCTAACGTTTGAAGTAAGCAAACATCTTCAGTGAATACATCAGTCCTTTAAGCCTACTGTTTATTTAGGACTTTTAATAGGAAAACTAGTTGTCCTGCTTTAGCAGTTCCTAAGCGGTTTCGGACTGTTGTGTGCACAAAACCAAATGAAGAAAACAATCTCTCTACTCCTGCCGATGAAGCCGATGCAGTCAGTAGCTGAGTAGCTACATTTATTATCTTCGCTGGAAGAACAAGTGATTGCGACTTCCACCAGTCCAGTGGTTTTAGTTCATTAACGACGTTATCTGCAAACATGTATTTTTGAAATGGTGCAGATTCACACTTCAATTTCAGCACAGTTGCCACAATGTCATGGTTAGTATTGGCGAGCCACTCCATTGCAGAGTTGATTTCCGCCTCAGATAGTTTTTTCCCTCTGTAGATGGGATGCAAGATATTGGCTAAATAGTGTTCTTCTTTTAATGCTTGGTCCTTAGTCCTTAGCTTGGTCCTTGGTTCATTGACATTAATTGTATCACAATCAACATCTTCATTTCCCTTCTGGTTGCAGTTTTCATAATGTGATTTCAAACGGCAAACAAGTCCTTGGATATCCTTTTGACAGTATTTGCACTTTGCTCTCCCACCTTTCTTTCCAAGCTCTGCTGGCATCTCAACAAAATGAACCCAAATAGGGTCTCTCTTACGACCTGCCATGGCTCACGCAGATCACTTCTGAAGTTTGATTGTTACTACAGCCAAGTACTGCTGACTGACTATCCAACAAGTTTGGGCATGTCAACTGAATGGAAAAAGAAACTGAAACCAAGCTACAGAAAGTGAAACCAAGCTAGAAGTGTGGAGTTAATTGAACAATGATTGAAAGTTTTAGATTTTAATCGTGATTTATATTAAAAAAATCTTTTGATTTAAATCAGTGATTTAAATCATGATTAAAATCACGATTTAAATCGATCTGATTTAAATAGAAAAAAATCATTTGATTTAAATCTTGATTTAAATCGTTGATTTAAATCGGCGTGATTTAAATCAATCCACCCTGACTGTGACAGCACTGTGTGTATTATCCCTGTACTGTGACAGGACTGTGTGTTATGCCTGTATTGTGTGCAATATTCCTGTACTGTGACAGCACTGTGTGTATTATCCCTGTACTGTGACAGCACTGTGTATTATTCCTGTACTGTGACAGCATTGTGTGTTGTTCCTGTACTGTACAGCACTGTGTGTTATGCCTGTATTGTGTGTATTATTACTGTACTGTGACAGCACTGTGTGTGTTATTCCTGTACTGTGACAGCACTGTGTGTATTATCCCTGTACTGTGACAGCACTGTGTATTATCCCTGTACAGTCATGGCCAAAAGTTTTGAGAATGACACAAATATTATATTTTCACATGATCTGCTGCCCTCTGGTTTTTATGTGTGTTTGACAGATGTTTTTATCACAGACAGAAATATAATTGCAAACATATGAGTAACAAAAGCTTATATTGACAGTTAGAATGAGTCAATGCAGCAAGTCAATATTTGCAGTGTTGACCCTTCTTCTTCAGGACCTCTGCAATTCTCCCTGGCATGCTCTCAATCAACTTCTGGACCAAATCCTGACTGATAGCAGTCCATTCTTGAACAATCAATGCTTTCATTTTGTCAGAATTTTTAGGTTTTTGTTTGTCCACCCGTCTCTTGATGATTGACCACAAGTTCTCAATGGGATTAAGATCTGGGGAGTTTCCAGGCCATGGACCCAAAATCTCTATGTTTTGTTCCCTGAGCCATTTAGTTATCACCTTTGCTTTATGGCAAGGTGCTCCATCATGCTGGAAAAGGCATTGTTGATCTCCAAACTGCTCTTGGAGGGTTGGGAGAAGTTGCTCTTGGAGGACATTCTGGTACCATTCTTTATTCATGGCTGTGTTTTTAGGCAAGACTGTGAGAGAGCCGATTCCCTTGGCTGAGAAGCAACCCCACGCATGAATGGTTTCAGGATGCTTACCAGTTGGCATGAGACAAGACTGGTGGTAGCGCTCACCTTGTCTTCTCCGAATGAGGCGTTTTCCTGATGTCCCAAACAATCGAAAAGGGGATTCATCAGAGAAAATAACTTTACCCCAGTCCTCAGCAGTCCACTGCCTGTACCTATTGCAGAATATCAGTCTGTCCATGATGTTTTTTCTGGAGAGAAGTGGCTTCTTTGCTGCCCTCCTTGAGACCAGGCCTTGCTCCAAGAGTCTCCGCCTCACAGTGCGTGCAGATGCACTCACACCTGCCTGCTGCCATTCCTGAGCAAGCTCTGCACTGCTGGTAGCCCGATCTCGCAGCTGAAACACTTTTAAGAGACGGTCCTGGCGCTTGCTGGTCTTTCTTGGGCGCCCTGGAGCCTTTTTGGCAACAATGGAACCTCTCTCCTTGAAGTTCTTGATGATGCGATAGATTGTTGACTGAGGTGCAATCTTTCTAGCTGCGATACTCTTCCCTGTTAGGCCATTTTTGTGCATTGCAATGATGACTGCACGTGTTTCTTTAGAGATAACCATGGTTAACAGAAGAGAAACAATGATGCCAAGCACCAGCCTCCTTTTAAAGTGTCCAGTGGTGTCATTCTTACTTAATCATGACAGATTGATCTCGAGCCATGTCCTCATCAACACCCACACTGTGTTAATGGAGCAATCACTGAAAAGAGGTTAGCTGGTCCTTTTAAGGCAGGGCTGCAATGATGTTGAAATGTGTTTTGGGGGATAAAGTTCATTTTCTAGCCAAATATTGACTTTGCAAGTAATTGCTGTTAAGCTGATCACTCTTTATAACATTCTAGAGTATATGCAAATTGGCATTAGAAAAAGTGAAGCAGTAGACTTTGTAAAAATTAATATTTGTGTCATTCTCAAAACTTTTGACCATGACTGTACTGTGACAGCACTGTGTGTTATCCGTGTATTGTGTATTATCCCTGTTCTGTGAGAGCACTGTGTGTATTATCCCTGTACTGTGACAGCACTGTGTGTATTATCCCTGTAATGTGACATCACTGTGTGTATTATCCCTGTACTGTGACAGCACTGTGTGTATTATCCCTGTACTGTGACAGCACTGTGTGTATTATCCCTGTACTGTGACAGCACTGTGTGTATTATCCCTGTACTGTGACAGCACTGTGTGTATTATCCCTGTACTGTGACAGGACTGTGTGTATTATCCCTGTACTGTGACAGCACTGTGTGTATTATCCCTGTACTGTGACAGGACTGTGTGTATTATCCCTGTACTGTGACAGCACTGTGTGTTATTCCTGTACTGTGACAGCACTGTGTGTATTATCCCTGTACTGTGACAGCACTGTGTGTTATTCCTGTACTGTGACAGCACTGTGTGTGTTATTCCTGTACTGTACAGCACTGTGTGTGTTATGCCTGTACTGTGACAGCAC
Organism: Oophaga sylvatica; assembly: GCA_033576555.1. NCBI lineage: Eukaryota > Metazoa > Chordata > Amphibia > Anura > Dendrobatidae > Oophaga > Oophaga sylvatica. The sequence goes on from JARQOD010000001.1 coordinate 55,715,017, forward strand.
TGTGTGTATTATCCCTGTACTGTGACAGGACTGTGTTTATTATCCCTGTACTGTGACAGCACTATGTGTGTTATTCCTGTACTGTGACAGCACTGTGTGTATTATCCCTGTACTGTGACAGCACTGTGTGTATTTTCCCTGTACTGTGACAGCACTGTGTGTGTTATTCCTGTACTGTACAGCACTGTGTGTGTTATGCCTGTACTGTGACAGCACTGTGTGTATTATCCCTGTACTGTGACAGGACTGTGTTTATTATCCTGTACTGTGACAGCACTGTGTGTTATCCCTGTACAGTGACAGCACTGTGTGTGTTATGCCTGTACTTTGAAAGCACTGTGTGTATTATTCCTGTACAGTGACAGCACTGTGTGTATTATCCCTGTACTGTGACAGGACTGTGTGTGTTATGCCTGTACTTTGACAACACTGTGTGTATTATCCCTGTGCTGTGACAGCACTGTGTGTATTATCCCTGTACTGTGACAGGACTGTGTGTTATGACTGTATTGTGTGTGTTATTCCTGTACTGTGACAGCACTGTGTGTTATCCCTGTACTGTGACAGCACTGTGTGTTATCCCTGTACTGTGACAGCACTGTGTGTATTATCCCTGTACTGTGACAGCACTGTGTGTTATCCCTGTACTGTGACAGCACTGTGTGTGTTATCCCTGTACTGTGACAGGACTGTGTGTTATGACTGTATTGTGTGTATTATTCCTGTACTGTACAGCACTGTGTGTATTATCCCTGTACTGTGACATCACTGTGTTTATTATCCCTGTACTGTGACATCACTGTGTGTTATCCCTGTACAGTGACAGCACTGTGTGTGTTATGCCTGTACTGTGACAGCACTGTGTGAATTTTCCCTGTACTGTGACATCACTGTGTGTATTATCCCTGTACTGTGACAGGACTGTGTGTTATCCCTGTACAGTGACAGCACTGTGTGTTTTATGCCTGTACTATGACAACACTGTGTGTATTATCCCTGTGCTGTGACAGCACTGTGTGTATTATCCCTGTACTGTGACAGCACTGTGTGTATTATCCCTGTACTGTGATAGCACTGTGTTTATTATCCCTGTACTGTGATAGCACTGTGTGTATTATCCCTGTACTGTGACATCACTGTGTGTATTATCCCTGTACTGTGACAGCACTGTGTGTATTATCCCTGTACTGTGACAGCATTGTGTGTATTATCCCTGTACTGTGATAGCACTGTGTGTATTATCCCTGTACTGTGATAGCACTGTGTGTATTATCCCTGTACTGTGACAGCACTGTGTGTATTATCCCTGTACTATGACAGCATTGTGTGTATTATCCCTGTACTGTGACAGCACTGTGTGTATTATGCCTGTACTGTGACAGCATTGTGTGTATTATCCCTGTACTGTGACAGCACTGTGTGTATTTTCCCTGTACTGTGACATCACTGTGTGTATTTGTGTAGCCCTGGTACACAATACCAGGAGGATGAGTGGAGAGTTAACAGTTAAGGTCTCTTCATGACATCATGTACACTTCTGACACACCCAGCAGGGGTGTGGAAGGGAGTGATTTTCTAGTCAGTCAGTTTCCTGTCCTTGGACAGAGTAGACGTGTCCAGTTTGAGCCTGTCTTCAGTTCAGAACGTGGAGGCTGGTACAGGTGGTCTAGTTCACCTTAGTCTAGTCAGAGCTGTGCCCCACTGGAAGAAAGACTGAACTAGCTATTAAGAGTTGAGCAAATCGAAGGGCAAAGTGGAAGGAAGATTATTGGAAAAGTGCTTTTGACTTGGAAAAGTCCTGCACATTGCTACCGGTCACTGGGGACCGAAGGATCACTATTAGCTACAAGCATAGTGAAGAGAAAACCAGAGATTTACCGGACCCTAGGTCGCGGCAAACACCCCCTTATAGTCAGTACGTAACTGGGGTCAGGGGGAAGTGAAGACTTTGAGTCTCTGCAGGACAAAATAAGAATTCAGCTCCCTCATAGAAAGGCTCCTAACACTAAATTGACTGGGAAGCACAGCTTTGGATAAGCTGGAATCATAGAGGGGACTACGCTTCAGGCTGGTCGTACTCATTTTCATTGGACAGTAAAGGAGGCCCCTAACTTGCTTAGCTGTTGCCTCGAAGCTCATCCTCCATCAACCCCATCAGCCTCCCTGGGACCTGCCTTATCATCTTGCAAGTAAAGGTATGGAAAGACGCTGACGGTGTGAGACTGAGTTATTATTGCATGCCTGCACAATCCCTACCTAACTACCGATCTGAGGGAAGAGTCCCACCTGTAGGGGACCCGACATCTAGCTGCCTCACCATCCCCTCAGAGATCTACAGCAGCGCTGGTACTAATTACCAGAATACTACAGGTGGCGTCACGAACTGTATATAAATCAATCCCCTGTAAATATATCCCCAACATACGCCAGACCGCCAGGGCCACAGACCGAGCCACAGCTACCTGTGACAAATCCCCATAGACTTCCATGGGCTCGGCTCTGAGTACCCCATTGCCCTGGTAACCCACAATTGTGGTGGCGGGTCGACACAAAAACTTGGCGTCACGAACAGGATCCGAAACTTGCAGCATTGCGAGCCCTGTGTGCCTGTGGAGTGTTTTGGCGAAAAAGACTGTTGCTGTTGTTTGGCGCCAAATACCGCCATATTTGCCGCCAGATTCGCGCCCTAAGGCGTTGGAGAAGAAGGTGGGCGTACCTGAAAGAGCGCGCAGAGTCTTGGACACGCCCCCGGCTCTGACTCAGCGGCAGGTCCTGCAACAGGAAGTGAACGCTCTGACATCAGAGCGCCAGCGACGAAGGTCCTGTTCCCACTGCGGTGCCTGTGAAATAGCAGCGTCTGAAACCGGTAGGCTCCGTTTAACCAAGGGGGCGCTAAGATGTCACAACAACCGGCTGACAGTGCGGCCCCAGCCGGAGGCCCCAATCCCGCACCGTCTGGTATTGTAGCGCCAGATGGGGGCGCAGGCCCTGCACCCAGTCCGGTAGTCCCGATCATGCCACTAACGCTCCCATATATGCCTGGGGCGAAATGGCTTCCCCAATACAGCGGTGAGCCAGGCACATTAGCAGGCTTCAAGCGGAAGTTATGCAGCATCCTAGAAATGTACTCCATGCCTGAGAGACAAAAAGCTGCTGTGCTAATAGGGCAGCTAACTGGCGCTGCTGAGAGGGAAGTGGAGACTTGGGATACCGTTGATCAGGAGTCGGTACCTGCGATCTTCCTGAAGCTGCATGCCATATTTGAAGACCGCACAGAAACGGATCTCCGGATGGCCTTCTATCACTGTTCACAACAGCCAGGTGACAGCATCCGGGACTATGCTTGCCGACTACAGGGAGCCCTGAAAGCACTCAAGCAAATTAACAATTTAAATGCTATCGACGAGAATAGAATGCTGAAAGAACAATTTATACAGGGATTGAGATCCCAGAGGAACGCAGAACTGTAAATTGGTGGTCCTTAGATCATCCGGATGCTACCTTTGATGCCCTAAAGGACATGGCAATAAAAGGGCTGCGGCCCCTGGGCAAACCTGAGGTGGCCACCCAACATCATCAGGGTGAAGTCACTCTGGAACCGGCAGTAACCCCCTGTTCCCCGCTAGTGGCAGAAACCAAAACGCAGGTGACACCTCCTAGTGAATTGGACTGTCTGCGCTCAGAGGTGCGCCAGCTGACTAAAAATCTGGCTGCTGTAATGAGTGCCCTGCAGCTGCGGAAAGAGGAGGAAGGAAGATCTTGTTAGCTGACTGCCCAGAAGACGTCCCGTGGATGCACCGGAGAAGAAAGAAGACGTCGCCCCCCCGGAGGAGGACAACGCCACCCCCAGGAGCAACCTCTGATCAACACCCTCCTCGTCGAGAGATCATCTGTTATCGCTGCAACCGGAAAGGTCATCTGTCTACACAGTGTCCTTTAAACGGGCAGAACCTGGGTCCAAGGGCCAACACCCAGGAGAATACCCGTCAGGCCCCCTAGACTGGAACCGCAGGTATGTGGGCGGGCGACCCTACCTGTCTATTATTCTAGATGGTATTGCTGTTCCAGCATTGTTAGACACTGGGTCCCAAGTGACCCTAATACCTGATGCTCTATATACCAAGTACTGGTCAATGGACAGTCTTAAACCTCCGAGCCTTGACTTTACTGTGTATGCTTCTAATGGTCTTCCTGTAGAAGTACTCGGAACAAAATGTGTAGATGTAAAGGTGGGCAGAGAGGAGTTGAAAGACCAAGGGCTTCTGGTAGTAAAGACTGTAAATGAGGAGAACGGTTTAAATATCATTTTGGGTACTAACATTATCGGTAATTGTTTGGGAGAAGTTGTGTTCTTGCTCCAACAGCTCGCTGAGATTGCCCGACCAAGGCAGAGAGGAGTAATCCAAAGAGAGATCCGGGCCCTGGTGTGTCAGCAGCAAGCGAAGCTTACCGACGGCGAAATTGGTAATGTACGGGTCACTGACTCAGATCCTATTGTGATACCCCCAATGAGTGAAATGATCATTTGGTGCAGGGCAGCCATAGGTCTGAGAGGACAGAATTACCAAGCTGTAGTAGAACCCCACCATTCAGAACATAGACCTACACTTATGACTGCTAGAGGAGTAGTAGAGGTGGTGAATGGAAGAGTACCGGTACGGCTTCTCAATTGGGGAGATGATGAGGTAAATTTACCCCGTTATGCAACCATTGCTAAACTTCATGCTGTTGATAATAATTCTATTCTCCCGGCTGAGTCCTTAGACTCCTGTCAAATAGAGGAGGACAATGACCCAGCAACCCAGGTGGCGGAATGGTGTCAGCAACTCCATGTTGGGACGGACACCACTCCCGCTCACCAGAAGCAAGGGGTATTACGGGTGGTGCAAGAGTACGCCCAAGTGTTTAGCAAAAATCCACTTGATTTTGGGACAATTAAGGGAGTACAACATCATATCCCTACAGGCAGTCATCCTCCCATCAAAGAGCGGTATAGGCCCATACCTCCAGCTCATTATCAGAAGGCTAAAGAAATGTTGAATGATATGAAGAAAGCTGGGGTGATAAGGGATAGTTGTAGTCCCTGGGCAGCCCCTCTAGTTCTGGTTAAAAAGAAAGATGGTAGTATGAGAATGTGTGTGGATTACAGGCAGGTGAACCGCATAACACACAAGGATGCATACCCGTTACCACGTATAGAGGAATCATTAGCTGCTCTGAAAACGGCTAACTACTTTTCTACCCTTGATCTGACTAGTGGTTACTGGCAAGTGGCTGTGGCTGAGGAGGATCGTGAGAAAACGGCTTTCACCACCCCAATGGGGCTCTGTGAGTTCGACAGAATGCCGTTTGGGCTCAGTAGTGCCCCAGGAACATTTCAGAGAGTGATGGAAAATTGTCTGGGACATCTCAATTTTGAAACCGTGCTGCTATACCTAGACGACGTTATCGTGTATTCCAAGACATATGAGGACCATCTGAAGCACCTGGCAGAAGTATTCGAGTCCCTGTCCAGGTACGGGATGAAATTAAAACCCTCAAAATGCCATCTACTCAAACAGAAGGTACAATACTTGGGGCACATCGTCAGTTCGGAAGGAGTAGCGCCGGACCCAGAGAAAGTCACTGCCATCCAGAAGTGGCCGGAGCCGAAGAACCTTAAGGAAGTGCGACAGTTCCTGGGACTAACGGGTTACTACAGGAGATTCGTGAAAGATTACACGAAGAAGGCAGCTCCTTTACAGGACCTCCTAGTAGGACAATCCTAAAGAGCAGAAACCTCCCTTTAATTGGGGTAAAGAACAGGCTGAAGCATTCCAAAAGATGAAAGAGATCCTGACAGGTGATGAGATCTTAACCTATCCTGATTACAGCCAACCGTTCCTGTTGTACACCGACGCCAGTAATGAAGGGCTGGGAGCAGTTCTCAGTCAGAAGCAGAATGGCCAAGAAAAAGTCATCGCTTATGCTAGCAGAAAACTCAGGCCAACGGAGAGGAATCCGGAAAATTATAGCAGCTTCAAGCTGGAGTTTCTGGCGCTGGTCTGGGCCATTACTGAAAGATTTAAGCACTATCTGGCCTCCAATAAGTTCACGGCGTACACAGACAACAACCCGTTAACGCACCTGGAAACCGCCAAGCTGGGTGCCATGGAGCAGCGATGGATGGCTCGGTTGTCCAATTACCAGTTTACTATCAAGTACCGGGCAGGTCGAAAGAATGCTAATGCTGATGCGTTGTCCCGAATGCCGCATGACTCTGATACGGAAGAAGAATCGGACGACCTGGAAGAAATTGAGCTACCTGCGTTCCATCGAAATGGGGTAGTCCACGAGCATCGAGTCCACAGAAAGCAGAATGGTGCAACATTAAATCCTTTACCCCATCATAGTTGGAAAGAGACTCAGGACAGTGATCCAGTGGTCAGCCGCATCAAGGAGTTGTTAAGACAGGAAGGCTCCTCTTGGAAAAGGAAGCACCTATGTCAGCCAAGCTCCTGTGGAACGAGAAAAGCAGGTTGTTCCTATACCGTGAGAAGTTGTGCAGGAGATACGTCAACCCCAGAACCCACGAGATGGTCTGGCAAATAGTGGTCCCCAAGGCAGACGTCCCAATGGTGTTGGAAGCGTACCACGATCAAGCAGGACACTTTGGCTGGAGGAAGCTGGAGACCCTGTTGAGATGCCGGTTCTACTGGGTAGGGATGCGCAGCTCCATCGAGAGGTGGTGTCGGAACTGTGGACCCTGTGGTCTCAGAAGAAAGGACTACGGAAGTCAGAAGGCCCCCCTGCAACCTATCCGGACGACTCGTCCCCTGGAGATTGTGGCCCTGGACCACGTCAAATTGTCGCCAAGTAGATCTGGATACTCATACGCCTTGACCATGGTGGACCATTACTCCAGATTTCTGGTGGTTGTTCCAGTGAAAGACCAGACCGCAGTGACGGCCGCGAAGACCTTTCAAGCAAGTTTCTGCAGACCGCATGGGTATCCGGAGCAAGTCTTAACCGATCAGGGACCTGCTTTTGAAGCCGATTTATTCAAGGAATTCTGCCACATGTACGGGTGCAAGAAAATTAGAACGACACCATACCACCCTCAAACCAACGGTCTCTGTGAAAAGATGAACCATATTGTCCTTGACTTGTTGAGATCCATACCGTTGGAAGACAGGAATCGATGGCCGGATTTACTACCTGATTTGGTTGATTTGTATAATCATATACCTGTAAGCTCAACTAACTGCACTCCAGCCTATCTTATGCGAGCAAGGCCCGGAAAACTACCAATGGATTTAGAACTTGGAGTGGTAGAACCGGAGGCAGACGACGCTGTTGAAAACTGGGACGTCAATCGGCAAGAGCAATACAGAAGAGTACAAATCTGTGTGGAGGAAAGTCTCAATAAGGCACGGGAGAAACAGGAAGATGTTTACAACAGAAATGCTCCTGCCAAGCCTTTGATGCCTGGAGAGGTAGTATTAAAAAGAAAAAGGAAGATGCACAAATTGGATAATCAGTGGGAGCAAGAACCCTACGTCATACAAGATTCTAAATATGACAACAGAAAAGTTTGTGTCGTCAGTAAGGACGGAGGAAGAACAACAACCACTGTGTCCAGAGATCATTTGAAGTTGTGTCCAGAACACTTAAAGCGTTGTGAAAAGAACCCTGTCCTCAATCAAGGAGAAAGAAAGGAAGAGGTCATACACACGATCTGGGAGATTTTCCTGCGGATTGGCCTAGACTGGGAGATGCTGTGATAATTCCAGTGTTGCAGTTTTATCAGCCACAAGAGGAAGTTCTACCTCCAGTTGTGCCTGTGGTGCCAGTTGAGCCCGCTCAGGAGTTACCCATCCCAGCAACACCTCAACCTGTGGAACCTCAAGATGGATCATCAGAAGCAGCGCCCCATACTATGGGATCTCCTGGTGAAGCTGACTCACACCGCCCAGCCATCAGTACGCTTGCCAGATCCATAGAAAGATTAAGGCAGTTCTATAGTTTGCCGTTACGCAGTGCAGACAGATCGCAACTTGTTATACCTGAAACTACACCACGTAGATCAGAGAGAATCACAAAAGGGAAATTACCCATTAGATATCAGCAGTAGTTATAACGAATTTATGTGAACATTGTAAAAGTCTATATATATAAATGTGTTTTTCCCTATTATGTCTTCGTTTAATAATGGACTCAGAGGCTGAGGACTGAGCCAGCCCAAAAACTGTATCCTGTAAATAGTTGCACTTTGTGCCTTTTTAATGGTTTCACATGAAACCTTGACTTACCTCTGAACCAAAAACCCGTGTGGTGTGGCACTGAGTGAGGTCTGCATTTGGATGTCCTGCAGCCCACCCAGGACCCACGTTGAAGGTTTGGTGCGGGTCCTTCACAAGTATATTGTATATTTATTGAATGCTATTTAATACTTTTGTATTTCTATATAAAATGTTAATGTTTGCAACGTTCAAGATATCCTCACCTCCCGGATGGGACGAACCAATGTTAATTGTTTAATGTTTTCATGCATAAACAAAATGTCTCTTTTATATTTTACAGCCCGGGAGTGCTGTCGTTTACCATGGGGGAATGTGTAGCCCTGGTACACAATACCAGGAGGATGAGTGGAGAGGTAACAGTTAAGGTCTCTTCATGACATCATGTACACTTCTGACACACCCAGCAGGGGTGTGGAAGGGAGTGATTTTCTAGTCAGTCAGTTTCCTGTCCTTGGACAGAGTAGACGTGTCCAGTTTGAGCCTGTCTTCAGTTCAGAACGTGGAGGCTGGTACAGGTGGTCTAGTTCACCTTAGTCTAGTCAGAGCTGTGCCCCACTGGAAGAAAGACTGAACTAGCTATTAAGAGTTGAGCAAATCGAAGGGCAAAGTGGAAGGAAGATTATTGGAAAAGTGCTTTTGACTTGGAAAAGTCCTGCACATTGCTACCGGTCACTGGGGACCGAAGGATCACTATTAGCTACAAGCATAGTGAAGAGAAAACCAGAGATTTACCGGACCCTAGGTCGCGGCAAACACCCCCTTATAGTCAGTACGTAACTGGGGTCAGGGGAAGTGAAGACTTTGAGTCTCTGCAGGACAAAATAAGAATTCAGCTCCCTCATAGAAAGGCTCCTAACACTAAATTGACTGGGAAGCACAGCTTTGGATAAGCTGGAATCATAGAGGGGACTACGCTTCAGGCTGGTCGTACTCATTTTCATTGGACAGTAAAGGAGGCCCCTAACTTGCTTAGCTGTTGCCTCGAAGCTCATCCTCCATCAACCCCATCAGCCTCCCTGGGACCTGCCTTATCATCTTGCAAGTAAAGGTATGGAAAGACGCTGACGGTGTGAGACTGAGTTATTATTGCATGCCTGCACAATCCCTACCTAACTACCGATCTGAGGGAAGAGTCCCACCTGTAGGGGACCCGACATCTAGCTGCCTCACCATCCCCTCAGAGATCTACAGCAGCGCTGGTACTAATTACCAGAATACTACAGGTGGCGTCACGAAACTGTATATAAATCAATCCCCTGTAAATATATCCCAACATACGCCAGACCGCCAGGGCCACAGACCGAGCCACAGCTACCTGTGACAAAATCCCCATAGACTTCCATGGGCTCGGCTCTGAGTACCCCATTGCCCTGGTAACCCACAATTGTGGTGGCGGGTCGACACATATTATCCCTGTACTGTGACAGCACTGTGTGTATTATCCCTGTACTGTGACAGCACTGTGTGTATTATCCCTGTACTGTGACAGCACTGTGTGTATTATCCCTGTACTGTGACAGCACTGTGTGTATTATCCCTGTACTGTGACAGCACTGTGTGTATTATCCCTGTACTGTGACAGCACTGTGTGTATTATCCCTGTACTGTGACAGCACTGTGTGTATTTTCCCTGTACTGTGACATCACTGTGTGTATTATCCCTGTACTGTGACAGCACTGTGTGTATTATCCCTGTACTGTGACAGCACTGTGTGTATTTTCCCTGTACTGTGACAGCACTGTGTGTATTATCCCTGTACTGTGACAGCACTGTGTGTATTTTCCCTGTACTGTGACAGCACTGTGTGTATTATCCCTGTACTGTGATAGCACTGTGAGTATTATCCTGTACTCTGAGAGCACTGTGTGTATTTTCCCTGTACTGTGACATCACTGTGTGTATTATCCCTGTACTGTGACAGCACTGTGTGTATTATCCCTGTACTGTGACAGCATTGTGTGTATTATCCCTGTACTGTGACAGCATTGTGTGTATTATCCCTGTACTGTGACATCACTGTGTGTATTATCCCTGTACTGTGACATCACTGTGTGTATTATCCCTCTACTGTGACATCACTGTGTGTATTATCCCTGTACTGTGACAGCACTGTGTGTGTTATTCCTGTACTGTGACAGGACTGTGTGTATTTTCCCTGTACTGTGATAGCACTGTGAGTATTATCCCTGTACTGTGAGAGCACTGTGTGTATTTTCCCTGTACTGTGACAGCACTGTGTGTATTTTCCCTGTACTGTGACATCACTGTGTGTATTATCCCTGTACTGTGACAGCACGGTGTGTATTATCCCTGTACTGTGAGAGCAATGTGTGTATTATCCCTGTACTGTGATAGCACTGTGTGTATTATCCCTGTACTGTGACAGCACTGTGTGTATTATCCCTGTACTGTGACAGCACTGTGTGTATTATCCCTGTACTGTGACAGCATTGTGTGTATTATCCCTGTACTGTGACAGCACTGTGTGTATTTTCCCTGTACTGTGACATCACTGTGTGTATTATCCCTGTACTGTGACAGCACTGTGTGTATTTTCCCTGTACTGTGACAGCACTGTGTGTATTATCCCTGTACTGTGACAGGACAGTGTGTATTATCCCTGTACTGTGACATCACTGTGTGTATTATCCCTGTACTGTGACAGCACTGTGTGTATTTTCCCTGTACTGTGACAGCACTGTGTGTATTATCCCTGTACTGTGACAGGACAGTGTGTATTATCCCTGTACTGTGACAGCACTGTGAGTATTATCCCTGTATTGTGAGAGCACTGTGTGTATTATTGTCACGCTGTATAGCAGATATATATATGTGATGTCAGTAATCTATATCAAAAGGGCAACATACTATATAACATGCGCATAGATATATGATAACATAGATTTACCTGACAGAATGTCCAGTGGGTCAAAACGGAATCCGTTATACGCTGTCTCCGGCTAGAGGGTGACCGGGGTCTATGCTGACCCTGAACTGGGGTCCTAACTAATCCCTCTACCTGGAGGTACTGTTAAAGGTACAGAGGTCCAGGCCACCAGCGTAAACCCTGTCTCCTATCAATCCCTGCCAACTGTATTCTAGTCCTAAGAAGGACCCTGAATACCACCAAAGGGAATGAACAGGTAACGGTTAATGAACAGAAAGACATACAAGAAAGACAAGAAATAAAGTAAATAAAGTCTTACATACAACACTCACACACAGTAGGAACACCTAAGCTCTCAGAGATAAACTATAAGCTGTAAGAGTAAAAACAACTAAGGAGCTCTTAGCTTAAATATTCTCAGAACCGATCCAGTCTGCTAGACTACATGAATGCTTTCACCGGCGTCTAACACCCAGACTGGCAGGAATATAAAGGAAACTAATTAGAACATAATCAAAAGCAGCCGGGCGAGGCTGCACCTAGTCTTAGCAAAGAGCTAGGTAAAATTAACTCTCTCATTACCTAACACAAAGTAACAGCAACTCAGCTGTGAGAAGTCAGAGTGTGTAATCGCGACGATCCTCGTGGCGATACACCCATGACAATTATCCCTGTACTGTGACAGCACTGTGTGTATTTTCCCTGTACTGTGACAGCACTGTGTGTATTGTCCCTGTACTGTGACAGCACTGTGTGTATTATCTCTGTACTGTAACAGCACTGTGTGTATTATCCTGTACTGTGACAGCACTGTGTGTATTATCCCTGTACTGTGACATCTCAATGTGCATTGTCCCTGCATTGTGACAGCACTGTGTGTTATTCCTGTACTGTGACAGCAGTGTGTGTATTATCCCTGTACTGTAACAGCACTGTGTTTATTATCCCTGTACTGTAACAGCACTGTGTGTATTATCCCTGTACTGTGACAGCACTGTGTGTATTATCCCTGTACTGTGACAGCACTGTGTGTATTATCCCTGTACTGTGACAGCACTGTGTGTTATTCCTGTACTGTGACAGCACTGTGTGTATTATCTCTGTACTGTGACAGGACTGTGTGTTATTCCTGTACTGTGACAGCACTCTGTGTTATCCCTGTACTGTGACAGCACTGTGTGTTATCCCTGTACTGTGACAGCACTGTGTGTATTATCCCTGTACTGTGACAGCACTGTGTGTTATCCCTGTACTGTGACAGCACTGTGTGTTATCCCTGTACTGTGACAGCACTGTGTGTATTATTCCTGTACTGTACAGCACTGTGTTTATTATCCCTGTACTGTGACATCACTGTGTGTTATCCCTGTACAGTGACAGCACTGTGTGTGTTATGCCTGTAGTATGACAACACTGTGTGTATTTTCCCTGTACTGTGACAGCACTGTGTGTATTATCCCTGTGCTGTGACAGCACTGTGTGTGTTATGCCTGTACTATGACAACACTGTGTGTATTATCCCTGTGCTGTGACAGCACTGTGTGTATTATCTCTGTACTGTGACAGCACTGTGTGTATTTTCCCTGTACTGTGACATCACTGTGTGTATTATCCCTGTACTGTGACAGCACTGTGTGTATTTTCCCTGTACTGTGAGAGCACTGTGTGTATTATCCCTGTACTGTGACAGGACTGTGTGTGTGTAGCCCTGGTGGTAGGCACACGCAGTACCCTGGGGAGTGTATGGCGAGACGGCGGCTTAAAGCTCAATATGCATTCATTCTACACACACTAGACACCCCTTGGGGTAGTGAAGTATACTCTAGGGAGTGGTCAAGAAGGTATGTGTAGGCGTGATTTTAGAGAGTCTAGTTCCTGTCTTCGGGCAGTAAGGACGTGGAGAGTCTGCGTCTGGACTACAGTGAGAGAGTCTGTATCTAGAGGGAGGAAGGAGTCTAGATTGCTATCTCACCAGCTTAGAAAGTGGAGTCTGGTATAGGTGTTGGAATACACCTTAGTCTGGTCAGAGCTGTGTCATCTCCTCAGCATACATTGAAGGAAAGAACAAGTTGTAACCCAGAAAGTCTTCAGCATTCCTGTCTAAGGACAGTATCAGGTACAGAGACGTGCTCCTGCCTGTGATAACTGAGCATCTGTGGTTAGCTTGATTGGAAGGAAAAAGATTGGAAGTGACTGCTCGACCCCTGGCTAGTAAGAGTGTTTATGTTACCAGCGTGGACAAGGCGAAAGGCAAGTGGATTAGAGAATTGGCGCTTCAGGATTGCAGAAGTCCAGCGCCTTGTTACCGGTCACTGGGGACCGAAGAGTCACTGTTGCTTCAGGCACAGTGACAGGACAACCAGGAATCTACCGGACCCTAGGTCGCGGCAGACAAGCCCCTTATAGTCGGTACGTAGCTGGGGTCAGGGGGAGTGAACACTTTGGAGTTCTGCAGGACAAACATAAGTATTCAGCTCCTTCACAGGAAGATCCCTAACACTAAGCTGACTGGGCAGGAACAGCTAAGATTTGCTGGAATCATAGAGGGAACTACGCTTCAGGCTGGTTGTACTCGTTTATTGGAGTTAAAGGAGGCCCCTAACTTGTCCAGCTGCCGTCTCAAGATACACTCTCCTTGGATCAGCCTCCCTGGGACCTGCCTTATCATTCTGCAAGTAAAGGTATGGAAAGACGCTGACTGTGTGAGACTGTGTTATTTACCGGCACCCGACTTCACCATATTAACAGACTTTGAGGGAAGAGTCCCACCTGTAGGGGACCCGTCATCTAGCTGCCTCACCATCCCCTCAGAGATCTACAGCAGCGCTGGTACTAATTACCAGAATACTACAGGTGGCGTCACGAACTGTATATAGTTATCCCCTGTAAATATTCCCAACAACAACATACGCCAGACCGCCCGGGCCACAGACCGAGCCACAGCTACCTGTGACAAAATCCCCATAGACTTCTACGGGCTCGGCTCTGAGTACCCCATTGCCCTGGTAACCCACAATTGTGGTGGCGGGTCGACACATGTGTATTATCCCTGTACTGTGACAGCACTGTGTGTATTTTCCCTGTACTGTGACAGCACTGTGAGTATTATCCCTGTACTGTGACAGCACTGTGTGTATTTTCCCTGTACTGTGACAGCACTGTGAGTATTATCCCTGTACTGTGAGAGCACTGTGTGTATTATCCCTGTACTGTGACAGCACTGTGTGTATTATCCCTGTACTGTGACAGCACTGTGTGTATTTTCCCTGTACTGTGACAGCACTGTGTGTATTGTCCCTGTACTGTGACAGCACTGTGTGTATTATCCCTGTACTGTGACAGCACTGTGTGTATTATCCCTGTACTGTAACATCTCAATGTGCATTGTCCCTGCATTGTGACAGCACTGTGTGTATTTTCCCTGTACTATGACAGCACTGTGTGTATTATCCCTGTACTGTGACAGCACTGTGTGTATTATTCCTGTACTGTGACAGCACTGTGTGTATTATTCCTGTACTGTGACAGCACTGTGTGTATTATCCCTGTACTGTGACAGCACTGTGTGTATTATCCCTGTACTGTGACAGCACTGTGTGTATTATCCCTGTACTGTGACAGCACTGTGTGTATTATCCCTGTACTGTGACAGCACTGTGTGTATTATCCCTGTACTGTGACAGCACTGTGTGTTATTCCTGTACTGTGACAGCACTGTGTGTTATTCCTGTACTGTGACAGCACTGTGTGTATTATCCCTGTACTGTGACATCCCAATGTGCATTGTCTCTGCATTGTGACAGCACTGTGTGTATTTTCCCTGTACTGTGACAGCACTGTGTGTATTATCCCTGTACTGTGACAGCACTGTGTGTATTATCCCTGTACTGTGACAGCACTGTGTGTATTATCCCTGTACTGTGACATCCCAATGTGCATTGTCCCTGCATTGTGACAGCACTGTGTGTATTATCCCTGTACTGTGACAGCATTGTGTGTATTATCCCTGTACTGTGACAGCACTGTGTGTGTTATTCCTGTACTGTGACAGCACTGTGTGTATTATCCCTGTACTGTGACATCACTGTGTGTATTATCCCTGTACTGTGACATCCCAATGTGCATTGTCCCTGCATTGTGACAGCATGTTGATCATTTTACCTGTGCTGTGACATTGCTGACCACATTAACTTTGTGCTGTAACATCACTGTGACCATAATCCTATTTTTGTCACATCACTGTGTGCATTATCCCTGTATTGTGACATAACTGTGTGCATTACTGCTGTGCATTCTGGAAATCAAACTGACCATAGCTTCTCATGTTCTGAACCTGCTGCAGAAAGTAGTCATGGTACAGTGGGGTTTGGTGAAATTTAGTGAAAGAACCCAAATGGAATTTGCTATTCCTCAGTCTGATAGCTACAGATCAACTAACTAAATTAGAAATTACTAACCAGAAATATTTTAGTTATTTCACCTGCATTTTATAATAGTGCTACGTGAATAAATATGCTGTAACCTATAACTACAAATCAGCAGCCGTCACATTACAGCCTTTTCCAATATCGTATGACTATTTCTGAAAATCTTACTTTGTCATATGTACTGTCGCTTAGAACATTAAGCTTAACTATACCGTCATTCCATATTTTACATTCGAGCTTTATTATTCTTGTAAAGTTTGACAACTTGAGTCAGCATTAGCTTGGTTTCTTATTTATTGTGGCACAAATTACAATGCCATGTGTCTCCTAAACCTGTCCTATAAAATCTAATAATCCCATAAACGGGAGACTTTGGGACCTTGCTGGGTTTTACCTGCTCACTTTTATAGAGTTAAGAAGGACTAGCAATTTGCTGTATAAATTGAATAAGCAATCACACTTTGATTTCTGTACCTTCCCGTTCCTTTTGTAATACGGGAAGAGTCTGTGATTTGAAATGGCTTCTGGCACTGGGAAGCGTCATTACAAGAGACAGCTCCGCATTGCACAATGTCCTCAGTAAAGTTGAGAAACATGAAACAATTCATACCATTTGAATTTCAATCAAATAGCTATTTGGGTGATATCATTTGAATAGACATGGTTCTGTCAATTCTTTTTTTTTTATATAAAGTTCAAGAATATGAGGAAAAATAACTTGCTCAAATGCAAAGCATGAACCAAGATTTACAGATTGTGCAACAAACAGACCCAAATACAGAGCCCATAAAATAGCTCAATATTAAGACACTTCCACACTCCTCCTACAGGAGATTTTATGACGTCCAATCCTAAATCCATAGGCACTAATATGGTGTTAGTTTCCCTTTTGCAGATATAATAATTTCTACTCATCTGGGAGGGCTTTCTATAAAATTTTGCATTGTATTCTGTGGGAATTTTGCCCATTTATGCAGAAGACAATTTGTGACGTCAGACGCTCATGTTGGAGAAGAGGCTCGGGCTTGTAATTTTCATTCTAGTTTATCACAAAAGATCAATTCAGCTGAGTTCCAGGCTCTGTGTCAAGTTCAACGCCAAACTCACCCAACCGTGCCTTTACGGACGCGGCATTGTGCACCGATCCACAGTCATGCTCGAACAGAAAGAGTTCTTTCCCAAATTATTCGCACAAAGTTGATTGTCAAAAATGGTACACATTGAAGAGGATCTGTCATTGCATTTTTTGCATAATTTAAAGTGAGTTCCTCCTCCACTTGGTGCTGGCTTCACTGATGCTGGAAGAGCTTTTCTTTCTCCTCTGTGCCTCTCCATACCAAAATTATGCACCCTGGTAATAAAGTTGCAAATTTTCCCTTCAACCAACGGGGCGTATACCACAGAACTGCTCTGTGGGCGCGGACGTGCATTGATTGGCCAGTGGTAGAGAAAAAATACAAATGTTCAGTGGACTACGCCCAGTTGTTTGAAGACAAAATTATTAATCAGGGGAATAACTTTGGAAAGGAGGGGCACGAAGAAAAAGAAAACCTGTTTGAGAATCAGTGGAGCAGATCCAATTGGAGGAGTAACTCAGTTTAAATTAAATAAAGTCCATTGTTAGGTCATCTTTAAAATGTCTTTTCAATAGAACTGTGGCTCCCAAATGCTTCTACTTTTCATTAATACCATTCACTGTTGATTTTGGATTATGCAGGAAAAAAAATCATAACCTATCTTAAAACGATGGCATCCTATTATAGAATTGCATTCGTATTGGTGAGTTTTTTAGAAGGAGCCATTCTGTCACACGTTAGTAAAGGCAGACGGCACAGTCAAGGGTTGGATTTTGTACAAAGTAGCAATAAGTCTGAATGAAAAAGTTGAATTCAATGATCAAGACGTGTGTCCCAATACTTGTCTGTAAAGTGTATCTGTGGAAAGCATGGCTTATTTCAAGTGGCCCCCATTCTCCTTCCCCATGAATGGTCAATGTGAACCTGCTCACAGTCCTCCTTCTGCACAGGCAATGCAATCTTAGCAAATGACGAAAGTGGGAAACCTGCCAAAGGGTCACACAATCCTTCTCTTCTACACGAGAAGCCAAGAGTTGGAAGGAGACCAAGACAGTTTTCCTGTCCCAGCATGGAAATGGTTGTAAGAGAGAGACTTACACAACACCTGATACGTAGATACTCTGCATCCAGGAGACATTTACGCTTAGAAGGACAATACAAGCGGCTATAACATGAATGGAGAATATAACTGTATTGTATAGATGCTAGCGGTTCACTCAAGATACTAGTTGTCTTGCTTTCATGATGAGGTTATTACGAATATCTAGGCTTGCACAAGATGGATCTTCCTACAAATTATTCATCCATCAAGTCCCCATGGTTCGAGATTGAGCCGAGGGCTGTTAAAAAAAATAAATGAAATTATGAATTGTCCAAGGTTGGTCATACTGTTGCTCAAGCCTGAGACCCCATGAATAATGAGAATCCCTTTTATTCATGAAACCATATAGATTTGTGTATTAGGTCGACCTCACAGATCTGAGTTTCACTCAACCATCTCATATATTCCTATCAGCCTGTCTAGTTCAGGTCAGGAAACCCAAGACCAATTCGTACATCATGGCCCTTACTCAGTCCACGGAACTCGGGTGTGAAGTCGGCTTTAGAAAGAAAATGTTTTCCATAGACTTTATCAGCTATTTCCAGTTATCCACTGGATTACTTTTCCTTCTAGATCCTCAGTTGCAGGGGCTACATGCAGTTGAAATCAAGGGACCAAAAGAGATAACCAATGGTAATTTTGCAGGAAATACTGAAATTGTGTGTCCATTGACCACTAAATGAGGGCATACTTTTAGTTGCATGTCGCTATGCAGAAGCATGGACTTATATAGATCATGTGTGACCAGCAGGCAGTGCCCTACTGGCCATCTGGCATTTCTGGCAAATGCCCGTAGGGCCTGTCTGGTCGTGGGCCGCCTTGTCTGCTACGTTGTTAACAGAATCAGTGTCCGCAAGATACTCATACTGTTAAGAGTTGTGACGGAGCACAAAGTCACTGGCTCCGTCACTTACCCCAGCAGACCACGGGTATCATTAGAAATATTGATCTTGTAGTAAATCTTGCTTTCCTACATCTAGGGTAATATTAGTAATATATCAAATCTGGTGCTTGGGGACGGGGACAGCATTTTTCCTGTGTGATTTCAAATGCCAGGGCTGAATTTTAGACCCAATCCGTACCTGGTTGTAATTAAAACCAATAGATTTTAGTGGTCTCAAAAAATTTCTGCTCCCCTTTAATACTGTTTGAAATAATTTGAGGTACAGCTAGAATTGAGCAAAATGATTTCTGGTGCCCTGGTCTCACTTCCTATCCAGTCCTCCATGACACCTGGATCAGCCAACATGTTTGGTGATAGCTAGGTCCTGCAACGTCATGACGTTGTGGGACTAATAAATGTCAAAAGTGTCCGGTGTGCTGGGCCAAGAATGTCGTCCGCAAAAGTGACGGCTTTTCTGGCTTGGATCAGGATTCAGGGTTAGATAAGTTTAAATGTCATTATTTTTTGAGGGGGCATTTTTACTTTTATGGACGACATTGTTACTTGTTAAGGAACTAGTAAGGAAGCATTGTTACTTGTCAAGGAGACATTCAGAGGACATTATTCATGCATGGACACTTGGGTCATCATTAGTCATTAAAGTGGTTGTCCACTACTTGGATAACTCGTTCACATTCCTCATGTTTGGCCCCGTTAAATAAATTAATAACACTCATACTCCCATTCGGTGCCAGTAGCATTTCAACGGTATCGGCACTCAGATTCCCCTGGCTCAAATGATGTGGTGGGCATCACTGTCCCCACCTTCAGACAAATTGTACATCAAGAGGAAATGAGAGAGCAGCCGCTGCCGTGACTTCCTGCTGATGTTCAATTCGTCCAACGACGGGGACCGTGAATCTAGCAATGACTGGGTGCAGGCAACCTCAACGCAGTTTTACCGTCAGTCAGCTTTGATACGTGACCTATTGTACCCTGTTTATCCAAAACTATCCACATAAAAAGTCTATGTTGCCCTTAGCCATTACAGCTCTGCTTTCATTTTTTAAAAGATCACTGGTAAAATGAGATCTGCCCTGTGACAGGTTGCTATGGGCAACTTTGAGTAGTTTTGATTAAGCGAGGCAACAACTAGGCCCGAGTTGCACTTGGTTTATAGCAATCTAGATATGTTTGCATGCAGTATCTTACTCTATATTGTTCCTTCAGTGTAACTACAGATATGAAATTAAACTGCGCCTATAATATCCGCTCTTGTAAAGCTTTTGATAGGCTTTAATGTTTTATAATACTATCGCACACATGAAACACTCAGTTGTTAAGTAACTGGTCAGATAACCTCTCCTAACCACTTAACGACTGAATAGATATGTCTAGAAGAAGTATAACAACCCAAGACAATCTATGATCTTAGGCAAGCAGAATTAAGGTGATTTAGGGGTTAAAACGGCTCCTTTTTGTTGATCATTCAATAATGATGGGGCTTCGACACGTGTAACGTGACAGCCTCCTCTACACGACATGGCTGTCAACTGAACAATGCTCGTACAGCAGCCATCTTGGCCGGCTCTCCCATACACACGAACTCTCACTCCTCTGAGAGCTACTGTGCTCTCTACAAGACAGCCGCCATCAGATATGTCTGGTGGTGGCTGATCTCTGGCAGAACAAAAAAGATTGGCAATCGGAAATCAGACATTATGGATGTATACGGGCAGTAGAAGACATAAACAGAGGGGACCCTGTGCAAAAAAAAAAAAAAAATGGGCTCTTTGCCGACCAATATTTAGCCATAATGCACAATTCTACCTGCTTTGGAGGTAGAAATGAGCCCCAGTATCTATTGGGCCTCTATACGACTGCACAGGTCACACCAACTATATGTCCGCCCCTATATATGGGGCTCCCATATACATTAGAGGGTTGGCCAAGTCCATCAATAGAGACCGGCTTGGTCTACAATAGTCTAATGTGTATGGGTGCCTTTAGACAAGCCACACAACCAAAATTATCTGTGCAACTTGTCTGCAACTTGCTTTTGCGTGATATTTTAGTGCTGTGAAGTCTACGGCAATTACACACTGTGTCTCCTTATTGGACCCCCACAATCTAAACACAGAGTGATTTAGGCAATCAGTAGAGTGCAAAAGCCAGAAATTACCATATGTAAATCAAATAAAATAATCAATTGTAAAAAATTAAAATTTATATTTTGTAGGTTTTAATATTATTATTTAATATTATTAGTCTCTCGTAGGCCAAAGGGATCTTTTGGCCCACCGTAGGCTCGACTGCAACCCCTGCACCCACTTTGATAGGATTGGTCTTCTCATGTAAGCTATAGGGACCTTTTGAGGTTCAAAGTGAGGATGTGACTGCAATCCCCAGCACCTACTACTGCCATTCCATTACTGCTACGCTTACCCCAAGCAGCATGATAAAAGTAATTGCAGTGAACAAAAATATTAAAATTACCTATGTTGCAAAGTTTTATATGTGGAGTCAACCCCGCCAAAAAATACAGGCATAAACTATTGTATGAAAATGAAGAGGTGGTATGTGTCTGAGATGTGTGCATGAGCTCTAATATCTACAAAAGCAAAAATGATTTCGTATAAGGCATGAGCTACACAGCAACTATGGCCACGACTTCAGCCAAAGATCGCTGTGTGCCGCTGCTACATCGCAGGACAGTGCAAGCGAATGGGGTCCCAACCAGCAAATTCCAACAGCTCCAGCAACGATGTTTGGGTGGTCGCCTCTTGTCTCGGTTTACTCTCCTGTGCGATAAAGTCACAAATTCCCATATTACCACAGCAGCCAATCATTGGCCTCATTGGGATCCTTTAGGACAGAGTGAGAGTGCTGAGACCAGTGATTGGCTGCAGCGGTCACGCTGTCATCGTCGCTTGAGATAAGAAAAATCTGTGGGGGCCATTGCAGTGTCAGCACTGGAGCAAATGGTGACTAAACTAGTTATTTTTAACATTTTTAGGCACGTCTTGCCTTTAGCCCATTTTTTTTACGTTCCTCGACAATACCTTTAAGTACTATTTAAATAGAGTAAAAAAATTGGTGATTCCAAGGGAGAGTTTTTCCCACATATTTCTGGTTCACATCACCATACCTCAAATTTTGGGAAACCCTTCATCTTAGAATTGGTAATAGATAATGTGAGCCTCAAGTTAAGCGCTGATTCCTAGTATAAGGCCAGGGTCACACTTGTGACTGCAATGCAAGAAACTCACGCGAGTCTCTTGCCTCAATACCCGGCATTGCCGCCGGCACTCGGACTGGAACGTTCAGCTTCATAGAAATACATGCAGAAGCACACTCCGGTCCCGAGTGCCGGCGGCAGTGCCGGGTATTGGGGCGAGAGACTCGCGTGAGTTTTTTGCATTGCAGTCGAAAGTGTGACCCTTATGAGAAATTCCCATTGTCTATCTTGAAAGTGGACCTTTTCTTTTTGGCAACAGGATTGCCATTTTTTTCAGACTGCTCATCCTGTAAAAGTGAGAATGATTTTCAGAGGGTGAAATCAACCCTTTATACACATGCAAGTGCCAGACAAGTACAGGCGATGCACAGATCTGTAATTTAGAGGCACTGGAAAAAAAAGTGAAACAATCGAAAAAAACAATATGTGTTGAAATGTACAGAAGAAGAATGCCTCCTTTGGTTGGCGGTACAGTTCACATATTTATCATGCTTTGCTTATATAGCGCTATTATATTCTACAATTCTACAACTCTTTGCTGACATTATCGTTGCTGTCCCCGATGGGGCTCACAATCTAGGTTCCCTATCAAATGTCTTTGGAGTGTGGGAGGAAACTGGAGAACCCGGAGGAAACCCACACAAACACGGGGAGAACATACAAACTCCTTGCAGATGTTCTCTATGGTGGGATTTGACCCCAGCGCTGCAAAGGCTACAGTGCTAACCACTGAGTCATATTTAGATCTTGCTTACTAGAACCTGAGGTCCCACATGTCATCACAATGACTTTTCCCCCTTTACATTCCATTTCCTTCAACTTTTAGCCCCAGGCAATGGCATTACAGTGAAATTAAAAATGGAAAAAAAAAAAGGTCGAAAACTCTATAGAGGTTCAGTTTGACTGAAAAAACCCATTAACATCGGTCACAAGACTGGCAAATTCAACACCGATACTTGGTTTAAAGCGAAGCCAAGTCATTTTACGCAAGATCTGGTAACTCATTAATCGGCCTTACAATGAATAACCTGCAATAGTAACGAAGCTGGCAGATCTGCTGAACGCTCGTAATCTAACTCTACGCAAACTGATAAAGTTACAAAATCCGTCTCAATGCCACAGAGCTGCACGCGGGTGACGTTGGCGGAAAGTCATTCATCTTTGTAAAATCTGTCCGGTGCCAAGAATGACAAACTCTCTGCTTTTTTTTTTTTCCAGCTGATTCATTCTCTTCCCTCATTCGGAAGACGAGGCAGCCGCAATCATATCGGCCTATTTCGATCATCAGTAAAACAATTTGCCTTTTCCCGCTAATATACACTATGCATTTCATGAGCCCGGCATTACCGTTCTGTTATGTAAATGTGCCTTGCCGGAGTCCCAGCTTCGGTAAAATGCTCCCAAACTGAGCTATAGATATAAAGCCGAGGATTTAGATTGCATTCCTAAGTGAGAATACTTGTGAGTAATGTTGACTCAGCACCCTGCCGAGAGGCTGATTACCGGGTGACACCTACTGGTTGACAAAATAACAATGCTACAGGCATTTTATTTTTTTTTGGGAAGGCCAAATCCTTTATTGGCCACGGGATACTGTTAACCCCGTCTTCGCTGCTAGGAAAATCCATCCAAATTAAATTAAAAATGCTAATAAAAAATCCCAATACAAAGAGTATGATATTTAATTAAAATAAGTCTATCATATCTTTTTTTTTTTAGTATTATTTTAGAATTCCAATCTGTAAGAAAAGGATCTAAATAGAATTTATCCTATTCTGCATCATTTTAAACCTTATTTCTTACACTCTGCTATTTCTTCGAACATTTAGTTCATCTGATACAATTTAGGAAACGGAATACCGGAATGAGCCGAGGGGTGCAACATCGAATTATCCTGGGGTCCATCTGTTTTTTTTTGTTTTTTTTTTATAGATTGTGAATTTGTGAGTATAGGCCTATCCCTTCTTGGTAAGTGTTGGACTATGTGTATCGCTATATTCACATTGTCCAGTAATGATCAGTTATATAACGGATCCAGCAGTAATCCTTTGGCCAAAAAAACTTGTGCAGAACAACTTTGTCGTCTGTTTTTAAATAACTTGATCACAGCTGGATCGGTTTTTTTTTTAACATTGATGTCTGTGGACAATGGATCCGCTAATCAGCCATTTTCTTTCATTTGTAATGGATCCGTTTTTTTGCTTACTGGATCCAGTAGGTCAGAGGTAACGGTCTCAAGCACTGAATGCAAGTCTATGAGATCCTCGTTCTGGCCTCCTTCTGGCTCTCGTAGACTTACAAAGAGATGTGACTTCCGGATCGTCCAGAAAACACTGCAGCGATCCAGCAGGTCACAAACTGCCGGAGACCGACTGGAGCGGCGCCGATAATAGAAGAAGGCGGCTGTGGTAGCACCACTCCAGTGCTGCAATAAAAAAAACTACTAAAGTGGTGCTTCAATTATAGGAAGAGTATTTCGACCCCTTTAGAAAACATTTATGCAAATAATTAGAAAAAGAGTGAGAAGAATTAAAGTACTTTCTTGGGTATATAAGCTTCGCTCCAGCATAAGTGAAGTCGCTACTAACCTATATGAAAATGACTATTACTAAACTAATAATGACCATACATTGCTGCGGTGATCTTGGGGTTGCAATAGAAGAAGAAGAGGACCACTTTCTTCCCCATGTCCATTCGGACCCCGATCGCGCTAGTAGAATAACGGTAACAATCCCCCCCACACACACTCCATGAACAGTGACTAATTGGATTATGATATTAATGCCAATCAGTACGTGTAGATATATTCATAAAAACCTGATTGTGCCCAGTGCTAGCGCTAAGCTTGCCATGGGAAAGAGGCGCGGTAGGACGTCATTGCTTCAGTCACACAGAGCCAATTGTAGCAATCTGGCGTTACGCTGAACCCTAACACAAAAGCCCAAGTCAAGGGCGATGTGATGCAAAGTTCTGGAAAGCGGGTGCCAGTTCTCCCTTAGTTTCCTAAACCTAGCCTGCGACAAAGCCGGCCTTTGTGTTTTGCTAAACCGGGTGTCCTTGCACAGACGCAGGGACACGGGTTATCGCGGAGACAATATACCTGTTGTCATACCTGTAAGTCTGAGTCTTCTGACTTTATTACTTTTTTTTTTCATTCTTGCAATGCACTCAGCCAAGACAGCCTCCCTCACACCCACTGAAAGGCACATAATTCCCTAGACGCTGGAAACAACCGGCCTCCTGCTAGCTACAGCTGGAGTCACATAAACCGAGCAGGTAGAAGCAGGCCGCTCGCCCGCCCGCCGACATGCGTCCCTCTGAGCATGTGACTGAACATAATGACAGGGGAAACCTGAGTGGGCAGTGTACGCAGAGGAAAATCATTGGCAGCGTGATACCGGCCCGCTTCCACTTTGTAATCGAATTAATCAGGATATTTGGAATTGCAGGGTTTGGCTTACGGAGAGATTAAAAGTCATAGTACATGTCTGGTCACATTCACACGTAACGCGATGCCAGGTTTAGGAAACAGCGTTATGTAAACCCTTCCAACCTTCTCGTGGGAGAAGTCACAAGACCTAAGAAATGGGGCAAAAGACGAGTCGTATTACGAAGAGGTCTACAATGTAGGGACTCGCTGTCCTATAAAATATGTAACACCGTGTTCTACACCGTCAGGAATAATGGAGAGGTTTAGGCAGATATATTAATGTGCTTCAGCAAAATAAGGTACAATTATAAAATCAGTAGGAATGAGAATACCAGGGAGATAAAAAATGTTGGGAACTGGCAAATTTACCTTAAAAAGGAGAAACTTTCTTCTTAACCCCACAGAGACTGTTATTAAGCCAAAGATTTATAAAATACTTTTGCCAAAATTAATGGTAATACATCCAATTTTCTTTTTAAGGTCAGGAGTCAAATGTCTTATAGGCATTGCATTTTATTACGTATAGCCCTCTTTCATGGAGTCTGGCAAATTATTAAGAAGATAAAGCTACGGCGCATTAACATTACCAGCCCTGACCATAGCAAACCTTAGCAAACCTTACGCAAAGGTACTGATCTACTTTGCAGAGATCCAGCTAAGGCGATGTTCACACATTGTATCAGCATGAAAACGCAGAAAAAAATGTCGTTCCTGAGTTTTCTGCACCAAAAATGCAGCAAAACCTGATACCTACGCTTTGGCACTCACTCATTGCTTTCTATGGGTGAGCAAATACGCTGAAAGAAGCGACATGCTGCAGTTTTCTAAAGCGCATCAGTTTTCCATTTCAGTCAGGAAATAAAACAATGTGTGTGCATGAGATTACCAAACTCTCAAAGCTCTGTAAAACGCAGCTTTTAATTTGCATAAAAAAAGCAGCAAAACCGCAACGTGTGAACATAGCCTTAGGGTGATACCCCTGGGAAATACAAAATAACATGGAGAAAAGTGCCTCTCTAGTGCCCCTCTTGGTGGCTATGCTGCAAGCTAATGTCCACCCATAGCTGACACTCCACAGACAGACTTTATCCTCTCAAAAGAGAGCTATTTTGTACAGTAAATCAAGAGTGACTAAACCGGGAGCCTCATTGAGTGAGGAAAACCGTACTCTGTACTGATGAGGTTGAAGAACCCCAAAACAGCTGCATATAGAGGGGTTTCTGCCTTGGCTTCTATGCCTAGTAATGTTGCTAGGACCTGACACTTTTTATACATTCAGAAAGGTGTCTGTCTGGCTCAGAAACGCGTTGGTATTAATAAAAACCAATTTGGAATCCCAAAGATCTTTATTCGCCCAGCACACATTTTTACAATTATTCATCAGGGAGAACCATTTCGTCCAACCGCGGTGCAGCAGCAGCGGCTTTCCACGCTTTTATATGTGTTTTGCCTGCAGCAGCGGCTTTCCACGCTTTTATATGTGTTTCGCCTGCAGGCAACACCTTCAGGTGACAGCTACCATCACTTTCATTTATCCTTCACCAGACGGGATTGCCCTCTTTTGTGTGCGTTTTTGCCCCTCTCCACAGCTTCTCAAGGGTCTAACACTGCCTGACAAGGTACTCCCTAAAACAGGTGGCACTAGCGAGGCTTTCATTCTTTCAAGGAGACAGCTAATTTGCATGTTTTTTTTTTTACCATGGGGCACTGATAATAAGACTTTATACTCAGCAGGTCTCCTTAAAGGGGTGCCCCATCACAAAAGGTTTCTCCATTTTATCTAATCATTAAAAAAACGTGCTTTGCTCACCTTTCCCAGGTTTGGCTCTGTGTCCCAGTTGTTTGGCTGCAGCGGTAATATCACGCTGACAGAGCTGCTGCCAACCACTGAGCTCAGCAGCTACCCTGATGTAGATGGCACAAACTGTTGAGCTTAGCGATTGCTGCAGCCAAACAACTGAGACTGGGTCACTAGTGGAGACCCAGCGTTGGACCCGGGGAGCTGAGTAAAGCTCAGTCATTCATTTTTTTTTTTTTAAATTGAACATATCAGGAAAACTTTTTTGAAAGGGGAGAACTCCTGAAGGAGAGACGTTTCCCGACCACAGAAATTGGTTCTAAATAGTTAAACCTTTTTCTTTAACATCATTCAGTCTATGATTGGTACTGACGTTAATTATATACCTGGGTAGACCTTTTTCCTAGGTCCTTCTTGAAATGATGTGACTCATGAAGGAACTATCATGCCATCGGTCTGATTAATCTTGCACCTCCTCACGAGCCGATACAACATTTATATATAACATTCCACTCTAATGTCAATACAAAGGCATAGGATCCTATCTGGGATGGATCTAAAATAACCTACCAGACACAAAACAGTTAAATAAAGACAAGTTGTCCATTTCAATTAAGGCTTTTCCATCAACTAACTGCGGTAACATAATAGGGCACGTGGCTAGGCCACTCTCCTCGTTGTGTACTTGGGCTTTTTCATGCCAGTGTAACGTTACACTGACAAAGGAAGCACTGGTGAAGTTCAAGGACAACAATTGATGCAGCTGTCTTTTAAGGCATTCCACTTTAGACATGAAAGTAGTCCTTATTTGTCACTGTCTCGGAAGAGGATCCTCTTCCCTCGTCTTGTGAACTGGAGGCATAAATCAATAAAGGCAATTTCTGGCAGTAGCCTGTATAATGGGTGGGGGGAGTTATTATAAGTTGACTTGTCTCAACCAAATTTTAGCTATATTGAATCATGTTATGGTTACGGAAGAGGTCATTCTGGTAGAGAAATGACCCCAGGGAGGTCAAAACATAATTAAGCAATTAAGTATTTCTATAAACCTATACTGGTGACATAAAGGACTCATTACTTCCTTGAGGTGTTAGTCAACGAGTCTTAACGCAGGATTCAAAATGGCCGAATCTAGCCCCTCGAAAGGCTTTTAAAAAAATAATAAATATAAATTTGGGAGAGTTTGAAGAAGCCATGGAATAAGAATTGTCATTGAACCAACTTGTTAAGACATCAGGAGCAAATTGTGTGAAATGACTACCTAGCTCCTGCCCTTAATCCCAGTAACAGAATCGCTACTTGATGTAAACGATATTGTGCTAGTAAAAGTATAACCCGCTAATCCATAATAATGAAGGTTAGAGATAAATAAGTTGCATTTGATCTGTCTATATAGCTGTGTTCCCCGTATAAATGATTCATCATGCAGGGCTCCGGTTACCCACGTGGCGCTGGGCCAATAGAACGTGTATAAGTGCTTATAAGTGCCACTCGAGTCCCGTTACAAGACTCGAAACAGTGACTTCACCATTTCCATTTGAAACTTTTGGCAACAGGTTCTACTCCAGCTAAATATTCGGCATATTTGTAGAATCCTATGTTTCATTTCCTTAGTCTTACGAGACCTACCCCGAGAAACCCAACAGCCAGAGGGAACATAACTTTATTTATACTCTGCAAGCTGGTGGCCCAATATCAAGGTATCATCCTTTATCATCTGCAGGGATGTCTTTTTTTTTAAACTCTCCCAGTCATATGAGATACTTTCCAAATATTGCAAAACCTTTCACATGTTTCGTTGGAGCATTATTGCATCTGAATGTATACACATTTCACAAGAGTAACTCAAAAGCACATGACGATAAAACAAACATCAACTGATCCACCGGCAGGCACCGTACCTCAAATATGTTTGACGACTCGTTGCTGTATTGATTGGAAATGTTTTCTGATTGGTCACTGTACCACTTTAATCCACCCAAAAAGCTGTCTGCATCCAAGTCATTTACATCAAGTTCAGAAAGATCCAGCTCCGGAAGATCGGGGCAAAGGGGCTGGTCTTCGCCAACCAGCGCAGCGCACTGCAAGAAACACAGAAAAATCATCACTTTTTTTTTTAACCACCATCTGATGACATACAATCAGCCTCTTGTATCCTGAGATCAGCTATTCTTTTCTTGGTGTCCATCAAGGTTACACTAGGCTTAAAAAGTTTGGAAGCCTTCCAGATTGAACAATCTTTCAAGCATACATGGGGCCATCAAAATGTCTCATCAGTATATGGCTCCCTGCCACATTTCATGAAGCCTCACTCAGGAGGCTCAGCAGGAGCACACTTGCTATATTTTAATTCTTGGCCAATAAATATTTTCATAGAAGGGCTTTTCTTGAAAGTGCGTAGCCATAGTGTAACTAGATGACATTTCAATGCCTATTTTGATATCTAGGACACTTGCAAGTCATTCTGTCTACAAAAAGCATAGGCTGGGCAGAACATTTCTGGAAGCAACACTTCTGGAGCCAAAAGAATCAGATGACTGTAAAGGATTGATACTCTATTCATGAGTCCATCTAGCAAGCTTTGGATAGCATGTTGACCAAGGAAAACCAAGTAATCTGACCTTTTAGTAGGTTCCAGGCTTCACACGCCTAACTGTCCTCTCCTGTCACTGTCACATTCCTGCCACTTTATCACACATCTCTAACAGGTGCTTATCAATTTTTTACACCATCCACTTCCTACACCCTACACGTGAAAACCAGGCTCAAAATGACCATTGGTCACTGCAAAAGTTATCGATGATGTTGGAATTCTATACTTATAGGGATCGAAAAAACAAGACAAAAATGACCATTTGTCACTGCAAAAAGTTATCGATGATGGAATTCTATACTTATAGGGATGAAAAAACAAGACAAAAATGACCATTGGTCACTGCAAAGTTATCGATGATGTTGGAATTCTATACTTATAGGGATACAGAAAAAATCACACGCTGAGATAATTTTTGGAAAAACCAATTGGTCACTGCAAAGTTATCGATGATGTTGGAATTCTATACTTATAGGGATCGAAAAAACAGTGAAACAATAAAAGTACTATTGGATCACTTGCAAAAGTAAATATCTGCTAGTTATGTTGGTTGGAATTCTATAGCTTATAGGGATCGAAAAAACAAGCTGAAAATGACCATTGGTCACTGCAAAAGTTATCAATGATGGAATTCTATATCATTGCGTGTAAGTGTCTGTAGAACATCAGGTTCAGGTGGCCTTGAAGCAGAAGATGACAGGTGCCATCTGACACCTAAAACCACCAATTTGAGGGGTCAATTCCACATTAGACTTGTATTTTGGCATTTGGGAAATGCAGATAGACATAGCAAGAGCGCCAGGGGATGGTAAACTTGTTGCAATGTGTCCTGTAAGAACGGCTCTATCAATCTTCGCAATCTCCTCGCACATCATCCTCATTAAAATGTGAAACATCTGGGACTTGAGCTACGTGGGCCTTTATTAATATGAGCATCGGTCTGTCCTGTTCTGGGAGCAGCAGACAGATTGTATTTCCCAGCAAGTGTTTTTTTTTTTCTTTTTAATCAGCGTTTTTTTTTTTTTTTTTTCAGTTTACCAAGCTTCACAAATTAGCTTCATGTACAATAAAAAAAAAAGCCTCCAGTGTTCAACGGGGATGTATGAAGCCCCCCCAGCAGCAAACTGTGACTCGGGCAAGACCAAGAGTTAATCCGCTTATGCATAGAATAATAAGATCAGACCATGGCGATCATAAGATCAATAACTGTTGATATGTTACTTGCAATCATTGGGTTTACAAAACATAAATCTTCGGCGTTTCCTACGCTGGCTGCTCCTCAATCAGCTCCTAGGCAGCATCAGGAATAATGCATGATGGAAAAACGAGGATACGGCAGCTGAGACCCGAGCGGCCAGCTTCCACGGCGAGCCACAGGACTCTCTCGGGCTACTCACAAACAATTAGGACTTTGCAGTCGGGAGCTGCTACGCTTACAGTTCTTGTCTGATTGTTTGCATGCATTATTATTATTATATTTTTATTATTATAGAGCGTCTTGTAATGCAAAAAAAAAAAAAAATGACGATCCAAATGCATGCATGTGTAAGATAGAAGAAAGATGTGTAATATTTATCAACAGATATGGATACAATTCTGAAAATACAAAGTTTCCTTTCCATTCTATGTCACAATGTTGCACATTGCAGGATGCAAAAAACATGCAGAACTGTGTCTTGTACAACACACTCCAGGGACTAGTCCAGAACCGATGGCTTTTTCAATCCCCCCCCCCCCCCCAATATGAATTGTAGCCAGCAGAAGCTGTAGAATTGATGTATGGCTACCTATTTTTACACCAGCAGCAATGTCTTGCCCAGCACCATCCCATACACTGGGCTATTCTCTGTGATCACAAATGGAAATAAACAGCTCATCTTCATCATCATCATCATTGTGCAGAGTAAGGTATACATGGACCAGCAAAGGTAGCGACAATCAGACAAACAGAACCATCAATATTATCATCATACATAATAATAAAAGAGAAGTAGCAGCAGTATCCTGACAATCAGACAAACAGAACTATCAATATTATCATCATACATAATAATAGAGAAGTAGCAGCAGCATCCTGACAATCAGACAAACAGAACTATCAATATTATCATCATACATAATAATAGAGAAAGTAGCAGCAGCATCCTGACAATCAGACAAACAGAACTATCAATATTATCATCATACATAATAAAGAGAAGAAAGTAGCAGCAGCATCCTGACAATCAGACAAACAGAACCATCAATATTATCATCATACATAATAAAGAGAAGAAAGTAGCAGCAGCAGCAGCATCCTGACAATCAGGCCCCAAAAATTACACTAAATAGAGAGAATAAGCCATTAACATCTCCCGAATAGGATAAGCATAATCCCAATGGAGAGCGATCAGAATTATTAAGTTATTGTTTATTAATTTTAAAAATGCCATGGCCGGCTTCCAAGCAGGCCACTGGAAAGACTTCAGACACTGATTCCTATCAATATCTGGGAGCATACATACTGCATGTGACTGGAGAGAGAGAGCCAAAGACACATGCAAATAGTTTCCAACTGCAAGAGGCACTGATGACAGCAGCTAATCTCCGGCTCCAGCATCACACAAGTAAAAAACCCGAAAATAGCCCGCAGATAACGTGAAGACTTCTCCCTCCGTACACTGATCCGTTTTGCCTTATTGAAAGAATTTTTTTAAAAAATGCAATAAAATTGTAAAACATTGCAAAAAAATAAAATAAAATGTGCATGCAAAAAAAAAATAGAATGCAAGGCTGTAGGTTTAGAAAGGGTTTGTGGGCATGCTCACCTCTATGTCACTCCATACAGAGTCCTGGTTGCACATGTCCCACGCCATTCAGTCCCTGAATGACGGCAGTAAAGCTTTGGAAGTACAATCCACAGGCGCACACAGAGCAGGCACTCATGCAGGCAACTAGCCCCTCACTGAGGCTCAGCTGAAGGCACCTGTCTTACTACTGTTCCCAGTCACATGACCAGGCTATTAAAGTAGGCTGGTCTGCCGCTCTGCCTGCCCCGCCGCCGCCGCTCCGGGCTGTGTGACGTCACGGCAGAGGCAGACCCGGCTCCTGCGCGACGAGGCTCCCCAGCCGCGGTTAACCTCTTCCCCGCCCGGCAGAGCCCAGCTCACACTGCAGTGTGGGCATTCCTCAGCGTTTAACCCCCTCGGAGAAGGAGCCTGCTCTGTGCGCTGACTGTGGGCACCGGGAGATGGGACCTAGTCTTTCATTTTTGGGCTGCGGAGTCTTCCAGGAGGAGGAGATGAGTGACGGCAGGAGAAAAGGAGAATTGCTTCTTGCTCTTCTATTATACAGTTTAGCAAGATTGATGGACGATTTTTTTTATTTTCCCGCTAGATCGGACAAAGGAGCAAAGACTGGGTCAGATGCCCAACCTGGAAGGTGGTAGCCAAGACTGGGGTCACACCTGGGAGAAACTCGCACGGTCTCGCACCTCAATACTGCATGTATTTCTATGCCGCTGAACGCTCCGGTCCCGAGTGCTGGCGGCAGTGCCGGGTATTGAGGTGCGAGACTCGTGCGAGTTTCTCCCAACTGTGACCCCGGCCTAAGACGTCTGGAGACTGGCAGATGTCATGTTGACCATTTGAGTTGGTGAGGCATCTGACCACCTGGACACAGACTGATATATGAGCCCATTGCGGTCCGATAATCCACCATAATGCACAATTCCACCTGCTTTGGAGCTGGCAGTAGGCCGAGTCCTTCCTTGCCCAGGCCCCTGTGCGGGTGCACCAGTGATATGTCCGTACCTACGTCAGCCCGTCTCTGAATGTGTTGAGGTGGAGGCAGAGCAAGTCTGCAGTCACACACCCTAACCAAGGTAGAGAGGCCAAACCCCCGGTACACATTACCTAGAAACTCACTCCATGACCCTTCCCTAGAAATGTCGCTACTTCACCAAAAAAATCTGTATGAGAAGGATAGTACCGGCAGTAACACTAAGGCTAAGTGCACAGCAGGATATTGCGTTTTTTTCGCGGTTTTCCGCGGTAAAATGCGATAAAAACGCAAGCATTAAGCATCCTATACATGTTAATTGATTCCGCATGTTTTGGCCACATGTTGCGTTTTTTTCCGCGAAAAAAAACGCTTCGCGGAAAAAATAGCAACATGTTCATTAATTTTGCGGAATGTAAGCGGTTCATGTGCGGATGGTACCCAGGGTCTGGAGCAGAGGAGACTCTCCTCCAGGCCCTGGGTACCATATCCCTGGTAAAACAATAATTAAAATAAAAAATAATGATATTCTCACCTTCCGGCGGCCCCCGCAGCCTTCCCGCGGCCCCGCAGCCTTCCCGCCTTCAGCGATGCTCCCGGCAACTTCCGGTCCCAGGAGTGCTTTGCGAGAATCACCCAGATGGCATAGCGGTCTCGCGAGATGCTACGTCATCGGTGTGATTTGTCGCAAAGCACTCCTGGGACCGGAGTTGCCGGGAGCGTCACTGAGAGGCGGGAAGGCTGCGGGGGCCGCCGGAAGGTGAGAATATCATTATTTATTATTTTTTTTATATATTTTTACATTAGATCTTTTTACTATTGATGCGACATAGGCGGCATCAATAGTAAAAAGTTGGTCACACGTGTCAAACACTATGTGTGACTCGTGTGACCAACCTGTCAATCAGTTTTCCAAGCGATGCTACAGATCGCTAGAAAAACGCTAGCATTCTGCAAGCTAATTACGCTTGCAAAACGCTATTATTCTGGCGGGAATCAGCATACAAAAAACGTGCGTATTTCCTGCGGGAGAAGTGCGGGATTGCCGCGGAAATTTCCGCGGCAATTCCGCAACGTGTGAACTTAGCCTAAAGGGCCCTTATACTGCACGAGTGCCACGGACGAGTGGTCCTAGGACTGCGTGCTTCATGATAATCGTGAAAGGTTATAAGATAATGGTGGAATATCGTGAACCGATCCGCCAACGATGTGGCAAAACGTTTACACGACCTTTTGGCTTATCCAAAAGATCAACGTTCTCGGCAGCACATCGCCTTGTGTAAGCAGGACCTGAGCTGCCGAAAACGACCAGTATATGGGCGTCAAATTATCTGTCACCGAACGGTCAGTGCGCGGCCTGCATATGTAAATGGACTATTATACTACATAGTTTATTCTTTTACCTATCAATCTATCTTCTATCTTATCTATTATCTATCTTATCTATTATGTATCTATCTATCATCTATTGATCTATTATCTATCATCTATCTATCATCTACTATCATCTATTGATCTATTGCTATCAAATCTATGTATCTATTATCTATCTATCATCTATTTATCTATATCTCTATCATCTATTTATCTATCTATCTATTATCTGTTATCTATTATCTATCTATCTATTATCTATTATCTATCTACTGTACTATTATCTATGTCTATCTATCATCTATTATTATCTATCTACTGTATCTATTATCTATCTGTCTATCTATTTATATTATCTACTATCTATCTATCTATCTATCTATCATCTATCTATCTATCATATTGATCTATTATATCATCTATCTATCATCTATGTATCTATTATCTATCTATCATCTATTTATCTATTATCTATCTATCATCTATTTATCTATTATCTATCTTATCTATTATCTATCTATCTATCTTATCTGTTATCTATTATCTATCTATTATCTATACTATCTACTGTATCTATTATCTATGTCTATCTATCATCTATTTATTATCTATCTACTGTATCTATTATCTATCTGTCTATCTATTATCTATTTATCTATTATCTATCTATCTTTCTACCTATTCATGTATCTACCCTTCTATCTATACATTTGTCTCCACCAATTCCATTGGTTCAGCTCTTTGCTGACGTTTAGTGCCGATGATTGGTGTAAACAGACCCTTATCACAAACCTATCACTGATCAGGGTGCTGGGACCCCACCATTGGGACCTTTGCCGATCATGAAAATAAACTCCTAACCATTTCACGAGGCAGCGCATGCCATTGCTGAACCATGGCTACATATGAAGGGGATACGGGTCCCCTCTTCTTTTGAACTATTAAGCTCCCGGCGTAACTATAGCCCAGATCAGATGTTTATCCTGTATCTGGAGATGTGTGTTGAATGTTGATTCGAGCATAACCCATTTAAATTCACTTTACCCGGCCACGACAACCATGGCCAGAAAACCTCAAAGCCTGGGGTCCACTCAGGATCATGAGACACTTCAGCATAGAAACCCTTCCTCGCCAGGCATAGCTATGGAGGGCAGCTGGACATTTGCCTCTGGGTATTTGGTTGCATACATGGTGCCATTGAGAAGCCTTCAGACAGTTCTGCAAGAGCAGTCAGAGCTGAAGCTTTGCCTGGATGAATGACCAAATACCTGCGCCCCTAGGGCTTTAGGTCACCAGGACAGCTATTGAACCATAGGTTGTGGTTGACCACGTTTACTGAAAGTCTGTTTTAAGCCACCGTTACTCTTCCAGTAGACTAGACTCTACCCTGACATCTTCTCCCTGGTGTTTTTGGCTGACATCTTTTTATAGAGAGGCTGCTTCTTTATTAAGGATAGGCATACTTCATGATGACATAACCTATAGAAAGGCTAGCACCAAATGTGTAAAGATAACAATATCAATACCAAGGTGCACACATAAAGGAATCCAGTGCAAAATTAACTAAACTCAAAAAAGGAAGAAAATGCACCACAAGAATTCAATATAAAAATAATAACAACTTTATTAATCAATAATGAGTACAAAACATATAGAGTATGTATAAGAGAAAATGACAGTGGTGACCCGAAGAGGTAGGACCACAAAGGTACCCAGGCACGATTAACAAATGAATGCCACTATAAATAAACCACATGAAATAGCCAGTGCTTAATACTAGTATGCCTCAAACCCATATCAAAAGACTACATTGAGTCACTTACACAAAGGGAAGGCAAACGAAAGGGCAATCTTGAAAAGCTATGTGCCAATCCAGAAGCCATACAATATCATAATCATGTGCTCATATAATTACGAATAGTATCAAACGTACCTGGGACCCAGTGGTGCCACCCTCTCCAACGTGCGTTTCGGCGCTGTGCCTTCTTCCGGGGAAACACGCGTTGGGGAGGGTGGCACCACTGGGTCCCAGGTACGTTTGATACTATTCATAATTATATGAGCACATGATTATGATATTGTATGGCTTCTGGATTGGCACATAGCTTTTCAAGATTGCCCTTTCTGTTTGCCTTCCCTTTGTGTAAGTGACTCAATGTAGTCTTTTGATATGGGTTTGAGGCATACTAGTATTAAGCACTGGCTATTTCATGTGGTTTATTTATAGTGGCATTCATTTGTTAATCGTGCCTGGGTACCTTTGTGGTCCCACCTCTTCGGGTTACCACTGTCATTTTCTCTTATACATACTCTATATGTATTTTACTCATTATTGATTAATAAAGTTGTTATTATTTTTATATTGAATTCTTGTGGTGCATTTTCTTCCTTTTTTGAGTTTATACTTCATGATGACGTTTATGGCCCAGATCTTCTACTAATCATCTATTGACCCTCACTGTTGTATCAGTGTCCTGTTAATAAGGAACACAAAATCCCTAACAAAGTCTCACCAGAGCTCTCCACAGTGGAATCAAGATCTACCCCTTTATAACAATGGTCTAATGATGGATGCCAGGCGATCTGTCACCAGCCATTGGCTTCTTTATCCACTGACTGCAGGGCCCAAAATGAGAGAAAACACAGCGGCTCCCACTGCCTCTCCCCACAGCATTATTACCCAGGAGACCAGAACCACACAACGGATTAAAACCAGATTGAATGCCGCTCCCCTCCCCCACCGCTCCCCATCACAGTGTGTCAGAGAATGGCCACATCCCTAAAATCTTATTTTAATTTACTTTGGGTTTTTTTCTTTTTTTTTTTTTCCAAAACAACACAGGGGCTGTAAAATATCAGATAAAGAGAAAGTGGAGCAGCGGCAT
Source organism: Oophaga sylvatica (assembly GCA_033576555.1). NCBI lineage: Eukaryota > Metazoa > Chordata > Amphibia > Anura > Dendrobatidae > Oophaga > Oophaga sylvatica. Next base: position 55,752,752 of record JARQOD010000001.1, read on the forward strand.
GTTAGAGCGGTGTGTACTGTAAATATCCCAGCGCTGCCAGACCGGCATGTTAGCTTCATTTACAAAATACTGCTTACCCTAACACACACACCTCTGTATTCTACTCTATCCACCTGTCTATCTATCTATCCTCCCATCTATCCACCTATCTAATCTATCTGTTATCTATCTATTAGCTATCATCTATCTATCTATCATCTATCTATTTATCTATTGTGTATCTATCATCTATTATCTATCTATTATCTATCTATCTATCTATCTATCTATCTCCCATCTATCCACCTATCTAATCTATCTGTTATCTATCATCTATCTATTGTGTATCTATCATCTATTATCTATCTATTGTGTATCTATCATCTATTATCTATCTATCTCATCTATCTATCTATCTATCTATCTATCATCTATCTATCTATCTATCATCTATATCTATTGTGTATCTATTTATTATATATCTCCTTATCACTATCTAATCTATTGTTATCTATCATCTATCTATGTGTATCTTCATCATATCTATCTATCTATCTATCATCCATCTATCTATCTATCTATCTATCTATTATCTATCTATCTATCTATATCTATATCTATTGTGTATCTATCATCTATTATTCTATCTATCTATTATCTATCATCATCTATTTCTTCATCTATTACTATCTTATCTATCTATCTATTTACTATCTCATCTATCTACTCTATATCATTATCTATCCATCTATCTCTATTGTGTATCTATCATCTATTATCTATCTATCTATCCTTCATCTATCCACCTATCTAATCTATCTGTTATCTATCATCTATCTATTGTGTATCTATCATCTATTATCTATCTATTGTATCTATCATCTTATCTATCTTATCATCTATCTATCTATTATCTATCTATTATTTATCTATCTATCTATTATCTATTGTGTATTATCTATTATCTATCTATTATCTATCATCTATCTATCTATTGTGTATCTATCATCTATT
>JARQOD010000001.1:55753844-55786873 GCA_033576555.1 Oophaga sylvatica
TTGGAAAGATCGAGAGTGTTTAGTTACAGACATCACCCCGGGCATATCACCAGAGAGTTCTCTACCTTCAGCCAGGGAAGCATCCAAGGGGGAGGTCAGGATAAGTGATGCCCTCACTAAACAGCACCGACGGGAGGCTCGCTCCCTGGTGCAAAACAATACCGACGTGTTCTCAGAGCTACCAGGTAGGACTACGGTGATCCAACATGACATTGTCACCGAACCTGGGGTAAGGGTGCGAATAAGACTGTACCGGGTGCCCGAAGCCCGGAGGCAAGTCATTTCGGCTGAGGTAAAACAAATGCTTCAGTTAGGCGTCATAGAGGAATCACGGAGTGAGTGGGCTAGCCCCATTGTACTGATTCCAAAGCCAGATGGATCATTACGCTTCTGTAATGATTTCCGGAAATTGAATGAAGTGTCAAAGTTCGACCTTTATCCAATGCCTCAGGTGGACGAGCTGATTGAGAGACTGGGGCAGGCCAGTACTTTACCACGCTCGATCTCACCAAGGGTTATTGGCAGGTACCTCTCACAGATTCGGCGAAGGAAAAGACCGCCTTCGTAACTCCAGAGGGTCTATTTCACTATGTGGTCTTACCTTTTGGGTTACATGGGGCCCCGGCTACATTTCAGATATTGATGGACATAGTGCTCAAGCCTCATCAGGAATACGCGTCCGCGTATCTAGATGATATCATCATATTTAGCACCGACTGGCAAACGCACCTAACACACGTACAAGCGGTGCTGGATTCTCTCAGAGCCGCGGGTTAACGGCAAACCCAAAAAAATGTGCGATAGGGCTGGAGGAAGCTCGATATTTGGGGTATGTGATAGGCCGAGGAGCTATCAAGCCCCAAATCAGTAAAATTGAGGCCATAAAAAACTGGCCTAAACCATCGAGTACAAAACAGGTGAGGGCGTTCCTTGGCATCCTTGGGTATTACCGCCGGTTTATACCTAATTTTGCCAGGCGAACGGCGGCCCTAACCGATCTCTTGAAAGGAAAGAAAACGGTGATGGTTCGGTGGAACCCTCAGGCAGAAGAAGCCTTTCAGTCCATGAAGTTGGCCCTGTGTGGACAGCCGGTCCTCATCAGCCCCAACTTCAATGAAACCTTCATTGTACAGACAGATGCCTCGGAGGTAGGACTAGGGGCGGTGTTGTCACAAAAAGTGAATGGTGAAGAGCACCCGGTCACCTACTTGAGTAGAAAACTTGTCCCGGCAGAGAAAAACTATAGCGTAGTAGAGAAGGAGTGTTTGGCTATTAAGTGGGCCTTGGAATCACTACATTATTATTTACTCGGGCGTCAGTTCCGCTTGGTGACGGACCACTCACCCTTGGTATGGATGAGGAATGCAAAGGAGAGGAATGCGCGAGTCACCAGGTGGTTCCTGTCACTGCAAAATTTCAGTTTCTCTGTAGAACATCGCCCTGGGAAGTTGCAAGCAAACGCGGATGCCCTGTCCCGGGCACCCTGTATGGTGGCAAATGTTCAACCCCACAAGTTTGAACAGAGGGGGGGATATGTGAGGCAGTGACCGGGATCGTTTACGAGGGACGTTATATTTCCCCCAGAATGTGTACAGAGACCTATTAAAGCCATTGGAGTGCATTGCAGTCACACACACAGCTGCGGCTGCAATGCAGGAATGAAGGTGAGCAATGACCTAGTCAGACTACCTGGCTAAGGCAGATTAAGTAAAATCCGGCAGGGCCTTCATTTCTTGGAGGAGGTCACAGGAGGCAGTGGGGCGGCCTCCTCCCTCCAACCCAGGTTTTCCAGTGGCTTTTGCCACAGGTCTTTAAAACTCCTGCACTAAGGAGTAGTGTTGTTCTATGTTGGGACCCTGCAAGGAGCATAGCAGGAAAGCTCCACAGGACTGTGTGTAGCTGAACCCACGCCTGGGACGGCTCTGCACCTGCCAGGCTCTGTTCGGCCCGGCGCGGCCGTTGTCCCCGGCAACCAGTGTTTATGGACTGATGTTACCCCGGCTGCGTACCGGAGGACTTTTCCTGTTTTACCCGTGAGTTGCTGAATAAAAGCTGTTTACTTTGGACTTGCTTGGGTCACTGCCTCAGTTACTGCACGGTGTGAACACCGCCGTCTTACTATATATATATATATATATATATATATATATATGTGTGTGTTCTATGTGTATATATCTATTCTTTCTTTTGTGATTTAAATACTATTCTTTTGGATCCACTATATGTCAGTTTTGCAAGCCTGCGTGAAATTCTCGCAAGTCGGATGTAAATCGGATGTTACAACTATGGTCAGATGCGACTAAATCACATCTTTCCAGGAAAATCAGATGCCAGACGGATGTCTGTTCTTTACATTTTGGTCCGATAATCGACCGACTAAAACGGTCCGATTTTTTTGACGTTGTGTGTGACTCCAGCCTTATACTTTTCCTCTGACTGTTCCTATACTGTTTTTGGTTTATAAATACAGAGAGAAAAAAAATACTTATCAGCTCTTCCCAAGTGTGATGTAGCCCTGGGATCTTTCAATCAAGGAAGGGAAGTATCCCAGCTGGAGGATGGGTGAGGCAGAAGTATTTGGGTGATTGTCAACCTCTGGACTTGCCAGGATTATTCTTACGGAACGTCACTGGTGTTTATAAGTCTACATTCACACGGCACGATTTTGATCATTATTTGTAAGCCAAAAGCAGCAAAAAAAAAATCCACCAATCCCAAGGAAAAAATATTATAGTCTAGGAAAAAGGGACATAAAAGTTTAGAGAAAGGATGACGCTTTTTGAACCAGCATGGTTCTTACTCACATCCATGCTGGTTTGAAATGCGTCATCCTTTCCCTAAATTTTATGCCCCTTTTTCCTTTCCTCCTACAACATATTTTTAATGGATTTTTTTCATTAAATGTGAAGTTTTAACTGTGTTATTTTTCCTTTGGGATTGATGGGTTTTTTCATTGCTTTTGGCTTACAAATACTGATATAAATACTGCCGTGTGATTGTAGCCTTATAAAGACCAGTTAGGCTCTGTAAGAAAAAACCTGGTAGGTCCAGAGGTTGACAATCACCCAAATACTTCTGAAGATTTGTGTAGCTCTGAAAATGAAATGTAGAATACAGCCAGCATTTCGTTTAAAAAAATGGCTTTGGGCAATCTCCTGGTAGGATCCTCCTATAAGGGTCCGCATCTTGAATTTCAGGCCAAAGATTTATTTCCAACCCTCATTATAAGGCGATTCATGTAAACTGTGCAGGGTGGTCAGGGATATAGTGGGCACTGAAGCAAATGACAATTCTGTGACTGAATCCAAAGCACAATATCACCACCGTAGAGTGAATATGTAGTGGTAGATGCCAGTTCTGCAGATCATATATGAGGTTACAGTACAAATACATAGCCTTGCGAAAGTATTCAGCTCCCTGGAACTTTTCAACCTTTTCCCACATATCATGCTTCAAACATAAAGATACCAAATGTTAATTTTGTGAAGAATCAACAACAAGTGGGACACAATTGTGAAGTTGAATGAAATTTATTGGTTATTTAAAATTTTTGTGGAAATACAAAAACTGAAAAGTGGGGCTTGCAATATTATTCAGCCCCTTTAACTTAATAGTTTGTTGCGCCACCTTTTGCTGTGATTACAGCTGCAAGTCGCTTGGGGTATGTCACTATCAGTTTTGTACATTGAGACACTGAAATTCTTGCCCATTCTTCCTTGGCAAACAGCTCGAGCTCAGTGAGGTTGGATGGAGATCGTTTGTGAACAGCAATTTTCAGCTCTTTCCACAGATTCTCGATTGGATTCAATTCTAGACTTTGACTTGGCCATTCTAACACCTGAATACGTTTATTTGTGAACCATTCCATTGAAGATTTTGCTTTATTTTTGGGATCATTGTCTTGTTGGAAGACAAATCTCCGTCCCAGTCTCAGGTCTTTTGCAGACTCCAACAGGTTTTCTTAAAGAATGGTCCTGTATTTGGCTCCATCCATCTTCCCCTTAATTTGAACCAGCTTCCCTGTCCCTGCTGAAGAAAATCAGGCCCAAACCATGATGCTGCCACCACCATGTTTGACAGTGGGGATGGTGTGTTCAGGGTGATGAGCTGTGTTGCCTTTACGCCAAACATATCGTTTGCCATTGTTGCCAAAAAGTTCGATTTTGGTCTCATCTGACCAGAGCACCTTCTTCCACATGTTTGGTGTGTCTCCCAGGTGGCTTGTTGCAAACTTTAAACAACACTTTTTATGGATATCTTTGAGAAATGGCTTACTTCGTATGACTGATTGTTGTCCTATGGACAGACTCTTCCACCTCAGCTGTAGATGTTGTGAATACTCTGAAGGTGACTTCTGAGCTGGGGCTCCCTCCGGTGGTTGCTGAGGGTAATGAACCATTTGCTGAATGGCCTTCAGCTGGGTCCGAATGGTCTGATATAAGTGACCTGAACTCCCAGCAGCCTTGCCGGTAATCAATTGTTCTTCCAGGTCTTGCTTGGAGCTCAGCTTGCATTCCTGCTCTCATTCAGATAAGTGATTTGCTGTTTTTTTTCCCTGGTTGGATTTTCCTTGCTGGTTTGCTGCTTAGCAGTAGACTTCAGCCTGGTCCCCTTTTGGGGCCTGGCACTGCAATTGTGCTCAGTTTGTGTTTGCACTTTTGCTCTGTTCCTGTGGCACTTTTATTTGCTGAATTGCTGTGTGTTACACCAGAGATCTGATTTAGGTGGTAGAGATCGTGTGATCTCAGGTTTTTTTGTTAATCAGAAGTGTTGGTATTTTTGTCAGGGTTTTATTTGGGTTGCAGTCAGAATTCTTTCCTATACTTTTCTATCTGGACAGTATTGGGGCCCAGCGTTTGCTCATTCTATTTTCTGGCTGTGTTCGTATTTTCTTCTTGTCTAACCGCCATTACATGTTTGGGGGCTTCCTATTTCTTTGGGGGTTCTGCTACGGGGCAGTTAGTTTTCATCTTTCTGCCTTTAGGTGTAACTATCTCTCCGGCTGTGACGAGGCGTCTAGGATCACCGTAGGTACGCTTCACGGCTACTTCTAGTGTTGCGGTTAGTTTAGGGTCCTGCAGCCCAATAGTTTCCAGCCTCTCTGGTGTATTGCTACTTTGCTATTTTTGCTATTTCTCCTCAGCTACTGAAACATAACATGTAGATCTCTGCAGTTCATTCAGAGTGATCATGGGCCTCTTGGCTGCATTTCAGATCAGTCTTCTCCTTGTTTGAGATGAAAGTTTAGAGGGACGGCCGATCTTGGTAGATTTGCAGTGATATGATACGCAGTAAGGGGGCGCACGCATCACAGAAAGCAAAGCATCACGAAAGACAAGCATCGAGTAAAAGGCAGTTATCCATGGCGAGGAATTAATATTCATCTCTCTCTTCACACAGGTATGAACTGCATTCAGTGGAAGCAAACAGCTGAATAGAATCCCCACCTCTGCTATCTGTGTTGAATGCTGCACTATATATTAATGGTATGAACTGCATTCAGTGGAAGCAAACAGCTGAATAGAATCCCCACCTCTGCTATCTGTGTTGAATGCTGCACTATATATTAATGGTATGAACTGCATTCAGTGGAAGCAAACAGCTGAATAGAATCCCCACCTCTGCTATCTGTGTTGAATGCTGCACTATATATTAATGGTATGAACTGCATTCAGTGGAATCAAACAGCTGAATAGAATCCCCACCTCTGCTATCTGTGTTGAATGCTGCACTATATATTAATGGTATGAACTGCATTCAGTGGAAGCAAACAGCTGAATAGAATCCCCACCTCTGCTATCTGTGTTGAATGCTGCACTATATATTAATGGTATGAACTGCATTCAGTGGAAGCAAACAGCTGAATAGAATCCCCACCTCTGCTATCTGTGTTGAATGCTGCACTATATATTAATGGTATGAACTGCATTCAGTGGAAGAAACAGCTGAATAGAATCCCCACCTCTGCTATCTGTGTTGAATGCTGCACTATATATTAATGGTATGAACTGCATTCAGTGGAAGCAAACAACTGAATAGAATCCCCACCTCTGCTATCTGTGTTGAATGCTGCACTATATATTAATGGTATGAACTGCATTCAGTGGAAGCAAACAGCTGAATAGAATCCCCACCTCTGCTATCTGTGTTGAATGCTGCACTATATATTAATGGTATGAACTGCATTCAGTGGAAGCAAACAGCTGAATAGAATCCCCACCTCTGCTATCTGTGTTGAATGCTGCACTATATATTAATGGTATGAACTGCATTCAGTGGAAGCAAACAGCTGAATAGAATCCCCACCTCTGCTATCTGTGTTGAATGCTGCACTATATATTAATGGTATGAACTGCATTCAGTGGAAGCAAACAGCTGAATAGAATCCCCACCTCTGCTATCTGTGTTGAATGCTGCACTATATATTAATGGTATGAACTGCATTCAGTGGAATCAAACAGCTGAATAGAATCCCCACCTCTGCTATCTGTGTTGAATGCTGCACTATATATTAATGGTGTGCACTCCATACCTCTACTTGCTGCCAAGCACTGCTTTACCATCTTGCAACATAGTTTAATGTGCCTGTTAATAAGGCTTTGGAATAATTCATTTTTGCACTGTGTTTAAAATACTTACTGCTTTATATCCCGGTGACTGGGGCCTCTCTAGATGCTATCAGGTGGAAGGTGCTAAAGCATATAGATGTTGCCAGGTAGCCTTTGATGATCTAACCACCCCCTGGTGTGCTGGCCCCAGCTGGCAAATTATCCCAAAACAGCCCCCACAATCCCACTTTCCTGACCCTGTAGTGTGGACTATATATTTAGGAGTAGTCTAAGGGGCGCACGCAGTAAGGGGGCGCACGCATCACAGAAAGCAAAGCATCACGAAAGACAAGCATCGAGTAAAAGGCAGTTATCCATGGCAGTTAATCAGGGCAGGAATCAGGTAGCCCACACTTTGCTTTCTTTTAAATTATGTTCTTTATCTCTATCCTCCTGTGTTCCCTTGCCATCCACATTCACTGCCCCATCCCCCCTCCATCACGACTCATATACATCAGCCCCTCCATACTTCCCTCTCCCATGTACAGTTCCCATGCACTCCTCACCTTCCTAAGAAAACTCAGCCCATCTTGCCCAAACATATCTCAGAAAAAACCTATTTATAAATCCAACAACTACCTGCTCTTTATCTTCCTACTCCTACTGATTTCAGGGGACATCTCCCCCAACCCTGGTCCATCCCCCAACCTCAATCCCTACCCTACCTCATTTTGAAACCATAATAATCTTGTTAATATTACTTGCACTCCCTCATCTCCTTCTTTCAACTGTGCCCTCTGGAATCCAAGGTCTGCATGCAATAAACTATCTTTCCTGCACAACTACTTTCTGAACAACTCTCTTCATCTGTTGGCCCTCACTGAAACCTGGATTCAGGATTCTGACACGGTCTCCCCTGCTGCCATTTCCTATGGTGGCTTACAGTTCTCCCATTCCCCGAGACCCACAAACAGACATGGTGGTGGAGTTGGCATACTCCTGTCCCCACAATGCACTTTCCAGGTCATCCCCCAATTCCATCACTCTCATTCCCTTCTTTTGAGGTCCACACCATCAGGCTCTTCCATCCCCTCTCCCTCAGAATAGCGGTCATATATCGGCCCCCAGGCTCATCCACCCAGTTCCTTGACCACTTCTCAGCCTGGCTGCCGCACTTCATGTCCTCAGAACTACCAACCCTTATCCTTGGAGACTTCAACATCCCCATTAACAGTCCTACTTCCACATCTGCATCTCAGCTTCTATCACTAACCACTTCTCTAGGCCTCTCACAGCTTTCAACCTCTGAGACACACAAGGATGGCAACACCCTTGACCTGGTCTTTGTCCGCCTCTGTTCAATTTCCCACCTAAATAACTCACCGCTTCCACTCTCTGACCACAACATTCTCTCCTTCACGCTCACAAATCCTCCACCACCCCAGCGAACTCCTACCTACCGCACATTCAGAAATCTGCAAGCCATTAACCCTCAGACACTTTCAGACTCCCTACACTCTTCGCTGTCCCCAATCTCCTCTTTTTCTTGTCCTAATCTGGCTGTTCAGCACTACAATGACACTCTTAGAAGCACCCTTGACCAAGTAGCACCGCTCACCCTCAGAACTTCCAAACACACAGTAAAACAGCCCTGGCTCACATCGCAAACTCACCTTCTCCAGCGATGCTCTAGGAGTGCTGAACGCCTATGGAGAAAAACCCGCACACCAGAAGACTTCATCCACTTTAAATTCATGTTAAGAACTTATAATGCTGCCCTTCACCTCGCCAAACAGACCTACTTCACCACACTGATCTCCTCACTAGCCAACAACCCCAAGAAACTTTTTGACACTTTTCACTCCCTCCTCAGGCCAAAAGCACAAGCCCCTATCACAGACATTTGTGCTGATGACCTGGCCTCCCACTTTATAGAAAAAATAGATACTATCCGTCAGGAAATCTGCTCTCAACCACCAAGTGCTGTGACTCCCATCCCACCCTGCATTTCCCCTGGCTCAATTTCCACATTTGATCCCATCACAGAAGAAGAAGTCTCCAGACTCCTCTCTTCCTCTCGTCCGACTACATGCACTACCGACCCCATCCCCTCACATCTCCTCCAGTCTCTTTCTCCTGTTGTCACAACTCACCTAACTACAATCTTCAATCTCTCACTCTCCTCTGGCATTTTCCCATCCTCCTTCAAACACTCCATCATTACTCCACTACTAAAGAAACCCGCTCTTGACCCTTCCTGCACAAACAACTACAGACCGGTCTCCAATCTCCCCTTCATCTCCAAACTTTTGGAGCGCCTAGTCTACTCCCGCCTCACCCGTTACCTCTCCACTCACTCCCTCCTAGACCCTTCACAGTCCGGCTTCCGACCCCTACATTCGACTGAAACTGCACTCATCAAAGTGACCAATGACCTTCTGACAGCAAAACGTAACGGCGACCACTCTCTGCTCATTCTACTCGACCTTTCTGCAGCTTTCGACATGGCTGACCACCGTCTCCTACTGTCCAGGCTCCACTCTCTAGGTATTAGGGACACTGTTCTCTCCTGGTTCTCCTCCTATCTTTCTGACCGCTCCTTCAGTGTTTCGTTCTCTGGCTCCACATCATCTCCTCTTCCTCTCACTGTCGGTGTACCCCAGGGCTCAGTCCTTGGCCCCCTTCTCTTCTCTCTCTACACCGCCCCAATTGGACAGACCATCAGCAGATTTGGCTTTCAGTACCATCTTTATGCTGATGACACACAATTATACACGTCATCCCCCGACCTTACCCCCGCTGTACTACAGAACGCCACCGACTGTCTGTCCGCAGTCTCCAACATCATGTCTGCTCTCTATCTGAAACTCAACCTCTCCAAAACTGAACTTCTTCTGCTCCCGCCGTCTACTAACCTCCCTAAATCTGACATTTCCCTCTCAGTGGGCGGCACCATAATAACACCCCGGCAGCAGGCTCGCTGTCTGGGTGTTATGTTTGATCCAATCTCTCCTTCACCTCCCATTTACAATCTCTTGCCCGCTCTTGCCGCCTACACCTAAAGAACATCTCTAGAATCCGCCCTTTTCTCACCATGGAAACAACAAAAACCCTCACTGTAGCATTGATCCACTCCCGCCTGGACTACTGTAACGCTCTATTACTTGGCCTCCCCATTACTCGACTATCCCCTCTCCAGTCCATCCTTAATGCAGCAGCCAGGGTTATCCATCTGGCTAATCGGTACTCGGATGCGTCTGCTCTTCGCCAGTCCTTACACTGGCTGCCCATTCATTATAGGATCCAATTCAAAGTACTTGTTCTCACCCACAAAGCTCTCCACACTGCAGCACCCCCCTACATCTCCTCCCTCATTTCTATCTATCGGCCTAACCGACTGCTGCGCTCTGCAAACGACTTTCGACTAACCTCTGCACTAATCCGTACCTCCCACTCCCGACTCCAAGACTTCTCCCGCGCTGCGCCAATCCTCTGGAATGCTCTACCCCAAGAAATTAGGACTATCCACAATTTGCATGGTTTCAGGCGCTCCCTCAAAACACATCTGTTCAGAGCGGCCTATCACATTCACTAATCAAAGTCATTCTAAGTGTAAGTGTGTGTGTGTGTGTAGCCCATTCACTATCTCCATCCATCCCTCACTCCCTTAAGATGGCTGGACCATCATTGTAAATGCACCATTGTATATACACACCTGTATTTTGTATCTCCCCCACCTCATTGTAGATTGTAAGCTCTCACGAGCAGGGCCGTCTTATTTTGCTTCAATTACTGTATTGTTAACGTGGTTACTTATGACTTGTGTTTTGAAACTGTTAAACTGTAAAGCGCTGCGGAATATGATGGCGCTATATAAATAAAGATTATTATTATTATTATTATTACTCCTTCCATTTCAATATGATAGCTTGCACAGTGCTCTTTGGGATGTTTAAAGTTTTGTAAATTATTTTATATCCAAATCCGGCTTTAAACTTCTCCACAACAGTATCACGGACCTGCCTGTTGTGTTCCTTGGTCTTCATGATGCTCTCTGCACTTCAAACAGAATCCTGAGACTATCACAGAGCAGGTGCATTTATACGGAGACTTGATTACACACAGGTGGATTATATTTATCATCATTAGTAGAGTTGAGCGATACTTTCCGATATCCAAAAGTATCGGAATCGGAATGGTATCGCCGATACCATTAAAATATCGGCAATACCCGATACCGATACCGGAAATCCAATGTAAGTCTATGGGAACAAAATATCGTAACTAAAAAAACCTCTTTCTTTCCTTGTAAACACTAAATATACACACATAGAATACTATATATATATATATATATATATATATATATACATGTCATTGTGACATATATATATACATATATTTATAGTTTATACACTTCTACATAGTAAAATAGCCTCTGATTCAATTGCCGGGTAAAGTCGGCTTTTGTGAAAAGACAGAAGCACCCGACATGAAATGACACTTGGTTTACATAGAGTTAACCATGTCTTTTCATGTAGTTTGGTATCTGATTTGCACAAACAATTACATGAGTGTAAGTGTGCAAAATTTCACACCTGTAGGGGTTAATTAAAGGTGTAAATTCGTTGTAAAAAAAACGGACTTTTTTGCTACGAATTTACACCTTTAATTAACCCTACAGGTGTGAAATTTTGCACACTTACACTCATGTAATTGTTTGTGCAAATCAGATATCAAACTACATGAAAAGACATGGTTAACTCTATGTAAACCAAGTGTCATTTCATGTCGGGTTCTGCATTTTCACAAAAGCCGGCAATTGAATTAGCGGCTATTATACTATGTAGAAGTGTATGAACTATAAATATATATATATATATGTGTCACAAACTCAATGACATGTATATATATATATGAGGTGTAAAATTGCTGAAAAAAAAATGCGTGGGCTCCCGCCCTATTTTCGCATCCAGATAGACAAAGCCAGTGAGTGGGGGCAGATAATAATAGCCCAGAGAGGGACCATTATTTTTGGCCCCCCCCGGCTACTAAAATCTGCCCCCAGACACCCCAGAAAGGGCAAATCTCTAATTAGATTTGCCCTTTCTGGCACTTTGCCCGTCTATTCCCATTGCCCTGTAGCGGTGGCGAATGGGTTAATAAGGGGTTAAAATGACCTTGCAATTGAAAGGTCACTTTAAGCCAGGTTAATAATTGAGAGCTGTCAATTAGACAACTATCAATTATTAATCCTATTGTATGAAAGAAAAATCAAACACACACACTTTAATAAAAAAGAAGTTTAATGAAATAATCACACAGTTTTTGACCATATTTTATTTACCTGCTAAAACCATTTCCTGTAATAAAAATAAAATAATAAAGCAAAATTATTCTTACCTATCCCATGCACAGTCAGGTCCCACGGTGTAATCCTTCAGAAAGGGTTAATGTTTACTGCAGGGACCGCAGCTAATGCTGCAGCCTCACAGTAAACCCCCAAATGAATGAGCTCCTCTCCTGGCTGACAGGAGAGGAAGTGGAAAGCTTAATTGATTGCTTTCCACTTTCACTTCAGGTCAGCCAGGGACACCATCAGTGACGTCAGAGGGAACTGATTAACAAAAATAGGGGTTCCCTTCGAAAAAAAAATGGCGTGGGGTCCCCCCTATTTTTGTTAACCAGCCAGATGAAGCAGACCGCTGAGGCCTGGATTTTCAGGCTGTTAAGGAGCCAAGATCCATGGACCTTGCCAGCCTGATAATACCAGGCCACAGCAGTCTGCATATCTTGGCTGATTAACAAAAATAGGGGACCCCCTCGAAAAAAATTGGCGTGGGGTCCCCCCTATTTTTGTTAACCAGCCAGATGAAGCAGACCGCTGAGGCCTGGTTTTTCAGGCTGGTAAGGATCCAATATCCATGGACCTTGCCAGCCTGATAATACCAGGCCACAGCAGTCTGCTTAGCTTGGCTGGTTAACAAAAATAGGGGATCCCCTCGAAAAAAAAACGGCGTAGGGGTCCCCCTATTTTTGTTAACCAGCCAAGTAAAATGCAGACTGCTGCGGCCTGGTATTAAAAGACTGTCAAGGCCCATGGATTTTGGCCCTCAACAGCCTGATAATACCAGGCTACAGCAGCCCCACATTTGGCGCATCAAAAGATGTGCCAATTGTGGCACTTTACCCGGCTCTTCCCACTGCCCTGTAGCGGTGGCAAGTGGGGTAATAAGGGGTTAATGTCACCGTTGATTGCACGTCAATAAGCCCGGTTAATAATGTAGAGGTGTCAATAAGACACCGATCCATTATTAATCCCAAAGTTATTAAATGTATAAAAAAAAGACAAAGCAAGAAAAAAGTCTTTTAATGAAATAAAAGAGACAACACAGTTTTCATTTCTTTTATTACTCTCTCATTCCTGCGACGCCATCGATCTCCTGTAAAAAAAGAAAAAAAACAAACCAACAGTATACCACCTGTCCGACGCAGTCCATAGTAACGATTGTCCCACGACGATCCAGCTCTGCTACATCGGAATGACAGGCAGAGCCTGTCATCGCAACGCAGCACAGCTGATTACCTGCTTCCCCGGCGGTGACGTCATCGGACTGACTGCTTTACGGCCGCGATTACCCAGCAGTCACTGCAGTTATCGCGAGAAACTGCATGTGACCGCCAGGGAAAGATGATGGCGGCCATGAAGCAGTCCAGGCCGTGACCGCCGGAGATCTTCTGCCAGGTAAGTGCCGCTGACACCTGACAGACCCGACCGACGGACACTGACAGTGACAGTGACATTCCGATTCCAGTATCCGATATGACGAAAATATCGGTACTCGGAATCGGAATTCCGATACAGCTAATATCGGCCGATACCCGATATTTGCAGTATCGGAATGCTCAACCCTAATCATTAGTCATTTAGGACAACATTGGATCATTCAGAGATCCACAATGAACTTCTGGAGTGAGTTTTCTGCACTGAAAGTAAAGGGGCTGAATAATTTTGCACGCCCCACTTTTCAGTTTTTGTATTTCCACAAAAATTTTAAATAACCACTAAATTTCGTTCAGCTTCAAAATTGTGTCCCACTTGTTGTTGATTCTTCACCAAAAATTTACATCTGGTATCTTTATGTTTGAAGCATGATATGTGGGGAAAGGTTGAAAAGTTCCAGGGAGCTGAATACTTTCGCAAGGCACTGTACATACAGTCACTCCCAGTTCATTTCCTTTCTGATGGGCTTTTTGATAATAGTGCTGAATAGTGCCCAATATTGTGCACAGCACAGTAAAAGTGCCAAGTGTTGTGCCAAACAGAATAATAGTATTTTTCATACCTTACATTGTAATAATTCTCTCTGGACAGTGATACCATAAAAAAAATGTCCCCTGTGTGCACTTTAAAAGTGCCCCATTTTATCCCCAGACTGTAATAATGCCTAGATCACCCCTTGTACTGTAAAAATGCTTTATTAGCAAATAATAATGGCCCAAGTCTTCTCCTTAAATAATGACTCAAATTCCCATTAAATGAATCATAATGCCCCAATTAACCCCTTCTCATTCCTTATATTTGGCCCTGTTAAAATAAAAACATCTATACTCACTTCTCATGCTGGCGCCATTCCAGTAGTGTTGGCACTCATGTTCCTGGGGTTCACGTGAGGTTGTCACATCACAAGAGGCCTGCGCCCATTCATTGCTAGTGTCACGGTCCCGGTCATTGGAGGAATTGAACATCAGCAGGAAGTCACGGCAGCGGCTGCTCTCTCATTTCTTCTTGATGTACAATTTGTCTGAAGGTGGGGACAGTGATGCCCACAACATCATTGAGCCCGGGGAATCTGAGTGCCGATACTGTTGAAATGCCACTGGCATGGAATGGGAGTATGAGTGTTATTATTTTATTTAATGGGGCCAAACATGAGGAATGTGAACGAGTTGTCCAAGTAGTGGACAACCACTTTAATGACTAATGATGACCCAAGTGTCCATGCATGAATGATGTCCTCTGAATGTCTCCTTGACAAGTAACAATGCTTCCTTACTGGTTCCTTAACAAGTAACAATGTCGTCCATAAAACTAAAAATACCCCCTCAAAAAATAATGACATTTATACTTATCTAACCCTGAATCCTGATCCAAGCCAGAAAAGCCGTCACTTTTGCGGACGACATTCTTGGCCCAGCACACCGGACATTTTTGACATTTACTAGTCCCACAACGTTATGATGTTGCAGGACCTAGTAATCACCAAACATGTTGGCTGATCCAGGTGCCATGGAGGACTGGATAGGAAGTGAGACCAGGGCACCAGAAATCCTTTTGCTCAATTCTAGTTGTTACCTCAAATTATTTCAAACAGTATTAAAGGGAAGAAGAAATTTTGGAGAAAACTAAAATCCATTGGTTTGAATTACAACAACATTTTGGGTATATGCCATCAATGATGTATGAAATCACAAATGGATTTCACCAGCATTGTTGTCCGTCATGCTAAGCTACAAGTTATTGACTAGGATGATAGTAACCCTTGTCTGTATGTTTTTCTGTATTTGCGCTCAGTGCTTACATGCGTTAATTATGTGATAGAAATACATAAGGCAGATATTTTTCTCTTTGTCTTATCCTACATTGTCTCACATTACTAAGAAAAAAATCCTGTATAATAGGGATTTTGTCATTTTAGACAGTTCACAGCTGTGAGTTCTCATATGTAAGCATATAATAATTTAGACATGTACAGTATGTACACAGAGGTTTGTCATCTTGTGATTCCAGGAAAAGCTGACAGAGGGAGAGGAGTAAAAGAGATACCGGTACTTGTTTGACAACATTTGAAAAGTAAACCATGGGACATATTAAACGATCCCTCTTGTTTCAACAAAGTTTGCATAAATTGATAGAACTACCATGTATAAGAAATGGTGTAATATATCTTATCATACGTACTTCTTTCTCCACTTAGGAGCCACTTATTCCTGCTTCTCTTGCCTAATCTCATCATTCAGTCTGAAAAACTGGTCAAAGAAAGACCTCTTGCCAGCTCACTGAAGTATCTGGTCACAGTTCAAAAGATTCTGGAGAGTGGAATGAGGAGGAAGAGCAGAATGAAAGCAAAGAGAGACAGAAATACGGTGCTGCAGCTTCTAAAAAGTAATTTATCTCACTTCAGTACTGGATTCACAGCTACACTGCTCAGTAGAATTCACAGATACCATGCTCAGTACTGCTGATGTCCTCCAAGCTGCTGCTTCTTAACATTTGCTACACAGAGATAATAGAGCAGGGATCAGTCATGTCTGCATGTGCAGTGTATAGGAAACATTATAGCAGTGTCTCTACCCACTCGCTCAGAGACAACTGAAAATATGAGATAGAAAAATATGAAAAAACATGAAAAATATAGGATACAAGTTATTTAATTACCCGAAATAGTGTTATTCCTCATATATACACACAGTTCTTCCTTGGAATACCTGCAAAGTGCCAAGGTGAACCCTGCTTTGAAGACAATTATAATAACTAATCCTTTTTGCGGAGATTGCAGGAGATTATCAACCAAATATAGAACCGTCAGCAAAGAAAGGCGGGATGTTATGTTTCGGTAGCTGAGGAGGACAGGAACAACAGCAGGGCAGCCGAACACCTGAGATTTTGGTAACTGATGGGTTGCAGATTCCTAAACTAACGACACAACTAGAGGTAGCCGTGGAGCGTTCCTACGTTGATCCTAGACGCCTCGTCGCAGCCTGAGAGATAACTACACCTAAAGGCAGAAAGATGAAAGCTATCTGCCCCGGAGCAGATCCCCAAAGAAAATAGGAAGTCCGCAAACATATAATGGCGGTTAGACAAGAGGAAAATACAAACATAGGCAGAAAATAGACTGAGCAAATGCTGGGGCCACAAGCTGACTAAATAGGATAGGGCAGGAGAGATTACTTTCTGCAACCCAGAAAACCCTACAAAATCCAACAATTCTGATTACAAAATTACTGAGATCACACGATCTTGCCACCCACTAAATGAGATCTCAGTGTGAACAAAAACCAAGCCGCAGCCGCTGAAAAAACAGGAAAAAGCAAATGAGCAAATAACAGTGACTGCAGATAAACTGTGAGGAGCTCAGGCCCCAGGAGGGGACCTGGCTGACTTCCACAAAAGTGCAGAAAACAATGCAAAAAGCAAGCACAAAAAGAAAAGCAAAAAATATCTTATCTGAAAGCAGGAGATGCAGGCAAGACTCCAGCTAACTTCCAAATGAACCAGGAACCACAGTTGAGACAAGAACAATTGATCACCGGCAACCATCATGGGAGGGAACCTCCCTTATATCAGACCAGTCAGTGAACCCAGATTGCCACTCCTCGATGAAAGGTTCAGTACTGTCTGTAACCACCAGAGGGAGCCTCTGCTCAGAAACCATCTCTAGCACATTCATAACAGCAGGAGGTCAAATAATTTTTCCCCAATAAATACTAATGGGCAGGAGATCAAGAACCAAGTTCCAAATTGCGAAAAACTTTTCGAAGATGAATTTGTCAATCTCTAATTGCAATATATTTGTTTCACGTGTAAGCGATTGTCCCCCACTATCCTGTATTATAGCATTGATTTGATGCTTCCACATAATGTCAGAGTATTTATTCTAATCCTAATCTAAAAAAAAAATAAAATAAAAAGCAAAAATGGAGAAAATCTATAAAACAAAATGACCATGCTAACAGGAATAATATCCCTTCATGATATTGTTTTTGCAGACTACGGTATTAAAGGCAGTCGCCTTCTCGTCTACGTTACTGCGGAATTTACATACTGTTATGTTACTGAAAGCAATGCAAAACTACAAAGGGTTAAACAGGAGAATGTACGCAGGGTTTCTTTACTCTATCAATTTAAATTGTACTGCAGGACCAGAAGCCTGACATTTCATTCAATTGTCTGGGCCACAATTGGTGACTACCTGAGAGCCCACAGGTAAAAGCAGGTTAGCGCGCTGTGTGCAGACGCATTCTCCATCATTACTCTGTTGACATAAGCTGAAGTTTGTAAAACATACCACTGAAAAAAAGCAGTCAGCAATACTTTGGGAAAATGGGACACAGTGTGAAGCTTAGTAGATGAGATGTTTGCAGTCATATATGATGCCGGAAATTGGATTTTGCTTTGTTGGTGCGGTGTATAAATCTCAAGGTGCTCATCATCTCTACTGCTGACCCCATCACCCATTGCTTTATAATAGGATCAGATCTCTATATATGTACATCACATCCAGTCATTTACAGGTGAGTGCGGACGCAAATAGACGTAGGTAATTGGATTGTACAACCAGATCCGACCTAATGTCCAAATTTGGATTTTAGACAAACAAGGGACATCATTTACAAATGGAGAGAAGCTTTGGATGCAAAAATGAATGAAAAGTAATGAAATAATATCACGTGAAAGACTGAATGAAAGCAAAACTAGAGAATTCCTAATCTGGGCATTTAGTTAAAAGAGTTGTCTCATGTTCTTAAAAGGGTAAAATTGGAAAAGGAACTTGGCAATTTACCTTTTATTAAAAATTCTCTCCGTTCTTAAGCACAGAGGAAATTTTAATATTTTAATGTACGGTTTGTTGCCTAGGTTACCAGCCACCTCAGCAGTCAATCGGCAGTGGCTGGTCTCCTAAGCAAGAAGCACATTGTTTACAGCATGGGGAGGGACCTTTTTTTCTACCTAGGCCCACTTTGATAATTATCCAAATGCAACTATTGCAAATAGAGTTGCCGCTGCGTGCGGTCATCAGACCCTCGGTGCCGTGTCAGGCAGCAGTACCCCTATTTGAAATGGTCGTTGTGTCCACTGAAGAGAACAGCCTCCCCTGAGGAATCCATTAGAGAAAACACATTGGGAGAACTTGTCAACCCTAAGGAGAGCTGACTCTACAGCACCTCTATTCTGTATTACCTGGCTTGGGAGTTACTCCATAACACTGAAGACTGGTGAGACTGGCCCGTTTTCTGACACATAATCACACATGGTTATATTTATATGATGGCTCTCATCATATTTTAAGGAGCTCCCCGTGCTGCTAGATTTTCAGGACACTGAAAATGTAGAGCGACATATGCTCTATTTTGATTGCCACTAATGGGTCAGTTTTCCTGTGGAAGGATAGAGAGATAATATTCTAATCTCGATTGTCAGCTTTGACTCAGCTGTTTTTCTTGGCTGTATTCATGTTTATTTGCATTAATAAGGACGCTGTGTTTTTTGTTTGCTGTTTGTCACGTCTTTTGATATTTAACAGAAGACTCACATGACTCTGCAGGCCTCACATCACATGGTATAGCACAGCCCATCAATAAGGATAGTAAGAGAATGTCAGACCTCATACCTCAGCAGTAGAGACCAGGAGAGAAAGCCCTAAAGGAGTGAACAAATACTCGAGACATTAAAGCAAGGCCGTACTGGGGCCGCAGGCCATAAAAGGGAGGACACCATGACGGGGTTGAGAGGGACTATAGGATAAGGGTATGGCAGGTGTTATGGGTAAGGGGGTTAAAAGGGTTTTGAAAAGGGGCTGGATAGGGGCCGTGGAAAAGTAGGTGGGGAAAGAGGGAGGTGGGGGAGTAGTATAAAAGGGGGTAGCCATCTTAGTGGGGCAACCATTTTAGGTGCCCCATAGCAGAGAGATCCAAGCAGTTTGGGGCCTCGAGGACCATCCCCCCCTTGGTGATCAATGTTAATTTGTTATGTAAAATGTTTAATAAATGGCTGCTGTGGCCAATTTATCCAAATAATAAATGTGTTGTGTCTTTATTCAGCGGGCTTTGGTATCTTAAGGGTTGGGAAGGAATAGAGGGTATTGGCAGGATTAAGGAAGGGAATGGCTTAAGACTTAGGAATCTCAAATACCCAGTTGTCATGTACTTACCTTGCATTTTTTATTATGTAATTTTTGGACAGAGGATTGCATTTTGTAAAAAGAAACATTAGAAAAAAGTAGACAAATAACCGTGCAGGTCTATTCTTGTATACCTCTTTTAAAAGTCCAATTTGACTACCAGACACGTGGGCTACTGCCACATTTTACGCTCTCTGTAGTACATCTGTTTACCTACTGAGCATTTCTTGTTACGTCCTTTTTGGCAAGGTCAGAATAATTGTTCTTGAAAAAATTGCCAAACGCTAATTATAATGTACAAAATGTATGGTAAAGGAGAAAGTGTAAATGGCAATTGAAGGTGTAATGTAAAAGACAAAAGAACATACTGTGGCTAAGAATTTGGGAGTCGCTAACAGTGGCACAAGTATCATCCCAATCAGTGGCACTAGCAGTAGCTAAAAGTAGGTCAGAATTCGGCCTCCTTTGCTTTTGACATTGTGTATTTGTGAAGAAGAAAAGGGCGTTATAGAACATGTACCAAATCACATGTCTCAGTCACAGAAAATATTACCTCTGACAGCAACACTGTCAGTTTGAGACTGTTCTCCACAGAAAGTCACATTTACTTGATCACAAATGACTAAGAGGGAGAAATTTTGGACCATTTTTCAATTTGCAAAACATGAAAATTCTGGCTGTGTACCATGTTATTAAATGAACAGTTGGTTACTATCGAGGTACTATCCTTTTCTATGGTGTGGTCACTTAGGCTTTACCATAACTGTGTTTTGGTTAAAGAGCTTGAAAGGGTTTGAAAAAAAGTTCTAGAAGACCTCAGTGTGTTACTTAATTATAGGCTTTGCAAAACTGCAATTTTCCATCAATTGTTTCATTACAAATCAATTTTTTGGTAAAAATTTGATGAACCTGAAAATTGTGAATTTCAAAAGATTTTATTATCTCTGTGAATACCCCTTTAGGACTGATTTATTTCCTTAACACACTTATTGCTGGTTCTTATTGTTTTAACACAGGTATAATACCCTCCATCATATTTCAATTGTCGCTAGAATTTTCTGAAACTAAAATTTTCCTATACATGATTATAATCGATTTGTATTACATCAATAAATATTGGGGTTCCAACTGTTCAAATTTAAATCCCCCGTTCAACATTATCAGACAGAGTTGAAAGTGATTGTTAAGACCATTTTTCGCCCTGTAGAACACAGTATATCACTTTACTGGCTACTGATTACCCAGAAAATTAAGTTTCATTTATTAACAATGACCTACAGGGCTGCTCATAAACTATCAATCCCAACACATGTTGGACATAATCTCCTGCTATCTTGCCAAGCATAAGCTCAGGTCCTCACAAGACCTCCTCCTTTCATTTCTTCTTGTCTTTTTCTCACACAACACTGTCCAAGATTTCTCCTGTGCTTCCTGCACAGTCTGGAATTTGCTACTCCAAGAGATTACACTTTCCATGACCTATGAGGCTTTCAAATGCAACCAAAATACCCATCAATTCTTTATGCACATATAGAACATACAATAACACTTCTACAGTGGAATGTTAAAGTCTGGGAACCCTTGGTTAAAACTACTGTTATTGTGAACAGTTAAGCAAGTTGAAGATGAAATGATGTCTGAAAGGTCTAAAGTTAAAGATGATATGTTTCCTTTGAAATTTAACCCAATAAAAAATATACTGTAATTTTTTTTTTTAATTTTAAATATTACTAAAAGGAAAATGGGCCAGTGCTAAAGTTTGGGCACCCTTGGAGATTAGTGTGCTCAGATAACTTTGGCCAAGCTTTCAGACCTTAATTAGTCTGTTAATGTTATGGCTTGTTCACTATCATTGTTAGGAAAGGCTAGGCGATGCAAATTCCCAGCTTTATAAAAACCCAGCCTCCTCTAAACTTGTGCCAAAAAGCAGCCATGGGTTCTTCTAAGCAGCTGTCTAAAGGCACTGTCACACTTAGCGATCGCACTAGTGATCACGACAACGACACGACATGGCGAGATCGCTAGTGCGATCGCTATGTGGTCGCTAGTTAGCTTCCAAACACAAAGATCTCATCAGCGATCTGTATAACGACCTCTGCGGTCGTTGGGAAAACCTAGTCCTGCCTGCGACGCTGGTAAAGTCGTTCATAAAGGGTGTCACACTCAGCATTCAGGCTCACCAGCGGGACACCAACGACCAAAAAACGGCTCAGAACGTTCATAAGCGATCAGCGACATCTCAGCAGGGGCCACATCGCTGCTACATGTCACACACAGCTAAGTCGCCAACGAGATCGCTACTGCGTCATAAAATCGGTGACGCAGTAGCGATCTCGTTAGCGATCTCGCTTAGTGTGACATTACCTTAACACTCTGAAAATGAAAAATTATGGAGGGCCACAAAGCAAGAGGAGACTATAGGAAGATATCAATGCGTTTTCAAATTGCCTTTTCCTCAGTTCGAAATGTAATTAAGAAATGGCAGTTAACAGGAACAGTGCAGGTCAAGATAAGGTCTGGAAGACCAGGCAAAATTTCAGTGAGAGCTGCTCATAAGATTGCCGGAAAGGCAAATCAGAACCCCAGCTTGGCTACAAAAGACCTTCAGAAAGATTTAGCAAAGTCTGGAGTTGTGGTACATTGTTCTACTGTTCAGAGACACCTGCACAAATATGGCCTACATGGAAGAGTCATCAGAATAAAACCTCTCCTGTATCCTCACCATAAAGTTAATCATCAGAAATATGCAAAAGAACATCTAAACAAGCGTGATGCACTTTGGAGACAAGTCCTGTGGATCGATGAGGTAAAATAGAACTCTTTGGCCCCAATGATCAAAGGTATGTGTGGAGAAAAAAGGACACAACATGTCAGTAAAAGAGCATTTCTCCAATCATTATGCATGGGATGGATCAATGCTTTGGAGTTGTGTTACAGCCAATGGCATGGGGAACATTTCACGGGTAGAGGGAAGAAGGGATTCAATTAAATTTCAACAAATTCTTGATGCAAACATAACACCATCTATAAAAAGTTGAAGTTGAAAAGAGGATGGCTTCTACAAATGGATAATGATCCTAAACACATGCAAAAATCTACAATAACTATCTCAAAAGTTGCAAACTGAAGATTTTAAAATGGCCCTCACAGTCCCCTGATCTGAACATCATTGAAAATCTGTGGCTAGACCTCAAAATACCAGTGCATGCAAGACGACCCAGAAATCTCACAGAACTGGAAGAATTTTCCCAGAACGAATGAATGAAAATCCCTCAAAGAAGAATTGAAAGGCTCTTGGCTGGCTACAAAAAACATGTACAAGCTGTGAGCAGGGGTGGGATTCAAATTTTTAACAACAGGTTCTGTGTTTGTGCGTCGGAAAACCACACCCATTTTAAGTCACACCCATTTTAAGCCACACCCATTTTAAAGCCACACCCATTCACACACACACCTTTTCCTTAAACATATAAGTAGGGGCGCAGTCAGTTGAAAAACAATAAATTGGAATGAGATCAGAACAGTGCACATTCTGGCCGGCGGCTCTCCTGACCAGAGTGTGACAGCTGCAGATATTTCTATATATATATTTCTATGCAGCTGTCTCACTTGACTGACCGGCTGGCCAGGCTGTGCACTACATTCTGATTAAGAAGTGTCTTTCTAGTCTCATACTGAACTGAAGATTAAACTATAGTATTATGTAGCTGGGACTTACAGTTCTACCTTCTATCCAGAAATACAATATACAATAATTAGTGATGAGTGAACGTACTCGGATAAGGTGTTATCTGAGCATGCTCGGGTTCTAACCGAATGTCTTCTGCATGCTCGAAAAATATGTTCCAGTCCCCGCGGCTGCATGTCTCATGGCTGTTCGACACCTGCAACACATGCAGGGATTGCCTAACAAACAAGCACATTTGCTCATCAATAATATAATAATGTATTTATTTCTCTAAGGATAGGGTCACACGACCGTATTTTGTCTCATCCGAGAAAATCGTTCCGATTAAGCTAATCACACTCTGATCGGAGTTTGATCAGAGTGTGCTCACAGCGTGCTCCGATTTTCGTGGATGTGGAGAAGGTGGAAATAAAAAGTTCCCCATCTTCTTCATTCTGTAAAGCTGTGAAAATCAGACTGCACTCAGATGTCATCCGAGTGCAGTATGATTTTTTTTTTTCACGGACTCACTGATTTGCCTGGCTGAGTGCGATCCCATAATCGGATGCAACTCGTGCGTGCTGCCATTTTTTCTTCTGACCAAAAATACGATTGTTCGGATCAGCCTAAAGTCGATACTACATAATATCTGAATAATAAACGTGTGTCTAATATCTAGACAAATGGGGAGATGCTGGGACTTATACTAGTGATTGTAATAATAGAACATATTTATTGTATTACCTGCAGTAATCTCTATAGATCAGATGCCAATATGCAATGCTGGGACTTACAGTTCCCCCACCACCACTGCATGTACAGTACCTAAGGTACGATATAGGTATTACTGTCATCTTTATAAAGAAGACCGTATAAAAAGCCGCAGGATGTAAATGTGACTCTATACACCTGGGTACATACTAGTGGATTGCAAGCTTCTCTGTAATAATGTCTAAGAAGGCACCAGGATCTGGGAGCTGGTGGTCTGTCTCCAGCTGGGTGGCTTTCTACAGCTGTGCCCTACAGACAGCTCTGAGCATAGACCTCCAGCTCTCCAGAGAAGAAGACAACGCAGGGGGCTAGAAGAACTGCTCTTCCATGGAGGCCTTACTACTCTGACCGGCGTCTATCTATGACAGATAGACGCCGGTCAGACCACCTCAGTCCACACAGACACACTCCTCCAGCTCCACTCCAGGGCCCAGACAGCGCCGCAGCTCAGCTCACACAGTACCTCTCTCCTGTCCGCCTCGTGACTAAAGAAGATGGCCGCGCCGCTACCCAATCACCGCACTGCAGAGATCAGTCCGCGGGGGCCGGGGCTGGCGGTGTGTTGCGGTGCTGCAAGCTGGCTGCAAAATAGTACCGGACATGGGCGTACCCAGGATCAAAACTAGGGGGGGGGCAAGCCAATGTCGCAACTTATACAGGTTACATCATATACACTGTACATTATCCTGCATATTAGGTATGGAGCATTAGAACTGTTGTATATTGTATAATACAGCAGTGTATGTGACACTACGCTGTATATACCATATATTATACATGGCAGGAGCGGTACCAGCAAGTCCGAGGATTGCAGTGCGATCCTCGCATGAGTTATACGGCCGTCTGTCTATGGCCTTGTTATAATAATACTGAAATATTAATCTATTATTAAAGTATTAACGAGCTCACAAGTAAAAAAAAAGCCCCCTACCCCCCTGTCCCCCACCCACACCCCAACAGCCCATCGTCTCACATGCACCTTTAGTGTTCTGTCCCACTGACCCCACAATACCCCCATCCACTCACATGCACCCCTCAGTGCTCTGATGCCCCTCCCCACTTCAGTCCCCACAATACCTCCATCCTCTCACAGTAAACCCCCAGTGCCCTAGCCCCGCAATACCCCCATCCTCTTACATTCAACCCCAGCGACCTGTCCACCCTCCCTCACAATACCCCATCCTCTCACATCAACCCCTGTTCACCAGCCCCCACAATATCCCCATCCTCTCCCATTAACCCCCCCAGTGCCCTAGCCCCCACAATACCCCATACTCTTACATTCACCCCAGTGCCCTGTACCCCTCCCCCACAATACCCCATCCTCTCACAGTAAACCCCCAGTGCCCTAGCCCCACAATATCCCCATCCTCTCCCATTAACCCCCCCAGTGCCCTAGCCCCCACAATATCCCCATCCTCTCCCATTAACCCCCCAGTGCCCTAGCCCCCACAATACCCCATACTCTTACATTCACCCCAGTGGCCTGTACCCCTCCCTCACAATACCCCATCCTCTCACATTAACCCCTCCAGTGCCCTAGCCCCACAATATCCCCATTCTCTTACATTCACCCCAGTGCCCTGTACCCATCCCCCACTGTACCCCCATCCTGTCACATTCCCCCACAGTGACCATGACATGCCTGAGCTGAATAAATTTAATAAATTCCATCCCCTCTTACCATGAAGCTGCAGGCAGTGGCTGAGGCAGGAGCAGGAAGTGTCCAGTGTCTGCACACAGAGGGCACTAGGACCCAGTGTGGCTGAGACAACCAGAGCCTGCAGGGCAGAAAGTGAAACTACAGCTGCTGCGGCCAGGAGGGAAGGAAGGAAGAGGCTCCTCTGGTGAGACAGCAGCTCCGTGCACTGTGCACACTTAGCCCATGGTACCGGATCCCCGCTCTGATTCTCCCCGGTTCGGGGAACTGGCTGCTTTTTGAACAACTGGTTCCATCGAACCGGGGAGAACCGGCTGAATCCCACCCCTGCCTGTGAGGCTTTTAAAAGGGGATGCTACTAGGTACTAACCATGCAGGGTGCCCAAACTTTAGCATCGGCCCATTTTCCTTTTTGATCAGGGGTGCCCAAACTTTTACATTCCCCTGTACATAAGCATCTTCTACCTTCATCTACTGCCCCATTCGTCCTTTTCTTGTAGATAGTAAGTCCTAGTGGGCATGGTCCTCTCTCCCATTGTACCTGTCTCTTAATAAGATGTGATTAGTTAGACTTTTTGTACTGTGTTATGTATTGTTAATGTGATTGTTGGAAATAAATGTATTCTCCAAGACCCCGCCACAAATAACTGGGCCTTCAATAACCGTGACTGTGTGATCTGGTTAAATTCGAGTAAGCCCTCTAACATCTAAAAAAAATCAACATTTTAAATGATTTCTAACATGGATGATATAGTACCTAGTTATTGTTATATTCCATAAGCAATTCTTCTAATAGGTCACATTTTTCAAAACCTCATGGGCAAAAGGCTTCAAAAAGATGATGTAAAAAAAAAATGGAAAAAAAGATGATGCTGTTGCAACATACAAATTCAATCAGTGTGATTATAAAGATTTCATTGAAATGTTAGGTGAATCCAGAATAACAATTTTCTAAAAAACCTGGTATATATAGAATGTCATTTCCTACAGTAGCATGTCATTAGTTAC
Organism: Oophaga sylvatica; assembly: GCA_033576555.1. Classification (NCBI taxonomy): domain Eukaryota; kingdom Metazoa; phylum Chordata; class Amphibia; order Anura; family Dendrobatidae; genus Oophaga; species Oophaga sylvatica. The sequence goes on from JARQOD010000001.1 coordinate 55,780,404, forward strand.
ACATCGCCGAGCACAACTCTCTATGAAGATTCTGTCTTTAAACTTACAAATAATAATTATTTGTTGAGATTCTTGATGAATGTGAATTAAAAAGAGCAATAAACTTTTATGATCTTTTCTTCCCAAGGCTATGTAAACAACAGTACTGGAGCCACTGGTGAAAAAGCTACAAGGCTTCATTAAATGGCCATCAGGTGCAATAAAAACAAATGGACTGACAGTTTATACAGTGTTGAAAATGCTTAGGCAAACTTTTATAGAAGTAGTTACTGTGTATTACTTTATTGTACTTAAAGAGGCCATCCACCCAATATTCTGATTAATAGTTCAATAAGAAATAAAAAAAAACTCACTATACACTATAGAGACAAGTGACATGCAAATAAGGGTATCTGATCAAGGACCAACAGCAACGCAACCAATAAAAAGAAATGGTAAAGATCCCACAACAATATGAATGAAACGAAAGAACTATTATTTGATAAAAAACAGTCGAGGTTCAGAGAACGAATGCAACAGTATAAAAGGCGTCATGCACAGCAGGAGATGACTATGTAATAAGACACACATCATCTCATGAGAATTGTAAAGGGCAATGCATAAGTAACCAAAGTCATAAGAGACAGTAATAAAAAGTATTGGCTTGACACCGTCTCATGAAAGTCCTCTCCTGCTCAAATGACGTCAACCCCGACAAGTGTTTCGGTGTAATCACTTCGTCTGGCCCCCAGAGGCATTGCACCAGAATGGGCTATCGTCATTTCCACAGGACAGGGCTTTCATGGGTAGATGTGCACCAATACGTTTTATTACTAGTGTTGTCACTTATGGCCTCTGTTATTTATGCACTGCCATTATAATGTTTGAAGGGCTGTTTGAAGGACTATGCAGGAGCCAATTATACTATTTGGAGGGCTTTGAGGGGGACAGTTACACTGTTTGGAGAGCTAAGCGGAGGCCAATTATAGGGCTATAGGGCTGAGACGGGGCCAGTTATACTGTTTGTAGGGCTGAGCAGGAGCCAATGATACTGTTTGGAGGGCTAAGTGAGGGACAATTATAGGGCTGTAGGGCTGAGCCGGGGCCAGTTATACTGTTTGTAGGGCTGAGCAGGAGCCAATGATACTGTTTGGAGGGCTAAGTGAGGGACAATTATAGGGCTGTAGGCTGAGCGGGCCAGTTATACTGTTTGTAGGGCTGAGCAGGAGCCATGATACTGTTTGGGGCTAAGTGGGGCTGGGGCATGTTTGGAGGGTATGCTGGAGCCAATTATACTGTTTGGAGACCTATGTGGGACCCATTATGCTGTTTGGAGGGCTATGTGGGGTTCATTACACTGTTTGGAGGGCTATTTGGGGGCTATTATATGGTTTAGAGGGCTTGTGGAGGACATTATAGTATATACACACTATTATAAAGTGTGGAGGGTTGCGTGGTGTTCATCATACTGTTTGGAGGGTTGTGTGGGGTTCATCATACTATTTGGAGGGCTATATTGGGGGACCATTATACAGTTTAGAGGGCTAGTCAGGGCCATTACACCATGTGGGGACCATCATATTGTGTAGAGGACCACTATACTTTATGGAGGATATAGATAGAATGTAAGTCACTCTGTATAAAATGATGGTGTCAGGATAGGATACCACTCCATACACTCCATATACCACTCCATATAGTGAAGAAAGAATCCAGCACTCGAGTTGCAGAAAAATAATATCAGAATTAGTAGCAAAGCAAACCAAAAAGTGGTGTTTCGGATGAAAGGACCTTTTTTAGACAGATTGCTTATGGTACACTGCTGTTGGGAATAGGTATTCAATGCCTGTAGGATTTGTGCTGAAATCCTAAGGGAATTGAATCCCTATACCCCACAGCGCTGTTACATACAGTGTATCGTATGCAATCTGTCTGAAGAAGGTCCCTTTGACCGAAACGTCACTGATTTTGGATTGCTTTACTAATAAATCTGATATTATTTTTCTGCAACTTGAGTGCCAGATTCTTTCTATACTGTAAGGAGGATTATGTCAGGGCCATCATAGTGTGTGGAGGGCTGAGTCTGGGCCATCATACTGTGGGTGAGGGACTATGGGGGCCAACATTTTGTGTTGGGTTCACTGTGGGGGTATTGTACTGTGTTGGAGTCACTGTGGGGATATCATAATTTGTGTGGGTGGTACTGAAGGGTAATCACACTGCGGGTGGAGGGTACTCTGGAGGCATTCACATTAGGGATATAATACTGTGTTTGGATGGCACTTTTGTTGGTATCATACTTTATGGGGCTATGAAAGGGGAATCTTAGAATGTGGGAATACCCTTCTGTGACCCTGCAGAATTTTAATTTTTTTGGGTGGTGTTGTAATTAGGACTTCCGCTATGGCCCATGATTTCTATGTACGCCTTTGCCATACACATTGGAATAAATTCAGTAAAGTCATCCGCTATCAGGGCAATCATCCAACTGTGTGATATGTATGGAGGCTAGAGATGAGCGAACTTGTTCAGAAAAAGTTCACCAGTCTCTAATTGGGCATAAACCTTGCACATTCGGATTCATGTTCGGATTCTCAAGCATTTTCCTCAAATTCTGCAAAGTTCGGCAAAAGTTTGGTAAATGATTGAGTTTCCACTAATGCTTTTGTTAGGACTTTGGCTATGATATTGGTGCTGTATGATGAGCAGGGGGACGTGTTTTTGATGAGGTGATTGGGTGGGAAGAGGTCATAGCAGCAGCTGACTGTTATTCTTTTTTTTTCTTTATGTGTGGAGATTTTGGCAGCCAATCAGGGAGCAGAAGCCATCCATAACGTCCAGTAGCAAGGCCCCGTATCATTGGCTGTTGGTGAGTGTAACAGCATAGTGTGGCTGGTGCTGCTGCTACAAGCAGAGAGTTAGCTAGGCAGTTTATTCTCAGCTAGTTCTGATAGATAGGATCCTGTGTCAAATCAACCATCCAGCATATAAATCTGGAGTGCTAATTCTGTGGTTCAGCAACAAGTCGCCACTTCAGCATATAAATCTGGAGGGCTAATTCTGTGGTTCAGCAACAAATCGCCACTTCAGCATATAAATCCATAGTGATGCTGATGCTGTGGTACAACGACCAGTCCACATTTCAGCAGATCAATCTTTTGTGCAAATTCTGTGGTCCAGCCACACTATCTCAGCAAATATGTACTGATTGTTAATTTAGTGTCAGGTGACTGGCAGGTTTGGGTCTGGGTTGTGAAACAGCTGGTTAAAAGAGGGGAAGCATACATGTAACATGATTGGGAAAATAGGTGTGGTGTTCGAGCTCTAATGAACAAACACCAGCTCATCCTATCCAAAGACTTTATTGGTGTGTGCAAATATTTTTTTGAAATGTGGAGACTCCAAGATGGGTCTCCATCTCGTGGGTTGCCTGAAGTGGAAGTGGAAGAGGTCTCAGAGCACCATTATACTATTTTTACTCTAGGGAAATTGATGCCAATTTAGTGGTGTGTGCCCATAATTTTTTTAAATGGGGAGACTCCAAGTTGGGACTCCATCTGATGGGTTGCCTGGTGGGTTGCCTGTAGTGGAATGGGTCTCAGAGCACCACTATACTATTTCTATTCTTGGGAAATTGATGGCACTTTAGTAGTGTGTGCCATTAATTTTTTGAAGTGTAGATCTAGACTCCAAGTTGGGTCTCCATCTGGTGGTTTGCCTGTAGTGGAAGAATTCTCAGACCAAGCCTACACCTGTCACTTACTAACCTCTTAATGAACAATTTGAAAGTTGGAAATGCTGGGCCAGGCCCTGTCTCATCCATCCATCTACTGTGGGCCAATTTATGAACCTTTTCCTGGTGTATGTCCCTAATTTTTTAAATGTTTGTACTCCAAATTGGGTCTCCTACGTGTGTGTTGCCTGAATTTAGCAGGGCTCCCAGCACAGCAGGCCCACACCAGCCACTCACCCATCTCATAATTTCAACATAATTTCAAAGCTGTAAATGCTGGCCCAGACCCGGTCTCATGCATGGCCCATGTCTGACTGCTGCACCATTATAAAATTTCTACTGTGGGTCAATTGATGCCACTTTCCCTGGTGTCTTCCTCTAATTTTTAGAAATGTTTGGACTCCAAGTTGAGTACCTTTCATGTGTGTTGCCTGAATTCGACTGGTCTCCCAGCACAGCAGGCCTACTCCTGTCACTCATACATCTGTTACTTATCAATGTTTAAGCTGGAAATTCCGGTCCAAGCCCTGTCCCATGTTTCCATGTTGTGCAATCATACTATTTGTACTCTGGGTCAATTGATGCCATTTTTCCTGGTGTCTGCCCCTAATTTGAGCTGTTTTGGCAGCTTTTGGGTCCCTGCTGAAGGGTTGTCTATGCAATGGTTTTGCCTCCCATTGAATTCAATGGGGTTTGTATAAGTTCAGCGAACATTGGGAAGCTCGCCGATCTCCATTTCTAATGGAGGCCAACCAAAAATCCCCCCCCCCGACAGATGATGTGATGGGAGAGAAGGATCTGGCCTGTTGGATTTCCAATGGTTGACCCTTTTACTCTCCCTGGAGATAAACCGTTGGTGTGCTCAGCTGAGTGGAGTATTCCTGTGTTTCAGAAAGTTGGGTGAAATAGCTCTAAGCTTAAATCTATCTAACATCTAGGTGGATATGATCTTCAGAGAAAGCAGTTTCCTGTAAATTTGGCTCTGCTGTGCTTGTACAATTTGCTATCGTAAGGGAATTCGATTGTAAGCTTCAGTGAGCAGAGACTGATGTCCATGATCACATTCTCTGTAGCTTGCTTCTTTAGTCCTTAGTACTACAAATCAGACCATTAATTTATGTTCTCCAAATTTGTGCTGAGTACATGAAGGAATAAGTTCAGAAAAAAGGACAGACGGAATAAACCTACAGGTATCAGCAAATGTTTGTGAACCTTTTTCCTGTCCCAGTTGGAGGCCCAGCTGTAAGTGACCATCAATGAAAGGAACATATGTGTTACTGCTCTTCTTCAGGCCAGCTGTACTTGTCAGGGACAGAAATCTTTGGACTTTGCAGCAATAAGTGACATGATCTACAGTGATAATGCACAGGCAAAGAGATCCGAACAGCTAGTAAAAATAAGTAATCTGATTTTTTAAACAATTTTTGCACTCTAGGTTATGATTGATACTTAATTTTTCTTTTTGTTCCATGTGTGTTAATCTATAGTGAGTGTTACATTGATGTTTTTTGTTTAAATGTAATAATTAATTATACACAGTCATACATACTAAGTATTAGGCAATCACTGATAAAGGAGCAGGACATCATGATTGGGAGAATAGAAGGAACAAGGTGAAGGGTATGCCACACTAAGCGAGATCGCTAGCGAGATCGCATCTGCGTCACCATTTATGACGCAGTAGCGATCTCATTAGCGACTTAGCTGTGTGATTCCAAACACATCTCATCAGTGATCTGTGATTCCAAACACAACTCATCAGCGATCTGTATAACGACCTCTGCGGTCGTTGGGAAAACCTAGTCCCACCTGCGACGCTGGTGAAGTCGTTCATAAAGGGTGTCACACTCAGTGATTCAGGCTCACCAGCGGGACACCAACGACCAAAAAACGGCTCAGAACGTTCATTAGCGATCAGCGACATCTCAGCAGGGGCCACATCGCTGCTACATGTCACACACAGCTAAGTCGCTAACGAGATCGCTACTGCGTCATAAATGGCGATGCAGGTGCGATCCCGTTAGCGATCTCGCTACCGATCTCGCTTAGTGTGGCATACCCTGGCTTGATACTATCAAGACGATGGTGGGAAATACCCTGGTGGACCTATCCGACCCTGGTGGACCTATCTAGACTTAAGATAGATCTTCCTACAGGACATTCATCTATTGAGGCGACATGACCTGAGATTAAACTGAAGGCTGCTAAAAAACAAAGAAACAATGATTATACTACAACGGTACGTATTATTGTGTTATTAATGACTGGAGAATGGATAGCGTGCCTTAGATGGCTGTCCTGTACCACAATTAATTTATTTTCTCTTTTATTTTATAATTTTCTAGAGCCCATTAAATGTCCCCGCTTACTAAAAGGCTTCACAATTAACAGGCTCCACATTAATACTATGTATGTTTTCCTCCTTTAATCTTTTATCTGATGTATATGTTAACCATTAGGGAATGTACTGCAATAGCTATGTGGGTATAATAATTATATACTGTTTATAGCTTTGGGAGATTTGTTGTTAATCCTTCTACTCTATTTTTTAGCAAAATCCATTATATTTTATTTTTAATAAAGTTTATATTTTTGTGAGATGTTTTGTAGCACCATTTTTCTTTTGGTGTATCTAATGGGAATGTTAGAGAATCTGAGAGTATAATGTATTCTTAGAATTGAGTTCCAGTACTAATTTATTAAAGTAACATTAAACATACAAACAGATTAATATAAAAAATCCTAGCAACCATCCCAA
>JARQOD010000001.1:55786973-55864275 GCA_033576555.1 Oophaga sylvatica
CCAATAGTTAACTATTAAAACAAAGGGCCTGCGGGGCTATCAGGCTCCATTTTTTTCCTTTACGCTAAACTTCCAATTCTTCATATTTCAAAGGGTAATGATGAAATTCTTTTTTCAATTTTTCATTTTTCGTGTTTGCAAGCTATACGCTCAGTGTCTCCCTTTTTTCTTATGTATATGTTTTTTGGGGCCTGGGTTTAGCACCTTTCCACTGAATCTATTTTGGATGTCCGGGGTCATTTTTATAGTATTCTTTTACCTTCTCCCTGAGCACCCACCGGGTCACGGGTTTTTTATTACAACGGGTTCTCACCCTCCACAGAGATGTAGTTTTTTAGTCTGAAAAAAGGGATACTATTTCCCAGAACGACTTTTTCAAACGAGGATGGGGCATTAGTTGGGACCTGAATAAAAAAAACCTTACTGGCTTCGGGCTCAAAAAATTTTTGGCCATCTTATGCCAAGATTTCTCTTTTTCAATTTTTAAGGTAATAAAGCAATTCATTTTCTTTTTCATATTTCGGTTTTGAAAGCTTAGGCTACAGTTGCTCCCTTTTTCTTGTATTAATGAGTTGGGACTCTAGTTTGACCTTTCACCTGAACTTTTTTGGATTCCGGCAGTTTTTTGAATTATTCATTTCCCTTTCTACCGACACCACCTGGGGTCACAGGTTTTTTTTAATTTACAACAGGTTCATCCCCCCCCAAGAGATGTAGATTTTAGTCTGAAGAGAGGTCAATTTCCCCCCAATCAACAACTTTTCTAAGCGGGGTAGGCATTAGTTGGGACCTGATATACGAGAAGAGCCTTGACGTGGCTATCGGGCTCACATAATTTGGCATCTTTGCGCTAAGACTCTCAATTTTCATATTTCTAAGGTAATGATGCAATTCATTTTTCATATTTTTCATATTTCGTGTTTGCAACTATAGCGCTACAGTGTGCTACCTTTTTTTTCTGTATTATATGAGTTGGTGACTCTAGGTTTAGCACCTGTTCACACTGAATCTAGTTTGGATGTGCCGTCAGTTTTTGATATGTATTCATTACCTTCTACCTGACACTCCACCTGTGGTCACAGCTTTTAATTACAACAGGTTCATCACCCCTCCACACGAGATGTAGATTTTAGTCTGAAGAGAGGATACCATATGTTCCCAGCAGACAGACTTTTCTCAAGCGAGGATAGCATTAGTTAGGACCTATATACGAGAAGAGCCTTGACGTGGCTATCAGGCTCACATAATTTGGCCATCTTATGCGCTAAGACTTCTCAATTCTTCATATTTCTAAGGTAATGATGCAATTCATTTTTCATATTTTTCATATTTCGTGTTTGCAAGCTATAGCGCTACAGTGTGCTACTTTTTTTCTTGTATGTATATGAGTTGGTGACTCAGGTTACACCTGTCACACTGATCTATGTTTGGATGTGCCGTCAGTTTTTGATATGTATTCATTTACTTCTACCTGAGCACTCCACTGTGGTCACAGGCTTTTATTACAACAGTTCATCACCCCTCCACAGAGATTAGATTTTAGTCTGAAGAGGATACATATGTTCCCATGCAGACAGACTTTCTAAGCAGGATAGCATTAGTTAGGACCTGATAACGAGAAGAGCTTGACGTGGCTATCAGGCTCACATATTTGGCCATCTTATGCGCTAAACTTCTCAATTCTTCATATTTCTAAGGTATGATGCAATTCATTTTCATATTTTCATATTTCGTTTTGCAACTATAGCGCTACAGTGTGCTACTTTTTTGTATGTAATGAGTTGGTGACTCTAGGTTAGCACCTGTTCACACTGAATCTATGTTTGGATGTGCCGGTCATTTTTGATATGTATTCATTTACTTTACCGACACTCCACCTGGTGTCACAGGCTTTTTATTACAACAGGTTCATCACCCTCCACAGAGATGTAGATTTTAGTCTGAAGAGAGGATACATATGTTCCATGCAGACAGACTTTTCTAAGCGAGGATAGGCATTAGTTAGGACCTGATATACGAGAAGAGCCTTGACGTGGCTATCAGGCTCACATAATTTGGCCATCTTATGCGCTAAGACTTCTCAATTCTTCATATTTCTAAGGTAATGATGCAATTCATTTTTCATATTTTTCATATTTCGTGTTTGCAAGCTATAGCGCTACAGTGTGCTACCTTTTTTTCTTGTATGTATATGAGTTGGTGACTCTAGGTTTAGCACCTGTTCACACTGAATCTATGTTTGGATGTGCGGTCAGTTTTTTGATATGTATTCATTTACCTTCTACCTGAGCACTCCACCTGGTGGTCACAGGCTTTTAATTACAACAGGTTCATCACCCTCCACAGAGATGTAGATTTTAGTCTGAAGAGAGGATACATATTTCCCATGCAGACAGACTTTCTAAGCGAGGATAGGCATTAGTTAGGACCTGATATACGAGAAGAGCCTTGACGTGGCTATCAGGCTCACATAATTTGGCCATCTTATGCGCTAAACTTCTCAATTCTTCATATTTCTAAGGTAATGATGCAATTCATTTTCATATTTTTCATATTTCGTGTTTGCAAGCTATAGCGCTACAGTGTGCTACCTTTTTTTCTTGTATGTATATGAGTTGGTGACTCTAGGTTTAGCACCTGTTCACACTGAATCTATGTTTGGATGTGCCGGTCAGTTTTTTGATATGTATTCATTTACCTTCTACCTGAGCACTCACCTGGTGGTCACAGGCTTTTTAATTACAACAGTTCATCACCCCTCCACAGAGATGTAGATTTAGTCTGAAGAGAGGATACATATGTTCCCATGCAGACAGACTTTTCTAAGCGAGGATAGGCATTAGTTAGGACCTGATATACGAGAAGAGCCTTGACGTGGCTATCAGGCTCACATAATTTGGCCATCTTATGCGCTAAGACTTCTCAATTCTTCATATTTCTAAGGTAATGATGCAATTCATTTTCATATTTTTCATATTTCGTGTTTGCAAGCTATAGCGCTACAGTGTGCTACCTTTTTTCTTGTATGTATATGAGTTGGTGACTCTAGGTTTAGCACCTGTTCACACTGAATCTATGTTTGGATGTGCCGGTCAGTTTTTTGATATGTATTCATTTACCTTCTACTGAGCACTCACCTGGTGGTCACAGGCTTTTTATTACAACAGGTTCATCACCCTCCACAGAGATGTAGATTTTAGTCTGAAGAGAGGATACATATGTTCCCATGCAGACAGACTTTTCTAAGCGAGGATAGGCATTAGTTAGGACCTGATATACGAGAAGAGCCTTGACGTGGCTATCAGGCTCACATAATTTGGCCATCTTTTGCGCTAAGACTTCTCAATTCTTCATATTTCTAAGGTAATGATGCAATTCATTTTTCATAATTTTCATATTTCGTGTTTGCAAGCTATAGCGCTACAGTGTGCTACCTTTTTTTCTTGTATGTATATGAGTTGGTGACTCTAGGTTTAGCACCTGTTCACACTGAATCTATGTTTGGATGTGCCGGTCAGTTTTTTGATATGTATTCATTTACCTTCTACCTGAGCACTCCACCTGGTGGTCACAGGCTTTTTAATTACAACAGGTTCATCACCCCTCCACAGAGATGTAGATTTTAGTCTGAAGAGAGGATACATATGTTCCCATGCAGACAGACTTTTCTAAGCGAGGATAGGCATTAGTTAGGACCTGATATACGAGAAGAGCCTTGACGTGGCTATCAGGCTCACATAATTTGGCCATCTTATGCGCTAAGACTTCTCAATTCTTCATATTTCTAAGGTAATGATGCAATTCATTTTTCATATTTTTTCATATTTCGTGTTTGCAAGCTATAGCGCTACAGTGTGCTACCTTTTTTTCTTGTACGGGATTTATATCATGACGCCTACGTCGGCGTCATGGGTCGGGATGGCACAGCTTTTCATGATGCCGACATAGGCTTCATGTGTCTGGAAGGGGTTAATATGCTTGGATATAGCACTCTGTAAACAGCTTCTTTAACAATGACCTTTTGTGGCTTACCCTCCTTGTGGAGTGTGTCAATGACTGCCTTCTGGACATCTGTCAAGTCAGCAGTCTTCCCCATGATTGTGGAGCCTACTGAAACAGAGTAAGGGACCTTTTTAAACAATTAGGAAGCCTTTGCAGGTGTTTTTTGTTAATTATTCTAATTTAGTGAGATAATGACTTTTTGGTTTTCTTTGGCTGTAATTTATAATCATCAACATTAACAGAAATAAACACTTGAAATAAATCACTCTGTTTGTAATGACTCTATATAATATATGAGTTTCACTTTTTGTATTGAAGAACTGAAATAAATTAACTTTTTGATGATATTCTAATTTTGTGAGAAACACTTCATGCAAGCAAATGTTTGCAAGTCCCTTAGAAATCCACACAGAAATCTCATCAAACCCAGAAGAAAAATTGACATGAATATTTAAAAAACACACCACAGGACAGTTGAACATGCAGCGTTGAAAACTCAACAAAAACTCATCATGGGAACTTTACTAGAGATAAGCGAATTTGTTTGGATTTTGTCCCCAAATCTTCTTTGAAATATTCAGGCGATATTTGAACTCTTTTCGTACCAAATGTTTGTCTTATGATTGGTTCTGAACAAATTCACTCATCTCTAAACTTTACCTAAGGGATCAAGAGTGAATCATTGATTACCGTGCAGAGCCGATCTTTGATTGTCTGTGAACAGTTGTAGCGTCGGCGTCCCTGCCTTCTGCCAGGCAGGGACGCTGTTCCCCTGCAGCAGCGTCCTCTGCCAGGCAGGGACGTCGCCCCCCTTACCCTTCCTCAGCGTCCTCCTTCCGCCCTGCTGGGGCCGCGCGCTCCTTCCCTGCTGCTGGACTTAGGGCGCGCGCCCGCGCCCTCCCCCGCTCTTAAAGGAGCCGCGCGCATTTTTCAAATAAGTCCCCGGCCAATGCCGGAGGACTCCACCCTATATTAAGGGCTTCCTCCTTAATGGAGGTGCCCGAGCAATGTTGTTGTTGCACTGTTTCACTCTGCTTCAGCCCTCAGGTCCCGTTACCAGTTACCTGCCTGTTTCCTGCCCGTTTGCTGTATGCTACCTGTCCGCAAGTCTACCCGGAGGTTCGGACGTCACAAGTGGTGATCCACGGCTATTCCAGAGACTCTTGCCTGCTCACTTGGGAGCGATCATCTGCCATCTGACTGCAGCCCTACCCGGAGGTTCGGACGTCACAAGCGGTGATCCCGGCTATTCCAGAGACTCTTGCCTGCTCACTTGGGAGCGATCATCTGCCATCTGACTGCAGCCCTACCCGGAGGTTCGGACGTCACAAGCAGTGATCCCCGGCTGTTCCAGAGACTCTCGCCTGCTCACTTGGGAGTGTCCATCCGCCATCTGCCTGCTAGCCTACCGGGAGGCTTCACCATCTCAGGTCGTATATACCTGTCCATCTAGAGACTGCCCCGGTTACTTGCTGTGACAACCTGCCTGTCAATCCAGAGACTGCCCCGGTCACTTGCCGTGACAACCTGCCTGTCTATCCAGAGACTACCCGGTCACTTGCCGTGACAACCTGCCAGTCTATCCAGAGACTACCCGGTCACTTGCCGTGACAACCTGCCTGTCAATCCAGAGACTTCCCCGGTCACTTGCCGTGACAACCTGCCTGTCTATCCAGAGACTGCCCCGGTCACTTGCCGTGACAACCTGCCTGTCAATCCAGAGACTGCCCCGGTCACTTGCAGTGATCCTTTCCCGTATAACCAGAGACTGCCCCGTCACTTGCCGTGACTTCCTGTCCGTCTCCCTGGGCGCCACCCGCTCTCTTACAAGTATAACCTTCTTGTATAAATAAAGCTCAGAGGTTCCACCTACCTGACCCGTTACAGTTTGCTCGGGCCATGGAACCCGGTGGCACCAAAACCCCTTCGCTATCTGACCTGTGTCATGAACTGACTCGTCAGAGGTCTCAACAGGAGTCCATCCTGGGTCATCTGCGGTGTGTTAATTCCCGCCTGGACACTCTGAATACTTCCCCGACAACCACCGCGAGCACCATGACTCGCAATCCGGCAGTTCCGCTGCTTACCAACTCCGTGGTTTCTATTCCAGGACCTCGACTTTCAGCTCCTCCTCAGTTTGGAGGCGACCCTGCTCTGGCTCGGGGTTTCATCAACCAATGTACCCTGCATTTTGAACTCCTGGCACACCAGTTTAACTCTGACCGGGCCAAAATTGCCTTCATCATGTCACATCTCACCGGAGAGGCCCTGGCCTGGCTAAATCCTCTTTGGGAAAGAGAAGATCCTCTGGTGTCTAACCTGTCTGCTTTTCTCTTAGCCTTCCGGAAGGTATTCGATGAACCCGGACGGAAGACCTCCTCTGCATCATCTCTGCTGCGTCTTCGTCAGGAGAGTCTCACCGTGGGTCAATATGCCATAAGGTTTCGTACCCTTGCCTCAGAGCTGGCTTGGGATAATGACGCTCTGATAGCTGTCTTCTGGGAGGGCCTGTCCGGCCGCATTAAAGATGAACTTGCCGGTCGGGACATTCCAACCTCTCTCGATGACCTAATAACTCTGGCCAATCGAATTGATCTACGGTTCCTGGAGCGAGCCAAAGAGGTCACCCGTGAGAGAAGGTTTCCTCGCCTAGCTCCTTCATTTCAGAGACCTGTAACTCCTTCCGTATCTCCTCAAGTGCCCCCGGCAGAGCCCATGCAGGTCGACCAGACCAAGATGTTCAAAGCCCGTCAGGACTCACGCCGTGCTGAGGGGAGTTGCTTCTACTGTGGCAGTAAGGAGCACCGGATCCGTACCTGCCCAGAGAGGTCGGGAAACGCCTGTGTCTAGGTTCGCTCGGAGAGGTCCACCTAGACAAGAATAAATCCTCTTCATCTCTGCTGCTGTCTGTCTCAATTCTCCTCGGTGAGAACCGTTACTTCGAACTAGCCCAACTTGATTCTGGAGCAGCTGGGAATCTCGTTTCACAGGCTCTGGTAGAGAAATATCGCATTCCCACCAAACCTCTGCTTGAACCAGTATCTGTTGCTGCTGTAGATGGGGTCTTCTACCACGTCCCATCCAGCTTATCACCGAGGCTATAACCCTGCAGGTGGAATGTTACATTCTGAGAGTATCTCATTTCATGTTCTACCTGGACTCTCTCACGCTTTCTTACTAGGTCTGCCTTGGCTCCAAAAGCATGCACCCGTGCTCGACTGGCAGACTGGAGAGATTCTTCGCTGGGGACAGGACTGTCATCAAACGTGTCTGGTGCCTGTTCATCCTGTCCGTCCTTCTCTACACCTGCTAATCTACCAGGACTCCCGATTCCATATTGGTCTTTCGCTGATGTCTTTAATAAAAAGGAAGCAGAGACATTACCCCCACACAGACCGTAAGATTGCCCGATCGACCTGCTACCTGGTACTACGCCTCCCCGTGGGCGTATTTACCCATTGTCCGCTGCTGAGACCAGGTCGATGTCCGAATATATCGAGGAGAACTTGGCCAAAGGATTCATCCGGAAATCTACCTCCCCAGCGGGAGCAGGTTTCTTCTTCGTAAAAAAGAAAGACGGATCTCTCCGTCCCTGTATTGACTACAGAGGCTTAAATTTGATCACGGTGAAGAATAAGTACCCTCTTCCGCTCATTCCAGAATTGTTTGATCGACTTAGAGGGGCGAGAATCTTCACCAAACTGGATCTTCGTGGGGCATACAACCTGGTTCGTATCCATCGGGGAGATGAATGGAAGACGGCATTCAACACCCGGGACGGCCACTACGAGTATTTGGTGATGCCCTTTGGTCTCTGTAATGCTCCAGCAGTCTTTCAGGAGTTGGTCAATGACATCTTTCGGGACCTCCTCTACTCTTGCGTTGTGGTGTACCTAGACGATATCTTGGTCTTCTCTCCGGACCTCCAGTCTCACTGGAGGGATGTTCGTCAGGTTCTGCTCAGGCTCAGGCAGAATCACCTCTTCGCCAAATATGAGAAGTGCCTCTTTGAGCAGACCTCGCTTCCGTTTTTGGGCTACATCATTTCTCAGACAGGCCTACGAATGGATCCGGAGAAACTGTCTGCCATCGAGAAGTGGCCTCGACCGGAGGGGTTGAAGGCCATTCAGCGGTTCCTGGGATTCGCCAACTATTACCGTCTCTTCATACCGCACTTCTCTTCCAGGACTGCTCCAATCTCCGCGCTCACCCGCAAGGATGCTAACCCCAAACAGTGGACGCCCGAAGCAGAGGAGGCCTTTCTTTCCTTAAAACAGGCCTTCTCTTTCGCTCCAGTGCTGCATCGCCCGGACGGCAACAAGCAGTTCTTCCTGGAGGTGGACGCTTCCTCCTCTGGAGCCGGAGCGGTACTCACTCAAAAATCTTCATCCGGGTGGATGGTATCCTGCGGCTTCTTCTCCAAACTCTTCTCCTCCTCCGAGCGCAACTACTCCATAGGAGACCGAGAGTTATTGGCCATCAAGTTGGCATTGGAGGAGTGGCGTTACCTACTCGAGGGGGCTCTTCATCCGGTAATCATTTACACGGACCACAAGAATCTGGCTTATCTCCAGCATGCTCAGAGACTTAACCCTCGCCAAGCCCGGTGGTCCTTGTTTTTTGCCCGCTTCGATTTTCTCTTGCATTTTCGCCCGGCTGACAAGAACGTCAAGGCTGATGCCTTGTCCCGGTCTTTCCTGGTGTCAGATCTCGAGGAAGAACCTAAACATATCATCGATCCCGCCAGAGTGATGCGGGTGGCTCCCGTGAGTCTAAATCGTCTCCCTCCTGGTAAGACGTTCGTATCAGTAACCGACTGGAAGAGAATCCTACACTGGGGTCATTCGTCTAAACTAGCTGGCCACGCTGGTCAGAAAAAGACCCTCCAACTCATAACCCGGCATTATTGGTGGCCTACCCTGCACAAGGACGTAATAGACTTTGTATCTGCCTGTGTCTCCTGTGCCCGCAACAAAGTTCCGAGACACCTGCCTGCCGGCCGTCTTCTTCCGCTTCCTGTACCCGCTGCCCCCTGGCAGCATATAGCCATGGACTTCATAACAGATCTGCCCGTTTCTGCCGGTTGTACGGTTATTTGGGTGGTCGCTGACCGCTTTTCCAAGATGGCTCACTTCATTCCTCTGCCAGGTCTTCCGTCTGCACCTGAGTTGGCTAAAGACTTTATCCGCCACATCTTCCGTCTCCATGGTCTGCCTCGTCACATTGTGTCGGATCGTGGGGTACAGTTCACCTCACGTTTCTGGAGAGCCACTTGTAAGTTGCTAGACGTCACCTTGGATTTCTCCTCCGCTTACCACCCGCAGTCCAATGGACAAGTTGAGCGAATCAATCAGAATCTGACCAGTTATCTCCGGCACTTCGTTAATGCCCACCATTCTGACTGGGTGGAGCTCCTGCCTTGGGCCGAATTCTCTTACAATAATCACGAGAGCGAATCTTCTTCCAAGTCTCCGTTTTTTGTAGTCTTCGGTCAGCACCCTCGGATCCCTGTTCCTGTCACCATCTCTGTGGACAATCCAGCTGCGGAATCTCTGGTTAGAGAATTTTCCTCCATATGGGAGAGTACCCGATCCGCACTCATTCAGTCATCCGAGCGTATGAAGAGACATGCTGACAAAAGACGTCTGGATCCTCCTCAATTCCGTCCTGGGGATAAGGTCTGGCTTTCGTCCAAGTATGTCCGGCTCAAGATTCCTTCCTACAAGTTAGGCCCTCGGTTCATCGGTCCCTTTGAGATCATCAGTCAGATCAACCCGGTGTCCTATAAATTGAAACTCCCGGCCAATTTGCGCATTTCTAACTCTTTCCATGTATCTCTCCTCAAACCGGTGGTACTTAACTCTTTTTTCAAGTCTACAGGTACACCTCCTGCTCCAGTGTCTGCTGACGATGAATTTGAGGTAGAGAACATTCTGGCCACCAAAAGGGTAGGAAGAAAGACTTATTTTTTGGTGGATTGGAAGGGGTTTGGTCCTGAGGAGAGAACGTGGGAGCCTCGGGAGAACATCCATGCCCCTCTCATCCTAGCTAAATTTCTTTCTGGCCTAAAGAGGGGGGGGCCTAGAGGGGGGGTACTGTAGCGTCGGCGTCCCTGCCTTCTGCCAGGCAGGGACGCTGTTCCCCTGCAGCAGCGTCCTCTGCCAGGCAGGGACGTCGCCCCCCTTACCCTTCCTCAGCGTCCTCCTTCCGCCCTGCTGGGGCCGCGCGCTCCTTCCCTGCTGATGGACTTAGGGCGCGCGCCCGCGCCCTCCCCCGCTCTTAAAGGAGCCGCGCACATTTTTCAAATAAGTCCCCGGCCAATGCCGGAGGACTCCACCCTATATTAAGGGCTTCCTCCTTAATGGAGGTGCCCGAGCAATGTTGTTGTTGCATTGTTTCACTCTGCTTCAGCCCTCAGGTCCCGTTACCAGTTACCTGCCTGTTTCCTGCCCGTTTGCTGTATGCTACCTGTCCGCAAGTCTACCCGGAGGTTCGGACGTCACAAGTGGTGATCCACGGCTATTCCAGAGACTCTTGCCTGCTCACTTGGGAGCGATCATCTGCCATCTGACTGCAGCCCTACCGGAGGTTCGGACGTCACAAGCGGTGATCCCCGGCTATTCCAGAGACTCTTGCCTGCTCACTTGGGAGCGATCATCTGCCATCTGACTGCAGCCCTACCCGGAGGTTCGGACGTCACAAGCGGTGATCCCCGGCTGTTCCAGAGACTCTCGCCTGCTCACTTGGGAGTGTCCATCCGCCATCTGCCTGCTAGCCTACCGGGAGGCTTCACCATCTCAGGTCGTATATACCTGTCCATCTAGAGACTGCCCCGGTTACTTGCTGTGACAACCTGCCTGTCAATCCAGAGACTGCCCCGGTCACTTGCCGTGACAACCTGCCTGTCTATCCAGAGACTACCCCGGTCACTTGCCGTTACAACCTGCCAGTCTATCCAGAGACTACCCCGGTCACTTGCCGTGACAACCTGCCTGTCAATCCAGAGACTGCCCCGGTCACTTGCCGTGACAACCTGCCTGTCTATCCAGAGACTGCCCCGGTCACTTGCCGTGACAACCTGCCTGTTAATCCAGAGACTGCCCCGGTCACTTGCCGTGATCCTTTCCCGTATAACCAGAGACTGCCCCGTCACTTGCCGTGACTTCCTGTCCGTCCCCCTGGGCGCCACCCGCTCTCTTACAAGTATAACCTTCTTGTATAAATAAAGCTCAGAGGTTCCACCTACCTGACCCGTTACAACAGTTACCATACGTATATGACCATTGTTAAAAAACAACTTAAATATATGAATCTATAGACCTGCACTTGACACCATAGTTTTTCTGTGCAGGAATGACAGGAATCTCACATTACTACTCCACTGCATCGACCCGTCAGTCTTTGGTCTCTGACTAGTAAGAAACTAACTACATATCACTTGTAACCTCATCCTAAGTGACATAATGACGTGAGTTGACAAGTCAATGGCTCTCACAAAACTCAATAATCTTCTTGTGCTGCTGAGGAAAAGCCAATTGCTATTAATGTGTGAACTTCCATTTCTCTTCTCTCTCTTTTTTTATATTTTATCAGAAACAATACTACAAGCAGCCTCTTCTTCAGTGATGGACGTTAAATTATTGTATGTGTAGCCAAGTTGTTGCTTTACAAGTGATGATGATGGACCGAAAGGAAAAAGTGCAGGATGCAGGAAATCTCAATAAAACTATGAATTTTTCTATTAAGTCTCATTAAAAATATATAGATAGATAAATAGTTAAAAAATGCCAAAACACACAGACACAAGATAGAGATGATGGGCGCGTCAAAAATTTTATATACATATATATCTCACATACAGAAATTTATATAATATGATATAAGGTTGGGGAACCACAAAAGAGGTACAGATATTAACCAGATACAAATGTCAGCAAACTAGTAATAGTGATAGAGGTCACATTTAAAAAAAAGAGAAAGTAGTAGATGTCTCTATGGACTGCATAAAATCACTCTCATGACCTATGGATTCCATGTAATGTGCCCAGGGAGCTAGCGGTGGACAAGTTGCTGTTTCTCCGCACCCTGGCACCCCACAAAAAACAGTGTCCCAGTCCATCAAAGTGTGATGTGTACAATGCAGTGTACTCTATTTCAGGCCGGAGGCCTCTGCTGCATCCACATCCTTTGGTCCAGGATCAGCGGCACATACAGTACAGACCAAAAGTTTGGACACACCTTCTCATTCAAAGATTCTTCTGTATTTTCATGACTATGAAAATTGTAGAATCACACTGAAGGCATCAAAACTATGAATTAACACATGTGGAATTATACATTACACTTTACAAAAATGTGTGAAACAACTGAAAATATGTCTTATATTCTAGGTTCTTCAAAGTAGCCACCTTTTGCTTTGATTACTGCTTTGCACGCAGAAAAGGTGAACGGCTGGACTCTACATGCCTAGTTCCCACCGTGAAGCATGGAGGAGGTGGTGTGATGGTGTGGGGGTGCTTTGCTAGTGACACTGTTGGGGAGAACAAAACCGAGGAACAAAACCCGAGAACAAAACCGAAATCTGTACAAAAGATACATGCTTAGATTTAAAGGAAATCTGTCAGAATCTGTCAGTATGATGAACCCTCCTGAGCATTCTATAAAGACATGTAGGTCATAGGAAGCTGAATACAATGATACCTTGATATGTGTGATCCGATGTCGTATTCCAAAGAAATCCTTGTTTTTCTTAAAATGCAAATGAGCTGTTAAGATCTATGGGCTGGAAATAGATCTCACTGAGAAACTGTCTCCAGAGCTTATTATAAATTAAAGAGGGTGTTATCAGTGTGAGACATGTAATGACTGACAGTATGCTCTTCTGATCTACGTGTCTCACACTGGTAATGCTCCCTTTTATTTAAAATAATCTCTGGAGGCAGATTCTCAGGGCGATCTACGTCGGTCCCATAGATCTTAACAGCTCATCTACATATTAAGAAAAACATGGATATCTTCTGAAAAAGACATCGGATCGCAAATATCAAAGTATCATTTTATTCAGCTTTCTATGACCTTTCTGCTTATATAGATGGCTTAGGAGGTTTCACTTTATTCACAAATTCCCTTTAAAAAAAAGCATTGACCAAAAAACGAAAGACAATTATAGAAAATGGCAATTATTTTCTTGTAATATTTTTCTATAGGCTTACAGTATTTTTTTACTATCAAAAAAAGAAAACACTAGGAAAACGCTAATTTAAGTAAACTTGTAAAGATTTATAGTATAAGGTATCCAGTAAAATCCAAATATTCCCATGCCTAAAAGGACAAGGCTGATTTAACATCCCATACATACCCTTAGGCCGGGGTCACACATGTGAAAGACCCGCATGATTCTCGCATGAACACCCAGCACTGCCGCCGTCACTCGGACCGGAGCGTGCGGCTGCATAGAATTACAATAGTCTCTCGCATGTGTGACCCTGGCCTTATGCAGCTTTGCTGCAATTTTCATGAAGTGTTCCTTTAAATAAATTCCCCCATATCTGTGGAAATAGGGAGCAATAGTAACATTTTATAGAGGAATTGCCCCTGATGCCATGCTCTCCTGTAACGTAAAATGAATCCACATTGACTCAGAATTTCCAGATTTAAAATACATATATAAATAAATAAATATATAAATAAATAAATACAATGTTGCATTTCTAAAATAAAAATGTAATTGGTTTTGGTATTTCTGAGAGAACTGTAATTTCATAGAGGCACACTGTACGTTTCAGCTAGCATTTGCTATTAAGCTGCTAGCAGCAATGTCAATAAAGCAGCCTGACCCCTGCTAGTGGCTGAATGAACGCTCACTCACTTGTAATAAAATAAACTTTAAACTGTTGACCGCAATAAAACTTTAAATCCCTCTACATTTACCAGCAAATCTTAATTCATTGTATCATTTCTGAGTGGGTTAAGAAGATGTCACCATTTCTTAAGATCATATACAGTACTACGGTATCATACGCTGATCCTCTGAGATCACCGTCCAATGTGATGACATCACAAGATAGTCCATGTGCCTCAAAAACAGAAGTTCAAGACTTCTAAAAAGTGCACTGATAAGACCAGCAGGTTTTGCAATGGAATCCAGGAACTTCAAGCAAAGAGATATTTCTTAAATTGTTTTATTCGGATCCAACCGAGACCAATCACAGTAAAAAGCATTTATATATTCAATATCAGGTCTCTGTGATTGCCAGAGAAAGCTAAGCCCAGCTCGCGACTTTTTCCAGCAGTGCCCTAGACAGTGAACAGAGCCGAAGGTGATAATGTGCACTTTCGCTGCATTAAAGATAGGACTCTGAAAATCTCAGTTCTGAGAGTTCCTCAGGCCATATCTCAGGCTTGTAATGGTGCTTGCACATTGCGTTCCGGCACCCGCTCGGTGGCCCTGTCAAGGCTTATTTCCGACTCCCCACAAATTTGAACAGTTGTGCCGACAGGGACATAGACTATAATAGTGCTGACAGAGTGAACGTGTACTCCGCTGTTCATCATTTTCGGGCGTATATGCCTACTGGAGGTGAACACTCAGAAGCAGTGTCCACCTCCAGTAGTCGTACAAGATCGAAAATAATGCACGTGCTCTCTGCTTGCACCATTATAGTTTATAGCCCCATCGGAATCCCAATTCGGATGTAAGCCACAAGAGGTCACCCTAGAGGTGCCAGAACGCAATGTGAAAGCACCCTTACAAGCCTGAGATATGGCCTCAGGAATAGAGTTGAGCGAATTTTTCAAAGTTCGGTGACGAATATTGTTTTTGCAATATTAGTCGAACACAGCCAATAATCATTGGAGTCAATGGGAGTAGAAATTACCAAATATGTTCGGAACTGATCATCAAACATACATTCGGCACGAATAGGGTACCAATATTGCACAAATATGGCAAATTCAGATTCGGCAGCCGAATCCAAACAAATTCGCTTAATTCTACTCAAGAACTCTCAGAACTGGGATTTGCAGAGTCGAAACACAATGTGAAAGCATCCTAAGGTTTCCCAATGGTTGGGCTAGCAGTGATCAGTAGGTTATTCCCTATCTTATCCTGTGGATGGGGATAGCTTAGCATTTTGGTAATAATTCTTTAAGAATATCTCTTAAAATTTGCAAACTCCTTAGGAGTTATATACTTATACTTGTATACAGTATATGCACACACATATGATAAAAATAGCAGCACCCCAGATGTAAAATACTGAAAAAAAATTGGTTTTTATTCATCTATGTATGTGCGACATTTCGGCTCTTCAAACTTTGAGCCTTCCTCATGGATTATTTATTATTTAGCTTCTTAAAGGCTTAACAAACCTTTTTTATTGCATTTGAAAACATATTTTTTTCTACTAAATATTTCAGTAGAGCTGTATGTACGAGTATAACATGTAAATTAAGGTTCAGTATTAGACATAAAAGTTCTAAATCATCATTTACATTTTTTCAGTAGCTTTTCCTTTTTTGTTTTGTGGAATTTATTGCTGCTTTTTGAGTCCTGTTCTTCAAAATGGTGCACATGGTATCATGAATTTTGCACAAAATCACAAAAGGCTTTTTTCTTTGACCTTTTTTTGTGCCTTCTTAGTGCAAAAAGTTGCATGATTCTTTAAAATGTCTCACGTTAGACTTCAACTGTGTGAAAATAAAATTAGATTGTGTACTCCACTAGAATTCTGGAATACAATTGCATAAAATCCAGAAAAATATGTTAATATCGTCAACCCCCCAAAAAACAGATGAAACCAAGTAAAGTCAAAGTACAAAAGGCATAAAGTAAATAATCAATAAACGCAAATAAAAAAGGTTCATTGTTACTTCACTGCACTGAACACAAGGCACAAAGACATTGATGATTTGAGGCCAAAGTTCACAACCACAAGCCCCAAACTACTGATCTTTCTAAATATAAGTTATCAAAAGTGAGAACACCTACTAAAGCACAAAAAGGGCCGGTTAGTTCAAAGTGTCTCTTGCTGTCTACCACCTGTTGTCCAATGTAATCATCTCTAGTAGTAGAGATGCAAAGGCGAGTTACAGGAAGTGGGGGCCGGTCTTTGCATCTTTACAGGAAGTGGGGGCCGGTCTTTGTGTCTTTACAGGAAGTGGAAGTAGGTTTTTGTTTGTCTGAAGAAAAGGTGGTGGAACCATTTGTATGTGTTTAAGCCTTCTGCATACAAATATAACAGTGGTGAGTTTTCAGTTTGGAACAGGCAAGTAATTGGACAATAGTAGGCACAATGCATGATAGGAAATGAAGGTAGTTAAGTTCCTACACCCTAGTGCTGGCAGAATGCAGAACAAGAATAACTGCCTATTTGAAAATAGTATGCATGGTAAGTTAGGGCTCATTCAGAATTTTGTCATTTTTCTTGAGTGCAAAAAATCAATGCACGTTTCATCAGTATATTTTTTAATCAGAGTGTCATCAGAGTTTGGTCAAAGTTTCATACATTTTTCAAGGATAAAAAAATCAAACAAAAAATTTATGGAGGTTTCTCAATATTTTCAAATGAAAGCACACAGATGGCATCTGAGTTCTATATTTTTCATGGACCTGTAGACTTGCATTGGTGAAATTGACTGGATTAAATTCAAACAGGTCTCCGTGACTTTATGTGGACCGCTCAGTCCGTAAGACTACACGGACATGTGAACAACCACATAGACTGTAATGGGTAAAACTTCTATCTGTGAAAACACGGATAGAACTTGCACGATGAAAACTGATGTCTGAGGGAACCCTTACAGAGCTTGAGAATCGGGACAGTTCCTGGACATTTTAGACTGGTGACCCAAAGGCAGTTTTAACTTTTATTGTTCTACTAGGGACGTTTTGTCTATCAAGACAACAGATGTTAAGTTGTGGAACCTCACAATAAGAAAACATAAAGATGTCTCACAATACAAAATGTACAACTGAAACAAAGAGAAGATGTTTTTGAAAGTCAATATATAGTTTTAATTTGAGCCCTAAGTGTCGCTGAATTTTCTGAGTATTGAACTCCCCGAGTACTAGGCGAAGGGGACACATGACTGGAGTTTCTGTTATCTGAGTCCGTTTGTGTCCCTGGTTTCTTATTACTGTTGGAAGGGTGAACTTTAGGAAACATATAACTTCCTGTCTCACTGTCTCTTCTTCTTTCTCCTACCAGGAGAGATGGCAGAAGCATTTCCCACTCACCCGCCTCCTATTTCTTTGTTTACTGTTCATTAGTCTAATTTGATATCTTACTTGGATGCTTACCTTGTTTAGGTTAACTTCATGCATCATTGCATCCTTTATCTTTATACATGTTATCATATAGTTTAAAACAAAGAAATGTTGATCGCCATGTTTGGCATTAACCATCTAAGACCAAGGGAGGGCAATTCTTCAGTCATAGTTCCTTAGAGATTTCCTCTACAAGGGTTTTTTGCCTCTCCTGAGAGGTAAAGGATGACTCTTTGGGTGTTGGAGGTTTTGTGTCTTTTTATAAATTTTAGCCTGTTTTTTATTAAAATAAATAAATAAAAATTAATAATAATAAAAATAAGTCAGAATAAAATCAATCAAATCAGATTGGTCTATTATCATCACAGCTGTGATATTGCGGTTGGGGAGTCAGGTGGAAGTGGGCAGCAAGATATGGTGGACCAATTTTCATTTAATAGAAGCTGTTACACAATAGTTCTGATTAGGCTGAGCTTTGGTGGCCGCCTGAAGGATGTGATGATGGTAATGTCATCCAGGGGCGGCTTAGCTGTTAAGCATAGTAGTGACGATCCTTTGTAGGGTCATTGGAGCCCTTGAATTAGACTGGCTTTGCTACATTGGCAAGGAAGAGCGTGCCGCACCTGGATTGCTGCCTGCCGATTGCTGTATACCAGGCAGCTCAGGGATCTAACGGTCTCTATAAATCTCAGAATATACTTGCTTACCATTTCACCTGACTCTTACTATTCTCTTGTTACTCCTCTGATCAAGAAGACACCTTCTTTTCTTCTTGACACTGGATCTTTTCTTAATGTCATACAGGCTGTCACCCCCGTCCCATCAGAAGCTATCTTGGTCTCTTTTGACGTGCGGGACTTATATACGTCCATCCCCCACACGGAAGGTATATCGTCCACAAGACGTCTCCTCTCTCTGTCTGGCATGCACCCGGACCAGATAGACTTGTGCAGTGACCTATTGTCCATAGTACTAACTAAAAAATTTTTTCTTTTTGAGGACAACTTCTTTTTACAGGTAAAAGGCACTGCGATGGGTAGCAACGTTGCGCCCCCTTATGCTAATGCCTACATGGCACATTATGAGGAGACCCTTATCTATCAACATCATTTATTCCAGCACCATGCCCTGGTCTGGAGAAGATATATTGATGATATCTTCTGTGTGTGGGGTGGTGACCTGACTACACTTAATATCTTCTTCGATTTTCTAAAAACATCTTGGCCGGGCCTAGACTTCACTATGACTCACAACACTGAACAAATTAGCTTTCTGGACACTCTAGTGATAAAAGACCCCCAGGGCAACTTAACAACAGATATTTATTCCAAACCAACCGACAGGAATAGCCTTCTTCATTTTTCTAGTTTTCATCCTTTGAAAATGAAATGCTCCATTCCACAGTCACAAATTCACAGGGTCACTCGGATCGTATCTGACCCATCAACACGACAGACAAGAATCAGGGAAATGCAAACCAAATTTCAAGAAAGGGGTTATCCACCACACACTGTCCAGACCAACCTTCAGGTAGAAATCGACAAAGGGACGGTGGTACAAGGATACCATTTGTGCATGACTACCACCCGGCAGCCTATAAAATCCACACAGCCATACGGCGATATTGGCATATTCTTCAGTCTGCCCACCCTGAGGTCGAGGCCTTTAAACAACCATTCATGCCATGCTTTAGGCGACCACGTAACCTACGGGACAGTCTAGTTAGGGCGGATATTGGCCCCAAGAAATCTATTATTTCACAAAGATTCTTGCAGAATCCAAAGATGGGTACCTTCCCCTGTCTTTCATGTCACCAGTGCAATGATATCCTTAAGGGTAGCATTGTACATCACCCTCACACTGGTAAAAATACACTATCAAAGACTACTTTACATGTAACTCCAATTATGTGGTGTACTTGATTAAATGTCCCTGTGGTCTCCTATATATAGGTGAGACCACACAGAGTGTAAAGGATAGGATATTGAAGCATAAATCTACAATAAGATGCAAGGATACATTGCTACCTATCCCACAACACTTTATTATGGCAGGACACAACATTGCACAATTACGTTTTCAGGTGCTAGAACATGTACCACAACCAAGACGGGGAGGTGATCGTATATCCCTGTTAAAACGGAGAGAGGCTTATTGGATCCACGAATTGAATACACTGTGTCCAAAGGGTTAAATAAGGACTATGACCTTTTTTCCTTTCTCTAATTAACTCATTTATTGCGCCTTAATATATCTTACATTATAGAGCATTAGAGTCGTCACCATTAATGTTCATTTACTGCTGCTCATTTACAACTATGTTTCTCTTTTACAGAATCGCTATTAATATAATTTACTTTGGATGGTCACCTCCCACTCTCTCTGCACCCTCCTCTCTTGAATTCTCTGACATGCGCTCTCTAACTGGAATGCAAGCGGTCCCTGTGGAACGCAGAATGCTGCCTCTATCCTCTGTACAGCAGTGCCGACGTCACTTCCGGTATGAGCACTTCCGGTCTATCGTGTACCGCCACGAGCAGACCACAAACGCTATATAATATGGCCAGACACCATTACCCTGCACCACGAGACAAGCGGTGGATACCGCGTCCTGGTAACCTCACTCACGCCATAGTCAGCACTCGGTAAGTTTCCTTCACCAGTATTATCATACCGCAATATTTATACCACCGGTTCTCTTACCTGATTAGCGTTATCATCACGTTCTCCACAGCCAGAGTCTGTGTTCATTACAATACAGAGGCGATTCAAAGCGGTATGTCTCTCCCCTTTCCTTAGCACTCCAGAGTGTATATAGTCAATAGGTTCTCACTATGATTTAATTTTTATTATAGCGATTCACAGCTTTACTCATCACAATTGGTATGTTCTTCTTCTTTGCTTTTTCATTATAAGCAACTCCTCTCAGTATAAACTATTCTTTCTGGTACCACAATTAATACTGTTATAATATGAATCTGGTTTACAGATATAAATCTTTAATACTATACCATCGGATATACACTATCACTAGGTATGTTCATCACCTATTTTCCATTTCTCTTTTCCCCATCCTGTGTACCTTGGATAACTTGATACTGTTCAGCCTCAATTGTGATTTACTATATTCCAGTATGACCCTATTGTAAATATGTGTGTTTATACCTAATTTCAAGTTTGTAACATATGTATGGATCACTTATTATTTTTTTAGTACATTGATGAAGGTCAGTTTCGACCGAAACGTCTGTAACTAGTGACCCAGTGTACGTATTAAAATTCTCTTTACACTATCACGAGTGTGCCCAGTTTTGATATAGATTGCTGTATACCAGGCAGCTCAGGGATCTAACGGTCTCTATAAATCTCAGAATATACTTGCTTACCATTTCACCTGACTCTTACTATTCTCTTGTGATTTTAAAGGAAAGCTGTGGCCTTTTTGACACCAAAAGCCTAATGTCTGGTGTATTTTATTTTATTGGGCCATATATTTTGTCATGTGCTAATTACTGAGGGTCCATCCCATATCCAGAAGTCTTGATACCAGCAGTTTTGTCAGTACAAATCAGGGTTAATAACTAATAAAGTAACCTTCAATCATTGGAAAACCATGAATGATAAACCAAGTATCACGGAGTTAAGAAAGTCCTACAAACAATCATACATAAATGATAGAGAAATATCTCTTCTACTTATGCTTTCCCTTTAAAACAGCCTTTGCGTGAGCTATCAGTGTGTAACCTTGTATGGTAAAAACTATGTGTTATAGTAAATGCTAGACCTGAGCGTGGAGACTCTTCCAGAAATGTTACCGAGCGTTAAGTTGCTGTACTTATAGCAGGAACATTCTGGGTATATCCAGATTCTGCATTATTGTACCTGAAAGTAAATTGCGTGTAACTTACCCACATGACATGTTATCTCCTTAACTGTATGTATATTATTTGAAGGAATGTAGAAAATCAATGGAAGTTCCAAGACGTCTCTCATATTGAGCGTAATATGTGATTCTAGCAGAATAGCAGAGCAACTCCTGGGATGTGTTAGAGACACTTGACAAAAGTTTTGATTGATAGTGGTTCCATGTCCTCTGGACGCCGCTGATTGCTCAAACCAAGGAGCAGAAGTATCCAGCTTATTCTCAAATGGTGAGGAGTATAAAATATTAGGCCCCGATTCATGCAAATGGTGTTTTGTATACTAGTCCTGATGGAGGATCCCCTGGAGTAAGATGCACCAAATCCATAAGAGGCAAAGGGTTTCTAAATGAATATGACACATCTTTAGCTGCCTTGCGCCATCGTAAGAAAAGATGTCTTATCTTGGCCTGAAGTCTATTTCTGTTGTAATTTATCCCACATTTGGAGCCTAAATTATAATGAAGTTGTCTGTCCACACTCAGCCACGTACTCTCCTGCTAAGCTCACTATTCAAAAAGTTGGCAGGGTTGTTGTGAAGATGCTAAATGATAAACAAATTTTGTGATAAGCAATTTGCAAAAAAAATTACAAAAAAATTTGCAACATCATTTCAAATAATTTTGCACCAGGTTTCAGGTGCAGACTGTTTGATGAATCGGTTCTATAGAGATTAATTTTTGTACACTTTTTTACACTTTTGTAGTGGTACGCTTGGGCATAAAATGGACTCTTATTGCCACCAATCAAAACTTTGGACACGTTGCTGGAAAATGTCAAGAGTTTTTCAAAAGTTTAGTTACCCTTCAAGGTAAAGACTGAAGAAGATAGAGATATCGTTCTTTACATACACATTACATATACATTACACCGTTAGCGAGACTCAGGCATATATTACATATTAATGTCAATACAGTTTTTATTACATTTTGCATGCTTTCTATTGGTTATTGTCACTGACGGAAACTAACACAAGAGGGCCCCTGTGCAAGAACAATATATGGACCCTTTTCAGTACAATAGCTCATTATAATGCACAATTCCACCTAATTTGGAGATGGAAATGGTCTCGCTTACCTCTTGGGCCACTGTGCTACTGCATAGGTTGCACCCGTGATATGGCCACCCCTGATTATTGTACAGCCAGTCAGCTATGGGGGATGCAGAGGTTGTAGTCATAGCCAGCTTGGGTCCAGACTTTAAATAGAAATGGTTCCTGTGACACCTCAGGTCTCTCCCAAGTGAGTAGCATAGACAGGGGTCTAACAGCTAATCCTAAAAACTTGATTATTCTGACTTTATTGCAAGCATGCAAGCTCTGCTTAGCAAAGGATGCATGTTTCTTTTCAGTGGAAAGGAAAAACCACATCTAGACCAAATCTCTGACATGTGCCATTGTGTTAGAGTTTGGAGGGTTACATAAAAAAATGTTGCTAGCTGATCCTGCTAAAATTGCAGGGCTTGACCAAATTTTCTCTTTTGTTTATGGTCAACTCCTTTTATGATGAATGTTTACACAGTGTTATGACACTGTAGGTGCTTGTCCGTCAAGAAAAATTATAGTTTTTGCAGCAATCTACTGTGCCAATCATGAAATATCTACAACAGAATGTATATGCAAATCAGGTTGGAATAGCACAGGGAGTTTCTCACTGCACTCGGACAACTTCTTCAAATGAAACCAGACACAAAAAAACAAAAATATCCTAAAATAAAATAAATAAAAAAATGTTTGCAAAAAATGCATGAAGGTAGTAATAATTATAAAGGTATTTAGTAGGGTTGAGCATTCCGATACTGCAAATTTCGGGTATCGGCCGATATTGGCTGTATCGGAATTCCAATTCCGAGTTCCGATATTTTCGTCATATCGGATACCGGAATCGGGATGTCACTGTCACTGTCAGTGTCCGTCTGTCGGGTCTGTCAGGAGTCAGCGGCACTTACCTGGCAGAAGATCTCCGGCGGTCACGGCCTGGACTGCTTCATGGCCGCCATTATCTTCTCCCCGGCGGTCACATGCAGTTTCTCGCGATAACTGAAAGTGACTGCTGGGTAATCCCGGCCGTAAAGCAGTCAGTCCGATGACGTCACCGCCGGGGAAGCAGGTAATCAGCTGTGCTGCGTTGCAATGACAGGCTCTGCCTGTCATTGCGATGTAGCAGAGCTGGATCGTCGTGGGACTGTCGTTATGGACTGCGTCGGACAGGTGGTATACTGTTGTTTTGTTTTTTTTATTTTTTTACAGGAGATCTATGGCGTCGCAGGAATGAGAGAGTAATAAAAAAAATGAAAACTGTGTTGTCTCTTTTATTTCATTAAAAGACTTTTTTCTTGCTGTGTCTTTTTTTTACACATTTAAAAACTTTGGGATTAATAATGGATCGGTGTCTTATTGACGCCTCTCCATTATTAACCGGGCTTATTGTCACCGTGCAATCAACGGTGACATTAACCCCTTATTACCCCACTTGCCACCGCTACAGGGCAGTGGGAAGAGCCGGGTAAAGTGCCACAATTGGCACATCTTTTGATGCACCAAATGTGGGGCTGCTGTAGCCTGGTATTATCAGGCTGTTGAGGGCCAAAATCCATGGGCCTTGACAGTCTTTTAATACCAGGCCACAGCAGTCTGCATTTTACTTGGCTGGTTAACAAAAATAGGGGGACCCCTACGCCGTTTTTTTTTCGAGGGGATCCTCTATTTTTGTTAACCAGCCAAGCTAAGCAGACTGCTGTGGCCTGGCATTATCAGGCTTGCAAGGTCCATGGATATTGGATCCTTACCAGCCTGAAAAACCAGGCCTCAGCGGTCTGCTTCATCTGGCTGGTTAACAAAAATAGGGGGGACCCCACGCCATTTTTTTTCGAAGGGAACCCCTATTTTTGTTAATCAGTTCCCTCTGACGTCACTGATGGTGTCCCTGGCTGACCTGAAGTGAAAGTGGAAAGCAATCAATTAAGCTTTCCACTTCCTCTCCTGTCAGCCAGGAGAGGAGCTCATTCATTTGGGGGTTTACTGTGAGGCTGCAGCATTAGCTGCGGTCCCTGCAGTAAACATTAACCCTTTCTGAAGGATTACACCGTGGGACCTGACTGTGCATCGGATTGGTAAGAATAATTTTGCTTTATTATTTTATTTTTATTACAGGAAATGGTTTTAGCAGGTAAATAAAATATGGTCAAAAACTGTGTGATTATTTCATTAAACTTCTTTTTTATTAAAGTGTGTGTGTTTGATTTTTCTTTCATACAATAGGATTAATAATTGATAGTTGTCTAATTGACAGCTCTCAATTATTAACCTGGCTTAAAGTGACCTTTCAATTGCAAGGTCATTTTAACCCCTTATTAACCCATTCGCCACCGCTACAAGGCAATGGGAATAGACGGGCAAAGTGCCAGAAAGAGCAAATCTAATTAGAGATTTGCCCTTTCTGGGGTGTCTGGGGGCAGATGTTAAGTAGCCGGGGGGGGCAAAAAAAATGGTCCCTCTCTGGGCTATTATTATCTGCCCCCACTCACTGGCTTTGTCTGTCTGGTTGCGAAAATAGGGCGGGAGCCCACGCATTTTTTTTCAGCAATTTTACACCTCATATATATATATACATGTCATTGAATTTGTGACACATATATATATATATATATTTATATTTATAGTTCATACACTTCTACATAGTATAATAGCCGCTAATTCAATGGCCGGCTTTTGTGAAAATGCAGAACCCGACATGAAATGACACTTGGTGTACATAGGGTTAACCATGTCTTTTCATGTAGTTTGATATCTGATTTGCACAAACAATTACATGAGTGTAAGTGTGCAAAATTTCACACCTGTAGGGGTTAATTAAAGGTGTAAATTCGTAGCAAAAAAGTCCGTTTTTTTTACAACGAATTTACACCTTTAATTAACCCCTACAGGTGTGAAATTTTGCACACATAGACTGATGTAATTGTTTGTGCAAATCAGATAGCAAACGACATGAAAAGACATGGTTAACCCTATGTACACCAAGTGTCATTTCATGTCGGGTGCTTCTGTCTTTTCACAGAAGCCGGCTTTACCCGGCAATTGAATCAGAGGATATTTTACTATGTAGAAGTGTATAAACTATACATATATGTATATATATATGTCACAATGACATGTTATATATATATATATATAATATATTATATGTATTCTATGTGTGTATATTTAGTGTTTACAAGGAAAGAAAGAGGTTTTTTTAGTTGCGATATTTTGTTCCCATAGACTTACATGGGACTTCCGGTATCGGTATCGGGTATCGCCGATATTTTAATGGTATCGGCGATACCATTCCGATTCCGATACTTTTGGATATCGGAAAGTATCGCTCAACTCTAGTATTTAGTAAACATAATTTTGATCAAAAGAATGTACAAGCCATCCCGCCACGTCAAGGCAACCCTTGTGGGACAGCCCTAACTCTTGTATTAAAAACCTTTCCACTTGTCAAGTGACAAATGTGAACAAGGACAGAGAGACTGAACCCACCAGTTAAAGCATAGGCCAGACAGGATGGATTTCTCCATTAGTTTCACCACTAGAGCACTTCCAACCTGATTTGCATATCACTAGATTTTTCATATCGGCACATTGGATCTTCACAAAAAAGGTATCATTTTTATTTAGGGGTAGAGATGAGCGAATTTGTTCGGATTTTGTCCCCAAATCTGATTTTGACATATTCGGGCCATATTCGAACAATGTTCGTGCTGAATGTATGTCCTACGATCGGTTCCGAACATATTTGGTAATTTCTACTCCTATTGACTCTAATGACGTTCGGCAGTGTTCGACAAATATTGCAATAACAATATTCCATTCTGATCGTATTCGGAACCGAATCCGAACAAATTCGCTCATCTCTATTTAGGGGCAATCACATATACAGCTATACCACTGCTTACATATGTAAAAATATGCCGACAAGTCCTATTTTCATGTTGAACTGGACACATGATGTAATAGTGACTGCAGGGTAGATTAAAATGCTTTTTTATGTGAAAAATAGAAAAACAAAAAGTCAGCTCACCTGTTAGTTGTTACTGGACTCCGAGCACGGAAACTGTAGTGCAACAGGAAAAGCAATGGTGCAAGGTTTAATCCTTTAAGTGTTGCTGCCAGCTTATGATTGCTCAGCATCACACAGTGAAAAATGGTGCATTCCCCCAGTGACAACTGTCTGATAACACCCACTTGGAGTTAAGACAATTGTAACTTATTAGATGCCAAAAATTCGATGATAAGAAATACACTCCCCCAATGAAAATTATCTGATAACCTCCACTTAGGCCTGTTTCACACATCCGGCGGGCGCCTAAACGGCGCCCCCGGCATTTTACCGCAGCGCCGCATGTGAAAAGCTTTCACACTTCCGGCGCCCAAAATGCGTTTTTTTTGCCGGATGGTTTCTGATGCTTGGAGAGATAAGAAACCATCCGGCAAAAAAAAAAAACTTTACATGCAGCGTTTTTTCCGGACGCCGCAATGTACATTTGCGCCGCATCCGGACAAAACCGCATGCAACGCATTGACATGCGGCGCCATGCGGCGCTAATGCATGTCAATGCGAAAAAAGCCGCATGCGGCGCATCAGATTTTCAGATGCGGCGCTGCGGGAAAATGCCGGGGGCGCCGCAAGGGGAAAAACGGATGTGTGAAACAGGCCTTAGACTTAAAAAAAGTTAACTTATTAGGTGTTACATTTTTTGATTGCTAATATCAGTGCAAAATTAATTAAAAACAAAAATGTACTTCTTTCTGCAGCAACTGTTACATCATTTGTCCAGTTCAACATGAAAAACGTGGTAAAAGATCCTCTTTAAGACTAGCTACACACACTAGGTTTTACAAAAAAGAACATGTCTCAATCTTTGGAAAGGATTGGTGGCCATGCATGGACAGCTTTCTCCATTAATTTGCATGGAAGATCACAAAATTCACAGGCAAGCAAGATTAGCATTTAACTGGAGCTCCTATACGTTCACAGCATTCTGGTGTTACATGCCAAATTAACCCCTGTCCAGATAAAACCTTGCAGTAAGATAAGTGCTATTACCTTAAGCCCCTGTCACACTAAGCGAGATCGCTAGCGAGATCGCTGAAGCGTCATCGATTTTATGACGCAACAGCGACCTAGCCAGCGATCTCGCTATGTGTGACACGCAGCGACGATCAGCCCCTCTGCTGGGTATCGCTGATCGTCGTTGAATGTCCTGGACCATTTTTTCATCGTTGGTCTCCCGCTGGCCAGCGCGCATGCTGCGTGTGACAGCGGGAGACCAGCGATCAACGAGCTGGGAGCTGGTATCCAATGTACATATCGGGTAACTAAGCACCGCGCGGCACCTAGTTACCCGATATGTACCCTGGTTACCGGCTCCCAGCTTCTGCTGTAGAGCGCTGAGAGCCGGTATCTAGGGTACATATCGGGTAACTAGGTGCTGCGCGGTGCTTAGTTACCCGATGTGTACATTTGATACCGGCTCTCAGCGCTCTAGAGCAGAAGCTGAGAGCCGGTATCTAGGGTACATATCAGGTAACTAGGTGCTGCACGGTGCTTAGTTACCCGATGTATACATTTGATACCGGCTCTACAGCAGAAGCTGAGAGCCGGTATCTAGGGTACATATCGGGTAACTAGGTGCCGCGCGGTGCTTAGTTACCCGATGTGTACATTGGATACCAGAGTGCTCGCTGGTCCTGATCGCTGGTGAGTCTGCCCATGTGACAGCTCACCAGCGATCAGCTAGCGATGTCCCATCGCTCCCATCCACGTCGTATCGTTGGTGGGATCGTTGGGACCTTGAAGAGTGTGACGGGACCCTTAGAATGCAATTGTACTTTGATCTTATCACTTCATTGTTTTTTCACCGTCTCTGGTTGAAAAATGTGCAGATCTCTTTTTATCATACTCAGACACACAGCTTCTTTTGATGTGTAACTACTGAGAAGTGTGGTAGCTTCTTTACCTCAGTACAGCTTTGTGGAAGTCTAATATTTTTACTGATTGAAGTTTTTCTGGTTTAAGTAATAAAAGTCTATGAGTGTTTAGAACTTTAAGATTTATGTCAGTGATCTTCTCCTCAACTTACCTGACAAACATGAACCCTCAATAAGATGTTGAAAAATTACCGTATAGACTAGTGTAAAAGCCCAGATTTTCAGCACTTTTTTGTGCTGAAAACACCCCCCTTGGCTTATACACGAGTTATTTTCCAGAAACCCGGCGGGGGAGGGGGAGCGGCGGAGCCTCGGCAGGAGCCCAGTGACAGCTGGAGCCTGCGGCTAACAGAAGACATCACACTCACCCTCCTCATGCCGACCCTGCATCTCCGTCCCGGCGTGGCAGCTCTTCCTGTGGTGAGCGGTCACGTGGTACCGCTCATTAAGGTAATTAATATGCACGTTTCTCCCCTCCCATAGGCGTGGAGCTCATATTCATTACCTTAATGAGCGGTACCATGTGACCGCTCAGTGCAGGAAGAGATGCTGCGCCGTGACAACGGAGATGCAGGAACGGCGCTAGGAGGGTGAGTAGGAAGGGAGGGTGTGAGCCATGCAGGACTGCGGTAGCCGAGCCATGCGGAACCGGGGAGCCGAGCTATGCGGGACTGGGGAGCCGAGCTATGCGGGACTGGGGAGCCATGCATACAATGGGGGAGCCACACATACCAGGACAAAACGGGGAAGCCACATACCAGGACAGGACGGTGGAGCCACATACCAGGACAGAATGGGGGAGTCACACATACCAGGACAAAAAGGGGAAGCCACACATACTAGCACAAAATGGGGGAGCCACATAGCAGGACAGAACAGGGGAGCCACATACCAGGACAGGAAGGGGGGGAGCCACGCATACCAGTTTTCCGTGGCAAAATTAGGTGCCTCGGCTTATACTCGGGTCGGCTTATACTTGAGTATATACGGTAAGTAATTCTTTGTATGTCACTCAACACTGCTGATATCAAGGTGGGTATAATCTGACAGAAGTTATACCCTGGAGTATAAATTGGCTTAGGCCATAATATACCCAGGGTATAACAAAGCCTAGGCCAGTTTAACCCCGGGTATAGTATGCACTCAGGGTATAGTATGGCCTGTTACACCGGTATCCATCAAACATTAATAGCACATCCATAGGCTATGCTGTAAGTACTCAAGGTGGGAATTCAAATTTCTATCAACGAATTGGAGAATAAAGTCAAAGCCAATGACTTCTTCTAATCTTGACTTTACCGATAGGTTTGTATAAGTTGATGCAAGGTTTTCTGGATACAAAAAGATTAAATAGCCCGGAGAGTTCTTAGTGTGATATCTCAGAGAAGATAGAGGTACTATACGTAATTTATAATAAGCTACTTTCAAGGAAATCGTCATTACGCTTACATTTAGACTTAAATTGGTATGAATTAGTGATCTGTGAATTTTCAAGTCATCATGACATATTAGTAGGCTAATATCTATCTACAGGCTGGTTTAGGAAAATTCTATAGATCATTTGCAATATTTTCGCAGTAATCTTAATTCTTTCTCTGAAGAATGGAGCAGATGGGAGAGAGCTGACTGCATTATTTAAATGAAAACACTTTTTTTTCCTTTTTTTTAAAGAAACAATTAAACATATAGTTCTGTGTGATTGTATCTGTTTAATAAAATGCCTAAAGATTAAATGCGGAAGGGGGAAAAAAACCTCAATGCTTTTTAATTGGAAAAAGACATAAAAACACTTCTTATTGTACTTTACTTTTTAAATCTGGAGATAAAGGAACGGCAGAGATATCTTTTAATGTCTGTATTTAGATGAGGCTCAGTGATAAGACGGCTTTTAAATTAGAGAAAGCAGCTATCATAAACTAGGTCTGTGCTGCAGTATGGAAAGGCATTGACTACGCAGAGCTGTGAATGAGTATTTTCTTAGCCACTATTATGTGTCTCCTCTATTACAAAAGACTCACCTCAACTGTGCACAATTGCTGGAGAGATGGTCTTAGTTATGATGTGCTGCGGATTGCAAGACTGATACAGCCTAATCTAGTATGAAGGGCAAGAAGGCTGAGCTGATCTAGCACAAAAATATACAGACTAAAAATATCCGCTGTTTGCTTAGATCCACGAAAGAGGAAAAAAAGAAGAGCAAATCATAACAGACAATTATCTCATGTTATCAAGCCAAGTAAACAGGAATGGGGGTAAAGCATGATTTTCCCAGAGCTAGAACACTCCTGCCTCAAGTTAACCACTTGTTTTACAATGGGGGAAGTCAGCAACTTACAATCCCTTTTTGGTACAAGGGACTCCCCCAATATGAGCTGAACATCATTTCTAGGAGACCCAGCGATGAGCTGTCTTTTCCAGGTAAGCAAGGTAGTGTTTAATTTCCCTGCAGCGCCCCCGCAGAGAACAAGAAACATTACAGTCTCCAGTCAAAATACATTATCGCCGATCCACAAAATCCACAAAATAGGAGATAGAACTTTTATCGCTGTTAGAACGTGCATGGTCAACAGCTACTCCATTCAATGACTGGGGGGCTGCTGGCCACGGCGCTCGGCTTTGTTCGGCAGCTCCATAGAGAATGAATTGAGTTGTGGTTAGATATGTGCACTGGCAATCCATCCTAAAAAGGATAAAAGCGCATGACCAGGCATGAAAGTTCCCTGTTCTGGATCTAAATGGGATCACAGTGGTCGGTTACACGCCAATAAATGAGTTATCACTTGTCTTCTGGGTAGGTGATGACTTTTTTTTCACCTGCAACCCCTTTAATGTGGGTAAGGAAGACAGTATTCTCCTGTTTCCAGGTAACCACTTGTGTTATAAGGAGGGTTGTCTGATATTAACAATCCTTTTTTGGTAACATAGGGGCAGACATACCATTGGTGCAACCTGGAGGCCACACAAGGGGGCCCATTTTCCTCTATAAAGCAGGTGGAATTGTGCATTATGGCAATGTATTGGACTGCAAAGGGCCCGTATATTGTTCCTGGACAGGGGCCCTCTTCTATTGGTATCCACTGTTGGCCCTTAAGGTAAAGTGAACATAACTATGGGGCTGTCTACATAGTGCAGAGAATACCAGGTCCTCCAGAGACACTTTATTGACTATCTTTGCTCCAAATTATTGATTATTAAGATCTATGGGGGTGTCATGACTATGTTGCAAAGCAAACTATTATGTGGATGGTGATGGTCATGTCCTACTAGTTGTAGAAATACTATCTCTTAACATCTTGATTTTATTAGAAATTACCCTTATCAGAGGCATATGTTCCTGGGCTGTAGTGGAACTTACGGAAGAAGGCCCCTCTCTGCCATGCTCCCATTATAAGGGCTGAAGCAGACGACCAGATTTTTGGTCCGGCAAAATATTGGATCGCACTCGGACCAATGTTATTATATGGGGATGTGCACATGTCGATGCTTTCATCACACAGGGTCAGTCCAAGGAAAAAAATTGTGAAAAAAATCGGACTAGACTTGAATGACATCATACTCCAATTTTCATGGACTGACCAAATGGAAAAGATGGAGAACATTTTTTTCCCTTCCTAGAAAATGGGATCACGCTATGATCACACTCTTATCAAACTCTGATCTAAGTCTGATCATAGTGTAAAGGTTCGTCGGATGCAGTAGACAGTAGGAGACGGAAAAGGAGTTAACAGGAATTTACTTAGAAAATTGTGGGACACAAATGCAAAGAAACCTCCACGCAGGGAAGTGATTTGGCAACTAGAAAACTTCGCACTAAGCATAACAATAAGAGGAAAAATGAAGGTAAAGACTTATCTATTGGAGTTCTTGTTGGGGAGCGGTTGGAACAGCTCCCGACGGCGTCGCAATCCGTGAACAAAGTCACTGGCTCTGCTGTGTAGAAATGAGATGCTCTGTCTCCTGACTGTGCCGAAGTATCCGGATCCGTTGATGTTGAGTCCGTTGCTTTTGGGTCCGTTGAAGTGTGGGTACAGTTCCTTTTGCTGGCTCCTCCAGGAGTCAGCAGTACATTGGGAGCACAACGCCGTGCAGGCCGCAGGGGTGACGAGGCCTCGCACGGAGTCAAAAAGTTCAGGAAACAAAGGTTCTTCTGCTGCACTACCCGTTATGGGTCTGGATTGTGAAGGGGCACTCGGTGAAGGGATTGGCAGTCGAGAAGTCTGAAAAGGGCTGGCGTCAGTGGCGGTAGTCGAGGAGAGAGAGTCAACCTTCTTCCTGCTGTTTCGTCGCCTTCCCGCCAAGTCTCTCGCTTTCCTGCGCTCGGCCTCTTTTATATTGCCCCCGCCCTCTGCGGTCAGGTGCTCAGGCTTTCACCACCCAGACAAGTCACCCCCCTGCAACAGTGATGACGGCACCGATAGTTCTGGCCCCAGAGTGTTTCTCGTACTGGCAACACTGCTCCTGTTCATCTCCTTATCAAAGTGTGATTAGCATAATCTGACCAATTCTCTCAGATACTGAAAATACTGTGGTGGGACCCCAGCCTTATACTGATATCTTCACATGAAGCAGGAGGGACTTTTGGGCCACTTGAGGCGTCAGAGAACACAGTGCTCTGCTACCTTTACAACTATTACAGCTATACAAGCATATTATAGCTATATTTTTCTGCTTAATTCATATAACCTGCTTTAACATACTACTATGGGTGCTATTAGATACTATTATGTGTGGAGGAGGCTCAGATGGTGCAGTCTGTATTATTCAGACTGCATCTACATCAAACAGCAATGCTTGCAATGGCAACTGGGGGCTTTCTGAAGGCCCGTCACCAACATGTTGGTACTCCATTGGTACTCCCAGTCACAATCGCATTAAAGTATAAAGTGAAAAAAAAATCCAATATCAGGTATGATAATGTAGTATCCATGCATTGTTTTACATTTTCATGCTTACCATCCTGTACAATAATAAATTAGACATGAGTTACAGCATGGACTATCAGATCCTATTTGGATTATGAAAGTTGGAAGAATAAAATCTATTAAAAAAATGATTTCATGGTAACTACCTATTCACATTAATACTTATGGCATCCAGATGCCTAATGCAAGTGTGTGATAGATAGTCCAATCACTTTCTAATTAAACCCAACTGCGCTTCATATTAGAGAAAGTGCTATAAACATTATGGCATAATGTCTAGAAAATATTTAATACTTTCTATTATAGGTTTTCTGAGACTCTTCGCTGCAGTGGCCACATTTATCTATGTAAGGTCATTAAGGTAACAATAATGGGTTTTAAAGTCACTTAGTGTCAGCATGGAGACATTTCTTAGGCCAGTATCTCTTTACTTGGATCACCTGTTGAATTATTACAATGTATGATTCCTATATTGACCCATACAAGTGACATTGCTACCCGAGTTATCGTAAGCATCCAGCCACGGAGAAACATCTTCCAAACATCTATTACTTTCTTACTAAGTTCCCTACCAAATTTTTATAGAGATTTTCCAAACATACAGATTCAAAAAAAGCAAGGAGCCATGCAACAAAAAGACAAGTAAACAAAACTAGCAGAGAATAACTGCATTGTCCATATGGCCAACTCCACCACCCTGGTGGACGATTGGATACTACTCAATAGAACATAGTAAGTATATGGACATCTTGCTATGGTGATTCCAACACTTTCTTTCCCTTTTGTCATCCCTCTTTACGAGCAGTCCGAAATTGTGAGGTCCCAATATAAAATAGACTGATTGGCATTGCAGAGCACATATTCAGATAGCAACATTACACAACTTTCTCAAACTATCAATCTATAAGTAGCGCACTGACCCTACCACAAGGCCGAGAAGCCTCTTTAAAGAAGTGCTCCCATCAAAAATGTTATCCTTTTAATATATTCCAGTCATCATATTATATAGCTCTTTGTACTTACAATTGCTCATTTTGCTTTCCTACCCAGTTAATTCTTCTCAGTTAATAAAACAAAAAAAACATATGTCCAATAAATTAAAATAATTGTTATAAAAAATAGAACACATTTTAAAATGTATTTTAGTGGACCTTTGTGATCATAAAAAAATGAAAAAAGTCCTGAAATTTACTTAAAATTAAACAATAATTGGATGTATTATAAAAAAAATAACAAAAATTATTTCAGTATCCGAGGAAGAAAAATTGTACAGCTTATTATACCACATGTACGAAAAAAATTAAAAATGTACCTGATCAGAATGGGAGTAAATGGCCTGGTCTTGAACTAGTTAAGGCATAGAAAGCTCAATTGAAAGCAATTATTTTTTCCAATTATCTTTGACTATTAACTCAAAGAAGCCTGCTCTGTTGTCATATATCAGCATGATATTTGGGGATTCACTGACATTAACCCAACAGCACACTTCTGAATTACTACATTGCTCTACATTGAAAGCAAAACACCAAGAAGGAAAAATCATGGAATTATAGAAATCATGGCATCAATAGACAAGGTAATGATATGCAAATGGGGAAGAAATGGAAAATTTTCAAAAATATCTTGACTTATTCAGAATCGAGTATGAGTATCAAGCTGAGGAATCCCCACACTTACAAGCCTTGGTTGCTATCAATGTGGTTTTTAATGGTGTCTTACGGAAGGCCATTTCTCTAAAGTGTTCTGGGAGCTATTTTTAACACAACAACACCAGTTTGCATGTTATTTGTGCTACTGTGACCAGTTTAAACGTGTTACTATGGCATGCAGCATTACCGAAGTTGTCTCTCATCGAACACATCTGGGATGGCATTGGTCGCAAATTGTATATGGAGCTGCCAGCAGTGACTCTTGATGATTTCTCAGTGCAAGTGCATTCAGCATGGCAGAACATTCCTCAGATATACAGTAACAAATTAACTGATAGCAGCCGACACATGTTCATGCCTGTATTTCTGCACCGAGGGCTCATACTCTATCCAGAATAAATTGAGATGTTTAGAAAATTTCCAGTATCTGGCAGCTCAGCTCCAATCGCTGCTGTTAAATATTGCTGTCAATCCCTAACAGCTACATTTATGCAGTGTGCTCCTGCCTGGGCATCAATTTTGGATGTTCATTGCTTCCCCTGGCTCAATTGTGGGATACTGGTAGGATCCCACAACAGCTGGAAACCTCCTGAAAGCCCCCCATTGCTACTATGTAGAAGGCGGTTATTAGGAAAACATACTGCAACATCCTGCAGTACCATAGTAGTGCGATCGCATGTTCAAGTCAATAATTGAATCACCCCCTTTTCCCCAGTTAAAAATAAAGAAATAAAAAAAATGCATATATTTGATATTGTCTTGTCCATTAAATTTGGATCTATAAAAATATAAAATTGTTTAACATGTATGAGAAATCCATAAATGGAAGAACATTGAAATTCCAAAATTGCTGTTTTTGACCTCTACACTCGCAAAAAATGCAATAAGAAGTGATAAAAACGTATTATGTTCTCCAAAATGTAGAAATAAGATTTATCACCTGGCTCGCAAAAAACAATACTTTAACAAGTGGCAGAAAATGAGACACAAACTAATTTTATATTTAGAAAGTTCAAAGTTGTTAAAATAGTCAGGACACTAAAAGCATGATATAATCAGGAGACTAGCAGTCAGCCTGGACATTGGTGTCCATATGCGGACCGTGATATATGCCGGTCTGAACCTGGTCTAACCTTTCCTAGAAGCACTGTTCCAATGGCCTGATTGCACATTCATATATGGTGCGTCGCAGGGGCGGACACAGACTGTAGTGGGCCCCTGTGCAAGAAATTTTTCGGGCCCCCCCCCCCGCACTTTATAGGGCAACAAAGTTATGTAATCATATAGATTGTAATATTTATTTAGAACCCAACTATCAAATCTAAATAGTAAAGTTGTTTAATATGATCATAAAAACTAATAGGGAGATAGATGATACCTACCTGCCCATTCTACCTACCATGCTACCCCCCATTCATGTGCAGCCTGGCCATGCTTCAGTGAGTTCTCCCCAGGACAGAGCCCCCCAAAATCATGGCTGCCATGCTTCTTCATTTCTCCCCCAGGAGCCCCCCAAAATCATGCCTGCCTCATTCCCAGTCCCTCAGTCCTGCTCAGCTCTGGTAATCTTACCTGGAGCAGGCAGGGCAGGCCAGACCAAGAGGATCCATCCACACTGTCCTGTGTCCGCACTCCACAGCATTTAGGGCACGGGCCAGCACACAGTGACCGTCACTAAACAGTCAAACACTGATGCTGGCGATGCGGCTGCAGCCACTGACTGTGCGGCCGGCGCCACACGCACACAGCGACAGTCTGTCTCCTCTCCTCCTCTGCTCCCCCACAGCGGCAGCACAGCACAGCACTGACGCTGCTGCTGATCTCATCTCAATCTCATCTCACCTCAGGGCTGGCCCCTCTGCACCGGCGCGCCGCACTCGCACTCTCAGGACCCGCTCCCGACGCCTCCCGCAGCGCTGCTCTTCTCCTTGTGCC
Organism: Oophaga sylvatica; assembly: GCA_033576555.1. NCBI lineage: Eukaryota > Metazoa > Chordata > Amphibia > Anura > Dendrobatidae > Oophaga > Oophaga sylvatica. Next base: position 55,823,642 of record JARQOD010000001.1, read on the forward strand.
TCGGCTGCGTAGTGCACCCAGGGCCGGCTCCAGGTTTTTATGGGCCCCGGGCGAAAGAGCCTCAGTGGGCCCCTTTAACACAGACCACGATTCATGATGCACAGATACGGCAGAGAAATATGGGTATAGCACAACGTCAAACACTTCACTTCTTCCATTACATGACTGATATCTATTGTAAATTGTACAATAGCTCAAAAACCGCCAAATCCTCACAGCGCACAGTACAGACTGGACAGTACAGTCCTCCATACAATATTATGGGCACCACAGTCTCCCCCTCATCACCCATATAATACCCCATGCAGGATGTCACCCCCCATATAATGCTCCATACAGAATACTGGACCCAAAATAATGCTCCATACAGAATACTGGACCCAATATAATGCTCCATACAGGATACTGGTCCCCATATAATGCTCCATACAAAATATGGAGCTCTCCTCTGCGCTGTACTGCGTTCTGCACTGTTACGACTCAGGAAAGGGCGCTGTGGAAAGACTCCCCATTATCATCATGATTTCCTCCCCATCATTATCATTGCCTCCTTATCATCATCATTGCCTCCCCATTATCATCAATGCCTGCCCATCATCATCATCTCCTCCCCATCATCATCAATGCCTGCCCATCATCATTATCTCCTCCCCATCATCAATGCCTGCCCATTATCATCATGGCCTCCCCATCATCATCATCTCCTCCCCATCATCAATGCCTGCCCATTATCATCATGGCCTCCCCATCATCATCATGGCCTCCCCATTATCATCAATGCCTGCCCATCATCATCACCTCCCCATCATAATTATCGCCTCCCCATCATCATCAATGCCTCCCCATTATCATCAATGCCTCCCCATTATCATCAATGCCTGCCCATCATCATCATCGCTTCCCCATCATCATTATCGGCTACCCATCATCATCAATGCCTCCCCATTATCATCAATGCCTGCCCATCATCATCTTCTCCCCATCATCAATGCCTGCCCATTATCATCAATGCCTGCCCATTATCATCATCTTCTCCCATCATCAATGCCTGGCCTTTATCATCAATGCCTCCCCATTATCAGCAATGCCTGCCCATCATCACACACAGACAGCACTACAGCACACAAGCACTCTCTCACATACATACACACACACATACACACACACACACACACACAAGCACCGCACTACATACACACAGACACACACAGAGACACAGACACACACGTCTCACCTGTTCAGCGTCCGCGCTCTCTGCCACAGCCGGCCGCTGAATGATGACGTCATTCAGCGGCACTGCTGTGAGAGGAAGCGCCGGCGCCCCCTGGAGCCCGGAGCTGCGGCAGCGGAGGCACGGGAGAGGTAAGTATTGTGCCAGCTGATGCCGGGGCCCTGAGCAAGCGGGGGGGACCCAGTGGCAGCGCTGACACCGCTCTCCTCCGCTAACGGCCGCGGGGGTGCCAGACGGCGAGTGGGCCCCCCCGCCTGCTCAGGGCCCCCCCGCCTGCTCAGGGCCCCGGCACTTGCCCGGGTGTGCCGGGTGCTGACGCCGGCCCTAAGTGCACCACATGGCTAATTTGAATAGGTAAATAATTAGCCATGCGGTGCTGGAGGCTGGAGGGGCCCCCTCTCCCCTGGGGCCCCCGTTCAATGAACGGGCTGCACGGGCGGTAGGTCCGCCCCTGGTGCGTCGTACCAAGACAAAACTGACTGTACCTGGACCTAAAGTAGTCAGTGGCTAAGCTCACATGAACGATATGCGACAAGGACACCAGGGTCGTGTGGAAAAAAAATGCACTATATATTATTGGATTTTGTCTTAAGGATGAGAGTCCTATGAATTGAATTATGCAAAATGACACACACTGTCGCATTTTGCTTCCACTTCCTATTGACAGAACAGGGCTAATCCAGAAAACATTTGTGTGAGAGTAGTTTTGACTATGGTGGCACTGAACCGAGGCACATAAGGTTCATACAAGTCTGCAATACACAATAACTCTACAGATACAGTGTGGGATCATACTTCTTCATGTTTATGTCCTGTATTCACTTTCGACGTGTGAGCAGTTTATTTCAACTAAGAAGATTTTTCAACCATTTACTCCTGAATTCCTCAAACTCTACTTGTTGTGTCATCCGAGTTCCTCCCTTGCAACATTTGATAATTCCATACAAATTCATACGCCATGACCATGTTTTTTTGAGCAGCGGACAGAAAAACAACAGAGAGAGAGCCTTCATGTGCAATCGAACCTGCCCACAAACAGGCACGTCATCTCTGCTGAGCATCTGTGCATGAAAGCTAGTCCTGGAGAAGTAAACGCTGATCAGGTTCAAGTTTAAAAGACCCGGGCGCCGGGCATAGTAACAATACGGTTAATTAACAAATTAAATGATATATCTGTAATTATATAAAGCTGAGTGGTATGCCCCACCCACTCCGCATACCCACACCTAATATCGTGGACTACACCCCAATACCCCATCATCCTGTCACGAGGCCAACTCGTACCCCTACCATCCCACATCATCCTGTCAGCCTCGGCAGACCAGAGCACTGATGGAATGTCTAACTTCCATACCGGATCCTTAAAAGGCCTGTATCAAACCATGCGCTGATGGATTTGCCCCTCATTCCATACTGGATCCCTTTAATAGAAGCCTGGGTGAGAATCAGAGTGTGGGAATTTACCCTAACTTCCATATCGTGAGATCCCTTTAAAGAGGCCTGTGGTCAGTACCATAGCGCAGAGTGATTTGGGCCCTGACTGGTACCGGGACCCCTTTAAGAGCCCTGGTGTCGGAACCAAAGCGCTAGTGAACTGTCCTAACTCTATACTGGGGAATCCCTTAAGAGAGGCCTGGGGTCAGAACCACAGCGCTGAGTGGAATTGCCCTAACTTCCATACCGGAGATCCCTTTAAGAGAGGCCTGTGGTCAGTACCAAAGCGCAGGATGGATTTGCCCTAACTTCCATACCAATGATCCTTTTAAGAGGGAAGATGTGCCTATGGGATGGAGGATGTGTGATGGGGATATGGGAACGAGGGGGATTCATTTCTGTCATGTGCTCTCTGCTCCTTTCTGGGGGCAGACAATGGCTGGAGCTTATGTTCCCGGGATGCTACATTTCTCCCACCCAGTCTCTGTCTGCTGAGGTGTTGTCGTGGAGTGAGAAAACTGTTGCTCAAAGCAACCAATCATAGCTCAGCTTCTTTTAAATAGCTCTGGTGAAATGAAAGATGCTTAGTGATTGGTTGCAAGGAAAACTGTTGCTCATAGCAACCAATCACAGCTCAGCTTCTTTTAAACAGCTCTGGTGAAATGAAAGATGCTTCGTGATTGGTTGGTGATACACACACACACACATCCAATTTTATATATATAGATCACAAGTTTGTAACCAAGTTGCTTCAAGTAGAACCAGAAAAGTCATATGATGGAAAATTACAGGTGCAATATATAATAAAAGTTCATAACACTCGGAACGCTCAAAATAATGTAACTGCAGAAACTTGGGGGTCTTCAAAATGTTGACTTTAGTTTGCACCTATGGTGTCATAAGCCAAACTCTCCTCTTCCCTAAACCACACATGCAGTTACAGTATCGAGATAGTTTTCTACATCATGATATAAATATATGAAGGGACTGTACAGATATTTTTCTAATGAACTTTTTACACCTAGGCCTGTGACAGTGACATGGAGGCATCCTCCACGTCTAGAGGAAAGAAGGTTTAATCATAATCAGAGACGGCTTCTTTACTTTAAGAGCAGTAAGACTGTGGATTATTTACTGTAAAGCAGTGAGATTATGGAACTCTGCCACATGAGGTTGTAATAGTTGATTCACTAAAAAAGTGCAAAAAGAGCCTGGATACCTGTGAGTCAGAGATCGGGGTGATATGCGAGGGTCGCTATGTGTCCCCCAGGATGCGCAAAGAAGCATATTGAGGCTGCGGGAGTGCATTGCAGTCACAGGCATAGCTGTGATTGCAATGCAGAATAAAATTGGTGTTGGTCTTGGGAAAGCTCTATGTCCAAAGCAGATTTGGGAAAACCTGCCATGGGCATTTATTTTTGAAACGGACTACAGGAAGGTAGTGGAGCAGTCCATTTCCTCCCCCGTCCGGGTTTTCCATGTGGCCTACGGCCACAGGTTGATTGTTAGAACCCCTGCAGCAGAGGTTGGGTGTGTCAGTGTGGAGTTTGCAAGGTGCAGAGCAGATGGCTCTGCAAAAGCTTAGCCTGTATGAGGGAACACAGAGCCAAGCGGTGCGAACTCCTGGCACTGGTGCAGTCGTCTGCATTTACAGACTGTCTTGTTTCCCAGCTGTGATCCGGAGGATACCGTTCGTTTTGTTTGTAAGTTTTAGACATTAAAACTACATCTACTTTGAACTTTCCTGGGTCACTGCCTCATCACTGCACAGTGAGGACACCGCTGCACTACAATACCTTTGTTGAGAAATATATTATAGATACTAGATTCTGTAATGGGACGTTGATCGAAGGAATTAGTCTGATTGCCGCATGTGGAGTCTGGAAATAATTTTCCATTCCCCCTAACATGGGGCAATTACCATCTGCCCCATGGCGTTTTTGTCTTCTTTGAATCAACATGTTAGGTTATATGTTGCACTTAAAACTATGAAACTATGATATAGTTAACATGGTTTATCATATAGAAGATGGCTTCTTTCACTTGGTATTGGTGCTGTGTGGTGGCCATTGTTGATGTGGTTTTGTGCTGGTGGGGCGGTGCGGTCTGGAGTCATACGGACTCAATCTTGCAGGATGGGCGCTGTGAGGCACCAGGCCACCCGCTCTGTATGTGCATTGTCATGGCGACGGTGGTTACCACACACTGCCGCTCCTTTAAGGCAGTAAATGTTTGGACCCACTGAGAGGTTCTCCATGACGTGGCAGTGGGCTTCATATAGTCTGATCATAATGTTAAACTAAGAACCTCATGTTCAGTAATGCAAATTTTTGCCTGGCGGCATTAGATCAGTGTATGATTTTGAATATACAGTCCATGGTCTTTTTTCAGCGTAACATATTGATGACCTATCCACTGGAATGATCATCAATATGAGTTCAGTGCTACATCTTTACCGCTCAGCTGATTTTTACTCCGGTTGTAGCCAGGTGTAAAAAACGCTAAAGCTGTAGAAGAACAAAGCTTAGCAGCCTCAAATGCAAAGTTACAACAATGGAGTAATGTTGAAGGCAGTGCTCCAACGCTACATATGGACGCACATCATAAACATCTCCTGATGGAATATCACAAAATCATCGTTTTTTTTTAATTCTGTTCATCTTGGCCACGCACCTGGGAATCTGGAAATCCAAGAGGAAAGGTAAGGAGGAGACATCTGTACTTTAAGTTAAATGGTTTTATTTCAGAATTCTTCTATTCTATTTTCTATGCACATATAGAATCCATATAGATTGTAATTCAGGGCGACTCAATATCTTACTTCAGATGTATTGGTTAATTCATATTATTTCATTCGACACCAGCAGATACGAAGCCTTAAGAATTCCGGCATCAGTATCATAAATGGGGTTATACCAATTTTGGAAGTAATCTCCCCGTAGGACCAGTAGGACCGTTACTGATCCAAAGAATGGGGCTCTTTAAAGCCTAGTCTGAGTGGAGCAAAAGATCAATCATGAACACTTCTTGAAAGTAACAAAGATAGTCCCATAGAGAATAAATGGATGACCATGCACAAGCTTGATCTCCTCTCTATTCAAGGCTCTCCAGAGCCGTCGGCATGAGTGGAGGTTCCAGAAATTGGAGATGTTATCCCATATCCTAGAGATAGAGGATAACATCGAAACTTCTAAACCTGAAACATAGCCTTTTGACGAAAGGCTACTGGCATAATGCACACATTCTGGCATGTGCTGGGCCTGAGGGAGTTTGGGTAGCATATCATGGCACACATTAGTGTGCTTTGACACTGTCATTTATTGTCTGTCAGCCCCTGCACTGGGCATGACTCAATGAATAATTTTGGAGAGTTCCTTCAAGAAAGCGCTTTCATCACATTGAGTCTTAACCTTCCTTTGTCCTAAACTAAAACATAAGAAAATAATCTGCTCTTTTAATACCCACCTGACAACTCACCTATCATTTCAGTCGCAACACCTTCTCATCTCCCTCAATTTTCATTACCGCAGGGATCAGAATAATAGATGTATTAACGATCCTTTATTTATTACACCTGGCTGAGTTTATTGCACCTTAAGCACCTCATCCTGACTTCTTCATGGCATATGATATAAAACTGCTAATGCATATGCTAAATAGAAGTGAAAAGAGAAGCAGTATATTTTGTGAGATCACCGAAATCATCTATAACCTGCCCAAATACACACAGATGTTCCCTTCTCGCTCGGAGGGAAAGCCTGTATGTCCTTTAAATTCATTTTCCATCAAATCATCACTTTTGTGTACTCTCTGATTTTTTTTTCGTTGACTAATAAACATCAGATAGTTGGCTGAAGACATGGTATTTTGAGTGCTTACATTGCTGCGTCTCACGGAACTATTAGTGTGACTAATTACAATTGATACCTTCACTGGTTTGCTAATGTGATAAGGGAATAAATAAACACACCATAAATAGTACATAAGCTGGAATGCAGAAGAGCCACCGAGGCGGCGTTACCCTTGTCATAGTCATAACGGCAGACCTTTTATATCGACAGTTTTCTAACTTACACTAAAAGGAACTATAAAAGAAAATAAACATTAAACAGGATGTGTCATCCAACAGATTATTTGTGAATCAAGTTGAACCAATGTCAATTTATTGCTTTAAAGTCACCTCCAAATGGGATGGACTTCTGCTAGACTCTTGGAGACAATTATTGTATCAGAACCTAGGTTCACCAGATGATCATCTAGCACCTGGGCTGGACTATTTCTCATGATTCTTTCATTTTAAAGCTGGGATATATGACAGAGAAGAAGAAAAGAACAGTGCTTCAAAGACAGAAATGTATCAACCCAGGTGAATGAGGAAAATGCACCAAGTTGTGCTGCCTGCACAATAGTTTGAAAGAATCTTTGAGCCTATTAAAATTGATAGAGAGGAAGGATCCCGGTAGAAAATATGAAACATTACCAGTAGGCTTCTTTCAGATTTTGCTTCATACCATCACACCACTAACCTTTAGGAGGTCGTGGTGCTCGAAAAAAATACTTTCATAACCAATTGAAAGTTGACTCTATGGCACACCTGCCTATGGTCATTACAGGATTAAGTTGAAAAATCAGTCACTGGGCAACATTGAGCAGTTCTGTTTAGCATTCTAGGACTTGTGTTACCATCCATCCAAAAAAAGGCTGCACTCAAGCATACTAAAGCATGACAACATAGAATATATGAAATTTTGAATAGCAATATGGCTTTGGAATATAAGGAAAAATTTGAGACGCTTAGTATAAACGTTTGGCCAAACATTTTAAAGCTCAACAACCATCGTCAAGGTGGTCTCAATTCTGTTGAGTCCCTAACCTAATGTGAACATACCTCTATTAGGCTGATATCTGAATTTCTGGGCGAATATGCACCTCTGTCAGTAATGCCTGCATATATGGGTAAAGTAGGGAGCCGGTGTAATTAAAATCACCACCTGGTGGGAGCGGAGTGCTCGGTCAGCAAGCTAACATTCAAAAGACAAAAAACCTGACTGGCACTTCCAGACTAATGTGAACTAGGTGCAAACCAAAGGGAGCTACCCTCATGTAAAACATCCAAAAAAAAGGCTGCACTCAAGCATACTAAAGCATGACAACATAGAATATATGAAATTTTGAATAGCAATATGGCTTTGGAATATAAGGAAAAATTTGAGACGCTTAGTATAAACGTTTGGCCAAACATTTTAAAGCTCAACAACCATCGTCAAGGTGGTCTCAATTCTGTTGAGTCCCTAACCTAATGTGAACATACCTCTATTAGGCTGATATCTGAATTTCTGGGCGAATATGCACCTCTGTCAGTAATGCCTGCATATATGGGTAAAGTAGGGAGCCGGTGTAATTAAAATCACCACCTGGTGGGAGCGGAGTGCTCGGTCAGCAAGCTAACATTCAAAAGACAAAAAACCTGACTGGCACTTCCAGACTAATGTGAACTAGGTGCAAACCAAAGGGAGCTACCCTCATGTAAAACATCCAAAAAAAGGCTGCACTCAAGCATACTAAAGCATGACAACATAGAATATATGAAATTTTGAATAGCAATATGGCTTTGGAATATAAGGAAAAATTTGAGACGCTTAGTATAAACGTTTGGCCAAACATTTTAAAGCTCAACAACCATCGTCAAGGTGGTCTCAATTCTGTTGAGTCCCTAACCTAATGTGAACATACCTCTATTAGGCTGATATCTGAATTTCTGGGCGAATATGCACCTCTGTCAGTAATGCCTGCATATATGGGTAAAGTAGGAGCCGGTGTAATTAAAATCACCACCTGGTGGGAGCGGAGTGCTCGGTCAGCAAGCTAACATTCAAAGACAAAAAACCTGACTGGCACTTCCAGACTAATGTGAACTAGGTGCAAACCAAAGGAGCTACCCTCATGTAAAACATCCAAAAAAAGGCTGCACTCAAGCATACTAAAGCATGACAACATAGAATATATGAAATTTTGAATAGCAATATGGCTTTGGAATATAAGGAAAAATTTGAGACGCTTAGTATAAACGTTTGGCCAAACATTTTAAAGCTCAACAACCATCGTCAAGGTGGCCCTCAATTCTGTTGAGTCCCTAACCTAATGTGAACATACCTCTATTAGGCTGATATCTGAATTTCTGGGCGAATATGCACCTCTGTCAGTAATGCCTGCATATATGGGTAAAGTAGGGAGCCGGTGTAATTAAAATCACCACCTGGTGGGAGCGGAGTGCTCGGTCAGCAAGCTAACATTCAAAAGACAAAAAACCTGACTGGCACTTCCAGACTAATGTGAACTAGGTGCAAACCAAAGGGAGCTACCCTCATGTAAAACATCCAAAAAAAGGTTGACTCAAGCATACTAAAGCATGACAACATAGAATATATGAAATTTTGAATAGCAATATGGCTTTGGAATATAAGGAAAAATTTGAGACGCTTAGTATAAACGTTTGGCCAAACATTTTAAAGCTCAACAACCATCGTCAAGGTGGTCTCAATTCTGTTGAGTCCCTAACCTAATGTGAACATACCTCTATTAGGCTGATATCTGAATTTCTGGGCGAATATGCACCTCTGTCAGTAATGCCTGCATATATGGGTAAAGTAGGGAGTTGGTGTAATTAAAATCACCACCTGGTGGGAGCGGAGTGCTCGGTCAGCAAGCTAACATTCAAAAGACAAGAAACCTGACTGGCACTTCCAGACTAATGTGAACTAGTGCAAACCAAAGGGAGCTACCCTCATGTAAAACATCCAAAAAAAGGCTGCACTCAAGCATACTAAAGCATGACAACATAGAATATATGAAATTTTGAATAGCAATATGGCTTTGGAATATAAGGAAAAATTTGAGACGCTTAGTATAAACGTTTGGCCAAACATTTTAAAGCTCAACAACCATCGTCAAGGTGGTCTCAATTCTGTTGAGTCCCTAACCTAATGTGAACATACCTCTATTAGGCTGATATCTGAATTTTGGGCGAATATGCACCTCTGTCAGTAATGCCTGCATATATGGTAAAGTAGGGAGCCGGTGTAATTAAAATCACCACCTGGTGGGAGCGGAGTGCTCGGTCAGCAAGCTAACATTCAAAAGACAAAAAACCTGACTGGCACTTCCAGACTAATGTGAACTAGGTGCAAACCAAAGGGAGCTACCCTCATGTAAAACATCCAAAAAAAGGCTGCACTCAAGCATACTAAAGCATGACAACATAGAATATATGAAATTTTGAATAGCAATATGGCTTTGGAATATAAGGAAAAATTTGAGACGCTTAGTATAAACGTTTGGCCAAACATTTTAAAGCTCAACAACCATCGTCAAGGTGGTCTCAATTCTGTTGAGTCCCTAACCTAATGTGAACATACCTCTATTAGGCTGATATCTGAATTTCTGGGCGAATATGCACCTCTGTCAGTAATGCCTGCATATATGGGTAAAGTAGGGAGCCGGTGTAATTAAAATCACCACCTGGTGGGAGCGGAGTGCTCGGTCAGCAAGCTAACATTCAAAAGACAAAAAACCTGACTGGCACTTCCAGACTAATGTGAACTAGGTGCAAACCAAAGGGAGCTACCCTCATGTAAAACATCCAAAAAAAGGCTGCACTCAAGCATACTAAAGCATGACAACATAGAATATATGAAATTTTGAATAGCAATATGGCTTTGGAATATAAGGAAAAATTTGAGACGCTTAGTATAAACGTTTGGCCAAACATTTTAAAGCTCAACAACCATCGTCAAGGTGGTCTCAATTCTGTTGAGTCCCTAACCTAATGTGAACATACCTCTATTAGGCTGATATCTGAATTTCTGGGCGAATATGCACCTCTGTCAGTAATGCCTGCATATATGGGTAAAGTAGGGAGCCGGTGTAATTAAAATCACCACCTGGTGGGAGCGGAGTGCTCGGTCAGCAAGCTAACATTCAAAAGACAAAAAACCTGACTGGCACTTCCAGACTAATGTGAACTAGGTGCAAACCAAAGGGAGCTACCCTCATGTAAAACATCCAAAAAAAGGCTGCACTCAAGCATACTAAAGCATGACAACATAGAATATATGAAATTTTGAATAGCAATATGGCTTTGGAATATAAGGAAAAATTTGAGACGCTTAGTATAAACGTTTGGCCAAACATTTTAAAGCTCAACAACCATCGTCAAGGTGGTCTCAATTCTGTTGAGTCCCTAACCTAATGTGAACATACCTCTATTAGGCTGATATCTGAATTTCTGGGCGAATATGCACCTCTGTCAGTAATGCCTGCATATATGGGTAAAGTAGGGAGCCGGTGTAATTAAAATCACCACCTGGTGGGAGCGGAGTGCTCGGTCAGCAAGCTAACATTCAAAAGACAAAAAACCTGACTGGCACTTCCAGACTAATGTGAACTAGGTGCAAACCAAAGGGAGCTACCCTCATGTAAAACATCCAAAAAAAGGCTGCACTCAAGCATACTAAAGCATGACAACATAGAATATATGAAATTTTGAATAGCAATATGGCTTTGGAATATAAGGAAAAATTTGAGACGCTTAGTATAAACGTTTGGCCAAACATTTTAAAGCTCAACAACCATCGTCAAGGTGGTCTCAATTCTGTTGAGTCCCTAACCTAATGTGAACATACCTCTATTAGGCTGATATCTGAATTTCTGGGCGAATATGCACCTCTGTCAGTAATGCCTGCATATATGGGTAAAGTAGGGAGCCGGTGTAATTAAAATCACCACCTGGTGGGAGCGGAGTGCTCGGTCAGCAAGCTAACATTCAAAAGACAAAAAACCTGACTGGCACTTCCAGACTAATGTGAACTAGGTGCAAACCAAAGGGAGCTACCCTCATGTAAAACATCCAAAAAAGGCTGCACTCAAGCATACTAAAGCATGACAACATAGAATATATGAAATTTTGAATAGCAATATGGCTTTGGAATATAAGGAAAAATTTGAGACGCTTAGTATAAACGTTTGGCCAAACATTTTAAAGCTCAACAACCATCGTCAAGGTGGTCTCAATTCTGTTGAGTCCCTAACCTAATGTGAACATACCTCTATTAGGCTGATATCTGAATTTCTGGGCGAATATGCACCTCTGTCAGTAATGCCTGCATATATGGGTAAAGTAGGAGCCGGTGTAATTAAAATCACCACCTGGTGGGAGCGGAGTGCTCGGTCAGCAAGCTAACATTCAAAAGACAAAAAACCTGACTGGCACTTCCAGACTAATGTGAACTAGGTGCAAACCAAAGGGAGCTACCCTCATGTAAAACATCCAAAAAAAGGCTGCACTCAAGCATACTAAAGCATGACAACATAGAATATATGAAATTTTGAATAGCAATATGGCTTTGGAATATAAGGAAAAATTTGAGACGCTTAGTATAAACGTTTGGCCAAACATTTTAAAGCTCAACAACCATCGTCAAGGTGGTCTCAATTCTGTTGAGTCCCTAACCTAATGTGAACATACCTCTATTAGGCTGATATCTGAATTTCTGGGCGAATATGCACCTCTGTCAGTAATGCCTGCATATATGGGTAAAGTAGGGAGCCGGTGTAATTAAAATCACCACCTGGTGGGAGCGGAGTGCTCGGTCAGCAAGCTAACATTCAAAAGACAAAAAACCTGACTGGCACTTCCAGACTAATGTGAACTAGGTGCAAACCAAAGGGAGCTACCCTCATGTAAAACATCCAAAAAAAGGTGACTCAAGCATACTAAAGCATGACAACATAGAATATATGAAATTTTGAATAGCAATATGGCTTTGGAATATAAGGAAAAATTTGAGACGCTTAGTATAAACGTTTGGCCAAACATTTTAAAGCTCAACAACCATCGTCAAGGTGGTCTCAATTCTGTTGAGTCCCTAACCTAATGTGAACATACCTCTATTAGGCTGATATCTGAATTTCTGGGCGAATATGCACCTCTGTCAGTAATGCCTGCATATATGGGTAAAGTAGGGAGTTGGTGTAATTAAAATCACCACCTGGTGGGAGCGGAGTGCTCGGTCAGCAAGCTAACATTCAAAAGACAAAAAACCTGACTGGCACTTCCAGACTAATGTGAACTAGGTGCAAACCAAAGGGAGCTACCCTCATGTAAAACATCCAAAAAAAGGCTGCACTCAAGCATACTAAAGCAATATGGCTTTGGAATATAAGGAAAAATTTGAGACGCTTAGTATAAACGTTTGGCCAAACATGGCCAAACATTGAGACCACCTTGACGATGGTTGTTGAGCTTTAAAATGTTTGGCCAAACGTTTATACTAAGCGTCTCAAATTTTTCCTTATATTCCAAAGCCATATTGCTATTCAAAATTTCATATATTCTATGTTGTCATGCTTTAGTATGCTTGAGTGCAGCCTTTTTTTGGATGTTTTACATGAGGGTAGCTCCCTTTGGTTTGCACCTAGTTCACATTAGTCTGGAAGTGCCAGTCAGGTTTTTTGTCTTTTGAATGTTAGCTTGCTGACCGAGCACTCCGCTCCCACCAGGTGGTGATTTTAATTACACCGGCTCCCTACTTTACCCATATATGCAGGCATTACTGACAGAGGTGCATATTCGCCCAGAAATTCAGATATCAGCCTAATAGAGGTATGTTCACATTAGGTTAGGGACTCAACAGAATTGAGACCACCTTGACGATGGTTGTTGAGCTTTAAAATGTTTGGCCAAACGTTTATACTAAGCGTCTCAAATTTTTCCTTATATTCCAAAGCCATATTGCTATTCAAAATTTCATATATTCTATGTTGTCATGCTTTAGTATGCTTGAGTGCAGCCTTTTTTTGGATGTTTTACATGAGGGTAGCTCCCTTTGGTTTGCACCTAGTTCACATTAGTCTGGAAGTGCCAGTCAGGTTTTTTGTCTTTTGTGTTACCATCCAGGCAGAGAGATCATGGATCATTTCTCAAGATTGTTGTCTCATAAACTCCCTGCCCTTGAGCAGGTCTACACTTTATTTAATCCTCCAGCTCCCAGCTACTAGTTTCCAGTTATAGATGCTACCGATTCTAGTTCACTCCCCATTCTAAGGATACCCTACTTACTTAAGGTTTTGTTCCTGGTCCTAACTTCTAGCAATTGACCTTGATCTGACCGTACTTGTACAGCAGCCACCCCTTGACTCAACCCAGGATGTCTTGCATGAGTCCAGATCTCGGTATATGGGTTGAAGTGTGAAGACCAGGGTTCCTGTGTGACTCACTATGCAGTGTCTTGTGCAAAGCCCTTAAAGGAGCTGTCAGCCTTCCACTGACAGTGCTCCCTTACAAAAGTACTTTTTAGTTTACATCCTGTTTTTTTTCCCAAAACCCATTGACACTGTGTCATTAACTGGTCAAACTACGCAATCAAAACTTTTATTTAACGGGAACCAGTCATGTATAAAAACGATATGTACCTGCAGGTATGGGTTTAACCTGCATGTTAATAGCATTTGAACCTGCCCGGTGCCCGCACTTTGAACCTTGCTGCCTGGAGGAAATTAACCTTTTTTCTGTTGGCAGTGTTCACCATTCAGTCACAGGGTTGGCAACAGTGCGGGTTCATTAATGGGGGTGGCGACAGCATGGGTTCAGTTACAGGGGTGGCGCTGGAGCTGGTTCAGTCACCGCTTTATGTATAGAGAGCTGCGGCTGTAACTGCACCCCGACACTGACTGACAGTAGGATCAGCATTAGGCCGGTTGTCAGCCAGTGCTAGGCACAGAGCGGTGACTGAACCCATCCCAGCACCACCCCCATAACTGATTGTTGAACGCTGCCGGGAGAAGTAAAGATAATTTTCTTCCGACAGCGGGCTCAGATAAAATCTGCAATTTTTAAAGTGTGATTTTTCACCCAACAGATTACCTTTAAATTCCATGGATTAGAATTGATTTTTGGAGGTTTAAAAGGGTGAGGTTTACTAGATTGCAGAACCACAATATTAGAACTCAGCACATTGATTTATGAATTTTCTGTGTTGAGAATGCAAAATTGTAGCTGTAAAAACTCTGCCCCCATGCCCACTTGGAATTGCCGTCAAATGGTCAAAAACGCCCCTAAAATTCATACTTTGTGGTGTGATTTTGCGGAGTCCCTGGCAAAATTAGGACTGCTCAAAGGTATGCAATTTCAACAAAGATGAATAGGAAGGAAAAGGTAGAGAAGAAGAACTACACTCATGGCCAAAAGTTTTGAGAATGACACAAATATTATATTTTCACATGATCTGCTGCCCTCTGGTTTTTATGTGTGTTTGACAGATGTTTTTATCACAGACAGAAATATAATAATTGCAAACATATGAGTAACAAAAGCTTATATTGACAGTTAGAATGAGTTAATGCAGCAAGTCAATATTTGCAGTGTTGATCCTTCTTCTTCAGGACCTCTGCAATTCTCCCTGGCATGCTCTCAATCAACTTCTGGACCAAATCCTGACTGATAGCAGTCCATTCTTGCACAATCAATGCTTTCATTTTGTCAGAATTTTTAGGTTTTGTTTGTCCACCCGTCTCTTGATGATTGACCACAAGTTCTCAATGGGATTAAGATCTGGGGAGTTTCCAGGCCATGGACCCAAAATCTCTATGTTTTGTTCCCTGAGCCATTTAGTTATCACCTTTGCTTTATGGCAAGGTGCTCCATCATGCTGGAAAAGGCATTGTTGATCGCCAAACTGCTCTTGGAGGGTTGGGAGAGGTTGCTCTTGGAGGACATTCTGGTACCATTCTTTATTCATGGCTGTGTTTTTGGGCAAGACTGTGAGAGAGCCGATTCCCTTGGCTGAGAAGCAACCCCACACTTGAATGGTTTCAGGATACTTAACAGTTGGCATGAGACAAGACTGGTGGTAGCGCTCACCTTGTCTTCTCCGAATGAGGTGTTTTCCTGATGTCCCAAACAATCGAAAAGGGGATTCATCAGAGAAAATAACTTTACCCCAGTCCTCAGCAGTCCACTGCCTGTACCTTTTGCAGAATATCAGTCTGTCCATAATGTTTTTTCTGGAGAGAAGTGGCTTCTTTGCTGCCCTCCTTGAGACCAGGCCTTGCTCTAAGAGTCTCCGCCTCACAGTGCGTGCAGATGCACTCACACCTGCCTGCTGCCATTCCTGAGCAAGCTCTGCACTGCTGGTAGCCCGATCCCGCAGCTGAAACACTTTTAAGAGACGGTCCTGGCGCTTGCTGGTCTTTCTTGGGCGCCCTGAAGCCTTTTTGGCAACAATGGAACCTCTCTCCTTGAAGTTCTTGATGATGCGATAGATTGTTGACTGAGGTGCAATCTTTCTAGCTGCGATACTCTTCCCTCTTAGGCCATTTTTGTGCATTGCAATGATGACTGCACGTGTTTCTTTAGAGATAACCATGATTAACAGAAGAGAAACAATGATGCCAAGCACCAGCCTCCTTTTAAAGTGTCCAGTTGTCTCATTCTTACTTAATCATGACAGATTGATCTCCAGCCATGTCCTCATCAACTCCCACACCTGTGTTAATGGAGCAATCACTGAAAAGAGGTTAGCTGGTCCTTTTAAGGCAGGGCTGCAATGATGTTGAAATGTGTTTTGGGGGATAAAGTAGATTTTCTAGCCAAATATTGACTTTGCAAGTAATTGCTGTTAAGCTGATCACTCTTTATAACATTCTGGAGTATATGCAAATTGCCATTAGAAAAAGTGAAGCAGTAGACTTTGTAAAAATTAATATTTGTGTCATTCTCAAAACTTTTGGCCATGAATGTACAGATCAGTTGATGATTTTATGTATTGTGAATATGTCCAGGCAGGCACCTGTCACTGAGATGTCATCAGTGCAAAAATGAGTGATGCCAGAGCAATCTTTTAACAAGCTCCACAGAACCTCTGACTTGTATGAAGTTGACATATGGCTCCTGTAGAAGATTAACGGGCTTTGTTATTCCTCTTTATGTTTTAAAATTCCATACAAAATCCAACCAAAAAAATTGTCATGTTCCATCAGTCGCTGTCTAATGTCTTTTGAAATTTGGTAGAGCAAAGAGACGCCATATGGTGGATTCCAAGTATCTATGCGCAGCCTTGGTGCCCATAGCTGTGATATGTGCAATGCATTAGACCTATGGCTAACTACCTTAAAAAAGACTGGAAACTCCTTGAAATTAATAGAAAGTCTTTAAAAGCAGACAGTTGCATACCCTTAGTCATGTTTTAAAGCTCTTTTATAGATTGGTCATTGACATGCAAAGAGACATTTTCCTTCCTAATGCAAATTTGCATACTTTTTTCCACTGTCTGCTAAATTTCATACACTGACTGGACCTCTTTCAGGGCAGGAGCAGATGACCGTATGTTCTCCATTCGAGAAAAATGGTCCGATTTAACTAATCACACTCTGATCAGAGTTTAGCTAGATTTTAATCAGAGTGTGATCAAAGTGTGATTTGTTTTTCTCGGATGTGGGAAATTAAAAGAAAAAGTTTCTATATCTTCTCCATTCATATTTTCCGTCAAAATTGGACCATCTAGATGTGTGCCCTCTGATTGTAGGATAAATATTGTGCATGACGCAATTTTTTCTTTGGACCACCCAGTCCAAGGAAAATATCAGCTATGTACACGGCCCCATGGAATAACATTGGTCAGAGTGGGATCCAATGTTTTGACTGATCGCTCTCAGATTGAAACTTCGGTCGTCTGGACTAGCCCTAGTGAGAACCAATTTTCCTTTCTTTCTTTACTGTCGTATGAACTTCAGATGAGTGTTGTTTCCCTGTATACTATAGGAATGAAAGGAGGAATGGGCAGAGTGATGCATTTTTGTCTTTAGGAAGGTGGTAAGTGATTGCAATATTCATAAAAATTCCAGCAGTGATAAATTGCCAAAATATTAATATTTACAGAATTTTACGTATGTTTTTATATCTTTTCCTGCCAAATATTTCGATAATCAGTATTGGCCATTTGTTACATCCTTTTCTCTCTTGTATACAATGTCTCTACATTGTAACACATTGGTGTTCAATTACCCATTGAATCTCCCTTCTTTTCCAGCAAATCTTTCTGATTTTACCATTCCATTTCTCACCTTGACAACACAGCAATGATATTGTTATCAAGCACTTTCGTGCTACATATTAACTGATTGTCATTGCTTTCACGCAGTTATCGAAAAGAAGCAAATCTGAAGAAGAAGATTGCAAAATTGTCATTGTTATTTTATGGCAATTTTGTCTTGAACCCCACAGGAGGGCAATGGGCCTACAATAATAAAACATTTCTATTACCGCACAAGAAGTCTAGGGTCAGCCGGTCATCGCTATTACTTTATTTTTATGCCATTACAGGGTACGCCACTTTGATTCTATTTGTGGACGGCGGCATATTATCAAGCCTGAGCTACATCAGTGCTTTGTGATGACATTTTATACACCAGCTCCTCTTGCATACTTGTGGCCTAAGGGAAAGATACTCGGTAATCTATGGTAAATGCTGTTCTTCATGAAATCTGTCTTTTCTGCATTACTATGCATCTTGCCATATTCAATAAGCAATTCCCACTTGACAAACTGCAAGGATTAGGTCATTTCTTATATATTTTTTCTACAAAGAACACAGAACGGCATGTTGCAGCCTTCCTGTGCAATTGAGATTTGACCGGTTCTATAAGTATGAGCAAAAACAAAGGGAAAAAAGCTGAAATCTTTTACAGCTCATACAAATTGTTATGTTGCGAGAAAAACACTGCATTGCTCAATTAGTTGCCAATATGCAAATGGGAGGGAATCTTTTTCTGTGAATTACTCCTCTCGCAGGAAGCTGAATTAGACCTTTTAATCTGAAAAAGTAATCAGCGTCCTCGGTTAAATTTGATTTCTATCACAACAGACTGATCAAAATAAAAACTAGCGGCTCAGTTAATGCAATTTGTTTTTCGGCGATTATTCATTTGCAATATTGTAAATAAGTCTCTGAAAATGGTTCACATTCATGAAAACGAAAAAATGATGAGACTGATGAGGAAATGCTAATATGGAAAATGGCTGGAGGAGAATTACTTCACTGATGGTCTTTGGGTTTCTGTGACCTACAACACTTGACTTTCAGAAACACTCAGGCTACGTTCCCACAATGAGCTTTTGGTGATTTTTTGACACTTTTTATTTTTGAAAAAATGCAAGTAACCTATTTTATTGAATAAATGCTGCAGAAATTCTGCAACACCAAAAGTTCATTGTGAGAATATAGCCTAAAGGCCCCTATACAGGTTAGACCAATGTTAGTCTAACTTACCAATATCAACTGGTTTGGCCGACAGTCTGATGTGTATGGAGGCCTCCTGTCTGTTCCCTTATAGATGATTTTGGAGATAAAAGGATACGTCGCGTCTCATTTCGGACTGCTGATCCTTTTGTTCTCTGAGTGACACTCCACCGCCAGAGATGTCTGGCAGTGGCTCTCTCATAGAGAACACAGGAGCTCTTGGCCACCTGGAGATAACTGGTGGCCAATCATTCGGCCAAATCATCATTTGGCCAGCAGCTTTGAAAAGTATATGGGTGGTAAGGCTCTGTTCACATGTGCATCATTGTTTTATTTAAAAATGGACATCGTAATAAGGGGCAAGATCCATCATAAAATGGCTCCTGCTAGCTCAAAATGAATGAGATTGGTTCTGTTATGGTATCTGTTAGTAGCAGGTACTGTGATGGTTCTGGCATTGTAATAATAGTGACTAATGATACTTGTACAGGTAAGGTTAGAGTAGGTGACAATTGATATCAACACATATAACTAGTAGAATAGTCAATACTCACTGCCTTGTATTTCTTATTCACGTATTTGCTTTAATAGTTGGGTCCCATCTTTTAGCCAACCAGCCTCCTGACCCCTGATTGCTTAGAAGAGGAAGGGGGTGGCAGGTGCTTGTGTTTGATTGACAGTTCAGGCCAACAGCATTGTCAATCTGCTGGCCTTAACTGTGTACAGTCCTGTTGATACCATATGAAGAAGCTTTGCCTGTGAAACATCAGATGTGCAGGGGGCTGAAGATGGCTGGAATTTGGAGTTATAAGCATATTTTAATGATCATGGCCATCCTCAGTGCAGTGCTTATAAGCTCACTAGGAAAAAACTTATAAGCACTGTGTATGTTCAGCCGCTGCCTCTAGACAGCAGGTTCCCTTGGCAAAAGATCAGTAAACAATAAAAAAGAAGAGCTAGAAGAATAGACACACTTTCACAAAATATGATTTGTGTTTGCAAGTACAATGCAAATATATGTCTAAGAAGATCATAACCTTTTAATCCAGGAAGCCAAAATTCTTGCGGTTTATTCATTAGGAAAGTTTTTTGATTAAGACAAACCTAATATATTTAGGAATTTATAAACAGTACCCACATAAAACTTACTATGAGAATATAGACTGTCACAGGACATCATCAGTTTCTATGATTATGATTATGGTCTAGTTCATTCTTACAGAGATTGTCCAGGACTTCTTTTTTACTATGAGGCTAAAAACTAACATATAAATAGTTGCTACCCTGGCGCCGGCTCAGTTGTTATACCTGGTGCCAGTTCAGAGCAGTCACCAACCGCTTCTGCCAGCTATTGAGCTGATCCAGGTCAACAAAGCAGCTCTTCCTCTTCTGGCTGCTCGGGCGCCAGGGCCTGACTGCTAATGTCAGCTGGCTTCCTGCAGTTAGGCAGAACCTCTGGAGTGTACATGTGTGTGTGATTAGGAACTACCTGACTTTTAATTCTTAGCACATTGTAAAAAAAATACTCCCAGATAACCCCTATAATGACTTCATCGGGCTACGCCTATCTGCCAGCTTCATGCCAAGTGGCAAAACTAACTCTGGAAATGAACTACAGGACCTGACAGAAGTACATTTCTGGCGGCGGTGCCTGCCAATGAAGAAATACCCCTGATTCACTAAGTGGCTCGCTGCTCTTAATGAATTAGGCACATCATAGTCCAGTGACCCCCTTCCTTAAGACTCAGGAAGTCCACCCATCAGGTTTTCTTTACCCATATATGCTAAACGATAGATACGGCCTATCCTTTATGGGGATACTTATCTCCTACGTTTTCACCTACTCTACTAGCACACTGATGAAGGTCTAGTGAAGACCGAAACGTTTGTTAGTGACTACTGTATGTATTGCACTAATAAAATCACCTGGCACATCAGCAATTTTTGAGTGTGCCCAGTTTTCCATACTACTTATTACGGTTTGTAACCTACCGAGGCACCTCCCTCCCTACGGGCTGTGCAAGCGGTATACTCCCTTCCTTCCTTAAGACTGGCATATGCAACGCTAGTCTCAACAAATCGACCAATGCTCCACGCGGTTGCCAAAGTACAGGTGGAATAAATTGCTAGACTAAAACTACAAAAGACTTTCTGTGCTGTGTATTTTGACCTCCGATTTTCATACAGTAGTCAATGAAGTTTTTGTAAGAAGATAAACTTCTCATTCATTGTGAGAACTGCAGAAAATGAGGGGTACTCATTAATCATTATTCATACTTTGTGTGAAAGTGGAACTGGATCAAGTAAAATATAAAAATATTGATATCAAAGAAAACAGTTTTGATAGTTTGTACAGAGCCTATTAGGAACCTGAACTTTGCTTTTCAACTTGCCATTGGAGCCAATCTTGACTGCGCCAAGAAGACCAGAAGGTGTCAAGCAAAGTAATAGCAGGGAATATTAATGAAACTGAAATTTCAACCAAATAGCAATATTAGATCACAAAGAGATTTTGTTGGTAAAAGTCCAATGATTGTGTGCTGCCGTGCAGTAACCTGATTTTATTCTACAATTACCTATAATTTTGGTACAAGTTAACAGTTGGTTGGCATTGTTGCACTAGATCCAGAGCTGGACTGGCCATATGGCAGTTCTGGCAAATGCCAGAAGGGCCTGTCTGGTCGTGGGCCATATTGTCTGCTACATTGTTAACAGAATCAGTGTTCTCGTGACACTCATACTGTTAAGAGTTGTGAAGGAGCACAAAGTCGCTGACTCCATCACTTACCCCAGCAGGCCACGGGTATCATTAGAAATATTGGTCTTGAAGTAAATTTTGCTTTTCTCCATCCAGGGTAATATTAGTCAGGGGTGGAACTATCGTGGAAGCAGGGGAAGCAGCTGCCATAGGGCCCGGGCTAGCAGGGGGCCCGTCCCTGCTGCAGCTGTCTCCCCTGCGGCTGTGTTCCGCCGCCCATGGCCTGAGAGTCGGCGGTTCCCTGTGCTGGCTGTCATGCTGACAGCCGGCGCAGAGAAGCTGCTGCGTGCCGTCTCCCAGGAATCAATTGCACTGGTGTCTATACAGACGCCAGTACAATTGAAGCTCTGACCGCCGGGTCAGAGCGACGTCTGCAGCGTGATCATGTCATGTGATCACGCTGCTGACGTCACTCGTCGGCGGCGCCCAGAAGGGTGAACACTGGTGGTGAGTGTGCTCCACTGTGGAGCTGAAGATACCACCGAAGATTAACGGGGGCACATACTGTGTGAGTGATAACTCTGCATTCTTGGCTGCATTACTACTTGAGGGGCACATTACTACTGATGGGAGAATAAGAGGGCTTATTACTAGTTATGGGGGCATAATGTGCCTGCATTAATAGTTATGCGGGACATGGTTACTAGTAATGGTAGCATAAGGGGGCTGCATTGCTACCAGTCCATTATATTATATTGTGTTTCCATAATGTCTGCTTTAAATACAGCTCTGATTTGGGCAAAAAGCTGGCCGTTATGAGACTGAAGAGTATTTTTTGGGCCTAGAGAATTGCTGTGATTTGCTCCGCCCACTGCTATTGGCTCCGCCCACTATCAGAACCCCGCCCCCCACCGCCCGTTTGGGAGAGGGGGCCCCGTTCAAAATTTTGCTGTGGGGCCCCGCCATTTCTAGTTACGCCACTGATATTAGTAATATATCCCATCTGGTGCTTGGGGATAGTGACAGCATGGGCCTGTGTGATTTCAAATGCCAGGGCTGAATTTCAGTACCAGTTCCTGACTAGATCCATGGATTTCCATCCAGAGTGGAATTTGTACTGCTTGTTCCCACCTTGGTCATGCATTTTTCATCTATGCAATCAAAGGTATTGATGTGGGAAAACAGCTGACATTATTCTTTCTAATCTCAAAAAAACCCCTTGGGTTAGTTAGTATTCTTTGAACTCAATCTTGCAAAGGTTAAGTACACACCTACAATTTACCTTTGGCAAACCCAACATGTATTTTACTAGAAGTTCTATAGCACAATCAGCAGTGAGGTTCACACTCAGATTTCTGTTACAGATGTACCAACATATGGATTAGTCCCATTGTCATTCAAATAATCTAATCTGTGGCTTTTCTCTGCAGAATACGCTAGAATAATGAACACGTTCGTCAGTAGCTTGATCGAAAATCCAGACAGATTTTTCTCTACTGCATAAGATTGGGTATATTATACACTATGCACTTCATTGGATGCACAATGTTAGCTGATTTGATGAGGATATAAGGTATGTTCACAAAGAGCTTTTTTTATCATGGATTTTATTAACAGAAAAATGTGTCACGGAAGCTACATTTTATCATTGTACCATATATTTTTATACAGTTTTTCACATTTTGCACATTGGGATATTTTCTTTTGCTTCAAGTAATTAAGACACATTTGGATAATTTCCACAGTAAATTGGAATTGACATTGTGCTTTTTTCATTTTCGCTTATGTGCACATGCATTTTTTCTTATTGAAATCAATCATTTAAGTGTAGTTTTAGACATTTCTTAATTTCTATGTGAAATCTATGCCAAAATTCATGTAGAAAAACTCAGTGTGAAAATCCCCTGAAGCACAGGATCCACGCCTAAATCTTCATCAAATCCTCAACATGTTAACTTAACCTAAGAGTATGCCTAACAAGTTTCAGATTATCATATTTTCTCATAATTATGTAACTAAACTGAATATGACTACAGATTTGTAAAGAGTAATGAGC
The DNA here is from genome assembly GCA_033576555.1 of Oophaga sylvatica. Taxonomy (NCBI): domain Eukaryota; kingdom Metazoa; phylum Chordata; class Amphibia; order Anura; family Dendrobatidae; genus Oophaga; species Oophaga sylvatica. The sequence continues at coordinate 55,847,353 of JARQOD010000001.1, forward strand.
AAATAAATTTGATGGACTTGAATTCTAATCGAATGTTACAAAAATCCACATTTGCAAAAATTTGGATTATTTTGTAATTCGCTTCTGCACAGATCTAGCAAAATAACATTTTCATGAACCTTAAAAGGCCATCAAATTGTAAAAAAAAAATCCTTATACTCACCTTTCCTGCCACCTGGTTTCACCTGTCCGGTCCTCATGGTACCTTCACATCGCTTCAGCTCGCGCTGAAACCCCTGGCCTTTCATACTGGACCAAGACTTCCAGTGAGTGAAAGGTTACGGCAATAAAGCAAACCATAACCTCCAACCCAAATGTTATGGTTTTAGATCCAGATAGAATTTAAAGATATTCTGTCAGAAACCTCCAAACTATTTTTATGACTCTGTTGGTCTTTTATGGCTCGGTAAGTTAATCCCATTTTAACCCCAAAGTGATGTTCCAGCAACGAAAAATTTCATTTGGAAGTTCTGTATCTATGTCTCTGGAAGTGTTTTTGGGTGTGATGATGCTCTTATAGCTCCTTAGTCTCGAGAACAAGGCTGCATAGGTCATTCAGGTGTTTCTGATGTTATCGCTCATGAGACATGACCGTGAGTGACCTATAAAGCATCATTCTCAGAACGACGGTTCATAGGTTGTACTAGAAAATTGCTGGACGCCGTGGGAACACTTAAGATTCCGTCAGAACTACTGGGTTTATTTTTTAATAATAAATGGGTAAACTAGGGAATGTGTAAGGGAATCTACAGTAAAGACCAAAAGTTTGGACACACCTTCTCATTCAAAGATTTTTCTGTATTTTCATGGCTATGAAAATTGTAGAATCACACTGAAGGCATCAAAACTATGAATTAACACATGTGGAATTATACATTACACTTTACAAAAAAGTGTGAAACAACTGAAAATATGTCTTATATTCTAGGTTCTTCAAAGTAGCCACCTTTTGCTTTGCTTACTGCTTTGCACGCAGAAAAGGTGAACGTATGGACTCTACATGCCTGGTTCCCACCGTGAAGCATGGAGGAGGAGGTGTGATGGTGTGGGGGTGCTTTGCTGGTGACACTGTTGGTGATTTATTCAAAATTGAAGGTATAGTGAACCAGAATGGCTACTAAAGCATCTTGCAGCAGCATGCAATTCCATACGGTTTGCGTTTAGTTGGACCATTATTTATTTTTCAACAGGACAATGACCCCAAACACACCTCCAGACTGTGTAAGTGCTATTTGACCAAGAAGGAGAGTGCTGGGGTGCTACGTCAGATGACCTGGCCTCCACAGTCACCAGACCTGAACCCAATCGAGATGGTTTGGGGTGAGCTGGACCGCTCACCGCTTCAATTTTGAATAAATCCCCAACAGTGTCACCAGCAAAGCACCCCCACACCATCACACCACCTCCTCCATGCTTCACGGTGGGAACTAGGCATGTAGAGTCCAGCCGTTCACCTTTTCTGCGTGCAAAGCAGTAATCAAAGCAAAAGGTGGCTACTATGAAGAACCTAGAATATAAGACATATTTTCAGTTGTTTCACACTTTTTTGTAAAGTGTAATGTATAATTCCACATGTGTTACTTCATAGTTTTGATGCCTTCAGTGTGATTCTACAATTTTCATAGTCAAGAAAATACAGAAAAATCTTTGAATGAGAGGTGTGTCCAAACTTTTGGTCTGTACTGTATATCCAAATAAACTTTTTTTTCCTGTGTGTGCTTTTTTCTTTTAAATGCGGGGTTAGTAATGGGAGTATTTAACACAAATGTCCCAACAAACATGAATGGAGAGGACAAAAACTCATGAATTAGATAGGATAAGAATAAGGGGTGCTAGACCACTACGGAGTATAATCCTTCAAATAAAATTTTTAATTGAAAAATATTAAAATCCCGGCCACCTAGCATATACTAAGAGGTTTCTTATTGTTTTGCACTGTGTACTTTTATTAGATGAGTTTCTGTTCCTGCATTTGTGCTCAGCAGCCTTGTGTATTTTTTATTATTTGAATTGCTTGTACATATTCGTATTGCTTGTACAATTTTAATATTTTTCAATAATAAATTATATTTTAAGGATTATACTTTGTGGTGGTCTAGCACCCCTTATTCTTATACTTAGTAATGGGGGTCTAACCCCTGGGCTTGATGGCAACTGACATACAGCTGACATCTACCCCTAAAAATATTATCCGATTGCCACTGAACCAGGGCAATTGGTAAGAGCTGAGACTAAGCTAAGGAATTGGTACATCTAGTGGATGCACCATTTCTGGGGCAGCTGATGGCTGGTTTTATTAGTTTGGGAAGGGGACAATATCCATGGATCTTCCCAGTCTATGAATATCAGTCCCAAAGTGGTTTGCATTGCCTTAGCTGGCTATTAAAAAATAGATGGGACCCCACATTATTTTTTTGAGGTTCCCCCATTTTTTTAACCAGCAAAGGCAAAGAAGGCAACTGAGGGACTGGTATTAGTAAGATGGGAAAGTTCATGGATAATGGCCCCTTTGCAGCATAATAAGACCATCTCACAGCCGTCTTATTTCCCTTGGCTGGTTATTTAAATTACAGGTGACCCCACGCCATTTTTCTAATTTATTTACTTATTTTTACAGTACAGTACACTCACTACACACACAAGGCACTGCTCCACTCCTCCACTTAGAACTCTGCTTCTTGGTTCGAGATTATTATTTTTTATATTGTTTTATTCTATGTTATTTTAAATAATTTTGTTATCCACATTTGTTTGCAGGGCAATTTTTCTGCTATTACCCCAATTTTGTCTTCCTTTTTCAGCTCCCTAGCCCCTCTACGCCTATTTTAAAGCATCAAAGTTTTAGTCCCCATTGACTTATATAGAGTTCATGTTCAGGGTCAAGTACAGGGCAGATTCAGGACTAAAGTTCAGCCGAACCTGATAAACCCGAACTTCCAGGTATCCGCTCATCCCTAATTACTACATGACACATATAGTAACTAAAGGTAGCCAAACATAATAGACAGAAATCATTTGATAGTTGAATGATTGTTAAACAAATTTGTTCATCTAGTGAATAATGTTAAAAGGATTGGTATCGCTTCTGCATCTAATGGGTAGGACAGGTGCATGATACCAGTCGATCATAGATGACTCCCGGCAGGTTATTTGTTGCCGCTTACCTCCTAATGGAGAAATTAACATTTTTGGACAACCCTATATAAAACCCTATATAATTTATCCCAAGGATAGATCATCAGTATCATATTTTTGGGGTCTGACACTCAGCATCCCCACAATCAGCTGCTCTTGGTGCAAGTGGCAGCTAGATGTTGTCAGTTACAGCTCCAACAACTCTGTTGTGGTTGCACCCGGGTACTGAACATCTGATGAATAAAAGTGGACCTATCAGATATCTACCTAAATGATATTTATGACCTATCCTTAGGCTAGGGTCACACGACAGTATTTCTCAACCAAGAGAATGCGGCTGATTATTCTGTTCACACTCTGATCGAACTGTGAGTGTGATCACAGTCTGATTCGATTTTCATGGAGGAGTAGAAAATGGGGAAAAAAATTCTCCATCTTCCCCATAGTATTAGTCTGTGAAAATCGGACTGCACTTATTCCACAGACTCATTGACTTGCAAGTCAAAGTGGGATCTGAATATCAGATCAAACTCGAACATACTGCAATTCCTCTGTCAGAGGAAAAAATAGGAAATGTGCCTCATAAAATAACATCTGCCTGAGTGCGATCCGATGTTTTGTTGGTTCGCACTCGGACCGAAAATTCAGTCATCTGTACGAGCCCTTAGACTGGATCATCAATATAAAAGCATTGGAGCAACCCTTTAATGTTTCGTTCATGTAACCCATAGACAGTCAACGACTCTAAAATAAGAAATTTCTTAATGCCATCCGCTTTCTAACATGACCGCTCTCTCTGACACTCTGAAATATATATTTTATGGATAAAATTAATCGTTTTTATCATTCCATCTGGATTTTTGGGATTTTCCATCTGGATATTATGGATGGAAAATCTACTAAAATAACAGTAAAAGCATCGTGAAGGCTTCAGAAATTTTTATCCTTTACAATGAAAAGGGTGAAATGTGTGCAAAATTCTCAGAATTTTAGTTTTTTGCCACTGCGGATTTCACTGCAGATGATACCAAAAAATATGAGCGTGCAATCAAGCATAAAACAAGATAAACCATTTAAAAAAATTTGATTCGTTAGTTACGGAATAAATGAGCTAATAGGACTAATCTAGTCAGCAGCAGAGTTTCAGGGATGATAATTAACGTGACTGCTGTAATACTTAATCTATTTTACTACGTATCATATCACCCAATAGTCGGGCCCAGCACCCGGCTGCCTGTTGAATTTTGCAATAACTTTACTTAGCGGCGCTGGAAATGATTATGCGCCTCTTGTAGAAGATGCTCATCTAAATAGAAACCATTTTGATACAGCAAGCATCCAAATCGTATTATGCCTTGCTTTTTGGGGCTCATCTGGTATAAGAACAAAATTATTAAATGGAATTGTGAATGTATCTGAAGCATTAGTCTTCAGATAACCCAGGATCTCATTAACCCACTAATGTGAAGGCTGCAACCTTATATTGCTATTGAAAAACTGACCTTGCATGGTATATAACAGGCACGCTTGTACCAATTCCATGATGGCTCATATTGTGGGTATATTAGATCACTGTCTCTGCTCATTTAGCCAAAGCGGCATAACATGAATATATAAAATCTGACATACTTCATTCATCACAATGCAAAAAATGGAAGAGAAGTTGCAGGAGAAATACTGATGGTGACTTCAGTATTAGAAGGTTTGTTTCTGATATCTCTTCTTTTCTATTGTTCCGAAACATAAGCATCCGGGGGTCTAAATCATTAAAAGCATGGATGATCAGAATATATTGTACCCACCAGACAGGGATATGGCGTATGTGAATTAGCATGACAGCAGCAAACTAGTATTACCTGAACTTCTGGCAGGTTAGTAGTCATTGTGTCAGCTTCTAAAGTGCAAAAATTGCTATTTCCTTCTCAATGGCAGCCTATGTGGCTTGGTAAGGTGCAAGTATATACTGTAAATCGAACTAAATTAACATTATAGTGATTTCAAAAAAAGAAAAATAATGACAATTCGATATAACTGATAGCAGGAACATCTCTACATATTTCTAAACCTAAGTCACGATGCATGAAAGCAATTTCTCAAATTCTTGAGCAAATTTAAAAATTGCAACTTGGAGATGCGCAATAATTTTGCAACTTTTCCAGTTTTTGCCAACTAAATTGGGAAGAGGTGGAGCGGATTAGGGGCATGGTGGGGAAGTGACACGATAGCTCATCTAATTCATGACGCACTGTGTCCTTGCTGACACCAGAAATCGAACTCTAGACCACAAATTTTTTTCTCCATTTCCTCCTCATCCAAGCGAATCGGATCGAGTGTGATTAGCATAATCGGTCCTAATTCTCTTGGATAAGAGAATATATGGCTGTCTGCCCCTGCACTTACTGACAAAAATGACCATGATCACATTATCATGTGTCTTGACAACATCTCTGATCTTTTCATGATAGAAGTCTAAAGGCTCATTAACAGAGGACAATAATCTGAAGAATATTCTTGATCACTGGCCTTTGTAAACATGGCAGCAATCAGCTGGTGAGTGAACAAAACGCTTTTTCATCAACTGATCACATCTTTTATGCGGCTTAAAAGACCATCGTTGGCAGAAGATTTCCAGGAAATATATGGCTGACAATGTAGCAGTATACCTCCGCTTCATTTATTTTCTGTGAATTTGCCGAAGATATCCAAGTGTTGTTTTCTGCTATCTCCTCCCATAGACAATGAATGGAGCAGTGGTGAACATGCTCTCTCTCCTTTCCATTTACAAGGATCTCTGTAGTGCGGACCTAGTGGTTAAATTCCTAGTAATCTGTAAATTATCCACTATTAGTGATGAGTAGAGTTGAGCGATACTTTCCGATATCCAAAAATATCGGATCGGAATGGTATCGCCGATATCACTAAATATCGCCGATATCCGATTCCGATACCGGAAGTCCCATGTAAGTCTATGGGAACAAAATATCGCAACTAAAAAAAACACTTTCTTTCCTTGTAAACACAAAATATACACACTTAGAATACATATATATCAATTGTGACATATATATATACATATATTTATAGTTTATTCACTTCTACATAGTAAAATAGCCTCTGATTCAATTGCCGGGTAAAGCCGGCATTTGTGAAAAGACAGTAAGCACCCGAGGGTCCGGTCGCCACAGAGATGTTGCATCGCACTCAGCGGTGTGACAACTTTCTCTCAGGTAAGGAGGAAACACCCCATTGACTCCAACCACTGCATTCAACAGTACACTATGCCAGCTGAGTGTAGGCGGACCCAATGGGATGGTCTAGCTCAGGCTGGTTAGAACAGGGTGTAGCTAGTTGGATGGGAGGGGTTGAGGCAGCCTTATGCTGCATGTCTTTGTAGTAAGAATTGTTTCCTTTCCTGCTTTCTTACTACGTCGCATACTCCACTCTGCTACATCACTCTGCACCATTGCTCTATCTCACATCTATCTGCCCTGGAAGGATACCGTCTTACCTGTAGAAGACTTATCACCTAGCTGCACTACACCATCCCTGCCAGAGGACCTGCACAGCAGCGCTGGACACCCTGACCAGGTACTACAGGTGGAGTCACGACAAACTACACAAACATTCTATCATCCCCTGGAAATATCCCACATTCCAGTGAGCGACCAGGGCACGGACATAGCTGTGCTACCCGTCACATCCCCATAGAAGTCGACGTGATCGGTGCCGAGTACCCCCAAACCTGTGGCTCTGTGCGACTCAACTATGGCGTCACGAACAGGATTCAGAAGCTCGCTATAAGCGAGTCCTGTGTGCCTTAATTGAACTGTTTTCTTGCTTGAGAATTGCAAAAATGATCATAGACTGTATTTGCCATTTTTCCGTCATATCTGCGCCACGAGGCACAGGTGAAGAATAAGGGCGTGCTCTCGTGGGCGTACACTCACTCCGTGGCGCGAAAACGATGTCCGCCCACTCTAAATGTTACTGCAATGTAAGATCGTGCCCCACAGCTCTGGAGTTCCGCCTCCTCATCCTCCTCAGTGGGCGGAAACGAACGCGAAGGTCCCGCCTCCCTACAAAAGATGGCGCCTCTCCTGATGCTAATGACACATGTGACTTGGCAGAGATGGCGAACGGACGTGAGCAGAAGTGGGAAGGGATGGAGGAGTCAGAGCTCTCCCCCCACGGAAGCGACCCGATCGCCACGGAGCCACCGTTTGGCACCCGGCCTGGAAACCCTCCTACGCTGGAAGAAGGGAGGATACCCTGAGAGACCTGGCCCGGCACCGGGAGGAGGTCGCCAGGATGGAAGCGAGCTGGCGGGCCCTAAAGCTACACTTGGAGCGGCGCAATCCCTCTTACCCCCTGAAGTGTCTGTACCGGAAGGTGAGGCACCCGTTCCAGTAGAGGAGGCCGTGCGGGCATCCCAGCCCTTGCAATCTGAACCGGTTGACAGTATCTCAGTGGAAGCACCCTTCCAGTAGAGGAGGCCGTGCGGGCATCCCAGCCCTTGCAATCTGAACCGGTTGCCAGTATCACAGTGGAGGCACCCGTTCCTGCAGAAAACGCCGCACCAGCACCCCAGATCCCGCTGTCTGCCCCCGTCGCTGAGGCAGAAGAAGCGACACCCGTCCTCATGGAGGAGGACCGCGCAGGCACCAGAGCTCTACCTGCCTGTACCGGAGCCCCGACCGTCATCTGTTCCAGAGCCGGCTGCTTCCGCCACAGGTGAGCGCCGCCAGGACTGGCGGGCGCCAGGAGAGCTGCCGCAAACCGGACATCGTAAGCTGGCATTTGATGGTGGAGACATGGAGCTGCTGTGGAGGAGAATTACAACCGGCGTCGGGAGGAAGAGTGGAGACGTCGGGAGCGGGAAGCAGAGCGACAAAGGGAGCAGCGAGAATCCCAAAAGCTTCGGCAACGTCACCTGGAGAAGGACCTGGCAGAGAAGGCACGTATGAGAAAGGATAAAAGTACGGTGAGGGAGCCGCGGCGTAAGGGTGCAGTACGGAACTTTAAGTTAAAAGGTGGTTGGGGCTTCATCCAGGAGCCTGGACTTTATTTAGAAGTCTTTGTAACCCGGCGGGACGTGGAGGCTCACCTCCCAGAAGGACACCCGGGGAGGGACCTGTTGCCAGGAGACTTGGTGACTTACACCCGACACTGGGGTTACAATGGATGGTACGCCCTAAATGTTACCAGGTGCGACCCCTACTCCCCAGAGTGTCAGGAAACTGACAGACCCTCCGAGCCTTCAGCCTCCTCCAACCAGGCCTCTGCACAAGTGCCCACCCCACGCCGTAAATCTCCCCAGCCTCCCTCAGTGGTCTCCTCAGCAGCCCCAGCTATGGACATGATAATGATAGCTGGCCCGTACCCGGCGCCTGTTAGGCCCCCTGGGGTTCGTACAGTCTGGGACATAGGGTTCCAGACCCGGAGGGAGACGAAAGAGGTGGCCACACAGACCCAGATAGCGGGTCACGACGTAACTGTACAGGCCACACGACGTCATCAGGTCTGGGTGGACCCTCCTGTCACGGATGTTTGGCAAGCTCCAGAAGAGTACCAGGTGGTACCTGTAAGAGGCCAGCCAAAGAAGTCTAAATAACCCGGACAGGGTCTCTGTATGTAAATCGTTAAATTATTGATGTACGGGTGAATGTTCATAAAAAGAAGTTTATTGTTGCCTTAATATACCCATGTTGGGTAATGGTTTGATGTGCCCGGACGGGTGAATGTTCAGAAGAACAAGTTTATTGTTGCCTTTATAAACCCAGGTTGGGTAATGGTGTTTCAATGTAATCAAAATGTTGAACTTTGAAGCCATGAACTGTACTGGCTCACAAACTTTTCTGTAAATAGTTGGCACTTCGGTGCTCCATCTTGGTTTTACAAAAAACTTAACTGTGCACTATTTTCAACTACCTCAGAAACTAAAAACCCGTTTGGTGTGGCCGAAAGTGAGGTCTGCTCAAGGAAAGTCTTGCAGCCCACCCAAGACCACAGTTGGAGGTTTGGAGCGGGTCCTCCACAAGCACAAGTAAAGGACACTGTGAAGTTACCCCGGTGGGGTAGTCCTAAGAAGTCTCAACGAACTTCGGCAGTAATGCTATTTGCACTTTTGTAATGTTATTATTAAAAATTTTATTATGCGACGTTTAACTTGAAGTGTTTCCTGCTTTCTTACTACGTCGCATAGTCCACTCTGCTACATCACTTTGCACCATTGCTCTATCTCACATCTATCTGCCCTGGAAGGATAGCGTGTTACCTGTAGAAGACTTATCACCTACCTGCACTACACCATCCCTGCCAGAGGACCTGCACAGCAGCGCTGGACACCCTGACCAGGTACTACAGGTGGCGTCACGACAAACTACACGAACATTCTATCATCCCCTGGAAATATCCCACATTCCAGTGATCGCCCAGGTCACGGACCGAGCTGTGCTACTCGTGACATCCCCCATAGCAGTCGACGTGATCGGTGCCGAGTAACCCCAAAACCCCTGCCTCTGTGCGACTCAACTTCCCTCACTGTGCTGGCACTTTACATTTACAATGCCTCTGGGTTTTTTTTTTGGGGGGGTGGGGAACATTCAGACTTTTGCTATGGGGCCCCATGATTTATATGTATGCCCCTGCTGCTGAGGCATGGTATTTAAGGCTGTTAAGGAGCCAACATACATGGACCTTGCCAGCAGCGTCGGACTGGAGTACCTTGGGCCCACCAGAGAAAATATATTCTTGGGGCCCACCATCATACTTCCCAACCTTTGAATAAGGGAAAGAGGGACAAAGGCTGTGGCACGCTGTTATGTTACGGTAGCTGAGGAGTGCAGGTAAAAAAGGAAATACACCAGAGCAGTTGGAATCTATGAGATTGCAGTACCCTGACTAACCACCACAACTAGAGGCAGCCGTGGAGCGTTCCTACGATGGTCCTAGACGCCTCGTCACAGCCTGAGAAACTAACTACACCTAAAGATAGAAATAGGAAAGCTATCTGCCCCGGAGCAGAACCCCAAAGATAATAGAAAGCCCCCAAACATGTAATGGCGGTTAGACAAGAGGAAATACTGACACAGAAAGAAAATAGTATGAGCAAACGCTGGGGCCCAAACTATCTAAATAGAAAAGGACAGGAAGGGTACTTACTGCAATCCCAGAAAACCCTGAAAAACACCAACTCTACTAATTTCAAAATCACCTGAGATCACACGACCTCTACCACCTAAATTAGTTCTCTGGTGTAACAAAAACAGCAGCCACTGAAAAAACTGCAAAAAGCAAAAGTACAAAACACAGTGGCTGGACTAAACTGAGAGGGCAAAAGCCCCCGGAGGGGACCCAGAAGGCCCCCACAGAAGTGCAGGACAAAATGCAAAAATATAGCAAAAACACAAAATAAGAAATTGTCTTATCTGATAGCAGGAGATGCAGACACGACACAGCAGGCTACAAGGGAAACTGGAAAGAAGGATTCAGACCAGAACAATTGATCACCGGCAACCCTGATGGGAAAATGATTCCCTTAAATAAGACCAATCAGTAACACCTGATTCCCAATCCTCACTAGTACCGCTTGTAACCACCAGAGGGAGCCTCTGCTCAGAACTCATCTCAAACCCATTCACAACAGCACGCTGTGCATGCTGCAGAAAATTTTAGGCCATGCCACGCTGCACCACAGACTGTCCAGGAGTTGGTGGATGCTTTAGTCCAGGTGTGGGAGGAGATCCCTCACGAGACCATCCGTCGCGCTCATCAGGAGCATGGCCAGAAGTTGTAGGGAGGTCATACAGCATACCTCCCAAATTTGGAAGACAGGAAAGAGGAAAGCGCCGCTGAAAATTTTAGCCCACGCCTCGACAACACCCATTTCACAGCTAATCACACACATATCCTCGCCCCAAGCGTAACCATTTAGCACTGCTGATCACACTGACTGGTAATGAGGGCACAGTGGCTGGTACTGAGGAAAAGAAAGAAAGAGCAGCGAGAGAGAAAGAACAAACAGAGAAAGAAAGAGAGGAAAGAAAGAAAAGAGAGAAAGAAAGAACAGAGAGAAAAAAGAACAGAGAGCGAGAAGGAAAGAACAGAGAGCGAGAAAGAAAGACTAGAGAGAGAGCCATAGGCGTAGCTAGGGTTTTGGTTTAGTGGGGGCAAAACTTCTGAGTGGGCCCATCATCAGAGAATCTCAGCAAATGACCGCGCTGTTGGCCAAAATAATCTATATATAAAAAGACCAATATTGATATTACCGCCATATGGTCTGTGTTAAATAATACCAGTCCTACAGAACATATAGATTACAGCACAGGTACAGATAATGACTTACCGCTGATGTTCTTTCTAATGGAATTGTTCACTTTTCATGTCTTTTCCATCTGGCCCACACCGACATGATGACTTCTCCAGCCAGGACTCGACTGCACCCCCATTAAAAAAAAATAAAAAAAATACTCACCTCCCGGCTCCTGTGCTGCTCACTGTTCTCCCTCTCAGCGTCTGACAGCAGGCGCCGGCAGGTGATGTTATTGCGCCCGCTGTCATACGCTGAGGGGGATTATGGGAGAGAAGGAGCGCTCGCTCCTTCTCTCTCTATGCGGTCAGCTTTATCGGCTGGATGCCGATACAGCTGACCCTCCGATGACGGGTGGGGGGCCCACTGCTGGCACCGGGCCCCCCCAACGCCTGTTCAGGCCCCATAGCTTCTGGGCGGCAGAGCAGGGAGAGCGATTCTCCCTGCTCTGCCGCAGAATGTAACTGTATCGTAGCTCCGGGTGGGCCCCCTCAGAGCGCGGGCCCCGGGGCCACCGCCCCCTCTGCCCCGCGACCTATCCTTTCAAATCAGGGCCCACCACGCAGGAGCTGGGGCCCACCGTAGGTTTCTCCGGTATCCCGGTGCCTCAGTCCGACTCTGCTTGCCAGCCTGATAATATCAGGCCACAGCAGTCTGCTTATCTTTGCTGGTTAACAAAAATAGGGGATCCCCTCGAAAAAAAATTGGCGTGGGGTCCCCCCTATTTTTGTTAACCAGCCAGATGAAGCAGACTGCTGAGGCCTGGTTTTTCAGGCTGGTAATGAGCCAATATCCATGGACCTTGCCAGCCTGATAATACCAGGCCACAGCAGTCTGCTTAGCTTGGCTGGTTAACAAAAATAGGGGATCCCCTCGAAAAAAAAAACGGCATAGGGGTCCCCCTATTTTTGTTAACCAGCCAAGTAAAATGCAGACTGCTGCGGCCTGGTATTAAAAGACTGTCAAGGCCCATGGATTTTGGCCCTCAACAGCCTGATAATACCAGGCTACAGCAGCCCACATTTGGCGCATCAAAAGATGTGCCAATTGTGGCACTTTACCCGGCTCTTCCCACTGCCCTGTAGCGGTGGCAAGTGGTGTAATAAGGGGTTAATGTCACCGTTGATTGCACGGTGACAATAAGCCCGGTTAATAATGGAGAGGTGTCAATAAGACACCGATCCATTATTAATCCCAAAGTTTTTAAATGTATAAAAAAAAAGACACAGCAAGAAAAAAGTATTTTAATGAAATAAAAGAGACAACACAGTTTTCATTTCTTTTATTATACTCTCATTCCTGCGACGCCTTCGATCTCCTGTAAAAAAAGGAAAAAAACAAACCAACAGTATACCACCTGTCCGACGCAGTCCATAGTAACGACTGTCCCACGACGATCCAGCTCTGCTACATCGGAATGACAGGCAGAGGCTGTCATCCCGGCGCAGCACAGCTGATTACCTGCTTCCCCCGGCAGTGACGTCATCGGACTGACTGCTTTACGGCCGGGATTACCCAGCAGTCACTGCAGTTATCGCGAGAAACTGCATGTGACCGCCGGGGAAAGATGATGGCGGCCATCAACCAGTCCAGGCCGTGACCACCGGAGATTTTCTGCCAGGTAAGTGCTGCTGACTCCTGACAGACCCGACCGACGGACACTCACAGTGACAGTGACAATTCCGATTCCGGTATACGATATATGGGAAATATCGAAAGTCAATATCGAAAGTCCGATAAAGCTAATATCGGCCGATACCTGATACTTGCGGTATCGTATCGCTCAACACTAGTGATGAGCGAGTATACTCGTTGCTCGGATTTTCCCGAGCATGCTCGGGTGTTCTCCGAGTATTTGGAAGTGCTCGGAGATTTAGTTTCTGTTGCCGTAGCTGCATGATTTGCCGCTATTTGACAGCCTGAATACATGTGGGGATTCCTTAACAAACAGGCATTCCTCACATGTATTCAGGCTGTCCAGCAGCCATAAAACATGCAGCTGCGGCAACAGAAACTGAATCTCCGAGCACTTCCAAATACTCGGAGACCACCCAAGCAACGAGTATTGTTATGTTACGGTAGCTGAGGAGTGCAAGCAAAAAAGGAAATACACCAGAGCAGTTGGAATCTATGAGATTGCAGTACCCTGACTAACCACCGCAACTAGAGGCAGCCGTGGAGCGTTCCTACGTTGGTCCTAGACGCCTCGTCACAGCCTGAGAAACTAACTACACCTAAAGATAGAAATAGGAAAGCTATCTGCCCCGTAGCAGAACCCCAAAGATAATAGAAAGCCCCCAAACATGTAATGGCGGTTAGACAAGAGGAAATACTGACACAGAAAGAAAATAGTATGAGCAAAAGCTGGGGCCCAAACTATCTAAATAGAAAAGGACAGGAAGGGTACTTACTGCAATCCCAGAAAACCCTGAAAAACACCAACTCTACTAATTTCAAAATCACCTGAGATCACACGACCTCTACCACCTAAATTAGTTCTCTGGTGTAACAAAAACAGCAGCCACTGAAAAACTGGAAAAAGCAAAAGTACAAAACACAGTGGCTGAACTAAACTGAGAGGGCAAAAGCCCCCGGAGGGGACCCAGAAGGCCCCCACAGAAGTGCAGGACCAAATGCAAAAATATAGCAAAAACACAAAATAAGAAATTGTCTTATCTGATAGCAGGAGATGCAGACACGACACAGAAGGCTACAAAGGAAACTGGAAAGAAGGATTCAGACCAGAACAATTGATCACCGGCAACCCTGATGGGAAAATGATTCCCTTAAATAAGACCAATCAGTAACACCTGATTCCCAGTCCTCACAATCCTCACTAGTACCGCTTGTAACCACCAGAGGGAGCCTCTGCTCAGAACTCATCTCAAACCCATTCACAACAGTACCCCCCCCTTGAGGAGGGTCACCGAACCCTCATTTGAGCAACCAGGTCGGTCAGGATGAGTTCTATGATACGCACGGATAAGTCTCCTAGCATGGATGTCCGAAGCAAACACCCAAGAATTATCTTCCTGACCATAACCTCTCCATTTAACCAAATACTGGAGTCTTCGTCTAGAAAAACGAGAATCCAATATTTTCTCAACCACATACTCCAGATTGCCCTCAACCAAAACAGGGTCAGGAGGCACAGCAGCAGGAACCACTGGCTCAACAAACCTCTTCAACAAGGACTTGTGGAACACGTTATGGATCTTAAATGTCCCTGGAAGAAGCAAACGAAAAGAAACAGGATTAATAATCTCCATGATCTTATAAGGTCCAATGAACCTAGGCTTAAATTTAGGAGATGCTACTCTCATAGGAATATTCTTTGAGGACAACCAGACCAAGTCCCCCACTTTAAACCGAGGACCATCAGTCCTATGCCGGTTAGCAAACCGCTGGGCCTTCTCCTGAGAGAGGGACAACCTCTCCACTACCTGGTCCCAAATCTGCTGCATACGCTCAACAACAGAGTCAACACCTGGACAGACAGAAGCCTCCGTCTGTCCTGAAGAAAATTGAGGGTGAAACCCAGAATTACAGAAAAACGGAGACATCAAAGTGGCAGAGCTAGCCCTATTATTAAGAGCAAACTCAGCCAAAGGCAAAAAAGAGACCCAGTCATCCTGATCAGCAGACACAAAGCATCTTAGATAAGTCTCCAATGTCTGGTTTGTTCTCTCAGTTTGACCATTGGTCTGAGGATGAAATGCCGAGGAGAAAGACAATTGAACACCCAGTTTAGAACAAAAAGTCCTCCAAAATCTGGAAACAAACTGGACTCCTCTGTCAGACACAATGTTCTCAGGAATGCCGTGTAAACGAACCACGTGCTGAAGGAACAACGGCACCAATTCAGAGGAGGAAGGCAACTTAGGTAATGGCACAAGATGTATCATTTTGGAAAACCTATCACAAATTACCCAGATGGTGGTCATTCTCTGAGAAACAGGAAGATCGGAAATGAAATCCATAGAGATATGGGTCCATGGTCTCTTGGGCACAGGCAATGGCATCAACAAACCACTAGAGCGAGAGCAAGGCTTGGAGCGAGAGCAAGTCCCGCAGGACTGCACAAATTCCCTGACATCGCGAGACAAGGTAGGCCATCAAAAGGACCGACTAACCAAGTCTCTGGTACCAAAAATTCCGGGATGCCCAGCCAATGCGGAACAATGAATCTCAGACATCACACTCTTTTTCCATTGGTCCGGGACAAACAATTTTCCAACAGGGCAGCGCTCGGGCCTATCCTCCTGACACCCCTCCAGAGCAAGTCTCAAATTGGGCGAGATGGCGGAAAGAACTACACCCTCCTTCAAAATAACAGAGGGATCAGATAGCTCAGGAGAGTCCGCAAGGAAACTCCTTGAGAGGGCATCCGCCTTAACATTCTTAGTGCCAGGAAGAAAGGAAACCACAAAATTAAAACGTGTGAAAAACAAGGCCCACCTGGCCTGTCTAGGATTGAGTCGCTTGGCAGATTCCAGATAGACCAGATTCTTATGGTCCGTAAGGACCACCACCTGATGTTTGGCTCCCTCCAGCCAATGTCTCCACTCTTCAAAAGCCCACTTCATGGCCAATAACTCCCGATTACCCACGTCATAATTACGTTCAGTAGGAGAAAATTTTCGAGAGAAAAAGGCACAAGGGTTACTTTTAGAGGTCTCTGGATCTTTTTGGGACAAAACGGCACCTGCCCCAATTTCAGAGGCATCAACCTCCACCTGAAATGGCAGAGAAACATCAGGCTGCCGTAGAACAGGAGCAGAAGTGAATCTCTGCTTAAGTTCCTGAAACGCAGAGACTGCCTCAGGAGGCCAATTCACCACATCAGAACCCTTTCTGGTCAAATCAGTTAATGGTTTAACAATACAGAGAAATTACCAATAAATTTACGATAAAAATTGGCAAAACCCAAAAATCTCTGAAGAGCCTTTAATGAAGTAGGTTGGACCCAATCACAGATGGCCTGAACCTTGACCGGGTCCATTTCAATAACAGATGGGGACAAAATGAATCCCAGAAATGAGATCTTCTGTACGCCAAAAAGACACTTTGATCCCTTCACATACAGAGCATTCTCTCTCAAAATCTGGAATACAGTTCGAACATGTTTCACATGAGAGTCCCAGTCATTAGAAAAAATCAAGATATCATCCAAATAAACAATCAGAAACTTGTCCACAAAATCCCTGAAAATGTCATTCATGAAGGACTGGAAGACGGAAGGAGCATTAGTGAGCCCAAAGGGCATCACAAGGTACTCAAAATGCCCTTCAGGGGTGTTAAATGCCGTCTTCCATTCATCCCCGTGCTTAATGCGAATAAGGTTATACGCCCCCTGAGGTCAAGCTTGGTAAACCAAGTAGCGTTTTTCACCCTGGAAAACAGGTCAGAAATCAAGGGTAACGGGTATTGATATTTCACAGTAATATTGTTCAAGAGACGATAATCAATACACGCCTTAA
>JARQOD010000001.1:55864375-56156174 GCA_033576555.1 Oophaga sylvatica
CCACCCGCAGGAGCTGGGGCCCACCGTAGGTTTCTCCGGTGTCCCGGTGCCTCAGTCCGACTCTGCTTGCCAGCCTGATAATACCAGGCCACAGCAGTCTGCTTATCTTTGCTGGTTAACAAAAATAGGGGATCCCCTCGAAAAAAAATTGGCGTGGGGTCCCCCCTATTTTTGTTAACCAGCCAGATGAAGCAGACTGCTGAGGCCTGGTTTTTCAGGCTGGTAATGAGCCAATATCCATGGACCTTGCCAGCCTGATAATACCAGGCCACAGCAGTCTGCTTAGCTTGGCTGGTTAACAAAAATAGGGGATCCCCTCGAAAAAAAAAACAGCATAGGGGTCCCCCTATTTTTGTTAACCAGCCAAGTAAAATGCAGACTGCTGCGGCCTGGTATTAAAAGACTGTCAAGGCCCATGGATTTTGGCCCTCAACAGCCTGATAATACCAGGCTACAGCAGCCCCACATTTGGCGCATCAAAAGATGTGCCAATTGTGGCACTTTACCCGGCTCTTCCCACTGCCCTGTAGCGGTGGCAAGTGGTGTAATAAGGGGTTAATGTCACCGTTGATTGCACGGTGACAATAAGCCCGGTTAATAATGGAGAGGTGTCAATAAGACACCGATCCATTATTAATCCCAAAGTTTTTAAATGTATAAAAAAAAAGACACAGCAAGAATAAAGTATTTTAATGAAATAAAAGAGACAACACAGTTTTCATTTCTTTTATTATACTCTCATTCCTGCGACGCCATCGATCTCCTGTAAAAAAAGGAAAAAAAACAAACCAACAGTATACCACCTGTCCGACGCAGTCCATAGTAACGACTGTCCCACGACGATCCAGCTCTGCTACATCGGAATGACAGGCAGAGGCTGTCATCCCGGCGCAGCACAGCTGATTACCTGCTTCCCCGGCGGTGACGTCATTGGACTGACTGCTTTACGGCCGGGATTACCCAGCAGTCACTGAAGTTATCGCGAGAAACTGCATGTGACCGCCGGGGAAAGATGATGGCGGCCATCAACCAGTCCAGGCCGTGACCACCGGAGATCTTCTGCCAGGTAAGTGCTGCTGACTCCTGACAGACCCGACCGACGGACACTCACAGTGACAGTGACAATTCCGATTCCGGTATACGATATATGGGAAATATCGAAAGTCAATATCGAAAGTCCGATACAGCTAATATCGGCCGATACCTGATACTTGCGGTATCGTATCGCTCAACACTAGTGATGAGCGAGTATACTCGTTGCTCGGATTTTCCCGAGCATGCTCGGGTGTTCTCCGAGTATTTGGAAGTGCTCGGAGATTTAGTTTCTGTTGCCGTAGCTGCATGATTTGCCGCTATTTGACAGCCTGAATACATGTGGGGATTCCTTAACAAACAGGCATTCCTCACATGTATTCAGGCTGTCCAGCAGCCATAAAACATGCAGCTGCGGCAACAGAAACTGAATCTCCGAGCACTTCCAAATACTCGGAGACCACCCAAGCAACGAGTATGCTCGCTCACCACTATCCACTATCCTAAGGAATTTTTTAATTGTGGTAAAACCTAGTGATGAGCAAATAGTGAAATATTCAGATTCGGGAAAATTGACACAATTAATTTCTAATATCCGTGTATTCGTACCGAATAACGAATCCAATGCAAGTCAATGGGAAAGCAGAATATTTTTCTGCTGGACCCAACAAACAGGTCTGGGACCTGAGAAAAAAGCTGAAATGAATGGGAAAGAGCTAAAACTAAATGGAATGGCATGGAGAAAATGCCTGCATGCCTTTCTGACTCACATAGGGTATCTGGGAATAATGTTGCCAGACTATTGAGACGATTTTACGGATTTATAAGAAGACCTAGCAAACCTAAATTTTTTTAAGGGAAAAATTCTTAGAAACATTTTTTCCTTCATAATTACATATATATAATGGAAAATAATAATAAATAACAAAAAAAATTATACCTCCCCTTTAGCATATGTTCACACTTATCGTTTGGGCTTTAGTTTTTCCTTTTACATTTGTGAGGGTTTTCACTCCATTTGGGAGTTCCCTCCCTCATGCCAAATAGTTAGCAAGATAGTGGAATACATAGTAACATAGTAACATAGTTATTAAGGTTGAAGGAAGACTTTAAGTCCATCTAGTTCAACCCATATCCTATCCTAACCTGCCCTAACATGTTGATCCAGAGGAAGGCAAAAAAACCCCAAGTGGCAAACAGTAAGCTTCACATTGTGGAAAAAAAATTCCTTCCCGACTCCACATACGGCAATCAGACTAGCTCCCTGGATCAACGCAATATCAAGGAAACTAGTGTATATAACCTGTAATATTATACTTTTGAAGAAAGGCATCCAGTTCCTTCTAAATTTTAGTAGGGAATCACTCATTACAACATTAGACGGCAGAGAGTTCCATAGTCTCACTGCTCTTACAGTAAAGAATCTGCCTCTGTGATTATGGCTAAACCTTCTTTACTCCAGACGTAGAGGATGCCCCCTTGTCTCTGTCACAGGTCTAAGAGTAAAAAGATCATTAGAAAGGTCTTTGTACTGTCCCCTTATATATTTATACATTGTAATAAGATACACCCCTAAGCCTTCGTTTTTCCAAACTAAATAACCCCAAGTGTAATAACCTGTCTTGGTATTGCAGACCCCCCAGTTCTCTAATAACCTTGGTCGCTCTTCTCTGCACCCGCTCCAGTTCAGCTATGTCTTTCTTATACACCGAGACCAGAACTGCACACAGTATTCTAAGTGTGGTCGCACCAGTGACTTGTATAGAGGTAAAATTATGTTCTTCTCATGAGCATCTATGCCTCTTTTAAAGCATCCCATTATTTTATTTGCCTTTGCAGCAGCTGCCTGACAGTGGCCACTAAATGCGAGTTTGTCGTCCACCCATACACCCAGGTCTTTTTCAGTGACAGTTTTGCCCAGTGTTTTACAATTAAGCACATAATTATACATCTTGTTTGTTCTACCCAAGTGCATGACCTTACATTTATCCCCATTAAAGCTCATTTATCATTTATCAGCCCAAGCTTCTAGTTTAAATAAATCCTCCTGTAATATTAAATTGTCGTCCTCTGTACTGATTACCCTGCAGAGTTGTGTCATCTGCAAATATTGAAATACTACTCTGTATGCCCCCTACTAGGTCATTAATAAATATGTTAAAAAGAAGTGGCCCCAATACTGACCCTCTTCGTACCCCACTGCTAACTGTGACCCAGTCCGAGTGAGCTCCATTAATAACCACCCTTTGTTTTCTATCCCTGAGCCAGCTCTTAACCCACTTACACATATTTTCCCTTATCCCAATTGTTCTCATTTTTTGTATCAATCTTTTGTGTGGCACCATATCAAAAGCTTTTGAAAAGTCCATATACACCACGTCTACTGATTTCCCTTGGTCCAGTCCGGAACTTACCTCTGCATAGAAACTCATCAGAATAATCTGACAGGAACGGTCCCTCTTAAACCCATGCTGATACTGGGTCATGGGTTATTCTTCTTCAGATACTCCAATATAGTATCCCTTAGAAAACCCTCCAGGAGTTTACCCACAGTAGATGTTAAGTTCACTGGCCTATAATTTCCAGGTTCAGTTTTTGTCCCATTTTTGAATATTGGTACCACATTTGCTATACGCCAGTCCTGTGGTACAAACCCTGTTATTATAGAATCTTTAAAGATTAAAAATAATGGTCTATCAATGACTGTACTTAATTCCTGCAGTACTCGGGGGTGTATCCCATCCGAGCCTGGGGATTTGTCAATTTTAGTGATTTTTAGACGCCGCCGTACTTCCTGCTGGGTTAAGCAGGTGACATTTAATGGATACATTTTTTTTTATCACTGATCATTAGTGTTGAGCATTCCGATACCGCAAGTATCGGGTATCGGCCGATATTCGCGTTATCGGAATTCCAATACTTAATTCCGATACTTTTTCAATATAGTATACCGGAATCGGAAGTTCCCATAATTCTTTGAGAGGCAATGTGATGTTAGTCAGCCAATGATGAATCTTATGAAGTGTGGGCACATCCTGTAATGCTGCGGTCATCTTAACTAATGGCATGGCTGTGATTGGCTGCTGAAATGATGTCAGAATGCACTATAAAAGGCGCCGCAGCCATTTTAGCGTCACTGTGCTGTGAACTCAGTTAGGGACAGAACGCTACTCTGCTCACTCTGAGGGACAGTTAGATATTGCGATTTTGTGTACTACTGTGCTTGAGGCAGGCTAGTTTACCAACCGCTGTGTAAAGCTTCATTTTGCCAGTGTTGTTTTAACAGCTCTGTGCAAGGTGTGTGTGTGACAGTGCAGGTGACGCTGCAGTTTGCTCTGCATCCACCGCTGTTTGTAGGCATCTGCACGTGTCACTGACTCTTTTTTATTTTTTTTTTATTTTGTGGAATTGGTGCAGCTCCATTATATTAGAAAAAAAATCAAATCTATTAGTGTGACGTGCTTCCATCCGTATACAATACATTGGTTGCAAACACTATAGAAGTACAGAAAGGAGCCTTTCACAGCTACTGAACAGTTGTCTGCAGGGTTTACTGTAGTCTGTGAGCTTTTAATTTTGTGAGTGCAGATTACGCTCCAGTTAGTTCTTCAACCACTGCCGGTTGTAGTCTGCTGAGCGTGTGTCACTGCCTCATCCTTCACATTTTTCTCTAATTGGTGCTGCTCCATTTTAGTGGAAAAAAATCTAATCTATTAGTGTGACGCGCTTCCATCCGTATACAATACATTGGTTGCAAACACTATAGAAGTAGACAAAGGGGCCTTTAACAGCTACTGAACAGTTGTGTTTCAGTGTTCACTGTAGTCTGTGAGCTTTTCATTTTTTTGAGTGCAGATTACGCTCCAGTTTGTTCTTCAACCACTGCCGGTTGTAGTCTGCTGAGCGTGTGTCACTGCCTCATCCTTCACATTTTTCTCTAATTGGTGCTGCTCCATTTTAGTGGAAAAAAATCTAATCTATTAGTGTGACGCGCTTCCATCCGTATACAATACATTGGTTGCAAACACTATAGAAGTAGACAAAGGGGCCTTTAACAGCTACTGAACAGTTGTGTTTCAGTGTTCACTGTAGTCTGTGAGCTTTTCATTTTTTGAGTGCAGATTACGCTCCAGTTTGTTCTTCAACCACTGCCGGTTGTAGTCTGCTGAGCGTGTGTCACTGCCTCATCCTTCACATTTTTCTCTAATTGGTGCTGCTCCATTTTAGTGGAAAAAAATCTAATCTATTAGTGTGACGCGCTTCCATCCGTGTACAATACATTGGTTGCAAACACTATAGAAGTAGACAAAGGGGCCTTTAACAGCTACTGAACAGTTGTGTTTCAGTGTTCACTGTAGTCTGTGAGCTTTTCATTTTGTGAGTGCAGATTACGCTCCAGTTTGTTCTTCAACCACTGCCGGTTGTAGTCTGCTGAGCGTGTGTCACTGCCTCATCCTTCACATTTTTCTCTAATTGGTGCTGCTCCATTTTAGTGGAAAAAAATCTAATCTATTAGTGTGACGCGCTTCCATCCGTATACAATACATTGGTTGCAAACACTATAGAAGTAGACAAAGGGGCCTTTAACAGCTACTGAACAGTTGTGTTTCAGTGTTCACTGTAGTCTGTGAGCTTTTCATTTTGTGAGTGCAGATTACGCTCCAGTTTGTTCTTCAACCACTGCCGGTTGTAGTCTGCTGAGCGTGTGTCACTGCCTCATCCTTCACATTTTTCTCTAATTGGTGCTGCTCCATTTTAGTGGAAAAAAATCTAATCTATTAGTGTGACGCGCTTCCATCCGTATACAATACATTGGTTGCAAACACTATAGAAGTAGACAAAGGGTCCTTTAACAGCTACTGAACAGTTGTGTTTCAGTGTTCACTGTAGTCTGTGAGCTTTTCATTTTTTGAGTGCAGATTACGCTCCAGTTTGTTCTTCAACCACTGCCGGTTGTAGTCTGCTGAGCGTGTGTCACTGCCTCATCCTTCACATTTTTCTCTAATTGGTGCTGCTCCATTTTAGTGGAAAAAAATCTAATCTATTAGTGTGACGCGCTTCCATCCGTATACAATACATTGGTTGCAAACACTATAGAAGTAGACAAAGGGGCCTTTAACAGCTACTGAACAGTTGTGTTTCAGTGTTCACTGTAGTCTGTGAGCTTTTCATTTTTTGAGTGCAGATTACGCTCCAGTTTGTTCTTCAACCACTGCCGGTTGTAGTCTGCTGAGCGTGTGTCACTGCCTCATCCTTCACATTTTTCTCTAATTGGTGCTGCTCCATTTTAGTGGAAAAAAATCTAATCTATTAGTGTGACGCGCTTCCATCCGTATACAATACATTGGTTGCAAACACTATAGAAGTACACAAAGGGGCCTTTCACAGATACTGAATAGTTGTCTGCAGGGTTCACTGTAGTCTGTGAGGAATAACCACACTTAGGCCTTATAACTTTTCTGACTTTATTTATCAATCTACCAAGATGAAGAAGTCAGTGAGTAAGGCACGTGGTCGTGGTCGTGGATTTGCAGCAGGGAGAGGACGTGGGGATTCTGTGGCTGCTGCCGCACCCAGTGACACAGCATCCACCAGTTTTCCCCGTGAGCGTTCCTTTATGCGCACTTTTGTAGGAGCTCAGCGTACCCCCCTGCTGCGTGAAGAACAAATTGAAGCCGTTGTTGGTTGGATGGCAGCCAATGCATCGACTTCAATAGCTTCCACCTCCTCTCAGGACCACAGCACTGTTGAACAACCATCAGTCTCTTCACCGCCTGCCAAATTGCCCAGGCAGTCAGAGAGCTCTGTACAGGAGCCAGCTGAGTCTCTGCTTCTGTTCTCAGAATCTGTTGGCTTGCACACAGGGGCCCAGCCAAGCAGCATTCTGGAATGTGAAGAAGAGCAGTATGCAGTGATGCGCAACAGCTGTGTCTCTCTGAAT
This sequence comes from Oophaga sylvatica, assembly GCA_033576555.1. NCBI lineage: Eukaryota > Metazoa > Chordata > Amphibia > Anura > Dendrobatidae > Oophaga > Oophaga sylvatica. Next base: position 55,871,349 of record JARQOD010000001.1, read on the forward strand.
CTGAAGAGGCGGGTGAGCCAGTGCCGATGGTCAGCACACCGCAGAACGCATCTGATGATGATGAGACTCAGTTGCCAGTTTCTGTTGAGCATGGTGCTGGCCAGACCACCCAACAACAGCAGGTGTTGGAAGAGGGTAGTGGTGGAGATGATGAGGTCCAAGATCCAACATGGCGTGAGGAACAGGAAGGTGGTGGGAGCAGCTCTGAGGAAGAGATTGCCCCAACGGTCCAAACAGTAGGGAGAGGTAGGCTGCAGACTCGCTTGCCTGTAGCCTCCAGTTTGGCACCCGTTCGGAGCAGTTCTCTTCCAACAGCCAAACCGGGCGCTCCCAGGACTTGCTCTGCGTGGTCCTTTTTTGATACAGTTGCAGATGATATTTGCTATGTCAAATGCAAGCTGTGTAATCAAAAAATTAAAAGAGGTAAAAGTGTCAGTAACCTTAATACAACAAATATGTGGAAACATGTGCGGTCAAAGCACTTTGTTGAGTTACAAAGACACACTGGAGATGTAGGCCAACCTACAGCAGCACCTACATCTTCAGCTCGTGTTGGAGCCTCTTCCTCCAGTTCACACACAGCTGGTTCGGCTTCCTCACAGGATCGCCATGGAAGAACCTCTGTCACTGTTGTCCAGAGACACAGTGTTATTCCACCCACAGCTGCAAGTTCCCTGTCATCCTCACACACCCAGGCCACAAAACAGCCATCGGTAGCACAGGCATGGGATAAAAGACGGCCATACTCGGCAAACCATCCACGAGCACAGGCTCTGAATGCTGGCATTGCAAAACTCCTGTCCCTTGAAATGCTGTCATTCAGGCTGGTGGAGACTGACAGTTTCCATGAATTAATGGCATTGGCAGTCCCACAATACAATGTGCCCAGCCGATTTTATTTCAGCAGGCAAGCCGTCCCTGGTCTGCAAAAGCATGTTGAGGCAAAAATTAAACATGCGCTACTAAACGCCGTCAGTAGCAAGGTCCACCTGACCACCGATGCGTGGACCAGTACCCATGGCCAGGGACGATACCTTTCACTCACTGCCCATTGGGTGAATGTTGTGGAGCCGGGTACAGATCTTGCGAGTGGCGCTGTACGTGTTCTGCCAACTCCAAGGATTGCCGGAATCAAGTCTGTCCACATTGACTCCTCCTCCTACTCCAGTTCCTCAGAATCATCGCTGCAGGAGCCGTCACGGTCTACCTCCACATGGACCCGTGGACGCTTACCTGATGCGACCGATATGAGCACAGCCGTGGCCAAACGGCAACAGGCCGTTCTGAAATTAATTCCCATGGGGAATCGAAGCCACACAGCGCAGGAGGTCTGGAATGCCATCAAGCAGGAGAGCGACGTGTGGTTTTTGCCAGCGAATCTCCAGCCAGGCTTGGTAGTGTGTGACAATGGCCGAAATCTGGTGGCAGCTCTGGGCCTTGGCAAACTCACTCACATACCATGTCTGGCACATGTGCTCAACTTGGTCGTGCAGAGTTTTTTGAGGGACTATCCGGATCTTGATGCACTGCTGCACAAGGTCCGCCTAGAGTGCGCTCACTTGCGACGTTCCAGCATGGCCAGATCGCGCATTGCAGCTCTGCAACGCAGATTACGCCTTCCTGAACATTGCATCATATGTGACGTATCCACCAGGTGGAATTCAACGTTACATATGTTGGAGCGGTTGTGTGAGCAGCAGCCAGCAGTAATGGAGTATCAGCTGCATCAGGCGCAATCAACACGCAATTTGCGCCGTCCACACTTCACCATTAATGAGTGGGCCACTATGAAGGACATGTGCCACGTTTTGCGTGCGTTTGATGAGTCAACGCGGATGGCGAGTGCAGATGATGCACTAGTCAGCCTGACTGTCCCCCTTATCTGCCTGCTTCAAAAAACACTGCAAGCAATAAGGGATGAGGTTTTGGAAGAGGTGGAGGATGAGGAGTCACAAATTCCATCACCTTCTGGAAAGTCAGCGCAACGTGGTTCCTCACAAAGGGCTGGGCAGGGCTCACTTTGTGAGGAGGATGAGGAGGAGGAGTCAATGGAGGAGGAAGACATCGCTCCAGAGGGAGGTACACAACGCTCTAGTCAGTATGTAGAGCGAGGGTGGGGTGATGCAGAGCAGGCAGAGATGACGCCTCTTGCAGAGGACAGTGTGTAGCCCTGGTACACAATACCAGGAGGATGAGTGGAGAGGTAACAGTTAAGGTCTCTTCATGACATCATGTACACTTCTGACACACCCAGCAGGGGTGTGGAAGGGAGTGATTTTCTAGTCAGTCAGTTTCCTGTCCTTGGACAGAGTAGACGTGTCCAGTTTGAGCCTGTCATCAGTTCAGAACGTGGAGGCTGGTACAGGTGGTCTAATTCACCTTAGTCTAGTCAGAGCTGTGCCCCACTGGAAGAAAGACTGAACTATCTATTAAGAGTCGAGCAAATCGAAGGGCAAAGTGGAAGGAAGATTATTGGAAAAGTGCTTTTGGCTTGGAAAAGTCCTGCACATTGCTACCGGTTACTGGAGACCGAAGGATCACTATTAGCTACAAGCATAGTGAAGAGAAAACCAGAGATTTACCGGACCCTAGGTCGCGGCAAACACCCCCTTATAGTCAGTACGTAACTGGGGTCAGGGGAAGTGAAGACTTTGAGTCTCTGCAGGACAAAATAAGAATTCAGCTCCCTCACAGAAAGGCTCCTGACACAAACCTGACTGGGAAGTACAGCTATAGATTAGCTGGAATCATAGAGGGAACCACGCTTCAGGCTGGTCGTACTCATCATTATTGGACAGTAAAGGAGGCCCCTAACTTGCTTAGCTGTTGCCTCAAAGCTCATCCTCCACCAACCCCATCAGCCTCCCTGGGACCTGCTTGAACATCTTACAAGTAAAGGTATGGAAAGACGCTGACCGTGTGAGACTGAGTTATTATTGCATGCCTGCACAATCCCTACCTAACTACCGACCTGAGGGAAGAGTCCCACCTGTAGGGGACCCGACATCTAGCTGCCTCACCATCCCCTCAGAGATCTACAGCAGCGCTGGTACTAATTACCAGAATACTACAGGTGGCGTCACGAACTGTATATAAACCTATCCCCTGTAAATACATCCCCAACATACGCCAGACCGCCAGGGCCACAGACCGAGCCACAGCTACCTGTGACAATCCCCATAGACTTCTACGGGCTCGGCTCTGAGTACCCCATTGCCCTGGTAACCCACAATTGTGGTGGCGGGTTGACACAAAAAACTTGGCGTCACGAACAGGATACGAAACTTGCAGCATTGCGAGCCCTGTGTGCCTGTGGAGTGTTTTTGTGAAAAAGGACTGTTTGCACTTTTGGCGCCAAAATCGCCATTTTTGTCGCCATATTCGCGCCCTCAGGCGCTGGAGAAGAAGGTGGGCGTACCTGAAAGAGCGCGCAAAGTCTTGGACACGCCCCCGGCTCTGACTCATCGGCAGGTCCTGCAACAGGAAGTGAACGCTCTGACATCAGAGCGCCTGCGACGAAGGTCCTGTTCCCACTGCGGTGCCTGTGAAGTAGCAGCGTCTGAAACCGGTAGGCTCCGTTTAACCAAGGGGGCGCTAAGATGTCACAACAACCGGCTGACAGTGCGGCCCCAGCCGGAGGCCCCAATCCCGCACCGTCTGGTATTGTAGCGCCAGATGGGGGCGCAGGCCCAGCACCCAGTCCGGTAGTCCCGATCATGCCACTAACGCTCCCATATATGCCTGGGGCGAAATGGCTTCCCCAATACAGCGGTGAGCCAGGCACATTAGCAGCTTCAAGCGGAAGTTATGCAGCATCCTAGAAATGTACTCCATGCCTGAGAGACAAAAAGCTGCTGTGCTAATAGGGCAGCTAACTGGCGCTGCTGAGAGGGAAGTGGAGACTTGGGATACCGTTGATCAGGAGTCGGTACCTGCGATCTTCCTTAAGCTACATGCCATATTTGAAGACCGCACAGAAACGGATCTCCGGATGGCCTTCTATCACTGTTCACAGCAGCCAGGTGACAGCATCCGGGACTACGCTTGCCGACTACAGGGAGCCCTGAAAGCACTCAAGCGAATTAACCATTTAAATGCTATCGACGAGAATAGAATGCTGAAAGAACAATTTATACAGGGATTGAGATCCCCAGAGGAACGCAGAACTGTAAATTGGTGGTCCTTAGATTATCCGGATGCTACCTTTGATGCCCTAAAGGACATGGCAATAAAAGGGCTGCGGCCCCTGGGCAAACCTGAGGTGGCCACCCAACATCATCAGGGTGAAGTCACTCTGGAACCGGCAGTAACCCCCTGTTCCCCGCTAGTGGCAGAAGCCAAAGCGCAGGTGACACCTCCTAGTGAATTGGACTGTCTGCGCTCAGAGGTGCGCCAGCTGACTAAAAATCTGGCTGCTGTAATGAGTGCCCTGCAGCTGCGGAAAGAGGAGGAAGGGAAGATCTTGTTAGCTGACTGCCCAGAGGACGTTCCGTGGATGCACCGGAGAAGAAAGAAGACGTCGCCCCCCCGGAGGAGGACAACGCCACCCCCAGGAGCAACCTCTGATCAACACCCTTCTCGTCGAGAGATCATCTGTTATCGCTGCAACCGGAAAGGTCATCTGTCTACACAGTGTCCTTTAAACGGGCAGAACCTGGGTCCAAGGGCCAACACCCAGGAGAATACCCGTCAGGCCCCCTAGACTGGAACCGCAGGTATGTGGGCGGGCGACCCTACCTGTCTATTATTCTAGATGGTATTGCTGTTCCAGCATTGTTAGACACTGGGTCCCAGGTGACCCTAATACCTGATGCTCTATATACCAAGTACTGGTCAATGGACAGTCTTAAACCTCCGAGCCTTGACTTTACTGTGTATGCTTCTAATGGTCTTCCTGTAGAAGTACTCGGAACAAAATGTGTAGATGTAAAGGTGGGCAGAGAGGAGTTGAAAGACCAAGGGCTTCTGGTAGTAAAGACTGTAAATGAGGAGAACGGTTTAAATATCATTTTGGGTACTAATATTATCGGTAATTGTTTGGGAGAAGTTGTGTTCTTGCTCCAACAGCTCGCTGAGATTGCCCGACCAAGGCAGAGAGGAGTAATCCAAAGAGAGATCCGGGCCCTGGTGTGTCAGCAGCAAGCGAAGCTTACCGACGGCGAAATTGGTAATGTACGGGTCACTGACTCGGATCCTATTGTGATACCCCCAATGAGTGAAATGATCATTTGGTGCAGGGCAGCCATAGGTCTGAGAGGACAGAATTACCAAGCTGTAGTAGAACCCCACCATTCAGAACATAGACCTACACTTATGACTGCTAGAGGAGTAGTAGAAGTGGTGAATGGAAGAGTACCGGTACGGCTTCTCAATTGGGGAGATGATGAGGTAAACTTACCCCGTTATGCAACCATTGCTAAACTTCATGCTGTTGATAATAATTCTATTCTCCCGGCTGAGTCCTTAGACTCCTGTCAAATAGAGGAGGACAATGACCCAGCAACCCAGGTGGCGGAATGGTGTCAGCAACTCCATGTTGGGACGGACACCACTCCCGCTCACCAGAAGCAAGGGGTATTACGGGTGGTGCAAGAGTACGCCCAAGTGTTTAGCAAAAATCCACTTGATTTTGGGACAATTAAGGGAGTACAACATCATATCCCTACTGGCAGTCATCCTCCATCAAAGAGCGGTATAGGCCCATACCTCCAGCTCATTATCAGAAAGCTAAAGAAATGTTGAATGATATGAAGAAAGCTGGGGTGATAAGGGATAGTTGTAGCCCCTGGGCAGCCCCTCTAGTTCTGGTTAAAAAGAAAGATGGTAGTATGAGAATGTGTGTGGATTACAGGCAGGTGAACCGCATAACACACAAGGATGCATACCCGCTACCACGTATAGAGGAATCATTAGCTGCTCTGAAAACGGCTAACTACTTTTCTACCCTTGATCTGACTAGTGGTTACTGGCAAGTGGCTGTGGCTGAGGAGGATCGTGAGAAAACGGCTTTCACCACCCCAATGGGGCTCTGTGAGTTCGACAGAATGCCGTTTGGGCTCAGTAGTGCCCCAGGAACATTTCAGAGAGTGATGGAAAATTGTCTGGGACATCTCAATTTTGAAACCGTGCTGCTATACCTAGACGACGTTATTGTGTATTCCAAGACATATGAGGACCATCTGAAGCACCTGGCAGAAGTATTCGAGTCCCTGTCCAGGTACGGGATGAAATTAAAACCCTCAAAATGCCATCTACTCAAACAGAAGGTACAATACTTGGGGCACATCGTCAGTTCGGAAGGAGTAGCGCCGGACCCAGAGAAAGTCACTGCCATCCAGAAGTGGCCGGAGCCGAAGAACCTTAAGGAAGTGCGACAGTTCCTGGACTAACGGGTTACTACAGGAGATTCGTGAAAGATTACACGAAGAAGGCAGCTCCTTTACAGGACCTCCTGGTAGGACAATCCTTAAAGAGCAGAAACCCTCCCTTTAATTGGGGTAAAGAACAGGCTGAAGCATTCCAAAAGATGAAAGAGATCCTTACAGGTGATGAGATCTTAACCTATCCTGATTACAGCCAACCGTTCCTGTTGTACACCGACGCCAGTAATGAAGGGCTGGGAGCAGTTCTCAGTCAGAAGCAGAATGGCCAAGAAAAAGTCATCGCTTATGCTAGCAGAAAACTCAGGCCAACTGAAAGGAATCCGGAAAATTATAGCAGCTTCAAGCTGGAGTTTCTGGCGCTGGTCTGGGCCATTACTGAAAGATTTAAGCACTATCTGGCCTCCAATAAGTTCACGGCGTACACAGACAACAACCCGTTAACGCACCTGGAAACCGCCAAGCTGGGTGCCATGGAGCAGCGATGGATGGCTCGGTTGTCCAATTACCAGTTTACTATCAAGTACCGGGCAGGTCGAAAGAATGCTAATGCTGATGCGTTGTCCCGAATGCCGCATGACTCTGATACAGAAGAAGAATCGGACGACCTGGAAGAAATTGAGCTACCCGCGTTCCATCGAAATGGGGTAGTCCACGAGCATCGAGTTCACAGAAAGCAGTATGGTGCAACATTAAATCCTTTACCCCATCACAGCTGGAAAGAGACTCAGGACAGTGATCCAGTGGTCAGCCGCATCAAGGAGTTGTTAAAACAGGAAGGTTCCTCCTTGGAAAAGGATGCACCTATGTCAGCCAAGCTCCTGTGGAACGAGAAAAGCAGGTTGTTCCTATACCGTGAGAAGTTGTGCAGAAGATACGTCAACCCCAGAACCCATGAAATGGTCTGGCAAATCGTGGTCCCCAAGGCAGACGTCCCAATGGTGTTGGAAGCGTACCACGATCAAGCAGGACACTTTGGCTGGAGGAAGCTGGAGACCCTGTTGAGATGCCGGTTCTACTGGGTAGGGATGCGCAGCTCCATCGAGAGGTGGTGTCGGAACTGTGGACCCTGTGGTCTCAGAAGAAAGGACTACGGTAGTCAGAAGGCACCCCTGCAACCTATCCGGACGACTCGTCCTCTGGAGATTGTGGCCCTGGACCACGTCAAATTGTCGCCAAGTAGATCTGGATACTCATACGCCTTGACCATGGTGGACCATTACTCCAGATTTCTGGTAGTTGTTCCAGTTAAGGACCAGACCGCGGTGACGGCAGCGAAGACCTTTCAAGCAAGTTTCTGCAGACCGCATGGGTATCCGGAGCAAGTCTTAACCGATCAGGGACCTGCTTTTGAAGCCGATTTATTCAAGGAATTCTGTCATATGTACGGGTGCAAGAAAATTAGAACGACACCATACCACCCTCAAACCAACGGTCTTTGTGAAAAGATGAACCATATTGTCCTTGACTTGTTGAGATCCATACCGTTGGAAGACAGGAATCGATGGCCGGATTTACTGCCTGATTTGGTTGATTTGTATAATCATATACCTGTAAGCTCAACTAACTGCACTCCAGCCTATCTTATGAGAGCAAGGCCCGGAAAACTACCAATGGACCTAGAACTTGGAGTGGTAGAACCGGAGGCAGACGACGCCGTGGAAAACTGGGACGTCAATCGGCAAGAGCAATACAGAAGAGTACAAATCTGTGTGGAGGAAAGTCTCAATAAGGCACGGGAGAAACAGGAAGATGTTTACAACCGAAATGCTCCTGCCAAGCCTTTGATGCCTGGAGAGGTAGTATTAAAGAGAAAAAGGAAGATGCATAAACTGGATAATCAGTGGGAGCAAGAACCCTACGTCATACAAGATTCTAAATATGACAACAGAAAAGTTTGTGTCGTCAGTAAAGACGGAGGAAGAACAACAATCACTGTGTCCAGAGATCATTTGAAGTTGTGTCCAGAACACTTAAAGAGTTGTGAAAAGAACCCTGTCCTCAATCAAAGGGAAAGAAAGGAAGAGGTCATACACACCGATCTGGGAGATTTTCCTGCGGATTGGCCTAGACTGGGAGATGCTGTGATAATTCCAGTGTTGCAGTTTTATCAGCCACAAGAGGAAGTTTTACCTCCAGTTGTGCCTGTGGTGCCAGTTGAGCCCGCTCAGGAGTTACCCATCCCAGCAACACCTCAACCTGTGGAACCTCAAGATGGATCATCTGAAGCAGCGCCCCATACTATGGGATCTCCTGGTGAAGCTGACTCACACCGCCCAGCCATCAGTACGCTTGCCAGATCCATAGAAAGATTAAGGCAGTTCTATAGTTTGCCGTTACGCAGTGCAGACAGATCGCAACTTGATATACCTGAAACTACACCACGTAGATCAGAGAGAATCACAAAAGGGAAATTACCCATTAGATATCAGCAGTAGTTATAACGAATTTATGTGAACATTGTAAAAGTCTATATATATATAAATGTGTTTTCCCTATTATGTCTTCGTTTAACAATGGACTCAGAGGCTGAGGACTGAGCCAGCCCAAAACTGTATCCTGTAAATAGTTGCACTAAAGTGCCTTTTTAATGGTTTCACATGAAACCTTGACTTACCTCTGAACCAAAAACCCGTGTGGTGTGGCACTGAGTGAGGTCTGCATTTGGATGTCCTGCAGCCCACCCAGGACCCACGTTGAAGGTTTGGTGCGGGTCCTTCACAAGTATACCGTATATTTATTGAATGCTATTTAATACTTTTGTATTTGTATATAAAGTTATTGTTTGCAACGTTCAAGATATCCTCACCTCCCGGATGGGACGAATTACTGTTATTGTTAATGTTTTCATGCATAAACAAAAATGTCTCTTTTATATTTTACAGCCCGGAGTGCTGTCGTTTACCATGGGGAATGTGTAGCCCTGGTACACAATACCAGGAGGATGAGTGGAGAGGTAACAGTTAAGGTCTCTTCATGACATCATGTACACTTCTGACACACCCAGCAGGGGTGTGGAAGGGAGTGATTTTCTAGTCAGTCAGTTTCCTGTCCTTGGACAGAGTAGACGTGTCCAGTTTGAGCCTGTCATCAGTTCAGAACGTGGAGGCTGGTACAGGTGGTCTAATTCACCTTAGTCTAGTCAGAGCTGTGCCCCACTGGAAGAAAGACTGAACTATCTATTAAGAGTCGAGCAAATCGAAGGGCAAAGTGGAAGGAAGATTATTGGAAAAGTGCTTTTGGCTTGGAAAAGTCCTGCACATTGCTACCGGTTACTGGAGACCGAAGGATCACTATTAGCTACAAGCATAGTGAAGAGAAAACCAGAGATTTACCGGACCCTAGGTCGCGGCAAACACCCCCTTATAGTCAGTACGTAACTGGGGTCAGGGGAAGTGAAGACTTTGAGTCTCTGCAGGACAAAATAAGAATTCAGCTCCCTCACAGAAAGGCTCCTGACACAAACCTGACTGGGAAGTACAGCTATAGATTAGCTGGAATCATAGAGGGAACCACGCTTCAGGCTGGTCGTACTCATCATTATTGGACAGTAAAGGAGGCCCCTAACTTGCTTAGCTGTTGCCTCAAAGCTCATCCTCCACCAACCCCATCAGCCTCCCTGGGACCTGCTTGAACATCTTACAAGTAAAGGTATGGAAAGACGCTGACCGTGTGAGACTGAGTTATTATTGCATGCCTGCACAATCCCTACCTAACTACCGACCTGAGGGAAGAGTCCCACCTGTAGGGGACCCGACATCTAGCTGCCTCACCATCCCCTCAGAGATCTACAGCAGCGCTGGTACTAATTACCAGAATACTACAGGTGGCGTCACGAACTGTATATAAACCTATCCCCTGTAAATACATCCCCAACATACGCCAGACCGCCAGGGCCACAGACCGAGCCACAGCTACCTGTGACAATCCCCATAGACTTCTACGGGCTCGGCTCTGAGTACCCCATTGCCCTGGTAACCCACAATTGTGGTGGCGGGTCGACACAACAGCGTTTCTTTGCCAGTTGGGAGTCTGCAGCACATGGTTGATTTCATGCTGCAGTGCCTAAGAAACGACCGCCGCATCGCCCACATTCTCACGACGTCTGATTATTGGGTGTACACCCTCCTAGACCCTCGCTACCGGGACAACGTCAAAAGCCTCATCACACCGTTGAACCGGGAGCGTAAAATGCGGGAGTACCAAGACACACTGGTGCAATCCCTAATGTTCTACCTTACTGCCGAGAGCACTGCTGCTGCTACTGCTTTACAAAGCAGCTCTGTGCGTCGAGGCAGTGTAGAGAGCTCTGCAACAAGAGGGAGCACACGCAGTGCCTCTGCACAGGGAAAGACCAGTATGTTAAAAATGTGGCAAAGTTTTGTGGCAGCGCCACAAATGTCTACACCATCCGAGAGGGCTCCAGTCAGCGGGAGGCAACGTATCCGTCAGATGGTGACAGACTACTTGGCTTTGCCGCTCAGTGTAATCCCAGATGGCTCTTCCCCATTCAAGTTTTGGGTCTCTAAGCTGGATACATGGCCAGAGCTTAGCCAGTATGCATTGGAGGTGCTGGCTTGCCCTGCTGCCAGTGTATTATCGGAGCGCGTCTTTAGTGCTGCAGGTGGTGTACTAACAGACCGTCGCATGCGACTATCCTCCGATAATGTAGACCGGCTTACTTTTCTGAAAATGAACAAGGCATGGATCTCGCCAGAATTTGTCTGTCCGTTTTCAGATTAAATAACTGGTTCGCAACGTTATCCATGTCTCCTGTTATGTTCATCTTTCTACCACCTGAACTCTACTCCCTGGGCTCCAACACTGCCAGTTGGTGCTCAGAAGTGTCGTGTCCACAGAACAAAACACAAGCTCTACTGTTAGTGGGGTTCAGTAACGCCAGCTGTTCCCCTGCTGTGTGAACGGCAAGAAGTCTCCTGTTCCCGACACATGGACAGAAAAACACATGACCAACATGCTCCAAATAGGGAAGAGCCGTCACCCTGCTTGTTATGCTGAAAACATGAAATTGTGAAGTTTTGCAGGCCTAGAATGATACATTTTTATGACAAATATGGACAAATAATAATTTGTCATCACAGCGCATATCTGCACATGTCTATTAGAAATGGTAACAAAAAATAAAACATAGTCTACTCTTCACATTTTGAAATTAATGCATAAAAGTACATTTCATACTTATGAATTAATGCTTTTTAAGGAACTTTATCTGTACCTGTAAGATAATGCAGTCAATGGATGTACGAATCATTAAATCCTCATCATCATCATCACGAGTTTTATTTATGACAGACATTATAAAATACACATACTGATGCCAACTGTAACTTCAAACACCATATATGAAATGGCCAGCATGTAAACATGGTAATAATGTCCAATAATAAATTATTACATCTAGAAAGTGCATCATGCATACTGACAATAGGTAGTTATACCTGCAAGTGCTGTTGAAACAACCACAAGAGATATAAATTAATACTGGTATATAGGTATCACAGTGCATAGTTACTCATGGACAATGTTGATGTAATACTGTATCTCAATTAAGTCAGCGTCAACCATTAGGCTTGTTAGTCTTGTACATTGTTAAAGAGGGAACGTAATTTTTTTGTTTGTCATAGGTGGAGTATTACACATTAAATTATTACTGCTGTATTTTTTTTGCATCCCTAGTGCGCAATAACGCAGCCTAACCTCACATTTTATAGTCAGCTAATTGCCACACGCTACCCTACCCTACGCGTGACAGTAGGAAGGTAGTGTTGACGGATAAAGCTTTGCGCAACCAGACATTCTTTTACCCTCTTCAACACTCTACAAGCAAAAAATGCATGATTTCAGCCGCAGACTTTATTGACGTACAGTATAACATCGGCATTACCCATCAGAGGCTGTCCACTGTCTGATACAGACATAGAATATACCTTTGCTATCCGTAGCCTTTGTTTCACCTACACTTGCAGGCACACACTTAAATTGTGACAAACAATGCCTAATGTTTTTTTAAATGGTTATTTTTTATCGTACATTATTGTGTCATCAATCATCACATTGATGAGTCCATGCTGGACATGTCATACATGCTATAGAAAGTTACGATTTTATGAACTTAAATAATTGAAATGTCTGTGACTGTCACATAAAATTTGCGATGATGATGATGAGTGACTATTACAAAATCCATTGTCTTCACTATGTTATGGTTTAACATAGCGTTCCTTAAGCATTATTCATAAAAAAAAAAATGGACTTTTATTCTTAAATTTACAACACTATATTTTGTTACCAATTTTTTGGGTGTTGTGTTGTTCCATTTATTTTTGGCATGTGCATATATGCGTTTATATTTGTATTTTCTTTATTTTTCCTTCTTGAAATTAGAAAACATGTGTATCTTTGTACCGTGTTAGCCAGTAGATAGAAAAATATTTAGACTTCAGAGTCAGCAGTGGTTGATACCTTTTAATGGATAACTGAAAAGATGGAAACAAATTGCAAGCTTTCAAGGCTACTCACGTCTCTTCATCAGGCAAAGACTAAATAAAAAAATTAAGCATCACATATTTCTATACACAACAGGACACAGGAATAGTGCAATAGGTAAGACAAGTAAGTGACGTGTATCAGAACTGTCATTATCTCACAGGGATGAACATAAATATTGGAACAGTTCCTAGATAAGGATAGAAAGTTTGATTGCCCTCTCATTGGCGTCTTTTTTTGGGTTTTCATGACCCTGGAAGGGCATAGACGCAGATTCCTTAATTGATATAGAATGACATAAATCCATGTGATCTATTCATTCCATCACTAACAGTGTCAAAGGTCATGATGAGCTTATATTCTGAAACCTTTGTACGTTTCTCATATTTGAAGTTATATTTTAATACCAGTAATTCCATATCCATCATGCTATGACCGGGCATACAAAAGTCTTTTGCCACAGGTAAATTCATTAATTTATCTGTGATTGTGTGGCGCTGATAATTCATCCTTGTTCTCCTTTTTGTTGCCGGTCTCCCCTCACTTGTCCCTCCCTCACTTGTCTTAGCTATTCCTGTGTCCTGTTGTGTGTAGAAATATGTGATTCTTCATTTTTGGCTTTACTTTTAGCCTGATGAAGACACCTGAGTAGTCTCGAAAGCTTTGAATTTGTTACCATATTTTCAGTTAGCCATTAAACGTTATCAACCACAGAGGACTGTCAAGTATAAATATTTTTCTATTCTTGTAATTGAAATTCATCATTTTATTGTCGTAGTAAAACTTCATTTATTCTTGTTTGAAGTACATACATTTGCAATGGCCACGTAACAAGGCAATAACTCAATATTTTATGCCTACACCCTCCTTGACCCTGGGCTTCAACAGCGACAGTTGCTGCTCAGAAGTGTTAGATGCACAGATGAAAACAATCGCTGATGTGTTTCTGGGGTTCAGTAATGTCAGCTGTTCCCCTGCTGTGTGAACGGCAAAAAGTCCTGCTGCCTCCACCATGTTCTCTTCTCATCCCTGGGCTACAACACCGCCAGTTGTTTCTCGGAAGTGCTGTTAGCACAGTCTACACTTGCTCCTGTGTTACTGGGGTTCAGTAATGTCAGCTGTTCCCCTGCTGTGTGAACGGCAAACAGTCCTGCTGCCTCCACCCTGTTCTCTTCTCATCCCTGGGTTACAACACCGCCAGTTGTTTCTCGGAAGTGCTGTTAGCACAGTTAACACTTGCTCCCGTGTTACTGGGGTTCAGTAATGTCAGCTGTTCCCCTGCTGTGTGAACGGCAAAAAGTCCTGCTGCCTCCACCATGTTCTCTTCTCATCCCTGGGCTACAACACCCCCAGTTGTTTCTCGGAAGTGCTGTTAGCACAGTCTACACTTGCTCCTGTGTTACTGGGGTTCAGTAATGTCAGCTGTTCCCCTGCTGTGTGAACGGCAAACAGTCCTGCTGCCTCCATCCTGTTCTCTTCTCATCCCTGGGTTACAACACCGCCAGTTGTTTCTCGGAAGTGCTGTTAGCACAGTTAACACTTGCTCCCGTGTTACTGGGGTTCAGTAATGTCAGCTGTTCCCCTGCTGTGTGAACGGCAAAAAGTCCTGCTGCCTCCACCATGTTCTCTTCTCATCCCTGGGCTACAACACCGCCAGTTGTTTCTCGGAAGTGCTGTTAGCACAGTCTACACTTGCTCCTGTGTTACTGGGGTTCAGTAATGTCAGCTGTTCCCCTGCTGTGTGAACGGCAAAAAGTCCTGCTGCCTCCACCATGTTCTCTTCTCATCCCTGGGCTACAACACCGCCAGTTGTTTCTCGGAAGTGCTGTTAGCACAGTCTAACTTGCTCCTGTGTTACTGGGGTTCAGTAATGTCAGCTGTTCCCCTGCTGTGTGAACGGCAAAAAGTCCTGCTGCCTCCCCATGTTCTCTTCTCATCCCTGGGCTACAACACCGCCAGTTGTTTCTCGGAAGTGCTGTTAGCACAGTACATGCTCCTGTGTTACTGGGTCAGTAATGTCAGCTGTTCCCTGCTGTGTGAACGGCAAAAGTCCTGCTGCCTCCACCATGTTCTCTTCATCATCCCTGGGTACAACACCGCCAGTTTTTACTCGAAGTGCTTAGCACAGTACACTTGCATCCGTGTTACTGGGGTTCAGTAATGTCAGCTGTTCCCCTGCTGTGTGAACGGCAAAAGTCCTGCTGCCTCCACCATGTTCTCTTCTCATCCCTGGGTACAACAACCGCAGTTGTTTCTCGGAAGTGCTGTTGCACAGTCTACCTGCTCCTGGTACTGGGGTTCAGAATGTCAGCTGTTCCCTGCTGTTAACGGCAAAATTCTGGCCTCCACTGTCTCTTACTGGGTTACAAACGCATGTTTTTCTGAATGTGCTTAGCACAGTTACACTGCTCGTGTCTGGGTCAGTTGTCAGCTTTCCCTGCTGTGTACTGAAAAGTCCCTGCCTACCGTTCTCTCTCTCCCTGGTACAACACCCCAGTTGTTTCTCAATGTGTTAGAAAACCTGCTATGTTACTGGGTTCAGTAATGCAGCGTTCCCTGCTGTGTGAACGGCAAACAGTCTGTGCAATGTCTCTTATCCTGGCTCACACGCATTGTTCTCAGAAGCTGTTAGCACAGTAACTCCGACCAGTACTGGGGTTCAGTACATGTCAGCTGTTCCCCTGCTGTGTAACGGCAAAAAGTCCTCTCCTCATCCTGTCTCTCATCTCTGGGTACAAACCCCATTGTTTCTCGATGCTATTAGCACAGTCTACACTTGTCTCCGTGTCCTGGGCTCAATGTCCTTTCCCACTGCAGGTAACGGAAAAGTCCTGCTGCTCCACCACTGTTTCATTCTCATCCCTGGTACAACACCGCCATTGTACTCATCGGAATGTGTAGCACAGTTCCTTGCTCCTGTATGGGGTCCGTAATGTCACGTTCCCGCTGCTTGAACGCAAATCCTGCGCCTCCACATGTTCTCTTCTCATCCTGGTACAAACACCCCAGTATGTTTCTCGAAGTGCGTAGAACTAAATTGCTCTGTACGGGGTCATAATTCACCCCTGCTTTGAACGCAAACAGCCTGGCCCCACCTGTCTCTCCACCCTGGGACAAACCCCATAGTTCCAAGGCTGTTGACAGTACCTTGCCCTGGTTAATCACTAATGTCGTTTTGCGGTGAGCAAATTGCGCTCCACTGTTCCATTGGCTAAACACCGCCAGTTGTCGAAGCTGTGTGCCTATGGAATTGTTTTTGGGTAAAGAATGTGCACTTTTGGCGCCAAAAATCGCCATCTTTTTGTCGCCATATTCGCGCCCTCAGGCGCTGGAGTAAGAAGGTGGGCGTACCTTCGTGGGCGTGTCCCCCCCCTGCGGCGCGAAGAAAATGCCTGCCCTCTCAAAGTGCTATTACAATATGCGATCCTGCCCTACAGCAAAGGAGGTCCGCCTCCTCTTCACCTTTCCTGCAAAGAGGAGGAGACGCAAACCCTGCCTCCACGGAAGAGAAACCGGACGTCTCTGGTAGAAGAAGAAGACGGTTCTGGAACATCATGGAAGCAGGACGTGTGCAGCCGAGCAGGGAAGCGGTGGGAGGCATGCCCGCTCCCCAGCCAAGCTGCCACTGAACCGGAACCATCCGTGGTCCTGCACCTGCAGCAAGCATTGCTGGAAATTAAAGAAGAGAATGCACGACTGAAAAAGATGGTCCAGCACCAACCTGGATTTGAAGAGATCGAGAGACGCCGGCGTACCCTGATGCAGCGGCGGCTGTGGGACGCGGTGTTTCCTCCCCTCGACGACCCCCTACGTCTGGAGTTACCAAAACTTCTGCTGCCCAAGGCAAAGAGCAACCGGAGGCTGCCCCCGAAAGTACCGACCTGATCCCACCGGTGAAGCAGTGGAGGCGAAGGAGGTTGAGGAGTACCGCCAGTTCCGGAACGCCCGCCCGGCCAGAGGCCGCAGCAGATGATCGATCCCCGGCAGGGACACCGGAGGGGTCCTGTCCGTCATTACCAGACGTTGACTGGATGAGATGGCGCGCCTGATGACGTCGCCTACACCGCCCAGTGGAACGTGATGGCAGCGTCGCGAAGAGAAACAGCAACGCCAGCAGGAGAAGAAACAGGGGCTCAGCGCAACCGACAGCGGCAGCATGCAGAGCTGATCGCGGACAAGGAAAGTGTCCGTAGAGAAAAAGGTACTCTGAGGGAACCGCGGCGGCAGGGGTGTGTGACAGAGTTCCAGCTCGAAGGGCTGGGCTTCATCAGAGAACCGGGCCTCTACCCAGGGTCTTTGTCAGCAGATGATTAGAATCCCACCTACCGCAAGGCCATCCGGGAGGGACCTAATTAATGGAGACATTGCACCTATACACGACACTGGGGTATGAAGGGATGGTATGCCCTTAATGTCACAAATCGTCCGTGACCCCGCCCGACGCAGGTAACGTCACCACTACCGCAGCTCCCCGCTCCAGCTCAAACAGCACCAGGCCGTGCCCTAGCATCCCCCCTGCAGGCTCCTCGCAAATGGAGCAACACCTGTATACTCTTCACTAACTTGTTATCCTACTACATCGCAACCTGCGATTCATTCAAAATCTCAAGCAGCAGTTTACACGACGACGCGCACAACGACTAATTCTGCGTCACGAGAGCAAGTGGCCATAACAGTAACGCAAACAGCGTCTCATAAAGTGAAACACCCGTTGCCCCCTAGAGGTTCGTATGAGAACTGTGGCGACCCAGACTCTGATAGCAGGTCACGACTTGTTAGTCAGGGATCTAGGATAATCGCATTGTTCCAGCCCCCGGGGTGGAAGATGACATTGAAGTTGACAAAGAAATGTGAAGAACGGTAGGACCCAGACAGGGTTTACCGCAGCAAAGAAGATGTATATAAGTTTTTATATAAGTGAAAATGGTTTACACAGTTAATATGAGTAATATAATGTTTATTATATATTGAATAGAATGCCGGCTGGTAAGTAGGTAAAGAGTTTTTGCACTTTATTATAATTGATATAAAAAATGTGTCTTTGTCTATAATGGACTCAGAGGCTGAGACTGTGCCAGCCCAGAACTTATCTGTAAATAGTTGCGCTTCGTGCACAATATTGGTTTTACATAAAACCACCACAACTACCTCTGAATAATAAAACCCGTGTGGTGTGGCACTGAGTGAGGTCTGCATTCATATGTCCTGCAGCCCAACCAGGACCCACGTTGAAGGTTTGGTGCGGGTCCTTCACAAGAATATTGCCGAATATTATATGAACATGTATATTTAATATTTTGTATTTTTCTATAATTTAATGTTTTGTTTGCAACGTTCAAGAAATCCTTACCTCCCGGATGGGACGAGTTAATGTTATGTTTAATGCAAAACAAAAATTGTCTCTTTGTATTTCACAGCCCGGGATGTGCTGTCGTTTTACCATGGGGGAATGTGTAGCCCTGGTGTAAGGCACACGCAGTACCCTGGGGATGTGTGTAGAGATAGCAGTTAATGCTCAATGAACATTCATTCCAACACACACTTAGACACACCCACAGGTATATATATCAGTCACATGCAGGATTCAGCGGTCATTCAGTGAGGAGTCAGTCAGTCTAGCCTGGAGTGGAGGGAGGAAGAGGTCCAGACAGAGCAGACAGTGTGAAGTTTGTGCAGGAGGAGAGGAAGAGTGAGTTCAGAGATACTTCAGTCTCCTGTCCCAAGGACAGTGAAGGTTTCAGAACGTGCTCCTGCCTAGAAGATTACTGAATTCTGGCAACAAGCTCAAGAAAGAAGTTAAGAAAGGGATTGACTTTTATAACCTTTGAAGTGAGGAATGCTTATGCTACCAGCGCGACAAGGCGAAAGGCACAGTGGTAGGAATTCTGAGTGCTATAGGATTGGAGAAGTCCTGCACGTTGTCACCGGTCACTGGGGACCGAAGCACCACTATAGCTTCACGCAAAGTGTAGAAAAAACCAGAGGCTTTCTGGACCTAGGTAACAGAAAGCAGCCTTGATGTCGGTAACGTAACTGGGGTCAGGTGAATAGGAACTTTGAGCTAGGCCAAGCATAGAAGAACCTAGTTTCATCACAGGAAGGCTCCGACCACAAAACGACCGGGCAGTACAGCTTGGAAAGCTGGAGTTTATAGAGGGAACTACCTTATGCTGGTTGGACTCATCTTTGTGAAAGTAAAGGAGGCCCCTAACTTGTCCAGCTGCTACCTCGAAACACATCCTCCATTGATCACGCCCTGGGACCTGCCTTACCATCTTGCAAGTAAAAAGGTATGGAAAGACGCTGATTGTGAGACTGTGTTATTTGATTGCATCCCTGCACAACCCCACCATAACCATCGACCTGAGGGAAAGAGTCCCACCTGTAAGGACCCGACATCTAGCTGCCTCACCATCCCCTCAGAGATCTACAGCAGCGCTGGTACAAATTACCAGAGACTACAGGTGGCGCTCCATTCGTAATCCGGGTTCCAGTACCGTCAGCTGGTTCTCCGCAGTGCCTTTGGCTAGGTGCCTCCATGTCGGTATCCGAGTTCCAGCAACGTCTGCTGCTCCTTGGTAGTGCTTTGGAGCACATGGTACCTCTGCTTAGTAACCGTGTCCAGTAACGTCAGCTGGTCCTCGGTTGTGCCATTGGCTCTTTTCCTTCTGCTGACCCTCCGGGTTCCAGCACAGTCAGCTGGTCTCGTTACTTTCATTGGCTCTTGTACCTTCTGCTACCCATCCGGGTTCCAGTACCGTCAGCTGGTTCTCCGCAGTGCCTTTGGCCTAGGTGCCTCCCATGTCGGTATCCGAGTTCCAGCAACGTCTGCTGGTCCTTGGTAGTGCTTTGGAGCACAGGTACCTCCTGCTTAGTAACCGTGTCCAGTAACGTCAGCTGGTCCTCGGTTGTGCCATTGGCTCTATTCCTTCTGCTGACCCTCCGGGTTCCAGCACAGTCAGCTGGTCCTCGTTACTTTCATTGGCTCTTGTACTTCTGCTACCCATCCGGGTTCCAGTACCGTCAGCTGGTTCTCCGCAGTGCCTTTGGCCTAGGTGCCTCCATGTCGGTATCCGAGTTCCAGCAACGTCTGCTGGTCCTTGGTAGTGCTTTGGAGCACAGGTACCTCCTGCTTAGTAACCGTGTCCCAGTAACGTCAGCTGGTCCTCGGTTGTGCCATTGGCTCTTTTCCTTCTGCTGACCCTCCGGGTTCCAGCACAGTCAGCTGGTCCTCGTTACTTTCATTGGCTCTTGTACCTTCTGCTACCCATCCGGGTTCCAGTACCGTCAGCTGGTTCTCCGCAGTGCCTTTGGCCTAGGTGCCTCATGTCGGTATCCGAGTTCCAGCAACGTCTGCTGGTCCTTGGTAGTGCTTTGGAGCACAGGTACCTCCTGCTTAGTAACCGTGTCCCAGTAACGTCAGCTGGTCCTCGGTTGTGCCATTGGCTCTTTTCCTTCTGCTGACCCTCCGGGTTCCAGCACAGTCAGCTGGTCCTCGTTACTTTCATTGGCTCTTGTACCTTCTGCTACCCATCCGGGTTCCAGTACCGTCAGCTGGTTCTCCGCAGTGCCTTTGGCCTAGGTGCCTCCATGTCGGTATCCGAGTTCCAGCAACGTCTGCTGCTCCTTGGTAGTGCTTTGGAGCACAGGTACCTCCTGCTTAGTAACCGTGTCCCAGTAACGTCAGCTGGTCCTCGGTTGTGCCATTGGCTCTTTTCCTTCTGCTGACCCTCCGGGTTCCAGCACAGTCAGCTGGTCCTCGTTACTTTCATTGGCTCTTGTACCTTCTGCTACCCATCCGGGTTCCAGTACCGTCAGCTGGTTCTCCGCAGTGCCTTTGGCCTAGGTGCCTCCATGTCGGTATCCGAGTTCCAGCAACGTCTGCTGCTCCTTGGTAGTGCTTTGGAGCACAGGTACCTCCTGCTTAGTAACCGTGTCCCAGTAACGTCAGCTGGTCCTCGGTTGTGCCATTGGCTCTTTTCCTTCTGCTGACCCTCCGGGTTCCAGCACAGTCAGCTGGTCCTCGTTACCTTCATTGGCTCTTGTACCTTCTGCTACCCATCCGGGTTCCAGTACCGTCAGCTGGTTCTCCGCAGTGCCTTTGGCCTAGGTGCCTCCATGTCGGTATCCGAGTTCCAGCAACGTCTGCTGGTCCTTGGTAGTGCTTTGGAGCACAGGTACCTCCTGCTTAGTAACCGTGTCCCAGTAACGTCAGCTGGTCCTCGGTTGTGCCATTGGCTCTTTTCCTTCTGCTGACCCTCCGGGTTCCAGCACAGTCAGCTGGTCCTCGTTACTTTCATTGGCTCTTGTACCTTCTGCTACCCATCCGGGTTCCAGTACCGTCAGCTGGTTCTCCGCAGTGCCTTTGGCCTAGGTGCCTCCATGTCGGTATCCGAGTTCCAGCAACGTCTGCTGCTCCTTGGTAGTGCTTTGGAGCACAGGTACCTCCTGCTTAGTAACCGTGTCCCAGTAACGTCAGCTGGTCCTCGGTTGTGCCATTGGCTCTTTTCCTTCTGCTGACCCTCCGGGTTCCAGCACAGTCAGCTGGTCCTCGTTACTTCCATTGGCTTTTGTACCATCACCAACAGGACAAAGAAGGTTAAGACAAACTACAAGATACAGAACAAGAGACAGAAGAACAATAAGCAGAAGATCAAAAAGCAGAAGAACATTAAGTATAAGACCAAATGAAGAGCAAAATATATGCTCTAAATTCTAAGCAGAAGAAGACTAAGCAGTGTATGGGGGTGAGTCCGTTCCTCCTCGTGGTGCCCCTGGAAAATGCCTGATGCTGCTGCAGGCTAAACTGAACGCGGACAAATACTGTTGTAATTAAAATCTTTCGTGACAGCAAGAACGGAAGGATGAAAATTCAGAGTTTTACAGATTACAAGTACAGGAATGTCTGTCACAAATAAGAATATGATGAAAAGGATGAATAGGAAGAAGATGAAGAAGTAGAATATGAAGAATAATAACTGTTTAATAAGAACAATATAAGTAATGTTAACAAAAAGATGAATAGCAAGAAGTTTTAGAAGATTAAGAAGGTGAAGATGAAGAATAATTTGATGAGAAAGATGATGCTGCTGAAGATTATGAAGGAGAAAGTGTGTGAAAAGTTAAAAAGGTGAAGAGCATGGAAGTTGTGAAACAGACATATTTGACAAAATAGAAAAAAGGTTAACAACATTGTCAATTTCTTCGTCAATCCAAACGTATTTCAAAAAAAGAAATATTAATGCTATTCCATTGCATTGTGTTAAACATCTATGCCTTTAATGTCTCCTCAACCTCCCCAATAAATTCTACATTACTCTTTGTTGTTTTCCTTCATGTACAATTAACCAACAAGGCAAGAATGGGTTTTTTTTAATTCCGATATTTTGTTCCCATAGACTTACATTGTATTTCCGGTATCGGTATCGGGTATCGCCGATATTTTTTGGGTATCGGCGATACCATTCCGATTCCGATACTTTTGGATATCGGAAAGTATCGCTCAACTCTACTGATCATGTTATCTGTCATGGGATTTTCTTGTGTAAATACTGTTGAAAAAAAGTCATTTAGCATATTGGCTTTTTCCTCATCTTCATCCACCATTTCACAAAGACTATTTTTAAGGGGACCAACACTATCATTCTTTAGTTTCTTACTATTTATGTAGTTAAAAAATATTTTGGGATTATTTTTACTCTGTCTGGCAATGAGTCTCTCTGTCTCAATCTTTGCTGTCTTGATTTGCTTTTTACAGAATTTATTCAATCTTCTGTATTTATTTAATGCCTCATCGCTACCTACTTGCTTTAATTCCCTAAACGCTTTCTTTTTGTCACTTATTGCGCCCCTTACAGCTCTATTTAGCCATAGTGGTTTCCTCCTATTTCTAGCATGTTTATTCCCATAGGGTATATACTGTGCACAGGTCCTATTCAGGATGCTAATAAACGTCTCCCATTTTCTTTGTGTATTTTTATGTCTCAGGATATCGTCCCAGTTAATTGCCCTAAGATCATCTCTCATCCGTTGGAAATTTGCCTTCCTGAAGTTTAGTGTCCTTGTAACCCCTCTACTACACATCTTCTTAAAGATGAAAAAAGATGATTTTGTGATCACGATTACCCTAGTGACCCCCAACCCTTATATTTGATATGCGGTCTGGCCTGTTGGTTAATATTAGGTCTAGCAGTGCCCCCTCTTGTTGAGTCCTGAACTAGTTGTGAAAGATAACAATAATTTACTATTTTTTCCCCTCCCCTAATCTCCACCCACAGAGACTCTACATCTTCATTAGATTCACAGATATCACGCAGGATGGGTTTTAAGGATGATTTTACATATAAACACACACCCCCTCCTCGCTTATTTGTACGGTCATTTCTAAACAGACCATAGCCCTGTAAATTAACAGCCCAGTCGTGGCTCTCGTCCAGCCATGTCTCAGATATCCCCACCATGTCATAATTATGTTGCAACAAAATTAATTCTAGTTCCGCCATTTTGTTGGTGAGGCTTCCGGCATTAGTATACATGCACTTTATGTATCTCTCTGTACCTCTATTCTTCCTTAAATTATTAACTGTTCTAACCCCACCCCCCATGCCACCCCCACACCCAATTTCATTATTTGTGCCCAGGTCTCTATCTGCACTGTCTTCCCCTCCTATAAAATTAATACCCTCCCCCCCAGTCCCTAGTTTAAGCACTCCTCCAACCTTCTAGCCATTTTCTCCCCAGCACAGCTGCACCCTCCCCATTGAGGTGCAGCCCGTCCCTAGCATAGAACCTGTAGCCAACTGAGAAGTCGGCCCAGTTCTCCAGGAACCCAAACCTCTCCTTCCTACATCAATTCCTGAGCCACTTATTAACCTCCCTAATCTCCCGTTGCCTCTCTGGTGTGGCACGTGGTACCGGCAGTATTTCAGAAAATACCACGTTGGAGGTCCTTGCTTTAAGCTTGCAGCCTAATTCCCTGAAATCATCTTTAAGGACCTTCCACCTACCTTTAACTTTGTCATTTGTGCCAATGTGCACCATGACCGCTGGGTCCTCACCAGCCCCTCCCAGTAATCTTTCAACCCGATCAGCGATGTGTCGAACTCGAGCGCCAGGTAGGCAGCACACTGTTCGACGATCCCTGTCTTTGTGACAGATTGCCCTATTTGTTCCCCTAATAATTGAGTCCCCCACTACCAGCACCTGTCTGGCCTGCCCTCCTCTCCTAATTCCCCCCTTACTGGAGCAGACACTCCTCCGGCTTTCAGATGACGTGCCTGGCTGCAGCAGTGCTACCCCTGTTCTGACAACCCCCTCATCTGCCAACTTAGCAAAGTTGTTAGGGTGTGCCAGATCAGGACTAGTCTTTTCCCTCTACCCAGCCTTTTGTCACCCAGCTTGCTGCTTCACTGTCCTGCAGCTCCACCCTAGCATCCCCCCCTCATCTATCCCATTGAGCGTCTGCTCAGTGAGCAGAAGACTCCTTTCCATATGTCTATGGATCTCAGTGTTGCCAGCTGCACATTTAGATCCAGTATTTGGGCTTCCATATGCACAGCATGCTTACATCTCCACAGCAGTATGCACCTTCGACCGACTGTTTAAGGACTGTATACATGTGGCAAGATGTAGACTGGATGGCATTGGCAATAGTGGAGCACATTCCTAATGGGGATTTCACCAGACAGAAAAGATAAGTAAAAATAAATAAAAAAGTATTAATAAAATATAACCGCAATTCAGTAAATTCCTCCCTTGGAAACTCCCTGAATTCAAAGTCTCTGAATCACAAGTCACACACTTACCACCATTTGCACTTACGCTCCGGTCGCACTTTGTTTTTTTTCCTTCAACAGCAAACCACCCTGCTGCTCATTGCACTTCCAAAATGACTTGAGCCCCAACCAGCTGGCCCATATACACCCTTAATTTTGAACCCCCACCCTTAATTAACCCCTTGTGAATATAGCTACACCTCAAGATTTAAATGCAATATTTAACCCTTAAACACACAGATAGTAAAATAAGAGATTAATCCTGAAGAGAGAAAAAATAGGTTAAGAAAGCCCCCAAAAGATAGAACAGGTAGAAAGGCAGTCAGGAATCCACAATTCAGCCACTCACACCAATTCACACAGGTATTTGTTACATACATACATATTCCTCATCCCTTTACAATAGCAGATAAAACATGCCCATGAATTTTGGGCTTTGCCTGCCACCACCACCATGTTCACTGCTATGTAACTTTGCGGCCCTTGCTTCACATTTTCAGATGGCCAACAGGTGCCGTGAAACTTGAGTTTGGGAAGGACCCTCAGGTGGCCCTGTATCATACATTAGGTAGAGCTCTCACTCCTACATTTGAGAGGACCCTCCCTCTTTCAAAATTGTTAGCTAGAAAGTGGAATACATATTCCCCATCACTTTACAATGCCAGCTAAAACATGCCCATTTGAATTTTGGGCTTTGCCCACCACCACCTCATCCACCGCCATGTCATTATGTGTCCCCCACTTCACATTTTCAGAGGACCATAAGGTGCCATGAAACCTAAGTTTTGTGAGCTCCACAGGTCATTTTGGCCACCAGATCCCAATCAAGCCACTGTCATAGCAGGTGAAGCCACTGAAAGGTGAATATAATACAGTAGTTGTTGAAGCTGTATGAATATTATTTAGCTGTAAAAAATGCGGTTTAGCATATGCTGGTACGCAGGAATATTATGTAGCTCCAAAAAAATCTGTTTAGTATATGCTGGTACTAAATAATATTATTTGGCTCTAGTAAGAGTTGCTTTGTATATTATGGTAGTGGATGAAACGCTGCAGCTCTCCCTAATCCCACAGTCTGTTCTTACATTATACAACACAATGCAAACTAGCAAAGATCTGCAGCATGTACTTGCAATGATAACACCCAGGTGCCTGCCTTTCCTTCGTATTAAATCTCTCCCTACGCTATCTCCGCCTAACAGAGAACAAATCTTCACTCTCAGTAGCTCTTAAAAGAGCTTTTTGTAATCACAAACTCTCCCTATACGCTGCTTTCACTCTCCCTACACTCACACTACGCTGTTTCCAGCTGTAATGTGCGCAAGATGGCGCCGGCAGGGATTAAATATCCCCTATGAAGCTGTAAGTCCATTCAACCACAGCAATGCCACACCAAATGGCGCCGGCATTGCTGTGATTGGCAAGCCAGCCCAGCATGTTCATTGGTTGCAAATAAAGTGCCAAACATGCTGGGTGGGTCACTCGAATATACCGAGGCTAATAGCAAATTACTCGCCGAGTATCGAATAGCCTGAATACTGTACTATTGATGCAAGTAACGAATAGTGCCGAATGTATTCGCTCATCACTAATAAAACCCCTTTAATATTTATTTGTCCCTATTCAATTTACATCAGCTGCTGTAAAATGGCTTTTAAACAAGTGATGATCAAAACCTGAAGTGTAAACTCACCTATTTTGCACCAAAGAAATGTTTGAGTTTGTACAAATTTTTTGTAGAATGTTGGAAATTACATGATACTTGTGTTTGTGTAGAAACATCCTCATTAGAGGTGAAATAACCATTTCTTGCTTCAATTTTATGCTATATCCATGGTAACACTAGTAGGTATAAGTGTCATAAATCATCAGAAAGTAGATACAATTTGAATATGAGATGGCAAACGCTTTACATATCTATACATATCTTTTTGCATGGTTTCTCCTTGGTTCCAGTTGATAAACTGATGAAAAGGGGTCAAAATATGAGAAATTTGCTCTAAGGGGTATATTTGCGTGCATTGATGAATTTGGAGCAATTCTCACCAATCTTCTTATTTTGACTAGTGTACTGTAAAGTCCACTGGTCTTAGGAAATTTTGGTTGTTATAATTCTCCGATAACATAGATATAGATAATATAGAGCTCCCAATACTTACACTGCTGCACCACAATCCCATGTACTTCACCTCATTGGGCCAAAAATGGTGTAACAGCGATGGAAAGACTCATAAACATTAGTGATGGGCATGCACTGAGATTTTTTCTGGAAGACCTTACCAGGAAGTCTGGGGGACTGGAAAATCATTGAAATAGCAGAAGTACCAGAAGCCAGAGACGAAGTCAAGTCAGAGCCAAAGCCGAGTCAAACACCGGGATATCCAAATACAAAGAAAACACTAAAACGGGATGGGCAGAGAGGAAGGAACAGACATGGGAAAATTAAACCCAGCAGGACAAATTAGGGTATAACCAGAGTCAGATACACTGCTAGGGTGCAGCGGGGATAAATAACCGACCAGAAACCAGAACAAGGAAAAGCAAAGTTAACCCCTGACATGACCAGACCGGGAAAGGGGCAGACAGGACTCAAAACCCGGTCTGGATCATGACAATCTTCATTAACATTTCAGGGACTCACAACTGCCTTAAGTTTACTAGAGTTCACAGCCTCTGGGTCTCTTGGCAGCTGTGAGGTCCAGAAACCTTAAGGGAGCCTTTAAAGGAGACTGAATGGTTACTAGAGTTCCCAGCTGGTGAAACACCTGGGGATTGTGAACTCTGATAGGAATGTGGACTGCCTTGCCTCTGAAAACAACAAATGCGCAATGTGAATGCTGTCATGAGGTTTTATATGAAATAGTAATGTACGCCTTATGTAATGTATTATAGTATTGAACGGCATGTGAAGTGTTAATGCATAATGTGAGTGATGTACAATGTAGGATAAGTATAGGATTAGGTTTGATATATCATAAGTATGGTTTATGCAGTAATTGATTTAGCAACAGCATAGCCTATAAGATAGGAAGTAGTTAATGATAGAACTAGCCCAGTGGGAGGGCACCAGTGTTAATAAAAAAGGGACACATCCTGATAGTGGTGGTTAGTGAGTAGTTAGAGAAGTGCACAGTGAAGGCCAAGTTCAGGTATGCTGGGTTGCTGGGGGCAGCATGTGTCGCTTGTTCCAGGCAGTGGGAGGCATTACTGGGATCCCAAGCGGTCGCTCTTGTCATGTCCGTGCCTCTGGGGTGGCATAGGGGCTGCAGGACATATCGTGTCCTCTGATGTACAGTGGAAGATAGACAGGGACCCACATAGAAGGGGGTTATGGTCGGTCCCAGGTGCACTGCCGAGGTGGACAAGAAATCCCTGTGGTTGAAGACGCTAATAAGCAGAGGGATAGTTCAGGCTGAACAAACATAGAACAGGAAAGTGTACTGTCCTATGGACATAAGTGGAAAAGAAGGTTGTACCAATTTTGCATGCATGTTCCAATCTATTGAACTTGGACTGTTAAGTACAGTTGAACTGGTTAAGCTGAACTGGGTATTCTCCAGTCTATGTGCAACTTTTTCTGGATACAGAGGCATGGAGACAGCAGAGGCCTGAGACTGAAATGTGAGTATTTTGCACCACACACACATCACATTCGAACTAGTGCACATTTTACTTGCAAGGAGCCAGGATGACGTGAGGCAGCCCTCGACCATGACCCACCGCCGTGCGTACATTACTCGAAGGAAGACGAAAATGTGAGTTACTGTGCCCTATCCCCCCTGTCACCACCTGATGAACTTGGAATGTATATTAAAATTTAAATTTAACCAATTTATTTCCCAAAAATCACACCCCGGTCTGCGGTCTCATCAAAAATTCCAGCATATGAAACCCTGTTTAGAGAACAGGGCTTAATAGGCTTTCACACCAGTACACGCTGCCAGATATTGCAGTGCTCCACGATAACTGGCAGTGTTTTCACCAGCGGTAACTTTACTGACGTCACCGCCGGTCACAGCTGGCTATCGCTGAGCGCTCCGAGATTCGTCAGTGTGTGGTGATATGACAGCCTTTGAAGCAATGAGGGTCCATATGCTGTAATTTTGGCTGGGGCTTGTCATGTGCCATTGATGTGGATTACGTGATTATGTGGTTTCTGTGTGTGTATATTGATTTTTACTTACAGGGTTAGTAGATAATGGGGGTGTTAGATTGGCACCACTCCATTGCTAACCTCAGGGCTTGAGGGCAGCTGTAATTTTTGTCAATTCACAGCTGTCATCAACCCCATGTATTACCCCGATTGCATCTTACCTGGACAATCGGTAAGAGTTGGGACCAGGGACCTGCTTCCTGAAGTTAGTCAGAGCAGAGAATTTAGAGTCTGAAGTGATAAGTGTGCAGAACTTACGTGTGGGTGAACTATAGCAAAGGAGACGATGGGACGATGAGGTAGCGTGACTAGTAACTGACAGAAGAGGCAGAGTGGCCTTCTACCTTAAAGGGGTCCTTGAATAGGACGACGTGTCATGAGAATCCCTGAGCTTGTGAAACGCTGAAGGTACGGATCTAAAGAGGACTGAGACTTTGGGACTAGTGAGGGTCCCGAGCGGTAGATCCAGGGCATTTGTACCATAGGACACACAGCCGCCGAGTGGGTATAGAGGAACTTGCTGAACTGTACTGTGGTGACAAGCAAGGCTGTGATGAAGTAGGGTAAAGCAGTGTGCTATACCAGCCCTGAAGTAGACTACAGTGGAAAGATGATGTCAGTGAGAAGGCTTCTTACTGTGAAGGAAAACTGCTTAAGACTGTGTACCCGCTATCCCTTGTATATAACACTCAAGAAGTTCAGTAAAGTTTCCATGTTTGAACAGAATTCTCCTTTGCTAATCTGTGGAACTCGTGGTACTAGCCAGCCAATACCATCGGCTACCGGCAGCCTGCATGGGCACAAGGCCCTCACAACACTAACACCCAGTCAGGACCCACAATTGTCTGTAGGATGCCAAAGCGAGTGGGGACAGAATCTTGCCCACGACCACCTCCTTGTTTGGGCATCTTACACAGACACACCCATTACTAACCCAGTAAGTAAAAAAGTAAAAAAAAAGGAAAACACACACACACACAGGAAAGTCTTTTTAAAAGAAAAAACACTCTCAGACAAATTCCCTCTTTCATCTGTTTAATATCCAAAAGACACTCCCCCGCAGGTTTACATAATCCACATCAAGGTCCCGCGACGATCCACGACTCTGCTAGATCTGGCGGACGTATCAGGAAGGTTACTGCAGGTTACAGTGTGGGCAGCGTGGGAACTGATGGCTGTGACTGGCAGTAACCTTCCTGACTTCACCGCTCGTCACAGCGGCCGGATCTCACGCTACCCTCAGAGTGAGAACCGGCAGAGACTTCTACAGCATATCAAGCTTTGTTATGTGAATGAGGATTTCTGTGCTGCTGACGTGGGAGAGGTGATTGTGGTGCTCTGGATGACATCAGACCTGAGCGGGACCTTTACTTTCAAATAAATTGATAAATAAGAGGAATTGTCCTTTATTTAAATAAAGTAGTTTTGTGTGTATTTATTTTTTTTTTAAAACTCATCTGCCAGTTAAGCAGATGTAAGTGCTTAATGAATATTCATTTTATTCTCTGATTTCAGAGGTCAGTGGGCTGAGCATCGGGTCCCTGGGTCTGAGGTAGACTTGAGGACGCGATGCGGCTTGCCAATCACAGTAAGGCCAGTAGCCAACATGGCTACTGCATTACTGTGTATGGCAGATAATATCCGCATATTGATAGGCTTTCTAACATCTACAAAACATGTGGGACAAGGACTTGAGCATTTTTCTCAAACCCCCTATATACTCAGCCAAGTAACGAGCGTGCCCGAGCACCCTAATGTTTGATTGAGTAATGCGCAGTGCCGAGCACGCTCGCTCTTCACTAATCACTATATCTCTGCCATTATCCTTCGTTCTATTTAATCTCTTTAGAAACTGAATAGCTTTGGTTTGCACATGGTTTGACGGTGGTTATTTTTATTTTTGCACAGTAGGGGTCATTTCACAAAGCTAATATTTTGCCACATTGTAATGTCCACATTTTAGACATAACCTTTGTGGTTTCCACTTTCCAAAACATTGATGACTATATAATTTATAGTAATTCAGTTCAATATATTTGTGAAGGGTCCTGCCCTTGAGGCCATAATGATGATAAAATGCAACCTCAATACGACTGTGTGAAAAGGGTGTTAATTATATTAGACGTGTTAATAAATGCATAGGAGTTTTGATTTGTTATAGATCTTCTCAACTTTAGCAAGTTATTGCAGCCTCCACTTCTTTCTTTTTAAAGTACCGAAATATTAAGCATCGCTTCAGGAGTAAAATAGATTATAAAGTACAAAGCTTCAAGGAAATTCCTTGTCAGATTATCTAATCTGCCAAGTGATTGTCGAAAGAGCTGCTCAAGTCATATCTAAAGTGGGACTCTCTCCTACAAAATCTTGTTATTGATATCATCTGTTTAGTTCTATCTACACTGTCCACTACCTTATCGAATAGTGTTTTATTACTTTTCACCGTCACTAACTACATACAGCGATGGACAGGTGAAGTTAGTAACATGGATTATCTAGTGACAATGCAATCTGTCAAGGGATGGGAAACATTAGATGGTAAGAAAACAGTCAGTTGCTAAAGTTGATGTGTTAAAAATGGTAAAAATGGGCAAGAATGAAGATATAAATGCAAATGGCCAAATTATGATGGCTACACGACTAGGTGGGAGCATGTCCAAAATGACCTACAGGTCTTGGAAGGTCTTGTAGAGTACAGAATCTACCAAAAATGGTTGAAATAAGGAGAAACCGTGGAACTGGCAACAGGAACATTAGCAACTGGTAACCATTGATACACAGAGGCTGAGGAAATGGAAGCTAGATGTTGGTTATAAGTCAACAATAATAGCAACTAATTGGACAGGATAGAATTGATTTGCAGGAACCTGGTTCAGTGACCACTTCAGTAGTCCAAGGCTGTCAGGAGATACCCAAACAAGCTGCCTCCTACCTACTAAAACCCCCATTTTTTGATTAGGTGTAATGTCATAATGACGTTGTGTCTACAAATCAGAGGAGGCCTCGGTGACTCTGGATGGTAGAAGATGACTTGCTTTTGCTTCCAGCTTCCAGAGGTCACAAACTGCTAACCAGGGTCCTGTTGGATCACCCGCCAGGGCAGTGGGGTACTCGGTACCGGGCCATTGTCTTAAAGGGATGTGTCACGACAGCAGTGACCCGGTCCATGGCCCTGGGTGTCCAAAAAAAGGGAATATTTACAGGGGATGATAAAGCGTTTGTATTGAAGTGTTTGTGACGCCACCGTGGTTTCTGGTCAGAAGTGACCAGCGCTGCGGTGCAGAACCTCTGGGACTGGTGGTGTGATGCAGCAGAGTTGAAATAGCTCTCCACAGGCAGAGCTTGTTGTCCCAGGGCAGAAGTATGATGTAGAGGATAATGGCGCCACACTGTGAATCGATCTGCTCATCTTGACTTTTAATCATTCCCATAGAGACAATCCATGCAGCTAGGAAAGAGGAAGGACAATCCAAGTTGGTGTCCTCCCCAATTTAATGCTTACCTGTACTCCAATATATATACCAGACAAGTGCTGGCTGTAAAATTGCAGTAGATATTATAGATATTATAAGCGATCAAACAATCAAAGATTCAAGTACCATAGGAAGAATAAAAAAAAAAAGTGAAATGCATTAAAAAATCTATTTTAAAATTCAAAAAATATAAGTTATAATCACCCTCATTTCTCCATCCAAAAATACAGAAATAAAAAAAATAAACATAGTTGGTGTCGCTTTATTTATAAAAGTTCAATCTTTGAAAAAAAAAAATAATTAAAACCACATAGCTAATAGCACAAATCAAAACTCTAACTTTCAGAATTGCTGTTTTTTTGGACAGCACATCTTCCCCAACAAATTCAATACAAAGTGATCAAAATGTCCCATGTACCCCAAAATAGTACCAGTATAATGAACAGCTCGCCATGCAAAACAAAAAAAAGCTCTCAGAAAATGGCATTACAAACCAAAATTTAGCAAAATTCTGGAGTTTTTTTAAACCACAACAATACAGGAAATAACCTTTACAAGTTTGGTATCTCCATAATTGAGTAATTGTACTGACCAGAAGAATCATATTTCCAGGTAATTTTGACCCAACAATGAATGCCCATAAAAATAAAACTCGAAGAAAAAAAAACCCATCATGATGGAAATTTTTTTTTTAATCACTTCACACTTTACTTCACTTTAATCACTTTAATCAAAAGGCCAAACACAGCGATATAGGCTCACCAGCGGGACGCCAACGATCAAAAAACGGTCCAGAACTCTAGTGAACGATCAACGAGATCACAGCAGGGGCCACATAGTTGCTACATGCCACACACAGCTAAGTCGCTAACGAGATCGCAAAATAGTGACGTTTTTGTGATCTCGTTTGCGATCTCATTTAGTGTGGAATACCCTTTAGAATTATTTTCCTGCTTTTCAGCACATTATAAGATAAAGTGAACAGTCATTAAGTACAACTTGTCTCACAAAAAAAACAAACCCTCAAAAATGAAAAAATGGACCTGTTCTGAAAAAGGGTTAATGCATAAGAATAGCAGAATCGTGAAGTTGGTTAGTAGTAGGGTATAAATAAAAGGGTCCTAATTTTTATCCTTGTCCTATTTCTATCCTGCCACTGATACCCGGGTTGGGTATATCTTACCACTACATAAAATCGCCGAAACCTTGTCTCCTAGTTTTCTCACCAGTGCCCTTTTAATTTTTATTTTATGTAGTTGCCAAAGATATGCCACAAA
This sequence comes from Oophaga sylvatica, assembly GCA_033576555.1. Classification (NCBI taxonomy): domain Eukaryota; kingdom Metazoa; phylum Chordata; class Amphibia; order Anura; family Dendrobatidae; genus Oophaga; species Oophaga sylvatica. Next base: position 55,904,910 of record JARQOD010000001.1, read on the forward strand.
TCATCAGCACTAGTGATGAGCGAGTATGCTCGTTGCTCGGGTGGTCTCCGAGTATTTGGAAGTGCTTGGAGATTTAGTTTCTGTTGCCACAGCTGCATGATTTCTGGCTAATTGACAGCCTGAATACATGTGGGGAATGCCTGTTTGTTAGGGAATTTCCACATGTATTCAGGCTGTCAAATAGCCGCAAATCATGCAGCAAAAACTAAATCTCCGAGCACTTTCAAATACTCGGAGATCACCTGAGCATGCTCGGGGAAACCTAAGCAACGAGTATACTCGTTCATCACTAATCAGCACCGATCCGGAGTCACATGCTCCGAGCAGGTTACGGCTTAGAGTAAAGATAGGCTGACTTATGAGATTCTCAGCGGCGGCATCGGTGGAGGTGAAGAATCTGACCCATGTTTGTTTGCTATGTTTACTTTAAATGCGCTGAATGGCAGAGGCATTGTAACCAAGGTATAATACCACTAAACATATCTGCCTCCATTCTTCTACGTCTAGCTCCCAAACATGAACACTTCTGCTCGGTGACAGCTTCCTTTTGTTGAATCTCCTTAGAAACACAAATCTTGTTCCTTGGCAGCGCTTGCAGTAAGTGCTGTACCACATGCCCAGACTAGTTCTCACTCGCAGCTTAAATTCACAGTAAGTGGCAAGAAACGAGGTCACCACTTCTCAGACACACTTTTCACTTTTATTCGGCTTCAGCAGCCATTGTTCCCATAATTATTACCATATTCTGCCGCATTCTTCCTGTCCCCATATATCCCTATTCTTCTAAAAGCTTATGCGCTGCTCTCTTAACTTGTGTTGTGTTATCTGATACTCTCATTGTGGCGCGGCGAGGCCAGAGAAGGGATGCAGAATAAAGGAATCCTTCCTGCAATTAAAAAGTCTGAGAGGCGCAAAACAAACACACCGGAATATACATACATGAAAGCAAAAAAGGCAAAACCCGCTACATACACACACAATAAGCAACAAGATCTTATGTAAAAACCACAAACGGCAGATTCTTCTCCCCTACCTGTGTAACACCCTTTTTTTTATTATTTTTTTTTTTTTTAGTATACATAATTGCTGGGAATTTACCAAGACTGAAGTTCTACATTCCAGCATTAGAGAAGCTCGCTGCAGCATAGTTACCGATATTACTAAATTTTGCACCTCCGCTAAGAAAAGTATGGTGTGCGTATCTTTGCACCAACTAGCAAGCTCATATAAACGATGGAAAAGGCGAGCACTTCACGCACATTAAGGTTGATACATCAAAGCTTTTACGCCAGAAATCTGGTGTAAAAGCTTTAAAAAGTCGCAACATTATTGTGTAAGTGTGAGTTGCGCAAAAATGTTGGGACTTTTAGCATTTTTATGCCACTTTGAATCAGCTCTGTCTGCATGGATGGAGCTGGAAAGGAGCCGGCGCAAGGTAAGTGGCCATGTCTGTTCCATCAAATTAATAAAAAATGACAATGTTTTGTACACCACAAAGGCTACTCTAGTCCAGTGACTGAAGTAGGATTTATGGCAAGATGTACAGAGGCAATCGCCATAAAGAAGATGTACACAATTCAATAATGTAGGAACTGGTGTGTACTATGCCTATCTTAAAGGAATCTGTCACCCCATTTTTCGACTATAAGCTGCGGCCACCACCATCAGGGGCTTATCTACAGCATTCTATAATGCTGTAGATAAGCCCCCGATGTAACCTGAAAGAGAAGAAAAACAAGTTAGATTATACTCACCCAGGGGCGGTCTGGGTCCGGTACGGGTCCGGAGGGAGTCGCGGTCTGGTCCGGCACCTCCCATCTTCTAGCGATGACGTCCTCTTCTTTGCTTCCTGTCGCGGTTCCTGTGCAGGCATTCTTTATCAGCCCTGGGGAGGACAGAGCAAAGTACTGCAGTGCGCAGGCGCCGGACCTCTCTGACCTTTCCCGGCGCCTGCCCACTGCAGTACTCTGCTCTGCCTTCAACAGGGCAGAGCAGTGCGCCTGCGCCGGAGTCGCGATGGGAAGCACAGAAAAGGACGTCTTTGCTAGAAGATGGGAGGCGCTGGACCGGACCGCGACTCCCTCCAGACCGTACCGGACCGCCCCTGGGTGAGTATAATATAACTCGTTTTTCATCTCTTTCAGGTTACATCGGGGGCTTATCTACAGCAATACAGAATGCATTACAGAATGCTGTAGATAAGCCCCTGATGGCGGTGGCGGCAGCTTATAGTCAAAAAATGGGGTGACAGATTCCCTTTAATGAATTTTACACTCCCTAAACTAGCGTCAACTCTTTACTGCCTCTTCCTGGCAGCTTGGTGACGCAGTGTATGGGCTTTACAGCACTCTGTCACAAGCTAGCTCCATGCTATTCATTAGCCTAACCAGTCCTCTGTACCACCCCTAGAGAATGTAACATGGATCATCCATTGCATTTGATCTGTAATATAAACATACATTTAAAATATGCTTACAGATCAACGCAACATTTTTCAGAAAAATTTTGAAATCTATCTTAGAATTTATCAAGTTGCATACCTAAAATAATACTACCATATGGTATCTAAACAATGTTATCATATAATGCGTTAATAACACTGTCACTAGTGATGAGCGAACGTGCTCGGATAAAGTGTTGGGTGCTGAGTGTCTTCAGCGCGCTCGAATACTATGTTCGAGTCCCCACGGCTGTATTTCTCAAGATTGTTCGACAGCCGCAACATATTTAAACTGCCTAACAAACAGACAATCCTGCATGTGTTACGGCTTTTGAGCAGCCGCCGAGACTCGAACATATGTTTCGAGCACGCCGAAGACACTTGGTTAGCACCCGAGCATGCTGGGATAACACATTATCCTACCGAGCATGTATGGTCATCACTTAGGCTGTGTGCACACGTTCAGGATTTTTCGATTTTCCACGGCAAAAACGCTTAAAAAACGCATGCAGTAAGCATCCTATTATTAGAATTCATTCTGCAAATTTTGTGCACATGGTGCGTTTTTTACGCGCAAAAAACGCATAGCGGTAAAAAACGCAGCATGTTCATTAATTTTGCAGTAAATTTGCGTATTTCCCGCTATATTATTGACCTAGAATGTTCAGAAAAAATTACGGTAAAAACGCGCAAAAAACGCATCCGGATTTTCTGGGAAAAAGTCCGTTTTTTCTCAGGAAATTTCTGCAAAGATTCCGGAACGTGTGCACATAGCTTAACTGTCACGTGTTTCCCACACAATTCTGTCAATCAAGACCCAGGTATGTTTAGTCATATAGTATCCAAATAATATCGCCATGTAATCCCTGTATCATACTCCCACATAAAACTGCATACAAGCACACATAATACCGTACTATAAATCAGTGCACAGTAGGATACCGTTCTTTTTTTATATGACCGTTCAATGAGATACACTCAAAAAGAACCATGATATTTTCCGGCTTCACTTGTTCCTTGGGGTCTCAATAATGGGATTGTCCAATTTAAACAAGCAATCACCTATGCATGAAAGAGGTGATATCCTTTTTGATCAGTGAGAGTTCGATCGCTGGGACTCACACCGATCAGCGGGATGGGGAGCTTTTACCACCATTTGAATGGAGTGTCAGTGCTCTACCGTCACTCATTTACCTAACAGGGTTGAAGATGGTTTTTTCCAGCATCCTCATAGAGAATGGATGAAGTGGCCTTCGGGCATCCGGCCCTCTGCTCTATTCTTTAACGTGGATCAAAATGCCCGCCATGGATACAAATTCCTTTTTCTGCTCTTTGGTGTGACCCCTTCTGATCAGTAAGTTATCACCTAGTGGTGATAGTTGATAACTATAGATAGAATAGTTGATAGCTGGTTTTCACTGGAGATCTAAATTTAAAGCAGACCTTTCCACTGATGTTACTTTGCAGACTGCATACATTAATAAATAGAGCAATTGGACCTGATGAGGCTGGCATGCTTATTGTGAAAATCTGTGTCTGAATGGCTGTATACAGAAATCCTGAATCCTGATATGAAAATGAGCTTTTTTATGAGTCAGCAAAAATAATTAAAACACTAATGATGAGTCTAAGTGTATTCAGCCTCCATTAACCCAGCCTGACTGACAGCTGCAGCCTGTAATGAGCAGTGAGAGATCTCAGCAGCAGGGAGGAGGTGAAATACGTCTGTTTACCTACTTATTAATGTATGAAGTTCATATTGTGGAATCTGAATACAAAGCTGCTTAAATGGAAATTAGCAATAACATGTTATTGGCTCCATTCAGAATGCGTTTGAATGGTACTTAGTGTTAATTCTTCAACTGAGCTAAAACCTCTTCAATAGTGGTGAGTGATGCTGCCAAAATTCAAATTCCTTAGCTTACTCAAATGTGGCGAAAAAATTAAAGTGAATTTGTCAGCAAGTTTTTGCTATGTAATCTGAAGACAGCAGAAGATAGAGGCTGAGACACAGAATTCAGGGAGGTGTCGCTTGTCAAAGTGGGAGCTGTTTACCAACTGTTCAGGATTGATCACAGAGAGACTAACATTGCTGAACTACACTAGTCTCTTTGCATTGTATACACAGAGCCTGGTGTGGGCGGGGTTAGCTGTGGTGTGGGCGGGGTTAGCTTTCTCACTTTCTCAGCTCTGCTTCATTTTAAATCTAAAAGCTCTGATTGTGTCAGTCCTGCAGCCCCCCCAGTAAAATAAGTGATAAATCATTGGATTCAGCTTCTCTTTCCCTACATTACACTGCTCTCAGATGAGGTTGCAAAAACCTGCTGGCAGATTCCCTTTAAATTCTTATTGAATTTATTTAATGCAAATGAAGTGTACAATAGTATATTATGAGGTCTCTCCAGACTCTAGATGAAACATAAACATTTATAAAACAAAAAAACTGACTCAGTCAACACTTGTTCCCAATCCGGTCAGTGCACAGCCCTGGTATGGTCTTCACTGAACCATCTTCGTGTCCTCTGGTACCTAGCATCTTTGCTGGTGTCCAACACTCAACATTTTCAGTGGTGTCAAGCTCTCAGCATTTTTGGTGTCTCCTACACTGAGTAGGCCATGAAATTATGACACTGTGACACATGTCATTACAACCTATTCACGGGACACACCGAAGATGCTGGGTGCCAGAAGACACCAAAGGTGTGTCATTGAAGACTGGACTAATGACCAGAATTCAGAAGACAAGTATGGGCTGAGTAAGTATTACTTATTGAACTTTTTTTTAAACTCCTTCTTGAACCTTTTGAAACTGAAATGTAGTAGCTAGATACCAATTTGCTAGATTTGTACACATTGAATCACATAAGATTTGGCTGCTGGTGAGTCCAAATTTTTTGTGACCTTAAAGGCAAATTTGATTCACCTTAAAGAGATTTACTCATATCTACACTGTGAGCAGAATTATTAGGCAATTTGTATTTTAATGATTCATTTTACTACAACTACAGTGAATATTAACCCCTTACTGCCATCCGACATACTATCCCGTCCATGGTACCTGGGCCCGTATGACCATGGACGGGATTGTACGTCCCAGCGATCGGACGCGCTCCCGGGGGGAGCGCAGCCGATCGCGGCCGGGTGTCAGCTGATTATCACAGCTGACACCCGGCACTATGTGTCAGAAGCGGTCACGGACCGCTCCCGGCACATTAACCCCTGGCACACCGCAATCAAACATGATCGCGGTGTACCGGGGGCACAGGGAGGATCGCGCAGGGAGGGGCTCCCTGCGCGCTCCCCTGAGACCCTCAGAGCAGCACGATGTGTCGCGCTGTTCCGAGGGTAAGTCCTCCCTCCAGATCCCCAGATCCAAGATGGCGCCGGGGTCCTGCAGGGAGGCGGCTTCCTCAGTGCCTGCTGAGAGCAGGCACTGAGAAGCCTGCAGGGATGCCAGAGCGATCGCTGGTGTGACAGAGTGCTGTGCACACTGTCACACCAGCGATCTGACCCTATACAGTGATGTCCCACCCTGGGACAAAGTAAAAAAGTTAAAAAAATAAAAATAAAAATTGTTTAAAAAAATCATAAAAAAAAAAAATATTCCCCAATAAATTCATTTTTTCCTGTAAATAAAAAAACCAAAACAATAAAAGTACACATATTTGGTAACGCCGCGTCCGTAACAACCCCCCCTATAAAACTGTCCCACTAGTTAACCCCTTTAGTGAACCTCTTAAAAAAAAAAAAGCAAAAAATCAATGCTTTATCATCATACCGCCGAACAAAAAGTGGAATGACACGCGATCAAAAAGACGGATATAAATAAACATGGTACCGCTGAAAACGTCATCTTGTCCCGCAAAAAACGAGCCACCATACAGCATCATCAACGAAAAAATAAAAAAGTTATAGCTCGCAGAATAAAGCGATGCAAAAATAATAATTTTTTATATAAAATTGGTTTTATTCTATAAAAGCGCCAAAACATAAAAAAATGATATAAATGAGGTATGCCGTAATCGTACTGACCCGACGAATAAAACTGCTTTATCAATTTTACCACACGCGGAACGGTATAAACGCCTCACCCAAAAGAAATTCATGAATTGCTGATTTTTGTTCATTCCAACCTCACAAAAATCGAAATAAAAAGCGATCAAAAAATGTCACATGCTCAAAAATGGTACCAATAAAAACGTCACCTCGTCCCACAAAAAAAAGGTCCCCACATGACTCTGTGGGCCAAAATATGCAAAAATTATAGCTCTCAAAATGTGGTGATGCAAAAACTATTTTTTTGCAATAAAAAGCGTCTTTTAGCGTGACAGCTGCCAATCATAAAAACCCACTATAAATAGTAAATCAAACCCCCCTTTATCACCCCCTTAGTTAGGGAAAAATAATAAAATTAAAAAAAAAGTATTTATTTCCATTTTCCCATTAGGGTTAGGGTTGCGGCTAAAGTTAGGGTTAGGGTTGGCGCTAAAGTTAGGATTAGGGTTAGGGTTGGGATTAGAGTTATGGGTGTGTTAGGGTTAGGTTTGTGGTTAAGGTTGGGACTAGGGTTAAGGGTGTGTTGGGGTTAGGGTTTGAGTTAGAATTGGGGGTTTCCGCTGTTTAGGCACATCAGGGGCTCTCCAAATGTGACATGGCGTCTGATCTCAATTCCAGCCAATTCTGCATTGAAAAATTCAAACGGTGCTCCTTCACTTCTGAGCTCTGCTATGCGCCCAAACAGTAGTTTACCCCCACATATGGGTATCAGTGTACTCTGGACCCCAAGAGTTATTGTGCAATTTGTCCTATTTCTTCTGTTACCCTTGGGAAAATAAAAAACTGGGGGTAAAAATATCATTTTTTTAAAAAAAAAAAAATGATTTTTTTGTTTTTACGACTGTACGTTATAAACTTCTGTGAAGCTCTTGGGGCTTCATAGCGCTCACCACACATCTAGATAAGTTCCTGTGGGGTCTATTTTCCAAAATGGGGTCACTTGGGGGGGTTTCCACTGTTTAGGCGCATCAGGGGCTCTCCAAATGCGACATGACGGCCCCAGACCATTCCATCAAAGTCTGCAATCCAAAACGTCACTACTTCCCTTCCGAGCCCCGACGTGCACCCATACAGTAGTTTACTCCCACATATTGGGTATCAGCGTACTCAGGACAAATTGGACAACATCTTTTGGGGTCCAATTTCTCCTGTTACCCTTGTGGAAATAAAATATTGGGACGAAAAAAATCATTTTTGTAAAAAAAAAAAAAAGATTTTTATTTTACAGCTGTACGTTATAAACTTCTGTGAAGCACTTCGGGGTTCAAAGTGCTCACCACACATCTAGATAAGTTCCTTGAGGGTCTAGTTTCCAAAATGGTGTCATTTGTTGGGGGTTTCCACTGTTTAGGCAGATCAGGAGCTCTCCAAACACGACATGGCATCCAGCCAATTCTGTGTTGAAAAAGTCGAACTGCGCTCCTTCCCTTCCAAACTCTGCCATGCACCTAAACAGTGGTTTACCCCCACATATGGGGTATCAGCTACTCAGGACAAATTGCACAATAACTTTTGGAGTCTTGTTACCCTTGGGAAAATAAAAATTGGGATGAAAAGATCATTTTTGTGGAAAAAATATGATTTTTTAATTTTACGGCTCTACGTTATAAACTTATGTGAAGCACTTTGGGGTTCAAATTGCTCACCAAAGATCTAGATAAGTTCCTTAGGGGGTCTAGCTTCCCAAATGGGGTCACTTGTGGGAGGTTTCCACTGTTTAGGCACATCAGGGGCTCTCCAAATGCAACATGGCGTCCAATCTCAATTCCAGCCAATTTTGTTTGGAAAAAGTCAAATGGTGCTCCTTCCATTCCGAGCTCTGCTGTGCGCCCAAACAGTGGTTGACCCCCACATATGGGGTATCAGCATACTCAAGACAAATTGGACATCAATTTTTGTGGTCCAATTTCTCCTGTTACCCTTGGGAAAATAAAAAATTAGTGACTAAAAGATAATTTTTGTGTGGAAAAAAATAGGATTTTTTATTTTCATGCTCGGGCATTATAAACTTGTGTGAAGCACTAGGGGGTTCAAAGTGCTCACCAAAGATCTAGATAAGCTCCTTAGGGGGTCTTGTTTCCAAAATGGGGTCACTTGTGGGGGGTTTCCACTGTTTAGGCACATCTGGGGCACTGCAAACGGATCATGACCCCTATCAACATCTGCATTCCAAAACGTTACTACTTCCTTTCCAAGCCCTGTCGTGCGCCCAAACAGTTTCCCCCCCCACATATGGGGTATCAGCGTACTCAGGACAAATTGGACAACAACTTTTGGGGTCCAATTTCCTTGGGAAAAATCAATAATTTGGGACTAAAATATCAATTTTGTGGAAAATTGTTTTTTTTATTTTTCAGACCCAGGCATTATAAACTTTTGTGAAACACTTGGGGGTTCAAAGTGCTCACAACAGATCTAGATAAGTTCCTTAGGGGGTCTAGTTTCCAAAATGGTGTCACTTGTGGGGGGTTTCCACTGTTTAGGCACATCAGGGCCTCTCCAAACACGACATGGCGTCCAATCTCAATTCCAGCCAATTTTAGTTTGAAAAAGTCAAACGGCGCTCCTTCCCTAACGAGCTCTGCCGTGTGCCCAAACAGTGGTTTCCCTCCACATATTGGATATTGGCGTACTCAGGAGAAATTGCACAACAACTTTATCTGCCCATTTTCTTCTTTTACCCTTGTGAAAATAAAAAAAAGTTTGTAATATATCATTTTTGTGGCTAAAAAGTTAAATATTCATTTTTTCCTTCCACGTTTCTTCAGCTCCTGTGAAGCACCTGAAGGGTTAATAAACTTCTTGAATGTGGTTTTGAGTACCTTGAGGGGTGCAGTTTTTAGAGTCGTGTCACTTTTGGGTATTTTCAGCTATATAGACCCCTCAAAGTGACTTCAAATATGAGGTGGTCCCTAAAAAAAATGGCTTTGTAAATTTTGTTGTAAAAATGAGAAATCGCTGTTCAACTTTTAACCCTTATAATTTCCTAAGAAAAAAAAAATTTGGTTCCAAAATTGTGCTGATGTAAAGTAGACATGTGGGAAATGTTATTTCTTAACTATTTTGTGTGACATATTTCTCTGTTTTAAGGAATAAAAATTCAAAGTTTGAAAATTGCAAAATTTTCAAAATTTTCGCCATATTTGTTTTTTTTTCAAAAATAAACGCAAGTTATATGGAAGAAATTTTACCACTAACGTGAAGTACAATATGTCACGAGAAAACAGTCTCAGAATCGCGAAGATCCGTTGAAGCGTTCCAGAGTTATAACCTCATAAAGAGACAGTGGTCAGAATTGTAAAAATTGGCCCGGTCATTAACGTGCAAACCACCCTTGGGGTTAAGGAGTTAATCTGCTGATAATGATCTTCTGGGCAGCACCAACCACAGCCCCATACACTGATCAGAGAGGTGACTGTTTTCCTTAGGGTATGTGTCCACGCTGCGTACTCTCAGCGCTTTGGACGCAGCGGAAACCCTGCTTTGCCCAAAGCGCTGCCCCCTTTTGTACACGCGGTGATGCCGCATGTGTTCATTGAACATAATCTTTATATAGCACTAACATATTCCGCTGTACAGTTTGCACACATTATCGTCACTGTCCCCGATGGGGCTCACAATCTAGATTCCCTATCAGTATGTTTTTGGAGTGTGGGAGGAAACCGGAGAACCCGGAGGATACCCACACCAACAAGGGAGAACATACAATCTCCTTGCAGATGTTGTCCTTGGTGGGATTCGAACCCAGGACCCCAGCGATGCAAGGCTGCAGCGCTAACCACTGAGCCTACATGCTGCCGTGCTATGTATTCATTGTGTGTGTATTGTGTATTATGTATTTATTGTGTATGTATTCGCAGTGTACATATTGTGTATGTATTCGCTGTATGTGTACTTTGTGTATGTATTGTGTGTGTATTTATTTTGTATGTATTATGTATTATGTATGTATTCATTGCATTTTATTGTGCATTGTGTATGTATTGTGTTTGTATTGTGCATTGTGTATGTATTCATTGTGTGTGTATTGTGTATTATGTATGTATTGTGTATATATTCGATGTGTATGTACTGTGTTTGTATTGTGCATTGTGTATGCATTGTGTATGTATTCATTGTGTGTGTATTGTGTATTATGTATGTATTGTGTATATATTCGCTGTGTATGTATTGTGTACAATGAATGAATTGTGTATGTATTCACTGTGTATGCATTGTGTATTATGTATGCATTGTGTATGTATTGTGTATTATGTATTCATTGTGTATGTATTGTGTATGTAATGTGTATTGTGTATGTATTGTGTATGTAATGTGTATTGTGTATGTATTCGCTGTGTATGTATTGAGCATTGTGTATGTATTGTGTATTGTGTATGTATTGTGTATGTATTGTGTATTGTGTATGTATTCATTGTGTATGTATTGTGTATGTAATGTGTATTGTGTATGTATTCGCTGTGTATGTATTGAGCATTGTGTATGTATTGTGTATTGTGTATGTATTGTGTATGTATTGTGTATTGTGTATGTATTCATTGTGTATGTATTGTGTATGTAATGTGTATTGTGTATGTATTCGCTGTGTATGTATTCATTGTGTATGTATTGTGTATGTAATGTGTATTGTGTATGTATTCGCTGTGTATGTATTGAGCATTGTGTATGTATTGTGTATTGTGTATGTATTGTGTATGTATTGTGTATTGTGTATGTATTCATTGTGTATGTATTGTGTATTATGTATTCATTGTGTATGTATTGTGTATGTAATGTGTATTGTGTATGTATTGTCTATGTAATGTGTATTGTGTATGTATTCGCTGTGTATGTATTGAGCATTGTGTATGTATTGTGTATTGTGTATGTATTGTGTATGTATTGTGTATTGTGTATGTATTCATTGTGTATGTATTGTGTATTGTGTATGTATTGTGTATGTATTCATTGTGTATGTATTGTGTATGTATTGTGTATTGTGTATGTATTCATTGTGTATGTATTGCGTATTGTGTATGTATTGTGTATGTATTCATTGTGTATGTATTGTGTATGTATTGTGTATTGTGTATGTATTCGCTGTGTATGTATTGTGTATTATGTATGTATTGTGTATGTATTTGAGTACTTTCTATAATACTCCAGTTTAAGTGTTAAAGATTCTGTTATAAATAAAACTTATTATCAAAAATAGTCTCTCGCCTTTTACCTTTTTACTTTATTCTCAGCTCATCACTGTTTTGGGTGTGTGTTTAATTATGTGTTGCTAAATGCAATAATAATTTTAATATTCAAAGCAAAACATGACAATCTGAGCCAAAATGTCAGTGAATCATGAATATAATGTTCCACGGGTCATAGAGGACTATTGAGCAATAGTAGCTGAGTAGTAGTAGTATAATAGTGAATATATACAGTACACATTGTGCTTCCTTCTGGCCACACACATAACAATACAGTTGGATTTTTCGGTGGGTCTGGCATTTCTTGTGTCCTGAATTTCTCAGATGCAAATATTGGGGGATAGAAGGATCAAGCTGAGGGATTTATAAAGGTTCTGTCACCACAACCTACATATAATAATAGATCTCTTAGATCCAGTGAGGTTGGTGTACTTACTTTGAAAATCCATAATTCTTTTTGAAAGTTGTCCTTTCTGGTGTTAGAACAAGCATTCTGTGAGTCCATCTGAACATTATCTTAATAATTATACAGCCACTTTACCAAGGTTTTTAAAGTAAGTACACTAGACTCATAAGGTCTAAGAGATCTATTTTCATCCTTTTGTTTGACAATCACTTTTCTCTCTCACGTTATGAACACATTCGAGGTTGGACACTTGGACATAACTGTAGATCATCACAGCTGAACCCAGTCCCATGGACATATAAGAGAACATTACATTATAAAGAAGTATAAAGGAGCTTACATCACTTCTGTAATATACAGTAGATCCTGTATAATGTTTAGGCTTTGCATACAGAATGTTTTTCGAAGGGCTTGGGTTCAGGTCTTGCTTTGGAGCTTTCCCTGTTGATAGTGTTAATCTCTCGATTTTGGCAGGATGGTGACTTATTGGTTAGTACTATAACCTTGCATTACTGGGGTTCAAACCAACAATAGGTAAATAGGTAACTTCCATATTGAATTTCAATGGTGTTCTGTTTTCATGTGGGTTTCCTACCTTGCTCAAAAGGTGTAAAGTTGTAGATAGTTACTATTTACGGTAATAGTTGGAAAAGTATATATGTTAGGCTTGATAAGGTAAACACTTTCTCTGACTAACTATTCTATATACAGTCTATAGCCATCCCACCTTGACAAGGTGTACCCCAATCGGGATGGTCCTATCCTTTAATATTAAAACCTCAACTTGTGTCAGATGAAGGTTGGGGACAGAACAGGACCGGAGCCCAATTGTTTCCGACAACTGCCCATGAGAAGCTATATAAATGAAATGCCAAGCTCAAAAAAATGGGGAACCACTCAAGGTACAACAAAGCTACAATAAAACCAAAGAAATGAGCTGGAGCATAAGTTATAATATTAGAGAATTAGACCATCCTGATTGGGTACAACTTGATCAGCTGACAGACTCTCAGTCACCTCCACTGTAAGGGGTAAACAAGTGGAGGTTCTGCAGCTGGAGACCTGTGTGACAACACTTGCCACAGTCAGGGAGGAGGAAGAATCAGAAGATGCGGTTGATGGGGTGGACGGTGGTTGGCGAGACCTGCTAGTCTGCATTTTAGCGCAGTGACATTCCCAGATTAACGCATGTTGATCGCGCATGTGCCAGGTCATGCATGTAGTACTGAAATTATTTCATTTTTTTTTACTCTACTAGGTCTTTTTTTAAAAAATTGAGGATAGCTTTTATACCTTTATGCTCAAAAATAGCGTTTCTAAGTAGCTTATGTTACTTACATGTAATATTACTAATTACTTACTGTAGAGTATTTGCTCATTTTGTTTCTATCTTAGGTTTTGTCTATTAAATAGCCACAGTGTGACTATGCTTCTACATATTACATATATACGAACTTATGCTCCGGCTCATTTCTTTGTTGTTTTTTTTTTTTTTATTGAGAATGGTGTTTTATACTCCAGTCTTAATGAAGATAACGCTGGAATACAATGCGTCAAATCTATTATGAGGCGTACGACGCGGCCTCCTCCAGAAATGTTATGACAGGACCACACTGGTATCGGGGAGCTCTGTACCATAGCAAATCTTTCACAAATGTAAGTACGGGCAGATGCCATGGCGAGGGACTCTATGTTATACACCTGAGGGCTGAATGAAAAGCCTGAATTCAACGATTAATCGTGTGTCCTAATACTTTTCCCCATATAGAGTGTATGTAACTTTTATGTTGTTCTAAGTTATAAAATATAGTTAATGGTTGTCATTTTCATTGATGCTAAAAGTGAGTGTAAGACAATGCTTTGTTCTCCACCATGGAGATTTACTTTCTTGCGAGTTAAACCTATACTTGAAGGTTTTTCGATCCACTATCCAAAGGGTTAAAGCAAATCCCAGCCGAATGACATAATCCAGACATGTACTGGCACAATCAAAGGTTCTCAAACGTACATGTCTTTAGCTGCTGGATAATGAACATTTTGGTGCCTCCTGTCAATCATGACAGTGCCAAGTTTAGAAAAGTTTCTGGAGATAGCATACGCTATGCCCCGGGGGACCTGCGCCATGTTTCATTTTTGGAAACCTTCCAGAATGCTTCTCTCTGCTCCACATTGTCAGAGACGTGTCCTTAACAGAGGCTTCAATTTCTCTTTACACCAAATTAGCATCTGGCAAGGAGGAGTGAAAGTGAAAGGCAGCCTGTATTCTGTGGCCCTGCTTCTCCGCACTGAACCATCCATTACGTCTCTATATAAAGGGCAAGCGCGAGCCAACCTATAGGAACTAGTTAATTTTATTATCGGTTTTATAATAAATTGTTTCATTCTATCTAGTGGTTAATTGCCTGGCGTGGCATACTGCAAGGTTATATAGTTTAGGAGGTAATAATAGATTAACAATATGAAGGGCCATTTATACTAGTGTTATATTAAACTGTGATGGATAAAAGAGTCATAGACTTAGGCATGAGCTTTAAGTAGATCGGGCATAAGCCTAGAAGGATGTTAACCCTCTGGTAACCACATGTCCGTGCTAAAAATCCTCATATTTTTATTTGGATATATTTATAGTGCTCATCTTTATTTCCTACCAGTGCATACATAGAAATCACAGAGGACCATAGCAAAAGTCCTAATTGCACCTTTTCCCCTCTATCAACTCCCCCTAAAAAAGATATTTGGTGAAGTGGCAGTAGGCATGGTTATACCTTTTAGCTTTTAAAAATTAGGGAGCAGGACATGTTTTGCGGCAGGTTCACAGTAATTATGCCAATACTAATGCCCCTTTGTGTCCTTACACACTACTATACCTTTTTCTCGGCCTTTATAGAGTATAATGAACTCATAAGTGCTCATAATACTACATGATACCCCCCAAGTTTCACTCCACAATTTCACCCCACAGTTCCCCCACACTCAGTGTATTGTGGCACCACAATGCCTCCATCAAAGTATGATGCCGCCACAGAGCCTCCCACCAATTATAATGCTAACCCCCAACACAGTATACCTCCCACAGCATGATGTCTCTAAACTGCCACCCCCACTCAGGATGTTGGCTTCACAAATTCGCCTATATAAAGCAAGATGGCCACACCACCCGCTATACACAGTATGATGGTTCCCACATGCAGTTTGAGAGCCCCTCATCGCCACACACTGTGTGATGTCTCTCATAGGCAGTGTGAGGGACACCACAGGACCCCACAGACAGTGTGTTGGTCCCACACACAGCATTATGTCATCCAAAGCCCCAAATGCAGTATGAGGGCCCTCTGAGTCCTCTACTTAGTATGAAGGACTAACCGCTGATCCCAACAATTGGCTGCAGCAATCAATTGGTGATGACACCTCTGCAGTCTAGTCAATCAATGTTGGCAATGGCAGTTAGGCAGCAGTGAGTAAAGATGGGGTCCAGTAAGGCTGCTTTTGTTATATTTTTAATCTTTTTTTTTTGTGAACTCCGAATCGAATATCAAAATGTTTGGATTCACAAATTTCATGAAATGCAACTTGAACTCGATCGTCCGCGTATCGATCTGCTCATTTTTAACCAGCACTCATAATATCATGCATATTTTTTATTATCTTGATTCTGCATAATTTAAGGGTCATTCAAAATCCAGAAAGTGCACGGCTCATCACTATCCTGCTATTACTACCCATTTAGGCTGGTTTCACACATCCGTTTTTCCCCTTGCGGCTCCCCCGGCATTTTTAGCAGCGCCGCATCACAAAACCGTATGCGCCGCATGCGGTTTTTTTTTTTCCATTGACTTGTATTAGCGCCGCATGGCGCCGCATGTCACTGCGGCGCGTCCGGTTGGTGCCGCATGCGGTGTCTGGTCACCGTACGGTGTCTGGAAAAAACGTTGCATGTAACGTTTTTTGTCTGCGGCGAAAAAGCCGCATGCGCCGGATGCGGCGCATGCGGTTCTTTTTTACAATGAAAGTCTATGGACGCCGCAATGCGCCGCATCGCGGCGTCCGCCGCATCCGGTAGCCGCATGCGGTTTGTTAATTGATATACCAGCCCACAGCAAACAGATACAAGGAAGTACCACCCCTCAGCAAACATATAAAAAAAACATTGGGTGGGACATCAGACACAGCCACAGAGAGCCACAGAGAGCCACAGAGAGCCACAGAGAGCCACAGAGAGCCACAGAGAGCCACAGAGAGCCACCGACGCAGCCACCGACGCAGCCACCGACGCAGCCACCGACGCAGCCACCGGACTCGCAGCCAGGATCCGTAACATGGAACGCCAGGAAAACAGACGGTAAATATGAACCACCCACCCCCAAATTCAAAAATGTAAAATACATATGTCACCAATGTTGTGTGAGCTGATGTTTATTTTTTGTGGCCTGGTACATTATATATGTAATTTTTTTTCTGTGATGGGGATTGGTTCCCCAGGTATTTAATGAAATTAAATTGCCGATGATGGGGTGGGTCCCCGAGTTTAAAATGCATTATTTTGGGAACTTTATTGTGTATTCACTGCTATTGTTGTGAATGTTGATAATGTAGATCTACTGGTACTGTTTTTTAGCAGTGATGTGCTTTGTCTCCCTGCGACAATCTGAAATATGGATGTATTTGTGTATCAAAATGTTTTGTTTTTTTTTTAAAAAGTATTAATTTTTTTGGCCAGTTATGTCGTTGTTTTTTATGCTACTATCGGAAATGTGCATGTGTTTACTATGGTAATGTTTCTCTCCATTTTTTTTTTTTGGCCAATGGTTTTTTGGCTTGTCATGGTTTTATCTACTCATGGTCTGTTGAATTGTTTAACTATGGTAATGTTTTTTTGTTTGCAATATTTTTTCTTTGTAGCCTGTCATGGTTTTATCTACTCATGGTCTGTTGAATTGTTTGACTATGCTAATGTTTTTTTGTTTGCAATCTTTGTTCTTTGTGGCTTGTCACGGTTTTATCTACTCATGCTGCTATTATTTTCCTGTGTTTAGTATACAAATGTTGATGTACTTTTCTTTTTGTTGCAATGTTATTTTTTTGGCTGCCTCTGACCTTAGCTAATTATGCTCTTATGTGAAATTTCCATGTTTTTATTATCATATATTTTTTTTTTTTTTTTGGCCAGGGATACGGTTTACCCTGGTACTGTTGATGGCTATAAAAAATGATTGCATGTGGTCGGAATAATGTCGTTGTTTGAATGTTATATTTTAAAACAGGGACAATCAAAATATATCAACAAATTTTTTTTGGTCTGTTAATTTCACAGCAGAAGAATTGATGCTGGCGATGAAAGGGCGCAGGACATCCTGGATGCAAGGAGGCAAGCCAGCAGAAAGTAAATGTCATCCCCCATGTCCCTACAAATTTAATGTTTGTTTTTCTCTTTCAGCCAGGGACAAGGAATCCACATCTATTCACTGTCCCTTTTTGTGTCCTAACAGCAGAAGAATTCAACGAGCGGCGGCGGCGGCGGCTGAAGCGCAAGTTGAGCAGAGGGGAGGAGAGGAACTCCAAGCTAGGAGGCTAGCAAGCAGAAAGTAAGTATTACAGCACACATTTTGCTCTAATTTACATGTTTGTTTTTTGTGTTTCAGCCAGGGCAAAGGAATACCCATATATTCACTGTCCGTTTGTGTGTCCTTATTCAACAGCCGAAGACTTCACCGGGCGGCAGCGGCTGAAGCCCAAGTCGAGCAGAGGGGAGCAGAGGACCTCCAAGCTAGGAGGAGAGCAATGAGAAAGTAAGTATTACATCACACATTTTGCTATAAATGACATGTTTGTTTTTTATTTCAGCCATGGACAAGGATTCTCAAATTTACAGTACCTTTTTACTTTAACAGTAGAAGACGTCAACAAGAGGGGAGGCGGCGGCTGGAGATAGACGAGAGGAGGAGAGGCGGGCAAGGAGGGAAGCCAGAAGAAGGTAAACATTCCCCCCCCCCATTTCAATATACATGCTTGGTTTTCTTTCAGACAGGGCCAAGAAATATACAAATATATTGACTGTCCCTTTTTGTTTCTTCCACAGCAGAGAACATCAAACAGCTGCTGCAGCTGCAGCAATGGCGTTGTTGGCGGAGGAAGCAGCGGCTGAAGCGGCGGCGGCAGCACCACCGGCATCGCCATCTCCTCCCTCCCAGCCAGAGCCAGAGCCGCCACAGCAGGACACATCTTCTTCTGGGAGCCCTCCTACCCATCGTCAGGAATTGGCGGTAAAAATATGTATTTTTAATTTTTCTATCCACAATCCATCTGTGGGCTATATGTCTTGATTGTGTTATTTTAATAACAGGAATCTGAAGATGACGAGGAGCTCCCAGAGGAAGAAGGACGGGGTGGAGAGATACCCGGAGTGGGCTCACAATTCGTAAGTATCCTGCATCAATCTCATAAACACAACATCACAGTACACACAACACATAGAAAAACATTTAGTGCATACTTCACACAGCGGCCAACACCTGCCAATATCCTAATTTTTATTTTCATTTTTTTAGTCTCTCGCATCTGGGAGCCAGAGGGTTTCTCCCAGCGCCTCCCAGAGTCGTCGTGAGACTGTTGGCGGTTCTCAACGTGTAAGTA
Source organism: Oophaga sylvatica (assembly GCA_033576555.1). NCBI lineage: Eukaryota > Metazoa > Chordata > Amphibia > Anura > Dendrobatidae > Oophaga > Oophaga sylvatica. The sequence goes on from JARQOD010000001.1 coordinate 55,923,625, forward strand.
TTTTTTGCCATGTTATATAATTTATGCTTTTTAAAAAAACGTGTTATCTACAAATGTTTTGTGCATTAATATTCCCATTGTAACATGTATAATTTTTACAAACTAAAACCATGTATCTGATATATTTTTTTTTTTTTTTTTTTCTTCATTGTTCATTTCACAGGCTTCACAGCGTGCTCCCGACTCGGACACAGAGGAGGGATTGGACGTGGAGTTGATGATCGACCTGGTCCGAGAAAGGGAGCCGCTGTGGAACATGGCGGACCGCCAGCATGCGGATCAAATAGTTACACGACGGCTCTGGACGGAAGTGGCAGCAGCAATGATGCACCGCTGGGAGGACCTCAATCCTAGGTCCCAGAATAAATACCGTAAGTATAGTTCATGTTGCTGACTGTAAAGGTGTTTTTAAAAAAATTCTGTCCTTGTGTAACCAACGCTTCATGTTTTCATGATTTCCTTTTGTGAAACACTATGGAAACAATGAAAACATTAACTCTGGGGGACACGAGGACTAAAGTGTGGTTGTTGTATAGTAACCAATGTGTGCTTTCTCGTTTCAGGGGAGAGAATTATGAAGCGGTGGCGGTCTGTGAGGGATCGCTTTAAGAAGGAATTTAACAAAGAGATGCGGGCCCCGAGTGGTTCTTCAGGACGCCAGAGCAAGTACAAATATGCACAAGCTCTGGCGTTCCTGCGTGAAACCATGGTCACCAGAAGGTAAATATTAACATCAAATGTAATATTTTTTTTTGTTTTCACCCAGGGCCATTCCACATCTGTATATTAATTTTATGTTTTTGTTTCTTCCACAGCACGGTGAGCAGCACTCGGGCGCCCGCAGAGTTGGAGCCTTCTAGAGCGATCCCTCAGGAGACCGACACCGAGGGACACTTTGACCAACCCTCCACATCTGACCCTTCCCACACTTCACACACACACGATCCCGCTGTCCCTTCCACCAGCGCTGGAGCAGCGTGGCCGCCTGCAATGCATGAATCTGCTGGTCAGGATATAGCCTTCCCTTTACCACACCCTTCTGATCCTGCCACCTCTAGTACAGCTGCGGGTACTGGGCGGCAGCGTCAGAAGGGTCAGGAAAAGAACTATGCGCCCGAGTTCTTACACATGAACGCATCTTTCCAGAACTGCCTTAAGTTGCTATCTGAACAAGTTTCCGCAGGCCTTCGTCAGATAACCACACTAGTTGGTGAGGTCAAGACACTTCTGGAAACTGTGCGTTCTGAGATAAGAGCACCCCCGAACTTCAGCTTTTTTAGGTCAGTTGCGGAGCGCATAGATCCGCTATCTTATGACCAGCAGATGTATGTGATGCACACGTGCCACGCTGCTGTAGTGCAGGTTGTCTCCCATCCTCAATCCACCCCAGTCATTCCACCACCTCCCCCCCCTACAGCCGCCGTACATCTTCCCCCCCCTCCACCTGCCATACCTCCTCCCCCTCCTATTCAATACCAACCAACTACCCAGTACCAACCACCTCCCCAGTACCAACCACCTCCCCAGGTCCAACCAACTACCCAGTACCAACCACCTCCCCAGGTCCAACCAACTACCCAGTACCAACCACCTCCCCAGGTCCAACCACCTCCCCAGTACCAACAACCTACCCACTACCAGCCACCTACCCCCTACCACACTTCTACCTACCAATCTACTTCCTCCTTCCAAATACCTACTATGTCACCTGTTCCTCATGCACAACCCTCCACTCCACCACCACCCACCTGTTCTGCCTTGTCTTCCCATTCTTTTGGTCTTTCCACCCCTTCACCTCTTCCTGTTCCTTCCCCACCACCATCCCGTTCGTCCCTCCACACTCTCCACACTCCCACGGTCGAAGTGTCCCGCAGCCCCTCCAGCAGTATTTCCACCCCACACTACACTGACCTGTAGTTAATGTTACAATTTTTTTTCATACATTTATTTAAAAAAATAAAGTTGAAAACCAAAAAAATATATTTAAAAAAATAAAGTTTATTAAAAAAATAATAAAGTTTAATAAAATATAAAGGTTATTTAAATATGAAGAATTGGGCCACAAGGCCTACTTTAATAACAATTATATTAAAAATATTTTTTTAAATAAATTGTTCATTGGTTTAACATTGTTGTCTGTCTTTTATTTATAGGATGTTAAGTTTTAAATGTGGTATACAGGTACACCTAACTTTGGCTAAAAGGTTCATAAATGTAACCTTTTTGTCAAAGTTATGTCCCGGGTTGTGTAGCATGCAAAGTGTATTCTTTTTTTAATAAAAATGTGTACACCCCAGTTTTCCCCTACTCCAGGCCCACCAAAAACATATCATGTTTTCAGTATTTCCTTTGTATTGCACAGGTGAGGCAATTATCACCTGAGCAATACAAAGGAAAGACAGAAAACTTTACATGTTGGTGGACCTTGAGGACTGGAGTAGGGGAAACATAATGTACACTTTTTGTAGGACAAATGGTGAAATACTTTTGTTAATACAATTTCACCTTTTGTCCTAAAAAGGGTACATTGTAGGCCATGTGTCACCAAATCCAGTCATCAAGGCCTAACAACAGGTATTGTTTTCAGTATTTCCTTTGTATTGCACAGGTGAGGCAATTATCACCTGAGCAATACAAAGGAAAGACAGAAAACTTTACATGTTGGTGGACCTTGAGGACTGGAGTAGGGGAAACATAATGTACACTTTTTGTAGGACAAATGGTGAAATACTTTTGTTAATACAATTTCACCTTTTGTCCTAAAAAGGGTACATTGTAGGCCATGTGTCACCAAATCCAGTCATCAAGGCCTAACAACAGGTATTGTTTTCAGTATTTCCTTTGTATTGCACAGGTGAGGCAATTATCACCTGAGCAATACAAAGGAAAGACAGAAAACTTTACATGTTGGTGGACCTTGAGGACTGGAGTAGGGGAAACATAATGTACACTTTTTGTATGACAAATGGTGAAATACTTATGTTAATACAATTTCACCTTTTGTCCTAAAAAGGGTACATTGTAGGCCATGTGTCACCAAATCCAGTCATCAAGGCCTAACAACAGGTATTGTTTTCAGTATTTCCTTTGTATTGCACAGGTGAGGCAATTATCACCTGAGCAATGCAAAGTAAAGACTGAAAAATTGACATGTTGGTGGGCCTTGAGGACTGCAGTTGGGGAAACATGGCCTACAATGTACACTTTTTTGGACAAAAGGTGACAGCCATGGACACAACAATGGCAAGAAGGTTATAGTAGAAAACACACAAGAAGGTAGACAAGTAAACTATTAAAGGTTTATTGTGGGTAAAGAAAATTATTAAAATAAACAATACATTTATCACACTCTGTCATCCTGCCAGTCAACACTACCTTCCGGTGACACAAAGTATTGAGCAAACTGGTCCCTCATTCTAGAAACTGCAACTGTACTGCGAGTGGTAATGTTGGTGTAGTTGTGCAAAGTTGTTTCTTGATTGTGGTCCTCCAGAGAAATTGGTTCCTTGGTTAGGACAAAATTATGGAGGACCACGCACGCTTTCACTACATCATCAACAGTCTCGGTCTTCAAGTTTATTGCAGTCAAAAGGACACGCCATTTTGCTGTCATAATGCCAAAGGCACACTCCACCATCCGTCTGGCTCTTGTGAGGCGGTAGTTAAATACCCGCTTTGTATGTGTCAATTCTCTGCTGGCATACGGCTTCAATAGGTGTTGGGACAGCTGGAATGCCTCATCACCTACACAAACAAATGGCATTGGTGGGCCTGAGGTTTGAGGCAGTGGTCTAGGGGGGGGAAACTGAAAACTGTTTCCATACAATTTACGTCCCATAGCAGATATTTTAAACACTTGGGAGTCATTAGACCGTCCATAAGACCCAATGTCCACCGCGATAAACTTGTAGTGCGCATCTGCAATAGCCATCAGGACGATAGAGAAATATTTCTTATAGTTAAAGAATTCAGATCCAGTTCCTTTTGGCTTTTGAATGCGGATGTGCTTTCCATCAACGGCCCCCAGGCAATTGGGGAACTGGCAGATGAGTAAAACTGGTCCGCTATTTCAAGCCACCGCTCTGTTGTTGGCTCTGGAATAAATTCTTCAACCAAAGTATCCCACAGAGCACGACAAGTGTACTTTATTATGCCGGATAGTGTGGAGATTCCAATCCGATACTGAAAATGGAGCGATGATAGAGTTTCGCCAGTTGCCAGAAATCTGAAAACAAATTAGAAAATACAAATAATTTCAGAAACGCAGCATTACATACCAGAACTCAGCTACGACTATTGGAGATACCAAAAATAATAATATCTAGGAGAAAGACTGTTTTATAACTAGATTTGGGGCTACTCATGTGGTTTCCTAGTTGGCCTGTGATGTTCAATTAATGATAAAATTACAAGTGCGCTCAAGCAAACAGAACCAATACATATAGCTTACCTTATAGTCACCATGAGACGCTCCGCCGGAGATATTGAGAACCGACAGTAGGTGTCCGATTTTTTAATTTTGTCTCCAACACGCTCCAGCAAATCATCAAAGTTTTCTATATTCATCCGCAGATAGGCAAAAAACTTGTCGGGATTTTGTCGCAGCTCCATGTTCAGTGTGGAATAGACACCACGAGTTAATCTCTGTGACGTGATGGGGTGGATCCACATACGGCGGCGACTTCGCAGGCGCTGACGCCGCTGCTCCTCAAACTTTCGCTCCTTCTCCAGAACAATAAACCTCAATCGATTCATCTCCGCAGTAAAATCAACAAGATTCCTGAAGATATTGCCGATAATGGGTTCCATGTTCGCCAATCACTTGCTACTTGCTCTTCTCTCCAAACTGCACTTTCTCCTCTACAACCTGTCAAAGAAGGGATGTAGGAGCAGTGTATATATAGGATTACAGTAGCCAATCATATTTGGAACCCCAAAAAGGGCCCCAAAATGGGCGTGCTTAAAAGCCGGATCCGGCGCAATACGGCGTCAACGTATGCCAACCGGATACACCGGATGAGACGTATGCGGTTTTTTTGCCGCATTCGTGAACCGGATGCGGCGAAAAACAAGATGCGGCACATCCGGTGTTCAGAGAAAATACCGCATGCGGCGCTGCGGCTAAATGCCGGGGACGCCGTTTAGGCGCCCGCCGGATGTGTGAAAGAGGCCTTAGTTAGCTTCGATGAAATGGTTTCAACCCAAAAGATTGTTTACGGTACATACTGTATTAATTAACTAGCTAATCACCATAAATTTCAAAAGGAGAAAGAAAATCATCTATAATTTATCTGCTACCCTACAGTATAATGGTAATATATCTGTTATCAAGGAACCAACCCAACTGAAACTACAATTTTTGAGCATCAGTTGTGCTGCCAGTTGTTTCATGCTATATAAGAATCACACATATGTACCTCATAGGTTTTGTAAAAATGGGTTTTGTGATTCATATTATTCTTTAGGCTTCATTTGCATAAACTTTTTTGGCTTTGAACAATGCCACACATTTTCTGACTTTTTTTTTACAAGCATGTTTTTTGTGGCATTTATTTTATTCAGATACAGCTAGCATACCTTGTTTTCTGCCATGTTCATCTCCTGTGACAGAAGCTGATGGCAAAACAGTAAAGCAAAAAAATGATATCACAAATGCAACATTGTGAAACAAAAAAAAAATTGCCACCAACAAAAAACATTGACTAAGTATGGAATGGACAAGGCAACTGTTAGGTGGATTCATAACTGGCTTAGTGATAGGACCCAAAGAGTGGTAGTAAATGGCTGCACATCCAGTTGGAAGAATTTATCAAGTGGGGTACCACAAGGCTCTGTTTTGGGCCCTGTATTGTTCAACATCTTTATCAATGATTTAGATGAAGGAATTGAGGGTAAACTGATCAAATTTGCTGATGACACAAAGCTAGGAGGGGTAGCTAATACTAGAGAAGAGAGAGAGAGGATTCAAAAAGATATACATAAACTGGAGCAGTGGGCAGCAACTAACAGAATGGTTTTTAACAGGGAAAAATGCAAAGTACTACATCTGGGCAATAAAAATGAAAAAAGCATATACAGAATGGGAGGAATAAGGCTAAGTAACAGCACATGTGAAAAAGACTTGGGTATACTAATTGATCACAGACTGAACATGAGTCAACAGTGTGATGCAGCAGCAAAAAAGGCAAATGCAATTCTAGGATGTATCAACAGAAGCATACAGTCTAGATCACTTGAGGTCATTATTGCCCTCTACTCCTCTTTGGTCAGACCTCATCTGGAATACTGTGTCCAGTTTTGGGCACCACATTTTAAAAAAAACATCAACAAACTGGAGCAAGTTCAGAGAAGAGCCACCAGAATGGTGACTGGTCTGCATACCATGTCCTATGAGGAACGGTTACAGGATTTGGGAATGTTTAGCTTGCAAAAAAGAAGACTGAGAGGAGACTTAATAGCTGTCTACAAATATCTCAAGGGCTGTCACATTGTAGAAGGATCATCTTTATTCTCATTTGCACACGGAAAGACTAGAAGCAATGGGATGAAACTGAATGGGAGGAGACACATATTAGATATTAGAAAAAACTTTTTGACAGTTAGAGTGATCAATGAGTGGAACAGGCTGCCACAAGAGGTGGTGAGTTCTCCTTCAATGGAAGTCTTCAAACAGAGGCTGGACAGACATCTGTCTTGGATGATTTAGAAAATCCTGCTTTGAGCAGGGGGTTGGACCAGATGGCCCAGGAGGTCCCTTCCAACTCTACCATTCTATGATTGTACTGTATGTTACTTTTCACCATATGAATTTAGAAAAGATTTGACAGCAATATTTTGTTTAAAAAAAAAAAGCAGAAAAAGGGAAGAAAAATATTTCATAAATTCTTTTTTGCTAAAATTCTACATTTGGATATGTGCACATGACTTTTTTCAGGTTGACGCCACCCAGAATCCATCAGAAAAAGAGCTCCAAAAGAGCCACATAAAGTTATATGGAAACGACATTGCTGTGCACACTACTCCTAGTGTCACTTCTTCTAACCACTTTAGAGTTCAGAAACCTTTAAAAGGTTAAAAGAAATAATGTGCTCATTATTCAAGTGGCTTCCACTCATCATTGCCTGCTCTCTATACTTAAAAGTACAGCGTCAGAAATGCCTGCAGCGGATCCGGTAGAAGTACAGCGGAGAAGCCACTTCAGGAACAATCACCGGCTTCGCTCAAAAAAACTCAATGGCACCATGTGCACACTCACTTTGAAATTCTACTTTACAGAGTGCCTGTCAGGTCAGTTATTAACCTGCAGATATAGGGTTAATCTACATTTTAAAAACGCTAAGTTGTTGCTTGGTCGCCTTTATGAAAGTGTGGCTACCAGGAGAAAACGAACATTATTTCTCCCTGGAGCCTCTGACTTTCAGTCATACAGACATGCTGATGTAGCTATAGTCACCGCTCAATACCCAGTCAGCGGTGGCTGTAAAACACCCTGGCACTTTGACTGACAGCCAACTCTCCACTGATGCACCGAGGAGCCAACTGTCAAGTGCTGGCCGTGCTTACAGCCACCACTCTGAGTGATGTAATTGGTTTTTGTGGCCTTGGTGGTTATAGCCACTCAGGCATGTCGGCATGACTGAAAGCCGGCAGCTACAGGGAGGAATAATGTTCATTTTCTTCTAGATGCCACGCTTTCAGAACGGCGATGGTGCATCTTCCTATTACTGTTAAACTGCAAATAGACCCAGTATCTGCAGATTATTAAGGTTATCTAACCTGATAAGTTCCCTGAAAGGCTAAAAGATAAGTTCTTTGTGTAGCCGTGTAAAGTCACTGTAATAAAATCAAGCTTTAATGCTCATCCTGAGTCTGATCTTGACTTGCCAAACTAGCATTCCAAGAATTGGTTAGCAGATCCTGTCTCAAGACAAAACACTGCACAAAGGGGAGCACAATTCTAAGAAAGTACTAAGTGTTCTTCTAGTGTATAATATTAAACACGACAAATAGTTGACATACTGTGGGTTGCCAGCCCCCAAGGCAAGGTTAGTTTAGCACCTCGTAAGTCAGCAATGATGCTCCCTGAACTCTAAAGGGTATGCCACACTGAACAATATCGCTAACGGGATCGCTAAAAAACGTCACTATTTAGCGATCCCGTTAGCGATGTTGTTCAGTGCGGCAGCTTCCAGCGACGAGCTTCCTGCTGTGATCTCGCTCGTCGCTGGAATCGTTCCGGACCCTATTTTCTCGTCGGCGCTCCCGCTGGGTAAGTATATATCGCTAGTGTGGCACCTTTTCTTAGCGATTTAGCGGTACTTTTGTACCGCTAAAGTCGTTAAGAAGATCGCTAACGGCGATAGCGTCGTTAACTATATCGCTAAATGTGGCTGCATTTAGCGATATAGAAACAATCCCGCTAGCGATCGCATTAGTATGCGTCGTTATCGTGATCGCTAGCGGGATTGTTTAGTGTGGCAGTACCTTAAGACTTAAAAAGTAAAGACCCTCTATCCAAAAGTGATATTGCCACCTTTGTGCTATCTGTTATGATTCGGTAACCGAGGAGGACAATAGCAAAAATAGGCAAGGCAACCAGACACCAGAGAGGTTGGTAACTTAGCGGATTGCAGACCCCTAAACTGACAACACAACTAGAATTAGCCATGGAACGTACAGTACAGACCAAAAGTTTGGACACACCTTCTCATTCAAAGATTTTTCTGTATTTTCATGACTATGAAAATTGTAGAATCACACTGAAGGCATCAAAACTATGAATTAACACATGTGGAATTATACATTACACTTTACAAAAAAGTGTAAAACAGCTGAAAATATGTCTTATATTCTAGGTTCTTCAAAGTAGCCACCTTTTGCTTTGATTACTGCTTTGCACGCAGAAAAGGTGAACGGCTGGACTCTACATGCCTGGTTCCCACCGTGAAGCATGGAGGAGGTGGTGTGATGGTGTGGGGGTGCTTTGCTGGTGATACTGTTGGGGATTTATTCAAAATTGAAGCGGTGAGCGGTCCAGCTCACCCCAAACCATCTCGATTGAGTTCAGGTCTGGTGACTGTGGAGGCTAGGTCATCTGGCGTAGCACCCCAACACTCTCGTCCTTGGTCAAATAGCCCTTACGCAGCCTGGAGGTGTGTTTGGGGTCATTGTCCTGATGAAAAATAAATGATGGTCCAACTAAACACAAACCGGATGGAATAGCATGCTGCTGCAAGATGCTGTAGTAGCCATTCCGGTTCACTATGCCTTAAATTTTGAATAAATCCCCAACAGTGTCACCAGCAAAGCACCCCCACACCATCACACCTCCTCCTCCTTCATGCTTCATGGTGGGAACCAGGTATGTAGAGTCCAGCCGTTCACCTTTTCTGCATGCAAACAGTAATCAAAGCAAAAGGTGGCTACTTTGAAGATCCTAGAATATAAGACATATTTTCAGGTGTTTCATACTTTTTTGTAAAGTGTAATGTATAATTCCACATGTGTTAATTCATAGTTCTGATGCCTTCAGTGTGATTCTACAATTTTCATAGTCATGAAAATACAGAAAAATCACTGAATGAGAAAATGTGTCCAAACTTTTGGTCTGTACTGTACCTACGATGCCCTAGATGCCTCAACACAGCCAAAGAGTTAATTAAGCCTAAAGAGAGAAAGGGGAAAGCTAACGGCCCGGAGTAGAGCCCCAAAGGAATAGATAGCCCCCAAACATATATTGCCGGTGAGATAGATGAAGCACAAACACAGACAGAAAATAGAATAAGCAAATGCTGGGGCCCAAACTGTCTAGATAGATCAGGACAGAAAAGGATACCGTCTGCAATCCAGAAAAAACCCTAAGAAAAATTCCAACACGTCTGATATGCAAAAATACTGAGGCCACGCGACCTCTCCCCCGATAAATCAGAACTCTGGTGTGAACTGGACGCAAATCAACAGATACTGAAATAGCAGGGAAACTGAAATACATAAGCTGTGGCAAATGAGAAACAGAGTCCAGCACAGGCCCCCGCAGGGAACCTGGCTGAACTAACTCCAGCAAGGCAGAAAACTGAGAAAGGCAAAAGGTAAACAAATGCCACAGAACTAAACAGCCAAATAACTTCTCTGAAAGATGCAGGACACAGCAGGGAGCAAGCAGACTTCCAAATGACTTAGGAAGAAAACAAATCACCGGCAAGGATCATGGGAAGGCTGCTCACTTAAATCTCCCCAGACAGTAACACCTGATCTCCAATCATCCCCTCAGGTGATTGACTACTGTTAGCCAGAGCAGCTTCATTACCAGCAGCAACCACCAGAGGTAGTCCAAACTCAGAAGCCAGATTAAAAGTGTTCACAACAGCTATCCTCACAACAAAAAAATTAAGTTTATACTCACTTGATCTGAGTACCCAAATGTTCTCCCCTGTACTTAGAGCAAGTGAGCACAAGAGGTGCAATGAATGACGTCATCGCTTTGCCTGTGCTGGGAAGTTAATGTCTTGTAGACTGTAGGCATACAGCATCCTATCAATTACAGGACGGAGAGTGGTGGTGCAGGGAGCCTTTGGATCACTTCTCTACCACAGGATGCAACTGTATTGGCATTATGTTGTCACTGATACAGTTTAAAGTAGTGCTTACCTACTGATCTGAGGTTCCAAGCCAGAAGTCTTCGGTGCTAAGGATCTGATTTCTTTTTTTTTTACTTTTTTCCCAAAGAATTATGCACGTGAATATTTTATTTTATTCTTACCACAAAATTCCTAAAAAATAATTGAATGGACCACCTGATAATGCATAGTTTTAAAATCAGTCTTTGATGGTCATCTCAAAGAGGAGGCTTCACTGTAAATGACATAAGATCTAACTTCACTTTACATAAGCCTAGATGTGAAAGTTTAATAAAAGGTAATTTTTCATAATTTCCTCTGCTAAAGTTGCTATTCAGCATTTTATTCCTGTTAAGAAATTATCCCTTTCATGTCCAGTAATCTTCATTTCAAAAGAAATCTGTTTATTATATTTCTCAATCCCATATTTTATATTCGGGAAATGATAGGGATTTTGTTTCACCAATGTGGTAAGGACAACACATTATGATCAAAATGATTTGTAATGATAGACTGGCACCAGCACCTCTGGTTCCCTTCTCCCAACAAGCAATATCGTTGTGAAGAAGAATTCAATTATTTATAATACTAAACTAGTTTAGGAGAAGCCATGAATAATAAAATTGCAAATGGCATTTCACAACGCAGGTGACTGCATTAATATCCCAGGCTGACTTTATATACCTAATTAATTGATTAAGTCCACAGCTCCGTGTAGCTCTCAGAAGGTTACGGATTCTGCTAGAATTATGCTGTGCCTCTACTGAATCAGGCTGGAAATACTTTCAATAATAAGAAATTAAGTAAGTAAAGGGTTGTTCAGGTTCCATTTGCAAATTATCAGTTATTATTGCTGTATGCCGTGCCATCATTGGCCATGGTGGACCTTCTGCTACGAAGTGTTAATGCTCAATGTGGCTTATAAACTTTTTCTTCCGTTGGGTCCTATGTGATAACCTACAGGTGTAATTTACCCTATCAATGTTGTATACACCTAATATTCCAAGTATGCATTAATATTTGGCCAGCAACAGTAGGTATCAGCCACCTAACCCAGTGCTTTAGTTTCCAGACAATAAGCAGTGTATTTATCCAAATCAAGTTTTTTTCCTATTTGGTGGTCCAACTTTTCAGACCGGGCTCTTTATGATTGGCCCACAACAGAATATTTATTGAAAAAAAAAAAATTAAAGACGGGACTCATTGGGAGTCTGTCAGCACAAAATGACTGTACAAACCAAGATTGGTGCACTCTTTTCATAACAGTCCAGTATACCGTCTCACCTACTTGTTTTCTGATGGTACTGCTGGAAATCATGCAATTTTGAAGGGATGAAGGGAAGTAAGCATATCTCGTTCATCCACTACACTAAGTTTCCTTGGCTGACCACTGTGTCTACGGTCCTCGGCAATGCCCATTTCTTGGTGCTTCTTCAAAGGGGATTAAACAACACATCTTGAAACCCTTGTCTGCTTTGAAATTTTTGCCTGAGAGAAACCTTAATGATGCAGTACAACTACCTTGCATCTTGTTACTGTGCACAGAATTGCCATGGTGTGTGGACTGTGACATGAAACTGTCCTCTATAACCTCACCTTTGTAGTAAAGTTTGGATGTTTCTCTCCCCCAGTTTTGACCCTTGTACACACCTGTTCACATGGTTTCCGGACAAAACTTGGCTATTGCTGCACTCAAGAAAAAAAGCAAGATCCATCACTGTTTCAGCCTCGATTGCACCATTTCAGCCTATGGTCTCCATACGGGTGCCCTGTTGGCAACGTGAGATGGAATCATAGTTCACCAAATGATTATTTCTTCAAAAGTTTATCAACCTTCTTTTATGTGTTTTGCCTCCTTTAGGCCAAACCCACATACCTTTAGAACATACATACTGTACATACTTGGCCTTTTCTCACAATGATAATGACCAAGCCATAAGCCTAACAGGTCGACTAATGTCTGAAACTTTGTTCAAAGCTATCTGAGCACACAAATCTGCAAGGGTGCCCAAACTTTCATATAGGCCCATTTTCCTTTTTGTAATTTTTAAAATGTAAAAAATGACTATATACATATATATGTATATATATATATATATATATATATACAGTACAGACCAAAAGTTTGGACACACCTTCTCATTCAAAGATTTTTCTGTATTTTCATGACTATGAAAATTGTACATTCACACTGAAGGCATCAAAGCTATGAATTAACACATGTGGAATTATACATTACACTTTACAAAAAAGTGTGAAACAACTGAAAATTTGTCTTATATTCTAGGTTCTTCAAAGTAGCCACCTTTTGCTTTGATTACTGCTTTGCACGCAGAAAAGGTGAACGGCTGGACTCTACATGCCTGGTTCCCACCGTGAAGCATGGAGGAGGTGGTGTGATGGTGTGGGGGTGCTTTGCTGGTGACACTGTTGGGGATTTATTCAAAATTGAAGCGGTGAGCGGTCCAGCTCACCCCAAACCATCTCGATTGAGTTCAGGTCTGGTGACTGTGGAGGCTAGGTCATCTGGCGTAGCACCCCAACACTCTCGTCCTTGGTCAAATAGCACTTACACAGTCTGGAGGTGTGTTTGGGGTCATTGTCCTGATGAAAAATAAATGATGGTCCAACTAAACACAAACCGGATGGAACAGCATGCTGCTGCAAGATGCTGTAGTAGCCATTCTGGTTCACTATGCCTTCAATTTTGAATAAATCCCCACCTTTTCTGCGTGCAAAGCAGTAATCAAAGCAAAAGGTGGCTACTTTGAAGAACCTAGAATATAAGACATATTTTCAGTTGTTTCACACTTTTTTGTAAAGTGTAATGTATAATTCCACATGTGTTAATTCATAGTTCTGATGCCTTCAGTGTGATTCTACAATTTTCATAGTCATGAAAATACAGAAAAATCACTGAATGAGAAGATGTGTCCAAACTTTTGGTCTGTACTGTATATATATATATATATATATATATATATATATATATTATTTTCTTGCCTGAAATACAATGGAAATGTGTCATCTTTAACTTTAGCTCTTTTATAGATTATTTGATCTTCAACTTGCTTAAAGCAAGCCTGTCAGCAGAAGTTTGCTAAGTAAACTACAGGCATTGTCAAGTTGGCGCTGTTATACTGATTAAAATGATTCCTGGGGAGAAGAAATCTGTCTTGTGATTCTTGTGTAATCAGTGTTAAAAGTTTTCAGTGTATGAAATGCCCGTGATCCGGAGGGGGACTGTAGGCAGAGTCTGTCTCCGTCTGTCTCTATGATAAGGAACAAGTTTTTGCTTCGAGGTGGGCCTGTTGGCAAGTCTTTCCTTGGTTTCTCAGCCTTAAAGCAGGAAGATAAGACTCTGCCTACAGTCTCGCCCTGGAGCACGGGCATCTCATTAAATGAAAACTTCTAACACTGATTACACAAGAACCACAAGACGGATTTCTTCACCCAGGTATCATTTTAATCAGAAGAACACTGACAACCCGACAAAAACTGAAATTTGCTTAGCAAAAACCTGCTGACAGGTTCGCTTTAACTGTACACAATAACAGTAATTTTGACCAGGATGCCCAAATTTTTACAAGCCACTGTATGCCCTTACTGAGGGAATTTTTCAATGGGAACATCTACTAGTGACTGTTCATTGGTAGTAAGTTGTATCCAACAACCAGGCTGCTCTTTCAATTTAATATCACAATGAAATAAGATCAGCACTATTTATTGTTAGACCGATCATTTCACTACATGCACAGTTGGCAAAAAAGTAAAGTTAACTAATGAAATAATCCAATGTTGCTTCTTCTTCTACCTTAATTACCAGACATATGACTCTGCAGGCACTGGGCAAGTTCCTAGTTGTAGAAAGGGCGGGGCGGTCATAGAGTTTGTAAATCTTCAATGGAAATTGTATCGTTATGCAGAGCCCTAGCACATGGCTGTACTTGAAGAATGATGAGTGGTTGTAAGAATTAACATTCTGTACTATATACAATCATTTCTATTATTGTTCTTACAAGGGCATGCACCGAAGGTGTGTATCCACCTCACATGAATTCATTTCACTACTATCTATTGCAGCAGTTTAAGTGTAGATCAGAGAGAACAGCATGTTTCTCATCACAGAGCACTCATCCTGAGGAAAATAATAAGGCTTAAAGGGTTTGTTCAGGCTTGGGCTCCAAGTTTGCAGTCACTTTATCTGACTGCAGACTTGTGGATCCTGATAATGCACGGTGTGCACATTGTCAGGATTCTCTGGTGCTGGTGCTGGGAGCAGGCGAGCATGTGGCTGGGAGTATGAGATTTGCATACATGTGGTCATGTACTGATTAGATGAGCACAGACTCACTCAATACTGTAATGATAGTGTAGCAACTCACTAGGGAAAATAGGTAACACACTAAAACTGCAACTGAACCTGCTGGTTCCTGTACAGAATAGAGATCCTTACTCTGCAGTGCCCAGTGGTTCCTGCGTGAGCTGAGATAGCCCTAACCACAGACTGGACAATGGCAACTCTGGCCTATGCTGCCTGAAAGGCCTTCAAGTGCTTCACATTCCTACTAAAGAACCAGAGAGCATAGCAGAGTGCAAATTACCTACAGAAATGAAAGTGTGCTGAAAAGAAAGAGATCCCAGGGTGAGTAAAAACAGCCATGAAAGACAAAATAAAGGATTAAGTGTGTACTGTAAGAGAATATGTTGCCTACTTCCCAAAAAGAAACAGAAGATAATTGTAGGGTAAAAAACATAAACCGCAGAGAGATAAACCCTAGCTAGTCTTTCACTGACTGGCATAAACTACAGCAGTATGACTGGATATCCAAATGAGAATATCACCAGAAGGAAATACCAGCAAGGGAAATTATAAAAAGACGTACCCAAAAGGTGATAGGTCAGATAAATGAGTAAATTAAAAGACTTGTTACCCTAAAAAGATTGAAGCAAGAATAACAGGCACTAAAAACCCAGAGAAAAGGTGTATTGGTGTATCTACTGTGGATGACCAAAAAGTACAAAGTCAAAGGTTTGAACGCATAAGCATGACAAACTTAAGTGAATTGAGTGGGGGTGCGATACACAACACCACAGCCAATCAGCTGTTCTCGGTGTTGTTGGTGACCGCAACTGATCAGTTACGTAGCTGCACAGTCAGCACAGCTCCATGGACGGAATAGTGGCTGCGGCTGAGTAGTGCACATCTGCTCACTATTGGTTTGAATAGGGAGTAGATGTGCAGTACCCAGTTGTAGCCACTATTTTATCGATGGAACTGTGCAGCTGGTCAGTTTTGGCCGACATGATAAACGGTGTGAAAACACCTGAAACGCGTTGATCCCACTTGTCATGTAAGCTGTGCTGCTGACTCTGTATGTCCTTGAAGCATTTTGTGTGAATAGAACATTCACGGTTCATGGAGCTGGATTTTCTTCATTTTGCATTTCTCACACCCTTACGTGGTGTTTCCGTGCTCGGAATACCTTCAAGGTGCATATCGTGGTGAGCTGGACTATATTTCTCTTTAGTTCTGGCTGCCCCAACACTGAGAACAGCTGATTGGCGAGGGTGCAAGGTATTGCAAGAATAGGTCATCAATGTTAAATTGCTGGACAACCTGTTTAATGTGAATGTAAATGGGTTTTTCAGAATTAAAAAGAAACATGACTGCTTTTTATTTCAGAAGTAGTGCCACACCAGCCGAGAGGTTGTAAGAGGAACTTCGGCCAGTCCTATTAACTTCTGGAAAAATGCAACCGTGATTTTTTTCTAATGCTGTGTAATCCCTCGGTGTTAAAATAGGTGTTATGATATGGGTTATATGATATGGAAATTCATTAATAACTATTTGCTGAATCTGAAATTTGGATATTAACCTCTTCCCAAAAGTGACATACATGCACATAACACGTAAGGTGCAGGTGTAGGGTGCAGGGTCAGGCTCCATACCAGACAAGCGCCGACTGTGTTACACAGCTGGTATCTGCCTCTAATTACAGCTCATAAAACGCTACTGTTTAACCATTTAAATGCCGCTGGAAATCTCTGACAGAGATCAGTCCTCTCTGCACGAATGCACCCTTCCAAGGGGCACCAATGGGTTCCCATTATAGCTGGAACGTTTCAGTCACCACCATCTTGTAGATCAGTAATGATTTTACTAATTTGCAGTATACAGAACAAAAGATCAGTTTCAAGTCCCTATTTTCCATAATAACTGGTATCGTTCTAAGCTACAATTCGTCCATTAAAAAGAAGCAAACTAGTCCTCATTCGACTGTCATCAGAAACAAAAAAAAAAGTTATGGCTCTTGGAAGAAGAGGAAGAAAGAAGAAAAAAATGCAAGATTGAAAAATGGCTCTGGAAGGAAGGGTTAAATAAAGGTTTTGTTTTATGGAAAAAATAGATGGCATTATAAACTATAGCTAAAAACATTACAATAGCCCAAAATGACAAGTTTTATAGAAGCACAAAATGGTTCAGGAATCAACACAGCTGACCATATTAAAGAGAATTTGTGAGATAAATTCTACACCCTGGGTAAAGTACACAGAATAATCTCTGTTATGGCTAAGTTATGATATGAAGTTTCCTTATATGAATTAAAAAAGAAACGTTAATAATTCCCAATAAATAGACCGGGCAGAAGAATAGACACTGAGAATACGAGATGCTCGGAGATTGCTAATGCGGATCCCATGCTTATACAGAACACGATACAATGGCAGCCCGTGAACTCGATGTTTCACTCAACACACACAAGTAACAAATTTCCCATTAGCAGATCCCATAAATAGTCATCTGACTGAGCTGTGAGATCGGCCATGTCTGTGTCTGATGGATCAGACTAAATATTTATAACCTGAAGGTAATTTTAGGGAGTAATGCGGATTTTCCCATATAGTGGGTGCCTTGGATCTGTCTGTGCGTGGAGTCACTGACTCCAGTCATCTAGAGGAGTACATCAAAGTGTGACCTGCATGTGGTCTTTCCCGCTACCTCTTAGTCATGAGGCAGGTGAACAGAAGAGAGAAAGGACAGGTTGTTTCTACTAATGTAAAGTCTTAAAAGTACAGAAGTCGGATTACATTCAGTTATAAGAATGGCATCTAATTATGGATTTACGTATATAAATGCAGGTGGGATCGGCAGCAGTTATTGCTTTGTTGCTTCGACCCCGTTCTTTGTGATGAGAAGAGCAAGAATTAAGAAATTATTGCGGAATAATAAGGTGCCCCATGCATAACAATCCAAACTGGTGATAGAGTAATTTTAACACTATTTTGGGAGCAATATCAGCGCCTCTAACCCTTTATTCCTACTACTATTTGCTGCTACTGCCAGGTATACATAAAGGCTGGCTGTACAAAAAAGACATGTAAAATCACTCAACATAGTCTAACATATAGGGGTCACTATGTATTGGTAATATTTGAGCTCTGTATGGTGGTAGTTAATTATTATGTGCCTCTGGTATGTTGGCTCTGTGCTCTGTATGGAATATTATTTTAGCAGCGTACGGCAGCATTATATAGTTTGGTTTTCTAGACAATTGATGACCATTGTTATTTGGGCACCTTCCTGCATGATGCTGATAATAAGCCACCATACAGTAACTTCTATTTTTCTCTACAATGTATTATTGTACCACTTGTGGGGGTTGAAGTCGATAAAAACATTTTTTGGGCATCATCCAATCTAAGGCCGGTTTGGCTCATAGGTCCATGCACTTTAAAGTGTTTCATCAGAAATTGACCTATTGTTTAAATCAGCTTTTATGTTAAAAGTATTTTTTTTAAATTGGTATTTTTTTATATCACAATCTATATATATAAAATGTTACAAATATTGCAGTTTTCACATTGGCCACCAGGGATGTTAGACTTCCCGCTCCTTTTACCCCTTCACGGCATATGATGTAGTGTTACATCATATGTCATGTCCCTGAATATGATGCCGGTTCACACGCCAAGCCCACCGCTTTCCTGGCAAATGATGACTGATTTAATCAGCCATCATGTGCCTCAAACAACAGCAGCTGATAACCTGTGAAATGCCGCTGTCAATCTCTAACAGCGGCATTTAACACACTGTCGTTTCAAGCTCCTATCTGCACACTCATGACGTGATGGCGAGGAGCAGATAACAGCCATGTTTGTCATTCTCCTGTAAATGGCAGCCTGTGGCCGGCGTTCATAGGAGATCGTGATTTTCACTACACGCAGCTGTTCGGATGCACTGCTATGTATAGCACGATCAGACGATTACTGCTTCAAGGCCTATAAAGGAATAACAAATACAGTAAAAAAAGTGAAAAATAAAAAGTTTTTAGAAGTATGAAAAAAATACAAAAAGTTAAAATCATCCCCCTTTTACCCAATTAAAAATAAAACAATAAAAAATAAAAAATACACATATTTGGTATTGGTAACCAGCAAAAAATAAAAACATCAGAATTACGGTATTTTGGCAGCTGCAACATTGCAATAAAATGCAATAAGAGTCAATTAAAACATTGCATCTACCCAAAATGGTATTAGTGAAAACGTCAACTCGGGGCGAAAAAAATAAGCCCTCACCCAGCCCCAGATCCTGAAAAATCAAAATGTTACTGGTGTCAGAAAATGGTGACACAAGCAAAAATTATTTGTGCCTTTACAAATTTCCTCATTTTTTTTGACCTCTTAAATAAAAAAAGCAAACTATACATGTTTGGTATCTGCAAATTCATTCTGACCTGGAGAATCCTATTGCCAGGTCAGTTTTACCGTGTAATGATAATGGTAAGTATAATAAAAAATAAAAAAAATCTTGGAATTTCACTTTTTTTTTTGCAATTTCAAACCACTTACATATTTTTTCCTGCTTTTCACATAATAACATAATGTCATTAAAAAGTACAACTCATCCCACAAAAAGCAAATCCTCATGGTTATGTGGACGGGAGAATAAAAAAGTAAAGGCTCTTGGAAAAAGAGGAGGAAAAAAAAGAAAGCGAAAAAAACCTGGAAAATCGCCCGGTCATGAAAGGTTTATCAGCAGTCTCGTTATCATCATTACCAGGATCACATGACAGGTAACACCTCTATGCACGGTAGATAAGAAATGTTTCACCAATCATAATAAAGGCAGTGCCCCAGCAGCACCTGCTCCCCTCCCTTCACAATGACCTGTGCACACACACATTAGAAGCGCAATATAAAATATACGGTCCGAGCCTGTCTGTTGCTGCTAATGTACATGTGCATTCTAAAATAGTGACTGGCAAAAATTGCAAGATTTTATTTATTTTTTTATATGTTCAGATTTTCATATTTGCCAAAATTTTAAAATACTTTTGCTGCAAATAGAATTTTGGGGTAAAAATTTTTCAAACCTTGTAAATTTGAATTTCAAAAGATTCAATTACGGTAGCTCTTCCAACCACCCATTATAAAATGTACACGGTCTACGGCATAGCTAATTTATCAGTAAGCAGCATTACCAGGTATACAACACAATGAGTAGAAGAATAGTAACAACACAGGGCGCAGAGAGCCTCCACACCTGACCTTCTAGGAACAAATATAAAGCATATTTGCATTAAATTAATAAAACAGTTTGAATTTGGCACAAAAATCCACCAGCGCTAAAAGAAAGACAACGCAACAAACGATGCAAATGATGAATCGGAGTATACACATCTAAGGCCAGCGTCACACACAACGACAAAAAATCGGTCCGTTTTAGACGGTCGATTGTCGGATTAAAATGCAAACATCACACATCCTTCTGGCATCCAATTTTCCTTCAAAGATGCGATTTAGTCGCATGTGTGTGTACCTTGTAACATCCGATTTTCATCCGACTTGCGAGAATTTCTCGCAGGCTTGCAAAACTGACATATAATGGATCCAAAAGAATAGTATTTCAATCACAAAAAAAAGAATAGATATATACACATAGAACACATATATATATATATACATGTCATTGTGACATGTACATATACATATATTTATAGTTTCTAGACTTCTACATACTGTTATAGCCGCTAATTCAATTGCCGGCTTTTGTGAAATCACAGAAGCCGACATGAAATGATACATTGTTTCCACACAGTTAACCATGTCATTTCCTGTATTTTGATATTTGTTTAGAACTTACAATTACATGAGTGTATTTGTGCAAAATTTCAGACATGTAGGGGTTAATTAAAGGTGTAATTTCGTTGCAAAAAAAATGCGTGGGCTCCCGCTGTATTTTCTCCACCAGACAGACAAAGTAAAGCGAGTGGGGGCAGATAATAACAGCCTAGGGAGGGTACATTTTTTGTGCCCCCCCTGGCTACTAACATCTGCCCCCAGACACCCCAGAAAGGGCAAATCTATAATTAGATTCGCCCTTTCTGGCACTTTGCCCGTCTATTCCCATTGCCCTGTAGCGGTGGCGAATGGGTTAATAATCTCACCTTACTGTCACCTTAGTATTGAAAGGTGACCTTAAGGCAGATTAATAATTGAGAGCTGTCAATTAGACAACTATCAATTATTAATCCTATTGAAGTTAATTAAAAAAACACAGACACATTATCAAAAATTAATTTTAATGAAATAAAAACACATTTTTTTGACCATATTTTATTTTACACTTAATCCGTGCGAAGCCATTGATCTCCTAAAATAAAGATAAAAAAATAAAAAAACATTATTCTTACCTATTCCGCTGATCTGTCACGTCCCACGCTGTAATCCTTCACAAAGGGTTAACTAGCTTTGAGCCAAGCAGTGCAAGTAATCCTGCATGCTCAGCTCAAAGCTCCTGAATGAATAAGTTCCTCTCCTGGCGACAGGAGAGGATGTGTTTCATGAATGAAGCTTAATTGATTGTGTCCACTTTCCCTTTAGGTCAGGTCACTAAAGTTAAATTGCCAATAAATCAATTAAGCTCCATTCATGAATCTATTCCTCTACTTTCGCTGGGAGAGGAACTTATTCATTCATGGGGTTAGAGCTAGGAGACAGAATTATGTCCCTGCTAACTGTAACCTGTTAACCCTTTCTGATGGATTACAGCGTGGGACCTGACTGTACATCGGATTGGTAAGTATAATTTTGCTTTTTTATTTTATTTTTATTACAGGAAATGGTTTTAGCAGGAAAATAAAATATGGTAAAAAACTGTGTGATTATTTAATTAAACTTCTTTTTTATTAAACTGTGTGTGTTTGATTTTTCTTTCATACAATAGGATTAATAATTGATAGTTGTCTAATTGACAGCTCTCAATTATTAATCTGCCTTAAGGTCACCTTTCAATACTAAGGTGACAGTAAGGTGAGATTATTAACCCATTCGCCACCGCTACAGGGCAATGGGAATAGACGGGCAAAGTGCCAGAAAGGGCGAATCTAATTATAGATTTGCCCTTTCTGGGGTGTCTGGGGGCAGATGTTAGTAGCCAGGGGGGGCACAAAAAATGTACCCTCCCTAGGCTATTATTATCTGCCCCCACTCGCTTTGCTTTGTCTGTCTGGTGGAGAGAAAATACAGCGGGAGCCCACGCATTTTTTTTTCAACGAAATTACACCTTTAATTAACCCCTACATGTCTGAAATTTTGCACAAATACACTCATGTAATTGTAAGTTCTAAACAAATATCAAAATACAGGAAATGACATGGTTAACTGTGTGGAAACAATGTATCATTTCATGTCGGCTTCTGTGATTTCACAGAAGCCGGCAATTGAATTTGCGGCTATTACAGTATGTAGAAGTCTAGGAAATATAAATATATATATATATAAC
Organism: Oophaga sylvatica; assembly: GCA_033576555.1. Lineage (NCBI taxonomy): Eukaryota > Metazoa > Chordata > Amphibia > Anura > Dendrobatidae > Oophaga > Oophaga sylvatica. Next base: position 55,946,032 of record JARQOD010000001.1, read on the forward strand.
ACATGTCACAATTACATATATATATATATATATATATATATATATATATATATATATATATATATGTATTCTGTGTGTGTATATCTATTCTTTCTATTCTTTATTAAAGCTGTCAGTGTGATTTTACAGTATAGCCGGGGATGAATTGCCGGCTTTTCTAAAGGACACCGATGCGATTTCATCGCAAGTCACACAGTGTGGTCCGTTTGTAATCCGATTTTTCATCGCTCCCATAGACTTGCATTGGTGATTGTCGACCGACAATCGGTGACAATCGCAGCATGCTGCGATTGTACACGGACGTTTAAAACGGACCACAAAAAATCTGATACTGGGAGCTGCTCCATAGATCAACATAGGTCCGACTGCAATGCGATTTTTCATCGCATTGCAGTCGTCCGATTCTGTCGCCAGTGTGACGCCGGCCTAAGGGTATGTTTCCACGATCAGGAAACATTCCGGATTAGCTGCGTGTTTGACGCTGTGCGTTGGCGCAGCGTCAAACACGCAGCGTCCAGATGTTACAGCATAGTGGAGGGGATTTCAAGAAATCCCATCTCCACTATGCGTAAAAATACGCAGGCGGATCTTTTTAGACCGCAGCATGTCCTAGCGTCTTGCGGCGACGCTGCGTCGCCGCAACGGAAATAACACAGGGCTATGCAGCCCTGCGTTCTTTCCGGATGTGTTCCGGAGGTGTCCGGAACACATCCGGAAGGAGCGCGCCTCAAAAAGGGGGCGGGGCTTTGGGCGGTGCAGAATTTCCGCTCCGTCCAAAGCGCTGTGGTTCCGGACCGTGGAACCACAGTCTAAATATATTATTGTAGAACAGTAATCCTGACCTGAACCTGAACCTTCAGCGCCAGAGGTTAGATCCTACGTGAGCCTCATGTAGAAAGAATAACCATTAGGCTGTGGTTCCACGGTCCAGAACCACAGCGCTTTGGACGGAGCGGAAATTCCGCACCGCCCAAAGCCCCGCCCCATTTTTGACGCGCACTCTTTCCGGATGTGTTCCGGACACCTCCGGAACACATCCAGAAAGAACGCAGGGCTGCATAGCCCTGTGTTATTTCCGTTGCGTCGCCGCAAGACGCTAGGACATGCTGCTGTCTAAAAAGACGCGCCGCATGTCCGGAAACGCAGGTCTTCCGCCTGCGTATTTTTACGCATAGTAGAGACGGGATTTCTTGAAATCCCCTCCACTATGCTGTAACATCTGGACGCTGCGTGTTTGACGCTGCGCCAATGCACAGCGTCAAACACGCAGCTAATCCGGAATGTTTCCTGATCGTGGAAACATACCCTTAATGGTTTACATGTACTTTTGTACTGACCTTGACATGGTACTGCCATGTCTTCTCCTGCCCCTTGGCTTTCTATTTATGATCCTGCTTCCTCTGCTCTGACCTTTGCTTGTTTTCCATTAAGCTTTGCTGAGGGTTCCAGCACCTGGATCAACTGTCTACATTCCTTTTACTCTTGTACTACATATTTCTTGGCACCTTAGCCAATTTTTCTTGGTTCAATTCTTATCCACGTTATTGGATCTGTAAAACTATATATTATCAAGCTGCATTACACGGGCAAAGGACAGTTACTAGACAAATCCAAACAGTCAGCTAAGCTGAGGACATCTCAGAACATCAATGGTTAAGTTTAGCTCTTCGAAAACTAAAAAAAAAGGTAAAATGCTGTTACCATCTGGGGACATTTATGTATGGCAATTTTCAGAACTCACAAAAGTGAACAGAGGGAATATTGTTTGCACGACTACCTCTCCATTATTACAGAACACAGTAGGGATAATTTTTGTAGAAGTTTAAGAGGAAACTTGGCTACCAACAAAAATGGGGAAATTCCAAGCACATTTTTTCCTAGCTGAATTTCAAGCCAGAACTGTGGTTCCAGTCTATTACAAATCCACGGCAGGTGATAAAACATGGGTCTACATACATCTGATATGGTTGTTTTCGTTACGTTTTAGGATAAGCTTATATTTTCAAGGAGATGTGAGTTTACACATTTGGAAGTCAATGTCAATTTTTTTCTGCCCTCATGGAGACCATGGCCACCACTCTGCTGACTCTTGTCCATCAGAACCTGAAAAATAAGGGGTGTAGATATACAGGGTGCATAGATAGCGGTTGTACAATGTCCTTGGACCTCTTTTACAACTACAAATACACCAGTATTAGGGCTGGTGCACTCAACCATAAAAATCTGACAAATACTATCCTTGGCTTTGACAGAAGTCACTTGTACCCATGTTATTCTATGGGGCTGTGCACATGACCGAGTAGTCCGAGGAAAAAAAATAACAACATGCACGATTTGCCTCCAAGAATTGGATGATACTCGCCCATTCAAGACTATAGGTCCGTGAAAAAAAATCTGACAGCAGTTGGATGACATCCAAATGTGGTCCTATTTTCATGGACTGACTACATGGAAAAGGTGGTGAAACTTTTTTTTTCTCTTCGCCTCTGAGAAAATTGGATCCCACTCTGAACAAAGTGTGATCAGAGTCTGATCAGTGTCTGATTAGCATACTCGGACCGATTTTCTCAGATGGAGAGAAGAAGTCCATCTGGATGGAATGTGTATGGAGGCTTCCATCACATTTTAGACTGGGTCCCATGGGCTCCAAGTAATCAGTTGTCCTCAAGTACCATTTTCCACGGTTCTTCTGTAGTATCGAAACGTTGACAACTAATTTTGCTGGTGGATAAATTTGACCTAAATACACCGATTTTTATTAGCAAGTATTTATTGGCAGTATTGTTATATTTCTTCAAAAATATGCAGGAGAAATGATCCTTAGGGAATTTGGTCCACCTACGCATATGACACAGCCTATATGTTTGCTGGATGTGTAAAAAGCCAGTGCGGTTTATGTATATTTTATACTAACCAAAGTCAGAGAATCCAACAAAAGAAACGTAAGACGGTGAATAATATGAAGGCGCCAAAAAGATGATGTGACATCTGGAAGATCAAAGACTACTCCTGGGTAAACTCTGGAGAATACACTATTAGGTATCATGGGAATTAACGGTATCTCTACACAAAGCTGCGATCATCATGTATTATGCATCTGTGTATTTATAGTAATCTATAAATAGCTAATAGACATCGCAAAAAAATACTAAAGAATGTCACTTCAGATGTGTTTCCTAATTTCCTTGGTGTCAGAAGATTTTATATGTAAATGAGAATCTTTATAATGTGCCCATTGTGCAAAATATTATGCATTAAAAACATGTACCTTGTCAGCCCGAGTCAAAAAGGACGTGATGAAACAGTGACAATTAAAAAGAGTGTTGGTAAAAAAAAAACAACTATTCACTGAAGTAATCAGCAAAAATAATGAACCGTTACAATGCATTATGTATTTTTATTGTCATTGTGCATAAAGAAAACGAAAATGAAAAGTCACCTCTCGAACAAACAAGCCATGAAAATAGATATTCACGAAAACTTTTTAATACCACATAATAAATTATTGAAATAAAAATAGGCAAATCTTCCCTAAGACAACAATGGAAGGAAATAGTGAGGAAAATGTAACATAATAGGTAATTAACTGTCCTTAAAGCATACATATTGATATCATTTCTTTTACATAAATAAGTAATTGAGAACAGAAAAAACATTGTAATTGATATTATTAGGCGAAAGCAGCCTCTTCTATCCCAATAAGATCTGTCTGCAGTAATACAGTAGTTAGCAGACAATAGGGGTCAGGGAGCCGTGGGAGGAGGGGGATGCACCTGCAGATTATCTCAATTGTTCTTTGTCTTTGTATCCTTGTATGTTGCTTACTATGAGAATGAAGCAGAAAGTAGCCATATGATTTATAGAGTGCGATGCACAGAAGTTGCGACACTCCACGAAAAGTCTGCTTGCGTAGCATAATGGTAGCGATACCCTTAACGCTCTCTAAATAGGACCTGTCACTAGTTTTTACTGTTATTTTATTCCCATTGCTGCCTTGGCTATGCTGTTTTTTGGATGAATCCAAAAAACAAAGGAATCGTAGAAACCAAATAATAATAATGTTTATTAATACAATTCCAATACAAATAAGTTAAACGAAATAGAATTGGGATTGTGGAATTGAAGAGCCCCACTCGCTCACGAGTCAGGTATACAGTAAATACACAGTACACAGACTTCTACCGATGAGACTCTAAGGTGCAACAAATATATCAATATATATCAAGCTCATGGTCTGACCTGAAAGATAAGAAAAACAAGTTTTATTATACTCACCCGGGAGGCCGGTCCGGTGTGTTCTGGTCTGATGGGTGTCGCAGGTTCGGGTACGGCGCCTCCCATCTTCTTGCGCCGCCACCCTCCTGCTTGCTTCCCCGCTCCTGGCATTGCACTTCTGCGCAGGCGTACTTCTCTATCCTATTAAAGGCAGAGCAAAGTACTGCAGTGCGCAAGTGCTGGGCCTCTCTAACCTTTCCCTGCGCCTGAGCTATATAGTGAGCACATAGTGCACATAGTGCATGAAATACAAAGCACACAAAAAAAGCTGCCCCAAGTGATTGTACATGTACATTTATGTATTTGGCAAATTACTATACATATCAAGTAAAATACTTAACTGCTGTCTGGATACATCATTCCTGTGTCCCAACACTTGTTTTGCACTGCATCATCAGGGGGAACATCTATACTCTATTTCTGGATTACCATTAGTCCCTTCCTTGAGTTACCTTGTATTTTGAAATTACTACTAAATAAAATGACTAGAGATGGGCCAATCCAAACAGTAAAGTTTGGCATACGTACCAAACACCTACTGTTCGGGCACGACACCTGAACACGAACTTCACCAGGGAGTCCGCGTTACTGTTCAAATTCAACTGCCCGAACACCAGGCGTTTGTTGCACTGTCATGTGCATGCAGCATGGCAAACACCGCTTTTCATCGGCAATGAAATCATACCCACTGGTCAGCCATGATGTAAAATGACAATGTGAGCCTGCAGCTATGATTGGAGGTTTAAAGTTTACTACCAGTCACTGGTGTCAGCTGATGGGACTACTGATCCCATCAGCCAACCCCTGCTGCCGCAAATAACAGTGAGAGCAGGAGGAGCTGATGGGAGTATTCATCAGCCGGCACCTGCGCCTGCACTCCAAATAAATAATTATAAAAAAAAGGTATGATTTCCCCGTATTTTTGATAACCAGCCATGCAAAACTCACAGCTGGGGCTGCAACCTTGAGCTGTCAGCAAGGCTTGCTATCAAGAATAGAGTTTTTTTAATTTATTTAAATAAATAATTTAAACAACACGGCATGGGGTTTGCATCATTTTTTACCACCAGCCTTGCTAAAACAGACAGCTTGGAGCTGGTATTCACAGGCTGTTAAGGGGCCATGGATATTGCCCCCAGCCTAAAAATTGCAGCTCATAGCCACCCAGAAACGGTACATCGATTAGATGTGCCAATTCTGGCTCTTTGTCCGTTTCATCCCACTTACCCTGCAGCAGTGGCAAGTGGGGTTCAAATTTGTGAGATTGATGTCACCTTTGTGTTGTCAGGTGACATCAAACCTATGGAATACTAATGGAGAGGCGTCTATGAGACATCTATCCATTAATAATCCTATAGTTGTATGGTTAATAAAGACACAGCCAGAAGAAAATATTTTATTTGAAATAAAACAAAACACTTTTTTATTAAAAAATAACAAACACAGTTTATTCACCTACCAACTAATTCCAATGAATCCCTCGTCTCCTGAAAGAAAGCAAAAATTAAAAACAACAATATCCCTCACCAGTTCATCGCTCTGTCCCACGTGATAATCCAGTCGTCTTGGAATATATTTTGAGTCAAAAGGAAAGTAATGAGGGACACTTCTGTATAAAATGTTAATATAAGTGCTATAATAAAAAAAATGAGGATCTAAAACCCTGGAGGTATTATTGGGGTCATTGTTATATTATTATATTAACTGATTTCAAGTCTAACATTACTGTATAGCTCAAGATAACATTGTGTTAAATTTTGCACTCTGATGAGCAATTTATGTACTTAGCTAGCTCTATTAGTCTCATAAACATTAAAGGTATACTTGCAGTCCCGGCTTAGGCTAAATGTCTGTACATCACTGCACGCTATAAGGATTCTCCAGTGTCAGTGCCGGGAGCTGTAGTCATGTAACCGGAAGTAAGTGATTTGCATACTTCTGGCCACTTACCAACTAACCTGCATCCAACCGTGCTCAATACACTTGCATTATGCAAGACCGCACCCATCTAGTTGGCATATGACTGATTATATGCAAATCATATACCTGCAGTTACCCTCTGCTCCCGGAGGGACAACCATATAAACTTCTCCAGAATTGGTCTTAGGACCTCATTCTATTGTTTTCTTGTGTGTCCAAGCCATAGAGCCTCACAAAAATATACAACCTATAATTTGCATAAATGAATATATTATTTCCTGGGATTACCCTTTTAACCCTTAATTATTTGTGGGTACCCAAAGTGAGTTTGTTTCCATAATATCTCTGCAAGTATGGAAGGCAGGTAACTGTCCCTTTCAGTAGCTTTCTAGGTTGGGCGCCCCTCATTTGGCATCGGCTACACTTGCCACCACGAGGCAAGTTTAAGTTTTTTGGCACGACTAACTGAAGGTTAAGAATTGAATTGGAGGAACGTTTTGAGTGCTTTGAATGATTTTTAGAATATGATTGTATTTTTGTTTTATCCTGAACCCAAAAAGTATATGCAGCCTGGTTTCTAAGCTTCAGACACTTCTCAGATTACCTGCCATAGAGATTGTCAAAGTGTCAGCTGCAAACCTCCCAATAGAGTGCCCACCACAGGTTTCATAAATATTAAAGGCTAAATACTCTAACTCTTTTCTCAACAATTCAATATTTTCTTCAAACTCTGTGTGCAAGAGAATTGTCAGAAAATTCCTTGTTTGGGAGTAAAATGGACATTGAATTTTCAGACAACTTGAATTAGTGCATTTTAAAAATCATGTAATAAGTTAAAATTTGCAGGTCTGCTTTTTTTCAAATAATGTTTTACCCTTGAAAAATTATGCGAACGTATCAATCATTAGATGTCATCAGTCTGTCTAACTTACTTTCCACTGCCTGTTGTCAAGTGTAATCCATCTCAAGCAGCAGACACAACAAGAGGGATTTCATGGAATTGTGAGTGGGATCTTTATCCTTCTGTTCATGCTTTTCATCATCTCAAACTGCATACAGAAATATCACAAAGTCTGGCTTTCAGTTCAGCACAGGCAAACCTTTGAACAATGATAGACCCCACGAGTGTTGGGAAATGAGAAAAATGGAGTTCCTGCACCAATAGTGATGGTGGAATTATTCTAATATATAAAGGAAGCAACCACTTAAAAAGAAAGGATAGCAAGCTACAGAACATGAGAATCTGGACATATCCTGGACCGATTAGACTGGTATGTTCCCTAAAAGCTGTTTTAACTTTTGTGACCAAGCTATTCTGCCGGTTTTACGTGAAAGGACAAATTCCTTTTAACTATTAACAATTAAGTGCTTGTAAAAGCTAGAACTATGTACAGACATTGATGGATGGATCTATTGCCTTGTTTGAAGAAGAGACAGTTAAGAAAATAAAGCCTCTTCTTTTTTTCTTTAGTGACTCCTTGTATCAGATTAAGTTGCTCGCTAACCTAAGAAATCAATAAAATTATACTAGCTACCCATAGACACCCAGACTATCTCCTTCCCATCAGTTCATTCCAGGAAATATCGGCTGCTGGGTGGTATAAAGTCATATTGTCCAGAGATACGGAGCCGATTCTGCAGCAATCATAAATACTAAAGAATTATAAGGATGCTGGGAATGGCTCTCATTTATAAGATGTGTCTCCTGTAAAATGGAGCTCTCTATAGCGAAGCCTAAAACGTTCTCAGCTTTATTCTGCTTGATGTCTGCACACGTTTTTCAATAATGCATCTCTAGTGACTCATATTGAATAAAACATATTCCGAAGCTAGACTGTGTCCATTTTATCAGCATGCTTGATAGTGCATTGGTCAATATTCACTTGGTTAAACAGATGGCATCACAGTCTATAGATTTTTATAGCACCGAATGCCAACTCCAATTGCCAACAAACCTGACGTATATCCAGTGAGTGTATTTTTAAGTGACTAACAACATCCATTTTATTTAGGTCTAGCCAGTGGCTGTGGTATAAATTGTGCCCTGGAGACTGCAGAAGGTAAAAGGAGAGCCTCAAAAACAAATATAGGTTCCAATTACCTCGAATTGTAACAAGGATTTACATGGAATGTTATAGGATCAGTCAGTGATATGTTCACTTAATTTAGTTTTGCGGAATGAAAGTGGAAAACATTTTTTTTTTTTTTGTAAATAAGTCTAAAAAAATCCTCTAAATTATATTAAATTATATTTACATACAAATGTGGAATTGGTTTGAGATAGCAATCACATTTATAGTACAACTTGTACTCATCTTTTTTTTTCTGTAGACCTTCACCACGATTCATCACCTCCAAAATAAAGAAAAAAGTATCTTTCCTGAAATGGATTACTTTTAAAACCTCAATTTATTTTCTGCTTCTAATAAAATTCCATGTAAATCGATTCTAAGGGAGCAATTCATAAATGGCACAATTTACAGTTAGGTTCAGAAATATTTGGACAGTGACAAAAGTTTTGGCATTTTAGCTGTTTACCAAAACATATTCAAGATAAAGTTATATAGTCAAAATAGGCATAAAGCTCAGACTACACAAAATTGAAGCAAGAAACTATCATTAGACTGAAAAAAGGAGAAATCCATTGGAGAGATTTTAGGAATGGCGAAATAAACAGTTTGGTACATTCTGCAAAAAAAAAAAAAAAGAGCGCACTGGTGAGCTTGGGTACTCAAAAAGGCCTGGATGTCCATGGAAGACAACAGTGGTGGATGATCAAACAGTCCTTTCCATGGTGGAGAAAAGAAAAACTCCACAACATCCACCCAAGTTCAGAACACTCTGCAGGAAGTAGGTGTTTCAGTATCTAAGTCTACCATAAAGAGAAAACTTCATAAGATCAAATATAGAGGGCTCACCACAGGGTGCAAACCATTAATAAGCCTCAGGGTGTGTTTCCACCATCCGGATTCCGTCAGTAATTGCTGCGTGTTTGACGCTGTGCGCTGGCGCAGCGTCAAACACGCAGCGTCCAGATGTTACAGAATAGTGGAGGGGATTTCAAGAAATCCCGTCTCCACTATGCTTAAAAACACGCAGGCGGCAGACCTGCATTAATGGACATGCGGTGCGTCTTTTCAGATCGCAGCATGTCCTATTCCCTTGCGGTGACGCTCCGTCGCCGCAAAAGAAATAACACAGGCCTGTGTAGCGCTGTGGTTATTCCGGATGTGTTCAGTGAACACATCCGGATTCACAGCGCGTTCACAAGGGGGCGGAGCTTTGGGCGGAGTGGACTTTCCGCTCCGTCCAAAGCGTTGTGCTTCCTGATCGTGGAAACACAGCCTTAAAGATAGAAAGGCCAGATTAGGCTTTGCCAAAAAACATGTAAAAAAGCCAGCCCAGTTCTGGAAAAGCATTTTTTGGACAGATTAAACTAAGCTCAACCTGTACCAGAATGATGGAAGACGAAAGTAAGTAGAAGACTAAGTAGAAGAAAGTAAGTAGAACGGCTCATGATCCAAAGCATACCACACCCTCTGTAAAACATGGTGGAGGCAGTGTTTATTGATGATGTGACTGAAGACAGAAGCAGTCTGATGAACTCTCAAGTGTACATGACTATACTTTGTTCTCAGATTCAACCAAATGCAGCAAGGTTGATTGGACGGTGCTTCACATTACAAATGGATAATGATGACCCAAAACATATTGCGAAAGCAACCCAAGAGTTTTTTAAGACAAAGTGAAATATTCTGCAATGGCCGAGACAATTGCCAGATCTCAACACCTTCGAGCAGTATTTCACAACAAGCAACAACTGAAGTCAGTTGCAGAAAAGGCCTGGCAAAGCATCACAAGGAAGGAAACCCAGCGTTTGGTGACATCTATGGATGTAGAAATGTATCATAGACTTCAATGCCAGGTAATTTTGCATCAAAATCGGCAACTCAAATCTGCAGCAGATGGATCTCAGTGCCCTGCGATATTGATGTGTGTGAATATTTCAATGAAGGAATGTTTTGTCCCTGTTATTCCAAACAATAACTTGGTGGTGATTAGGTGGACAGTGTATTGTGATGGTGATACGATTCATCACTATACTACAATCTCTGGCAAAAATTATAGAATCACCGGCCTTGGAGGATGTTCATTCAGTTGTTTTATTTTGTTGAAAAAAAACAGATCACAGACATGGCACAAAACTGAAGTAATTTCAAATGGCAACTTTCTGGCTTTAAGAAACACTAAAAGAAATCAAGAACAAAAAATGTGGTAGTCAGTAATGGTTATTTTTTTTAACCAAAAAATTATGGAATCACTCAATTCTGAGGGAAAAAATTATGGAAAAAATAAAAAACAACAAACAAAAAAAAGACACTCCAACACATCACTAATATTTTGTTGCACCACCTCTGGCTTTTACAACAGCTTGCAGTCTCTGAGGCATGAACTTAATGAGTGTCAAACAGTACTCTTCATCAATCTGGCTGGGAGATGACTGTCATTACATCTTCAATAAATGCACAAGTTTACCTTTTGGACACTTTTGTTATCCCGTCAATTGAAAAGATATTTGGGATGATTAAATAATTTTTCAAGATGATAATGCATCCTGCCATAGAGCATAAACTGTGAAAACATTCCTTGAAAAAAGACACATAAGGTCAATGTCATGGCCTGTAAATAGTCCGGATCTCAATCCAATTGAAAATCTTCGGTGGAAGTTGAAGAAAATGATCCATGACAAGGCTCCAACATGCAAAGCTGATCTGGCAACAGCAATCAGAGAAAGTTGGAGCCAGTGCCTTTACCTAACATGCAGCCCCATATCATCAATGACTGTGGAAATTTGCATGTTCTCTTCAGGCAGTCATCTTTATAAATCTCATTGGAACGGCACCAAACAAAAGCTCCAGCATCATCACCTTGCCCAATACAGATTTGCGATTCATCACTGAATATGACTTTCATCCAGTCATCCACAGTCCACGATTGATTTTCCTTAGACCATTGTAACCTTGTTTTTTTCTGTTTAGGTGTTAATGATGGCTTTCGTTTAGCTTTTCTGTATGTAAATCCCATTTCCTTTAGGCGGTTTCTTACAGTTCGGTCACAGACGTTGACTCCAGTTTCCACCCATCCGTTCCTCATTTTGTTTTGTTGTGCATTTGTTGTGCATTTCCTGTTTTGGAGACATATTGCTTTAAGTTTCCGGTCTTGATGCTTTGATGTCTTCCTTGGTCTACCAGTATGTTTGCCTGTAACAACCTTCCCATGTTGTTTGTATTTGGTCCAGATTTTAGACACAGCTGACTGTGAACAACCAACATCTTTTGCAACATTGCGTGATGATTTACCCTCTTTTAAGAGTTTGATAATCCTCTCCTTCAATTGACATCTCTCCTGTTGGAGCCATGATTCATGTCAGTCCACTTGGTGCAACAGCTCTCCAAGGTGTGACCAGTCCTTTTTGAATGCAGGCTAACGAGCAGATCTAATCTGATGCAGGTGTTAGTTTTGGGAATGAAAATTTACAGGGTGATTCCATAATTTTTTCCCTCACAATTGAGTGATTTCATATTTTTTCCCCATGCTTGGTTAAAAAAAATAAGCAATACTGACTACCACATTATTTGTTCTTGATTTCTTTTAGTGTTTCTTAAAGCCAGAAAGTTGCCATTTGAAATTACTTCAGTTTTGTGCCATGTCTGTGATCTGTTTTTTTTCAACAAAATAAAACAACTGAATGAACATCCTCCAAGGCCGGTGATTCCATAATTTTTGCCATGGGCGGTAGTAGCAGGCAACTAGAGAAAGCCTTAAATTTGGGAGGTTTTATGCCATTAGGAGAATGTGTTATATTACATGAAGAGCTGAACCGCAGTATTGGTGATCAAAAAAAGTTATCGTAGCTTGCAACTTGTCATTCTACAATGAGGGGGATAACAACTGAAAGACTGTGGTTTTGTAGTTCTTGATCTAGAGTTAGTTGGTTTGCAAGAAGCTCTGGGAAGAGATCACCTGTTGGACCGAGGTTCTGGGAGAAAAAGAAAGAGTGCTTTTTAGACCTAATGCCTTTAAGTCGAGAAGTGTTGACAGTGAGATACTGGAATAGTGATGAATAGTCAGAATCTTTAAAATTCACAGAACTGTGACAAAGACTATATTCGTGTGGACTAGAAGTCTGAAGATACTGGGGCAATGGCAGAAGGAAAGACAAAGATTAGAAATCAGGGTTTGGAATTAGAAGTCAACATCTTGGCATGGGACTATGAGAGAGACTGGTGTCTGAGAAGTGGTGAAAAACTGTGAGCAAGGTGTGAGAAAGTGTTAGGTGGCACAGTGAAAGCATTATTTCTCATGAAAGCCCAGTAACCATTAGAACTTTTGCTTGCTAAGGCACAGTACATGCGCTGTAGAATAAACAGCTCTGGTTACAGCTGTATTCATTAAACTTGAACTTGATGACTTATTTCAGACTGCAATTTGTTTCTTTCTTGTAAGCTAAACTGTTTTACAGGCAGATGGCACTGATGATAGCAAAATCATCTATTTGATAATGTAACTATGGATGGTGAGAATCACTGCAGCCAAGGATTGACTGTCAAGGTGGAGAACAAAGAAATCGGCGAAGTGGGGTGTGCGCTGCCCAGTAAATTGCAATATTTGCTTAATATTAGTGATGAGCGTGTATACTCATTGCTCGGGTTTCCCTGAGCATGCTCGGATGATCTCCGAGTATTTTGGCGTGCTCGGAGATTTAGTGTTTGTCGACGCAGCTGCATGATTTCCGACTGCTAGACAGTCTGAATACATGTGGGGATTGCCTGTTTGTTAGGAATTCTACAAATGTATTCAGACTGTCTAGCAGTCACAAATCATGCAGCTGGCTCAACAAACACTACATCTCCGAGCACGCCCAAATATTAGGAGATCACCCAAGCATGCTCGGGGAAACCCGAGCAACGAATATACTCGCTCATCACTACTGAATATTATTACCTTTGTTTATGTCCACAGTATGGAAGATCGTCTCCAGACAGGAGCCTTCATCAGGTATTTTTGCTGTCAGCTCACAGTTTGAGTATATGTAGGTGAGCTTTTTAGGTCTATTCACTTGGGATTGGTGCTGTGTGGCGGCCATCGTTGCTGTGGTTTTGTGCCTGTGGGGTCTTGAACCATGGGGACTCAGGGTTGCCGTAGGGATGCTGTGGGGCACCAGGTCGCCCACCCTGTTGATGCACTGTCTCTGTGGCAGTGTTTTTTTTAAGGCTAATAAAAGCTAGGGACCCACTAAGAAGTTCGCCGTGACGTGGCCATGGGCTTTATACAGTCAGAATGTAAAACTAAGAAACTCATGTTCTATTTTGTACATTTTTGCCTAGAGGCATCACATTAACATATGATTTTTGGATGAGCAGTCAGTGTCTTTTTTCTACAGTTGTGGCATTATTCTGAGCAATTACTGCATTGTTGTGTATTGAAACCTCCAGACACCTAGACTTTATCACTTCTTTATTTTTCAGTTAATTTCCCTTTAAGTGAATATTTAGTCTTATATTGAAGTAAGGAAATTGAGACAAAGAGAAAATTAGGCAGTTTCACCTTGCAAACTAAGAAGACTGTATCAAGGTGTCCCACCGTATTATATGAGCGCTGTAAATCAGATTAGGAACATACTGATTTAAGGCCGGTATGGTGCTTCTTAGTTTGTGAACAGAAGCTTTGAAATGTGGCTTTCCATTCAAAGCTTGATAGTCTCCATTGAACAGTGGGAAGAGAGATTTACTGCGTTCTATTTTACATATGTTACTGCATTGATTAAAGAAACTTAAAACCAAGATTAACAGACTTATAATTCAAAGAACGAGGTTAAATCTATAGCACCAGCAAGAGAAGCAACTAGCCATTGACTTAAACATTCTGTCACTTTGTAAATTTGCAGCACAATAAACCCAGCAAAAGAAACTCTTTGCTCTCTTGTTGGAACTGGTCTATAAGTGACCCCGAGAAGACATTGAGAGTTTTTGTCCTTCAATAGGTTGTCAAGAAAGGTTTCGATATCAAATCCCAAAATTAAAATGTATTCAAGTTGTTCAATAAAGCATGAACCTTAGGGAGTGAGGTGCACCGAAAGTGCCATTATCATATATAACCAAGTATCATACTAAACCTGGTGCTACACCCTACATTTAAGGTACAATAACATTAATGGGAGAAGAAAGAATCAATGCAATAAGGATGTGCACACCTAATAAATTAATAAGTATACCATTTTATTGATACAAACGGGACATACATAAGAGTAATAAAATTGCATAAAAACTACATACAACAATACAAAACCATACCCCTGCCCAAGTAGTATATAACCAACTAGTACAACAAATTGATATAATAATCAAAGGCAAATATGGAAATGAGTTGGAAATAACTAGATTCTGTCTACCCTCAATGAGATCAAATAACCATACACCAAAGGAGAGGTCGTATGAATGCACTGTACAGTGACAATAAAGGGTATGAAGAAGTCCTATAGGGCAAATACCTAAATAATTGAAGAAGAGAATGACCCAAGATATTAATAGAGGTATATGTTGTAATAAACACAAGCTATGACCCTAGGCATCCCCAAGGAGGAGCAAGAGAAAGTAACACAAACTATGAAGAGGAATGATCTCCATGAAACATGTAACTATTCAGGTCACAAGCAGGTCACAGGCAGAAACAACCTTTGCACAACAAACAGATATGATCTTACCCATGGGAAAATACAGGTAAAAGGCACAATGGAGTCTGACATCAGGCTAGGGTAAGCCTGATAAAAAAAAGAGAGCCAACATGGGAAGAGGATGAGAAGAAAGAGGCTGAGGTGTGGGAGGAGACCACGCTATGCGGCTTTGTCAGGCCAGGTGGTACCATAAAGTATCAATGTATGTATAAACAAGACAATTTATCAAGGGAGGTACTTACCGGTGTGTGGGTCTTAGCATTCCGGAAGTGAGGAGGCAGGTCAGAGTCAGTCATGTGGTCGGTGTCACGCGAATAGGTCACGTGGGTGTGTCGCGCCATGTTGTGCGTGGAAAGACAAGGGAAGCAAGTATGGCAACATTGCCCACAGTGAAGAAACAACTAGCGCAGCCTGTGGTGGAATGAGCAGTAGAATGTAAGGGGCAGTCAATAGATAGTCCAACCATCCCGAGGAGAATAACGGATAAATGCTAGTTGCTGCAGCAAGGGCTGCCAGCAGTGGGCAGCACAGGGTGAAATTGCGTTTCTCTGTGTTTGGCATATCATTATTTTTGACTCTTTGCTTGGTCAAAGGTACTTTTCGAATTAAAATCGGCATTATGCACTTTTGTATAATGCCCAGTTGCTCCTTATTTTCAGGCTGGCTGGTGCCACCACTCAGGCTGGCCAACACAAACCTCTTTTTAGCCACACTGCACCTGGGGCCTCTTGCACTGTACAATATAATACTAAATCTGAATCCAAACATAAACAGGAAAATTTTTTTTAGAACTGATGGCTTTTGTTCAGGATGGGTCATCAGTAGGGATGAGCAGACACATAAAAGTTTGGGTTCTGGTACCCTACCCATTCAGTTTTGGTAACAGAACTGTACCCGAACTTCAACCAGAAACTGAACCCCAATGAAAGCAAAGAGGCTCAAACTTCTCCTGGTGAGCGCAATAGCTTCTTTGTATTGCGAGTTAGCAGGTATTAGAAGAGATGGACCCTACTGATTATACATTGATAAAACTGATGACAGGCCAGTTAGAAAAATGCTTTAAACTTTATGTCCAACATTATGATAAATTCTGTTGTTTTTTTAATTGATTTATCTATGGATTACGGCAGTTGGCATAATCATTTTACAGACTAACACCCAAAATTTTGTCAAAATTTCCAACATAAAACGAAAAACAAACAAATGCATTGAAACAACACAAAAAAATCTTAAAACTTTTTTTTATCTTCCTAGTAAGTGGTATTTTATGAAAGGTAAAGGAATGTAATGCCCCATGAATGCCAGTTATGGCGACACCACAACTACAATCTCAGTTTACAATCCAATCCTACAAAACAGTCCAAGTAATTCTATGCTGTGCCATCATGAGACAGCATACTATTGAGCACTCTGCCTTCTTATTCCATGCACATTTAATAAAAACTCCTCTGCACATCTCCAATCAGTGATATATAAAATTTTCCCTACCTTAAAGAGAAGCTGTTATGCAATTCATGCTACATAAACCACATGGAGCATGTATCAGAGTCTGAGTGCATGATTGTTACAGCGTTTCAGAGAAAATATAGTGTGAAGATCCAGCTGGGGACAGACAGAGATTATGAGATATACAGTGGTTTCGGAAAGTATTCAAACCCCTTTACATTTTTCACTCTTTTTTTCATTGCAGCCATTTGGAAAAATTCAAAAAAGTTATTTTTTTCTCAATAATGTACACTCTGCGCCCCATCTTTACTGAAAAAAACAAATGTAGAAATTTTTGCAAATTTATTAAAAAAGAAAAACTGAAATATCACATGGTCATAAGTATTCAGACCCTTTGCTCAGTATTGAGTAGAAGCACCCTTTTGAGCTAGTACAGCCATGAGTCTTCTTGAGAATGACACAAGTTTTTCACACCTGGATTTGGGGGTGCTCTGCCATTCTTCCTTGCAGATCCTCTCCATTTCCGTCAGGTTGGATGGTGAACATTGGGTGACAGCCATTTTTAGGTCTCTCCAAAGATGCTCAATTGGGTTTAGGTCAGGGCTCTGGCTGGGCCAGTCAAGAATGGTCACAGAGTTGTTCTGAAGCCACTCTTTTGTTAATTAGCTGTGCGCTTAGGGTCATTGTCTTGTTGGAAGGTGAACCTTCAGCAAAGTCTGAGGTCCAGAGCACTCTGGAAGAGGTTTTCATCCAGGATATCTCTGTACTTGGCCGCATTCATGTTTCCTTCAATTGCAACCAGTCGTCCTGTCCCTGCAGCTGAAAAGCACCCCCATTGAATGATGCTGCCACCACCATGTTTCACTTTGGGATTATATTGGGCAGGCTATGAGAAGTGCCTGGTTTTCTCCACACATACTGCTTAGAATTATCACCAAAAAGGTTTATATTTGTCTCATCAGACCAGAGAATCTTATTTCTCATAGTCTGGAAGTCCTTCATGTGTGTTTTTAGCAAACTCTGTGCGGGCTTTCATATGTCTTGCACTGAGGAGAGGATTCCGTCAGGCCACTCTGCCATAAAGGCCGGACTGATGGAGGGCTGCAGTGATAGTTGACTTTGTGGAACTTTCTCCCATCTCCCTACTGCATCTGTGGAACTCAGCCACAGTGATCTTGGGTTCTTCTTTACCTCTCTCTCCAAGGCTCTTCTCCCACCATTGCTCAGATTGGCTGGATGGCCAGGTCTAGGAAGACTTCTGGTGGTCCCAAACGTCTTCCATTTAAGGATTATGGAGGCCACTATGCTCTTAGAAACCTTGAGTACTGCAGAAATTCTTTTGTAACCTTGGCCAGATCTGTGCCTTGCCAGAATTCTGTCTGTGAGCTCCTTGGCCAGTTCCTTTGACCTCATGATTCTCATTTGGTCTGATATGCACTGTGAGCTGTGAGGTCTTATATAGACAGGTGTGTGCCTTTTACAAATCAATTCTTATCAGTTTAATTAAACACAGCTGGACTCCAATGAAGGAGTAGAACCATCTCAAGGAGGATCACAAGGAAATGGACAGCATGTGACTTAAATATGAGTGTCTGAGCAAAGGGTCTGAATACTTATGACCATATGATATTTCAGTTTTTCTTTTTTAATAAATTAGCAAAAATTTCTACATTTCTGGTTTTTATCAGTCAAGATGGGGGGCAGAGTGTACATTAATGAAAAAAAAAATGAACTTTTTTGCATTTACCAAATGGCTGCAATGAAACAAAGAGTGAAAAATTAAAAGGGGTCTGAATACTTTACGAACCCACTGTATCTGTGAACCACTTATAACTGTGCTGGGAAAAGTCAGGCAAGTTCAAGACCAGACAAAGGAAGTCTACTCTTAAGGTCCCCAGATGGGCCGCCGAACTATATTCTTTCTGAAATACAAGAACATTTCTGAGAAAAATAGATCTGATTGCAATCATGCTACCAGTCTCTGATTCACACTGCCCATGGTTTGAGGAGCATGAATTGAGAGATGGGTTCCCTTCAGTAATGTTCTTTACTATTTTGTTTTATGTTTGTTATTTTGTTTATTTTGCTTCTATCCGTCTTGCTGGGTTTCAATTCATTGTATTGAGAAAAATGTATATAAATATATATGACCCTTAGTGATGTTCCTAAATATGACTATTC
Source organism: Oophaga sylvatica (assembly GCA_033576555.1). Taxonomy (NCBI): domain Eukaryota; kingdom Metazoa; phylum Chordata; class Amphibia; order Anura; family Dendrobatidae; genus Oophaga; species Oophaga sylvatica. The sequence continues at coordinate 55,964,588 of JARQOD010000001.1, forward strand.
TCTTAACAAAAGCATAAATAACCTTAAAAAAGTATTTAGAGATAATAAAACTGTTAACTGTTCTGCTGACAGTAAATGACCCAAATATTAAGCTAAGGCCTTCACATTCTAGTGTGCCTATCCATTCTGTTTGCAGGAATGTACTATTATGCACACGTGGAAGTAAACACGGAGATAAAAGATCTAACTAAGAAAAATCTGCACAAACCCCACCCGGTTCCTGTACAGACTATAATGTCCAGTAAGGCAGATACTAGCGGCTACAGCGTGACATGGATAAATCCTGAAGGTAAGACTAGAGATTGCAACTTGGACATTGCTCCCTAAAAGGCCGTTGAGTGTATCACATCCCTGCTATGGAATCAAGGAAGAATGCAATGCAAGAAAGAATCCCTAGCAGTTAACTTCTCTGACTGGCCTAGATACTCAGAAGTAAGACTTGTACACAAAGGACCATCCACTAAAGACTATAACCAGCAGAGAAGACCAGCAGAGGGTATGTTTAAATAGTAGCACCTGGAGTGTGATAGGACAAGCTAGATAACAAATGAAAAACACCTGCTGGCCGAAAAGAATGGACAAAGGAAAAAGGCAATCAGCACTTGGACAGTCACAGTACCTGTTGTGGCTCAGTGAACAAAGAAGAAAACAGGACCGATGTATCAACTATCAAGGCATGACACTTACTTTCCCTGCTCATAATACTGTATTTTTATCCTGCTGATAGAAGCCTACTTGGTGTTAATACTGTGTCTACCAATTCTGCTGACAGGAAAGTACCTAACCTGTCTGATTAATAGTGTGCCTGTCAATTTTGTTAACTGAAAAGTGCTTAAGCCGTCTGCTTATCATGATGTGCTATTGAGAGTACCCAACTGGCCTGCGAAAAGTACTATGGATATCTATTCTACTGACACAGAGGCGTAGCTAGGGATTCACCTCAAAGGGGGCGAAACATCTGAGTGGGCCCCTAACATGCATACATATCATTGGTGCAACCTGCGTGGCAGCACATGGGCACAAGAAGTAAGGGGGCCCATATCTACGTCCAAAAAAAGTGCAAATTTGCATTTTTAGGGGCTCTTGGACTGCAAAGGGATCATATATTGTTCTTGAACAGGGGACCTTTCTGTCTGTGGCCGACTGTGGCACCTAACCAGGTAATCATGATTATAACTACGGTGAAATCCTAGAATAGTAGAGTTGGAAGGGACCTCCAGGGTCATCGTGTCCAACCCCCTGCTCAATGCAGGATTCACTAAATCATCTCAGACAGACAGATGTCTGTCCAGCCTCTGTGTGAAGACTTCCATTGAAGGAGAACTCACCACCTCTCATGGCAGCCTGTTCCACTCATTGATCACCCTCACTGTCAAAAAGTGTTTTCAAATATCTAATCTGTGTATCTACTCCCTTTCAGTTTCATCCCATTGTGTCTGCAAATGTATTCCCAACCTGCACAAACTCCTCATCCTGCTAATACCCCAATACTGAGTCTCTGCTGCCGTGTCCCTATTACTGCACCTGCTGTGTGGTATAAAATCAGAGCTCCTCTTACTGCCTCACATAGTAATGCCACCACTACCCCTTACATCGTAATAATGTCTCCTGTGTGCTCTCTAAATGGTAAAATTGCCCCTAGAAAATATTAATTTCCTGTACATGTGCTCTTCACATTTTGTCTCTAGAAAGTGATAATACTCCATGGGCAACTTTGATGGTCACAATACTGAGAGCCTCTATAACAATAATGTTTAAGTGCGCACTTAACATTTAATAATGTCCACTGAGTTCCCCATGTATAATTCCTCTATATACAGTATGCTGGGCCCACAGATCCCCTCTACACCATATGATGATCCCACAGCTTCACTATACACCATATGATGATCCCACAGCTCCCCTATACACAGTATGATGATGCCACAGCTCCCCTACCTATACACAGTATAATGATCCCACAGCTCCCCTATACACAGTATGATGATCCCACAGTTCCCCTATACACCATATGATGATCCCACAGCTCCTCCTATACACCATATGATGATCCCACAACTCCACTATACACAGTATGATGCCACAGCTCCCCCTATACACAGTATCATGATCGACAGCTCCCCTATACACTGTATGATAGGCCCACAGCTCCCCCTATACACCATATGATGATCCCACAGCTCCCCTATACAGAGTATGATGATGCCACAGCTCCCATATACACAGTATGATGATCCCACAGCTCCCCTATACACAGTATGATGATCCGACAGCTCCCCTATACACCGTATGATAGGCCCACAGCTCCCCCATACACCATATGATGATCCCACAGCTCCCCTATACACAGTATGATGATCCCACAGCTGCCATATACACTGTATGGTAGGCCCACAGCTCCCATACATACAGTATGATGTTTCCCTATATATAGAATGATGTCCCCACTGCTCCTCCAATACACAGTATAATAGTTAATAGAGTTCTGACACCATGTGACGCCTGCACTGAGAGCCCCTCTGCAGGGAGGAAATTGCCTTTATTCCTCCCGGCAGCCTTGCTCTTCCAGTCATAGGGGCTGTGCTGGCAGGTTTCAGTCACCGCTCTGTGTATAGAGTGGCGGCTGTAACCTCACCCCCGTACTGACTGACAGCTGCATCAGCACCGTCTGACACCCGGTAGTTACCCTACAGGTGCCCCTATAAATAATAATGCTTCTTAAGTGCCCCCTTAATATTTAACGGAGTCCCCCTATGTACAGTAGTAATGGTCCCAGCATCACTGATGTGAGCAGGGGGTCTTGTGACGACTCTTTCGGCTTCTTCCAACTATCTTCCATCAAACTTATCTAGTCAACACGTGCAAATAGCAAATGTGGTCGCATGAGCGCCTGATCGCATCAGTGGTCATGGGGTCTCATAGTGGCAGGCGCACCCCATCATGATTTTGCAGTCTGTAGTCTCAAAGTGACTGCAGACATTTATCCCGAGCCTTTAATAACTTCATAATAATAAATTGCTTATTATTAAATTATTAAATAGAATACAGCTCGTGGTTATTGTATGGTTATACTTGTTAGGGGGCAGACAGATGGAAGTATTTCTCGTGCGAGGATCACATCGCAATCCTCAGACTGACCGTCGGCTCTCCACACCTGAGTGTGACAGCTGCATAGTAATCCATCACGCTCATGTCAGGAGCTGTACCAGCCAGTCCGAGGATTGCAGTGCCCTTGTTATAATAATACTGAAATATGAATCTATTATTGAAGTATTAACGATCTCACAAGTAAAAAATAAAGCCCCCTACCTCCTCCCTGTCCCCCACCCACACCCCATCCTCTCATATACACCCCTCAGTGCTCTGTCACCCTGACCCCACAGTACCCCGATCCTCTCACATTCACCCCCAGTGCCCTGTCCCCTCCCTCACACTACCCCCATCCTCTCACATTAACCCCTGTGCACCAGCCCCCACAATATCCCGATCCTCTTACATTCACCCCCAGTGCCCTGTACCCCTCCCCACAATATCCCGATCCTCTCACATTCACCCCCAGTGCCCTGTCCCCTCCCTCACAATACCCCCATCCTCTCACATCAACCCCTGTGCACCAGCCCCCACAATATCCCGATCCTCTCACATTCACCCCCAGTGCCCTGTACCCCCTCCCCCACAATACCCCCATCTTCTGACATTCCCCCCACAGTGACCATGACATGCCTAAGCTGAATGAATTTAATAAATTCCATCCCCACTTACCAATGAAGCTTGCAGGCAGTGACTGAGGCCGGACCAGGAAGTGTCCAGTGTATTCACACAGAGGGCACTAGGACCCAGTGTGGCTGAGACAACCAGAGCCTGCAGGGCAGAAAGTGAAACTACAGCTGATGCCGGCCAGGAAGGAAGGAAGGAGGGAGCTCCTCTGGTGAGACAGCAGCTCTGTGCACTGCGCACACACAGACAGGCACTGCAACCTGTGGCAGAGGGAGCCGGCATTGTGCTGCTCTCTCCCTGACACCAGATACTGGCCATGTCTCCCAGTGGGCCCCTCCATGTGACTGGGCCCAGGGCAACGGCCCCCCCAGTAGCTACGTTACTGTGCTGACAACCTGTCATCTGATATTAGGGTGCCTATCTATTCTGCTGAAATGGTGTTACCAGCATCCTTGATGAGAGTACTGAGCTCTTCCATTCTGCTGACAGGAAAGTGCCTAACCTGGCTGCTGATAATAGTGTGCCTATCTATTCTGCTGAAATGGTGTTACCAGTGTCCTTGCTGATAATAGTGTGCCTATCATAACACTCTCTCTATCCACCATTTTGACATGAAGGTGCCTAATATTTGTGCTCATGTAGAGTTTTAACCACCCTCCAGAAATAAATTTATGTACCATAATGTTTTTAAATGGTCTTTTTCCTTCTTCTAGGTGTTCTTCTTCTACATGTTCTTCCAGGTGTTTACGGACCATATTATTTCAAGGCATTTTACTGACCGTATTGTTTCTTGCCTCTGCTTGCTTGACGGCTGCTGATCATCACACTGATAGTACAGTTTTTGTTCATTGAATTTATAAAAAAATAAGGATTCTTCCTCCAAGAGTGTTCCTAACTTTTGAGCAGGTGGCAAACAGAACTTCAGGCAAAGCAGAGTGGTGGTGCTAACAGCGAAGAGCCTGTGAGTAGTCACCACTAGAGATGAGCGACTTTCCCTTTTTTAGGGTCGAGTTGGGTTTTGTGAAACCCCGACTTTCTCAAAAGTCGAGTCGAACAAAATCGGCCGACTATCGGGAAAAGTCGGAGGTCCGACGGAAACACGAAACCCAATGCAAGTCAATGGGGAAGCAAAGTCAGGCAGTGGAGGACAGTAAAAACACCTACAGTGCCCATTTCAATGCCAACGACATCAATTCTTATTACTTAAGCTTGTCAACCTTCATTTACTTTATAATAATAGTTACGCATTGAAAACTGGGGGTTATTTGGCTAAAGTTGTGGGGGGGGTAGGGCTGGCTCCAGGTTTTCGAGTGCCCCGGGTGAAAGAGTCTCAGTGGGCCCCTTTAACACATACCACAATTCATGATGCTCCGATATGGCACAGAAATATAGGTATAGTACAATGACAAATACTTCACTTCTTACATTACATGAGTGATATCTATTGTAAATTCTACAATAGCTCAAAAACAGGACAGTATATTCCTCCATACAGTATTGTACATAGTGCGCCATACAGAATAATGAGCCCCATACATTGCTCCATAAATAATTTGTCCCATATAATGTTCCATACAGTATATGATGAGCTCCACATAATGTTCCAGTATATGATGGTCCCCATATAATGTGCCATACAGTATAGGATGGTCCCCATAGAGTATAGTGAGCCCACATATTGCTCCATACAATATAATGAGTCGCATATAAAGCTCCATACAGTTTATGATGGGCCCCATATATTGCTCCATGCAGAATGGGCTCCATATAATGCTCCACACAGAATAGGTCCCATATGTGCTTCATATGATGCACCATACCCTATATGATGCCCCATAAATAATGAACCCCATATGATACTCCAGTGTATGATGGGCCTATATAATGCTCCATATATAATGGGCCCCATTTGATGCTCCAGTATATGATGGGCCCCGTATATGAAGCTCCAGTGTATGATGGGCCCCATTTATAATGCTCCAGTGTATGATGGGCCCCATGGATGATGCTCCAGTGTATGATGGGCCAATATAATGCTCCATATATAATGGGCCCCATATGATGCTCCAGTATATGATGGGCCCCATGGATGATGCTCCAGTGTATGATGGGCCAATATAATGCTCCATATATAATGGGCCCCATTTATAATGCTCCAGTGTATAATGGGCCCCGTATATGCTGCTCCAGTTTCTGATCTGCCTCATTTAGAATGCTCCAATATATGATGGGCCCCATGGATGATGCTCCAGTGTATGATGGGCCAATATAATGCTCCATATATAATGGGCCCCATTTATAATGCTCCAGTGTATAATGGGCCCCGTATATAATGCTCCAGTGTATGATGGGCCTATATAATACTCCATATAAAATGGGCCCCATATGATGCTTCAGTATATGATGGGCCCCATGGATGATGCACCAGTGTATGATGGGCCCCATTTATAATGCTCCAGTGTATGATGGTCCCCATGGATGATGCTCCAGTGTATAATGGGCCCCGTATATAATGCTCCAGTGTATGATGGGCCTATATAATGCTCCATATAAATGGGCCCCATATGATGCTTCAGTATATGATGGGCCCCATGGATAATGCTCCAGTGTATAATGGGCCCCGTATATAATGCTCCAGTGTATGATGGGCCAATATAATGCTCCATATATAATGGGCCCCATATGATGCTCCAGTATATGATGGGCCCCATGGATGATGCTCCAGTGTATGATGGGCCAATATAATGCTCCATATTTAATGGGTCCCATTTATAATGCTCCAGTGTATGATGGGCCCCATGGATGATGCTCCAGTATATGATGGGCCTATATAATGCTTCATAAATAATGGGCCCCATATGATGCTTCAGTTAATGATGGGCCCCATGGATGATGCTCCAGTGTATGATGGGCCAATATAATGCTCCATATTTAATGGGTCCCATTTATAATGCTCCAGTGTATGATGGGCCCCATGGATGATGCTCCAGTATATGATGGGCCTATATAATGCTTCATAAATAATGGGCCCCATATGATGCTTCAGTTAATGATGGGCCCCATGGATGATGCTCCAGTGTATGATGGGCCTATACACTGTGCGCAGAATTATTAGGCAAATGAGTATTTAGATCACATCATCCTTTTTATACATGTTGTCCTACTCCAAGCTGTATAGGCTTGAAAGCCAACTGCCAATTATGTAAATCTGTAATGAGGAGGGGTGTGGTTTAATGACATCAACACCCTATATAAGGTGTGCTTAATTATTAGGCAACTTCCTTTCCTTTGGCAAAATGGGTCAGAAGAGAGATTTGACGGACTCTGAAAAGTCAAAAATTGTGAGATGTCTTGCAGAGGGATGCAGCTGTCTTGAAATTGCCAAACTTTTGAAGCGTGATCACTGAACAATCAAGCGTTTCTTGGCAAAGAGCCAACAGGGTCGCAAGAAGTGTGTTGATAAAGAAAGGCTCAAAATAACTGCCCATGAATTGAGGAAAATCAAGTGTGAAGCTGCCAAGATGCCATTTGGCACCAGTTTTGCCATATTTCAGAGCTGCAACGTTACTGGAGTATCAAAAAGCACAAGGTGTGCCTTACTCAGGGACACGGCCAAGGTAAGGAAGGCTGAAAAACGACCACCTTTGAACAGGAAACATAAGATAAAATGTCAAGACTGGGACAAGAAATATGTTAAGACTGATTTTTCTAAGGTTTTATGGACTGATTAAATGAGAGTGACTCTTGATGGGCCAGATGGATGGGCCCGAGACTGGATCAGTAAAGGGCAGAGTGCTCCACTCCGACTCAGACGCCAGCAAGGTGGAGGTGGGGTACTGGTATGGGCTGGTATCATCAAAGATGAACTTCTGGGACCTTTTCGGGTTGAGGATGGAGTGAAGTTAAACTCCCAGACCTACTGCCAGTTTCTGGAAGACAACTTCTTCAAGCAGTGGTACAGGAAGAAATCGGTATCGTTCAAGAAAAACATGATTTTCATGCAGGACAATGCTCCATCACATGCATCTAAATACTCCACAGCGTGGCTGGCCAGTAAAGGTCAAAAAGAAGAAAAAATAATGACATGGCCCCCTTGTTCACCTGATCTGAACCCGATAGAGAACCTGTAGTCCCTCATAAAATGTGAGATCTACAGGGAGAGAAAACATTACACCTCTCGGAACAGTGTCTGAGAGGCTGTGGTGGCTGCTGCACGCAATGTTGATCGTAAACAGTTCAACCAACTGACAGAATGTATGGATGTAAGGCTTTTGAGTGTCATCCTAAAGAAAGGTGGCTATTTCGGTCACTGATTTTTTTTTATTTTTGTTTTTGAATGTCAGAAATGTTTATTTCTAGATTTTGTGTTGTTATATTGGTTTACCTGGTGAAAATAAACAAGTGAGATGGGTATATATTTGGTTTTTATTAAGTTGCCTAATAATTCTGCACAGTAATAGTTACCTGCACAAACAGATATCCTCCTAAGATAGCCAAATTTAAAACAAACCCACTCCAACTTCCAAAATATTAAGCTTTGATATTTTGGAGTCTTTTGGGTTGATTGAGAACATAGTTGTTGTGCAATAATAAAAAGAATCCTCTCAAATACAACTTGCCTAGTAATTATGCAAACAGTAATTCTCCATATATAATGGGCCCCATTTATAACGCTCCAGTGTATGATGGGCCCCAAGGATGATGCTCCAGTGTATGATTGGCCTATATAATGCTCCATATATAATGGGCCCCATATGATGCTCCAGTATATGATGGGCCCCATGGATGATGCTCCAGTATATAATGTGCCCCGTATATGATGCTCCAGTGTATGATGGGCCCCGTATATGATGCTCCAGTGTATGATGGGCCCCATTTATAATGCTCCAGTGGATAATGGGCCCCGTATATGATGCTCCAGTGTATGATGGGCCCCATTTATAATGCTCCAGTGTATAATGGGCCCCGTATATGATGCTTCAGTGTATGATGGGCCTATATAATGCTCCATATATAATGTGCCCCATTTATAATGCTCCAGTGTATAATGGGCCCTATCTATGATGCTCAAGTGTATGATGGGCCCCATATATAATTCTCCAGTGTATAATGCTCCCCATATATTGCTCCAAACATTAAAAAAGAACTACCTCTCCTCACTGGGCACTGCTCTACTCTGGACTCTTCAGCGTCGCCTTCTTTTAGCTCTCTGCACTTGGACTGTTCAGGCAGAGGGCATACAGACGTGACGTCATCACACTCTCTGACCTGAATGTCACTGTCAGGAAACGCGGAAGATATCACAGCGGTGGAGCAGGGAGAGGTAAGTATTGCCAGTGCTGTGGCCCTGAGCAAGCAGGGGGGGCCCACTCGTGGGCAAAGGCACTGGCACAGGGCCCCTCATTGTACGCCGGTGTGTCTGATGGCGAGTGGGCTCCCCCCACCGTCAGAGACACTTTTGCGTACTATGAAGGGCCCTGTGCCAGAGCCGTCACCCACAAGTGGGCCCACCCACCTGCTCAGGGCACTGGCACTTGCCCGGGTGCACCAGGTGCTGACGCCGGCCATGGGGGGGTACAGCCCAGTTAGGGAGGTGGAAAAACTGGCATATGTTGAGGTGTAGGCTGGACGCTCAGCAGCTGCAAATGGAGGAATTGGAGAAGTCGGAGGAAGAGGAGGACAAAGCGAGCCATTTTGCTGGCAACCTATGTGTCATCAGGGGAAGGTGGTACAAAATCCTTTGAAACCCAGGCATGGTTCATTTTAATGAAGGTGAGATCACCAACATTTTGATTGACAGCTGGGTCCTTTTTCTGTCAGGATTGATCCATCTGCACTGAAGACTCTTTCTGATAGCACACTACCAGCAGGGCAAGCGAGCTCCTGTAAAGCATATTGTGCCAATTCAGGCCAGGTGTTCAGTTTACAGGCCCAGTAGTCAAAGGGGAATGAACTGTGAGGGAAAACATCGATAGGGGAGGAGAGGTAATTTTGAACCATAGTTGACAACTGCTGTCTCCTGTCTGTTGCAATTGATTCAGTATTACCAGTCATGTGAGCGTTACTCGAGAAATCAGTCCACAACATGGTCATGAAACCCCTGTCTCCAAAGCCACTTCCGTTGTGTGCCCACGAACACCTCTTCCGTTTGGCCCAGTACGGCTCGTGGTAGAACCTGCACCGCTGCTGTGTGCTGGGAATGCCTCTAATAAACGGTTTACCAGAGTTGCTTGTTTGTTCGCCAATATTAGCTCTAGGTTCTCTTGTGGCATGATGTTCTGTAATTTGCCTTTATAGCATGGATCGAGGATGCTGGTCAACCAGTAGTCGTCATCCTTCATAATTTTGGCAATGCAGGGGTCCCTTTTTAGGATCCGCAAGACATAATCACACATGTGGGCCAATGTTCCAGGTGTCAATGATGCACTGACAGTGGTTGGTGGAGGAGCACTTTCTGCCAAATCCACATCCCTCCAGTCGCGCACAAACACTGTACCTAACCTTTGCAAGCCAACATTTTCTCTTTCCCCCTGAGAAGCATCCTCCTCCCCAAAATAATCATCCCCCTCATCCTCCTCCTCCTCTTTCTCTTCTCCTCCACATCTTCCAGGACAGTTCACTGAGCAGACAATGGCTGCCATCAAGGCTTCCCTCCTCCTCCTCCTCTTGCTCCTCCGCTGTAGACTCCTGATCCTTAATGTGCGTCAAAGTTTGCATGAGCAGACGCATAACTGGGATGCTCATGCTTATGATGGCGTCGTCTGCGCTTACTAGCCGTGTGCATTCCTCAAAACACTGAAGGACCTTACAGAGGTCTTTCAGCTTTGACCACTGCACACCCGACAACTCCATGTCTGACCTCAAACTGCCTGCCCGTGTATCCTCCCACAAATGCACTACAGCCTCTCAACCATGTGCATGGTGGAGTTCCACTTTGTTGCAACGTCTATGATTAGGCGGTGCTTGGTGAGGTGGAGCGATCGCTGCAGCCTCTGCATACGACTGGAGTCTACGGGCGAGCGACGGATATGCGAGTACAGTCTTCGCACCTTATGGAGCAGGGCTGTTAACTCCGGATAATTATTTAGGAAGCACTGCCCCACCAGGTTCAAGGTGTGAGCCAGGCAAGGAATGTGTCTGACTTTTGCCAGGGCTATGGCCGCCACAAAATTACGTCCGTTATCACTGACTATCTTGCCTGGCGCAATATGTAGACTGCCCAGCCATGACTCAGTTTCTCGCTGCAAGTAGTCGGCCAGTACCTCCGCGGTGTGTCTGTTGTCGCCCAAAGACATCATCTTTAAAACAGCCTGCTGACGCTTACCACTAGCTGTTCGATAGTGGGACATCTCGTGTGCAACACTGGCAGCTGCGGATGGATTTCTCGTGCGACTGCACTCTGTCGACGAGCTTTCACTTCTGGAGGAGGAGGAGGAGGGTCAAACGCCTACAGCCAACTGTTGCCAATACCGTGGGCTAGGCAGCACTGTCCCACCGCCACTGTCCCCTGTGGACCCTGCATCCACCACATTAACCCAGTGCTCAGTGATGGACACGTAACGGACCTAGCCATGCCGACTGGCCCATGCATCTGTTGTGATGTGCACCTTTCTACTCACTGATTGTTTGAGTGCATGGACAATGCGGTCTTTCATATGCAGGTGGAGGGCAGGGATGGCTTTTCAAGAAAAGAAGTGCTGACTGGGTAGGTCATAGCGTGGGACAGCGTAGGCCATGAGCTCTCGGAACGCTGCGCTTTCAACCAAACGGAAGAGCATCATCTCTAATGAGATCAGTTTGGCAATGTAGGCGTTCAAAGCCAGTGTACGCGGATGAGAGGATGAGTACTTTCTTGTCCGACTAAGAGTGTCTGCTAAGGTGAGCTGGACTTGAGAGCTGCATATGAGGGAACTAGCAGTGGACATGATGGACTGAGAGGGGGTTGGTGATGGTGGTGGTGGTGGCCTAGATTCAGTCTTTTATTGCAAAAACATTGTGATTCCCTGACTGCTTTGACCTTGCGACGACACCTCAATATTTCTTGCTGGTGAGCTTACAGTGGGGGAAGCGATGGAGCGTTGCTGGCTACCTTCAGTCGGAGCAGTTGCACATGTGCTACCTGAGGTTTTGCAGTCCATCCACGCTGGCAATTGCATGTTGATTAAATGTCTAAGCATGCAACTGGTATTCAAATTTCGGAGATTTTTCCCTCGGCTAAAGGTCCTTCCGCACTTCTTACAGATAACCTTTCCCTCATCAATAGGATTTTGGTCAAGAAAGTGCCACACTGCACTCTTCCTACTATAGTATAAATTTACAGGGCTTGCACGCTGTGCTAATTTGACCGTCTGACCAAGCTGTCCTGCAACTCTTTTTGCTTTTATTAACAGGTTTTTGGACTGCTACGGGCCTGCCAGATAACCGCTGCTGCGATGTCGATGCCTGCTGCGGATCCTTCTCTTCTGAGGTATTGCCAGCGGCACCCTCTTCCCCCCATGGATGCCAATCAGGGTCAACAATTGGGTCATCCATCACCTCCTCTTCAATTTCATCTGCACCTTCCTCTGTGTCACCGTGTAAGGTGGTATAGTATGCGGGAAGGGGCACCTAAGTTTCATCATGCTCAGATTCTGGCTCAGTAGACTGTGAGGGCAATGTAGTGCTCTTGGTGAATGTACCAGCAGAATCATCTAGCAGTGGCTGTGGATCAGTGCACTCTATGTCAGATTCATGTTGGACTTGGGAATTCAGGATTTGACTTGATAACCCAGGCATGGTATGTGAAAAGAGCTCCATGGAGTAATCTGAAGTGTGGTCTTCCGCATCCTTCACTTTTGGTGAGGGTGAAGGACACAAGGAAAGGTGTTGTTCCTGACCAGGAGCCTGCACTGACGACTCAGTGCTTGCATTTTTTGAAACTTCAGAAGAGGAGGAGATAGAGCTGGAGGCTGTTTCGGCAATGTGAGCCAAAACCTGTTCCTGATGCTCCGGCTTTAAAAGCGGTTTACGTAGTCCCATAAAAGGGAGCCTTCCAGGCCTTCTGGAGCCAGACGATGATGCAGGCTCAACACCTCCAGCCTTAGGTGCTATTGTGATTTTGACACTACCAGCAGATGCACCACCACTACCATCAGTACCAGCTGGCCCCCACGCCCACGTCCGTGGCCTCTTCCACCATACTTCCTCATGTTTGGGAAAATGTACCCAAATTACCAGCAGATATATGGTACTGTATCAGAAGCACACAGCTGTATACAGTCTAGGGATAATTGTAAATCTCCGTATATATTTACAGAGTCACATAAAGACGCTCACAGGCTCAATATGGATTCCACCAGAATATAAAAAGTAGAAAAAGGGTAATGTATCCGAAGATACCAGGCGTATACAGTCTAGGGATAATTGTAAATCTCCGTATATATTTCCAGAGTCAGACACAGACTTTCACAGGCTCAGTATGAATTACACAGAATATGAAAAGCAGAAAAAGGTAATGTATCAGAAGCTTACAGCTGTATACAGTGTTGGGTAATTTAAACTCCATATATATTTCCAGAGTCAGACACAGACTCTCACAGGCTCAGTATGGATTACACCACATACAAAAAAAGCAAAAGGGTAATGTATCAAGCGTACAGCTGTATACAGTCTATGGAATATTGTAAATCTCCATATATATTTCCAGAGTCAGATACAGACTCTCACAGGCTCAATATGGATTACACCAGAATATAAAAAGCAGAAAAGGGTAATGTATCAGAAGTCACTATGCGTATACAGTGTATGGGGTAATTGTAAATCTCTGTATATATTTCAGGAGTAACACACAGACGCTCACAGGCTCAGTATGGATTAGACCAGAATATAAAAAGCAGAAAAAGGGTAATGCATCAGAAGAGTACAGCTGTATACAGTGTTGGGGTAATTTTAAATCTCCGTATATATTTCCAGAGTCAGACACAGACTCTCAGTGGCTCAGTAAGGATTACACCAGAATATAAAAAGCAGAAAAAGGGTAATGTATCAGAAGCGTACAGCTGTATGCAGTCTAGGGATAATTGTAAATCTCCGTATATATTTCCAGAGTCAGACACAGACTCTCACAGGCTCAATATGGATTACACCATAATATAAAAAGCAGAAAAAGGGTAATGTATCAGAAGATTACAGCTGTATACAGTCTAGGGGTAATTTTAAATCTCCGTATATATTTCAGGAGTAACACACAGACACTTACAGGCTCAGTATGGATTGGACCAGAATTAAAAAGCAGAAAAAGGGTAATGTATTAGAATATTACAGCTGTATACAGTCTAGGGATAATTGTAAATCTCCGTATATATTTCCAGAGTCAGACACAGACTCTCACAGGCTCAGTATGGATTACACCAGAATATGAAAAAGCAGTGAAAGGGTAATGTATCAGAAACGTACAGCTGTATACAGTCTAGGGATAATTGTAAATCTCCGTATATATTTCCAGGGTCAGACACAGACTCTCACAGGCTCAGTATGGATTACACCAGAATATAAAAACAGAAAAAGGGTACTGTATCACAAGCGTACAGCTGTATACAGTGTTGGGTTAATTTTAAATCTCCATATATATTTCAGGAGTAATACACAGACGCTCACAGGCTCAGTATGGATTAGACCAGAATATAAAAGGCAGAAAAAGGGTAATGTATCAGAAGATTACAGCTGTATACAGTCTAGGGTAATTGTAAATCTCCGTATATATTTCCGGAGTCAGACACAGACTCTCACAGGCTCAGTATGGATTACACCAGAATATAAAAAGCAGAAAAATGGGTAATGTATAGAAGCGTACAGCTGTATACAGTCTAGGGATAATTGTAAATCTCCGTATATATTTCCAGAGTCAGACACAGACTCTCACAGGCTCAGTATGGATTACACCAGAATATGAAAAACATGAAAGGGTAATGTATCAGAAGCGTACAGCTGTATACAGTCTAGGGATAATTGTAAATCTCCGTATATATTTCCAGGGTCAGACACAGACTCTCACAGGCTCAGTATGGATTAGACCAGAATATAAAAGGCAGAAAAAGGGTAATGTATCAGAAGATTACAGCTGTATACAGTCTAGGGGTAATTGTAAATCTCCGTATATATTTCCGGAGTCAGACACAGACTCTCACAGGCTCAGTATGGATTACACCAGAATATAAAAAGCAGAAAAATGGTAATGTATTAGAAGCGTACAGCTGTATACAGTCTAGGGATAATTGTAAATCTCCGTATATATTTCCAGAGTCAGACATAGACTCGCACAGGCTCAGTATGGATTACACCAGTATATAAAAAGCAGAAAAAGGGTAATGTATCAGAAGATTACAGCTGTATACAGTCTAGGGGTAATTGTAAATCTCCGTATATATTTCCAGAGTAACACACAGACTCTCACAGGCTCAGTATGGATTAGACCAGAATATAAAAAGCAGAAAAAGGGTACTGTATCACCAGATACCAGGTGTATATAGTATAGTGAAAAAATTGTAAATCTTCGTATATATTTCAGGAGTCACACACAGACGCTCTTAGGCTCAGTATGGATTAGACAAGAATATAAAAAGCTGAAAAAGGGTACTGTATCACAAGCGTACAGCTGTATACATTCTAGAGGTAATTGTAAATCTCTATATATATTTCCGGAGTAACACACAGACGCTCACAGGCTCAGTATCGATTAGACCAGAATATAAAAAGCAGAAAAGAGTACTGTATCACCAGATACCAGGTGTATATAGTATAGTGAAAAAATTGTAAATCTCGTATATATGGCCGGAGTCACACACAGATAGTCAGCATGTATTTGTCCGTGATACCAGCCGGTAAATGGTAGTGTGTGAGGAGCGTACAGCTCTATACAGTTTGGCAAAAAAATGAACGCTCGGTAACTGTGCAGAAAAAAAGAATTAAAGTATTAGTGCTGTGTAAAAAGCAGTCTGCACAGCAGTGTACACACAGAAATACATCTAGCAGGCAGCCTAATAACCAGCTCTGCTGTTGCACAAAGAAAATCCTCCCCTGTCACTGGCAGGCGGCCTAATAACCAGCGCTGCTGCACACAACAAAATCCTCCGCTGTCACTGCACACTAACTGTACAGCACAACTGCTATCAGCACAAGCACAGAATCACTTTTCTTTCCTGCCTAACTTTCTCCCTACTGAGAAACAGCGGCAGCAACCTCTCCTTACACTAAGATCGGCAGAAGTAAAATGGCGGTCAGCCATCAGGGCTTTTATAGCCACTGTCACGCCACACAAAGCAAGCCAATCACTGCAATGCCCTTCTCTAAGATGGTGGTGGCCGCTGCCCATGTCATCTCGTTGCCCACAGTGTGCATCCTTGCTCATTGGCTGAGAAAAGGTGCCTGCAAGCATTATGGGAAAACCAACTTTCGCGCTCGGGTCTACGACCGCATGGCCGACCTCACGCTATGGTCGGGTTTCGCTCGGCGAATCTCGAATTTGGCGAAAGTCGTGATTTTTAATCTGACCAACCTGTTTCGCTCAACTCTAGTCACCACTGGAGCACCACCCAGATGACTATTGAGATCGGCACACATCACTTTTGCAACTTCAATTTCTCCATTCTAGTAAAAGGAGCGATTTGACCATGAGCTCTATAGCCAACTGGAGGTGCTTTATATACCACGACTTTGAGGACAAGTTTCCATTTAAATATAGAGAATGGCTCATAAATCAACTCAGACTAGCTTCTTATAGCATTCTTTAGATAAATACTAGCCACAAGATCTGTGTCTTTTTAAAATAATCCTGTAATCTCCCATCTAAGCCTCTCAGGCCATGATCCATTGTACAGAAAAATAACTCTGCACAAGGAATGTAGTTGTAAGTTCTTAGAAAATTAAGGTCCAGAACATATAAGGAGTATAAATCTGTAGCCAATCACTCTGTACGCAAGGGTGTACAGCTATAGCTTGGTTGAAAGTGGTCAAAATATAGCATGAAATGCCTAGAGAAACTTGAATATATTATTATTATTATTATTCATTTTTATAGCGCCATTTATTCCATGGCGCTTTTACATGTGAGAGGGGGCGAATATAGACAAGTACAATAAATATGAGCAATACAGGACACACATAAGTACAGAAGGAGAGAGGACCCTGCCCGCGAAGGCTCACAATATATACCACTATTATATCAATATATAGATATACCATCATATATAGCGCTAAATGCACAGGTCCATCATCATATATAGGGTTTGTATAATTTGTAATTTGCTTTATGAATATTGTTGCATGACTCAGTCCTAATACTAATGAGCATTTTCACATTCAGCATTATTCTTAGCAGGCTTAAGTAATATGACAATATGACTTTATTATAGGTTTTCCACATGTCAATTTAGCCATTTTCATTGTGTTAAAGAACAAATACTACATGATGTGTAGTGAGGAGGGAGAAATTTGTCCAGTTTGAAAAGTAGCTCACAATTTGCTGGCCATACATGTTGTAATAAGAGTTTTAGTGACTACACCATGATACTAGCAAATCAAAAGTGAAAAATACATGTTCCAAAACGGGAGCAATCAATAGGGCAAATGACTTCTTTTTTATTATTTTGTGTAGATAAAACATGTCCAGTGTCCTTTCCACAAACTTTGCATAAATCAATAATGCAAGTGAATACAAGAAGCTTTACAATATATCATAGCAGAGAAATATGGTTCTTTCTCCTCTTTTGAGTCACGTTTCCCCCCCTGCCTCTTGAACTCATCATTTACTCTGAAAAACAGCTACAATCTGTCTTTTTTAAAAAGGATTTTCCATCACGTTAAACTGGACACCTGATGCCGTAGTGGCTGCAGAACATAATATAACATTTTTTATTTTTTTTTTTTTTTATTTTCGCCTTTCTGTGGGAGAGATATTAGCATTCAAAGTATTTGGAATCTAGTGAGTTAACTTAGGTTAAATCCAAGAGGGTTCTATCAAACAGTTTCCATTGGAAGTGTGTACTTCTTCCCACTCTATGATGCTGTCCAATCATAAACAGCCAGTAACACATCAGAAAAAGTACACGCCCCCACAGTAGCTTAGAGCAGGTTTCTCAGTATGAGATGTATGACTGACAGCCCTGATCTCCTGGTCTAACCGCATGCATGCTTAGAAAGCACAAATGACTTACACTTTTCAGATAAGGTCCCTGTGGGAAATCTTCCAGAAATGTCAGCTCTGCTAAACTGTACCTCCCTCACACTGCCTGTCCAAAGAAATATCAGTAACTACATTTATGTCTGTTGTGTTCAACTTGTACTCACTCTGCAGTGAGAGCTGAGCAGACTGACATTACATCTCACACAGAAATAGCCCAGAACAGACTGCTCCTGTGTGAGATGTAATGGCGTGAGTACAAGTTGCACAACTGAGAAACTTGCTTTAAGTTTAGTGGGGTCATGTTCTTCTTTCTTTTGAGTGTTGCTGTCTGCTTATTATTGGTCAGCATCATTCAAGGAGAAGAAGCACACACCCCTAGTGAAAACTGTCTTGTAACACCCACTTGTACTTATAAAACATTAACTCATTAGGAACCAAATTACTTTGATTGCTAATATCTCCACAAAGGAGAGCAACATTTTTTAAAAAATGTTTTATTCCGCTCTACAGAGACTATTTTACTGTAGTGTGTGTCCTGTTCAGCATGAAAAAAATTGCTGAAAAATCCTCTTTAAGATAAGATGAATTGCTAGGTCATTGAGGGTTTGAATTATAGCCACCTATTGAAATTTACGGAGTACCCCAGTGTAAGACATATTTAAGCAGCTAGTCTCTCCCCTCTAGCTCAGAAACAACTGAAAAGTAGATGTAGAGCCTGCTGAGGGGAAAACTAGTGATAAATGCAAGATGCAAGCAATATATAGTTTACATTCATCATTACTTTAAACAGTCACGTTTTAGACAGCAATATTATAAAACTCTTAAAATGTCAATGTATGCTTATTGCTTCATGTCACACAGAGGTGAAGAATTTAGTGACATTTCATTGACATATGATTTTACAGGGAAAAAATGCTTTTATCTAATAGAAAACTAAATAAAACAGTAGTAAAAATTATTTTGCATGTTAAAAAATTCTAATTTCTTAAAGGGGTGGGCCAGTATGGATAACCACTTAATAAGTCATATGGATGTCATAGAAGAAAGACCTTGGTGAATTCCATTTTTTTTCCTCCTATCTTCTTGGATTCACTATGAGAGAGAATGCTACATTTCCCTTACAGTGGCTGCTGCTGCTATTAAACATCATGATCTAATTCATGTGAAAAGATGTTTTTTTTTACAGCGACAGGTCCTTTACATCTTTAACTGGAATGTGTTTAAAAACATTTTTTTCAATAATTGAAAAATCTAAAGTGTAAATGTTTATATTTGCTTAAAATATTTTTTTAATGGTATAAAGTAAAAAATAATTAAAAAGTTTTCATATTTTCAACTTTTAAACATTAGGAGGATAAGCTGCTGATATTTGTCATAAAAACCTAGATACTGCCCATATTTAGTGTAATCGTAGTCCTAGCTCCCTTTGCCACTGCAGTAAATGTGGGCAGGATCTGCTCACATGTGTGTGATGTCACTCCTCTCATCTCCTTCTGGGTGGGGAGGATAAAGTTTGGGATCACGCTGCAGAACCATTTTGTTGGTGACTGGAATATAATATGGGGAGGTGGACAATGTCTTGGAAGACAGCGTGCAGCACTGATTCTGGCTTTTCTGATAACTGAAGCAAAAATTGAAATGTTGCCCTTCCCCCAAAGAGCAATATAATCATGCAGCGAATAGACAATTCCTCCATTTTTTGGGGACTTTTATTTACATAATTCATTGTATGACAAAAATGACCTGTCATATGATTCTCCAAGTCAAGTTTCATAACAGCGATACCAAACTTGCTTTGATTTTTTTAAATTTAATTTTGAGAAAGTAATCAGAAATTTAAATTAAAAATGGTTTATGGCAGCATTTTCTGAAACCTGTAACATTTTTTGCATTTTTTGTTCCATGGAGATGTGCTAGGCTTTGTTTTTGCATGGGGAGCATACTTTTTATTTACACCATTTTGGAGAACATAAGATGCACCAGAAATTTGGGGTAAAACACTTTGAAAAGTCAAAACATTTATGGCCTACACAGCTTTGGCAAAATAGTAGATCTGGGGCGGGACAGGGTCACGACAGGGCGTGTTGACAACTGCTTGTCTAAATCTTCAAGTAGTGTGGCGTACAGTACTCCAGAAATCTTACTCCAATCTGAGACACATACCCCTTTTAAGACAACTGATTCATTCCTCTTTATGAATCAGGCGCGTCTCATTCCAACATGGCCCCTAATCAAGATCAGCATGAACAACACCAGTTTAGATGAATGAGAGCCAATATATCAAATAATAAATGAAGAACAGCATACCAATCCAAGCATGCTTGAAAAAGACCTATGGAGGTCGAAACGTCGCATCTGGCAAAATAAAGACATGAATTGATCTTCACCTGGATTGGTATGCTGTTCTTCATTTATTATTTGATATATTGTTGTCCCCTGGATCCGGAGGACTAGAACGTGCATCCATAGACTGTTGTGCTGTCGGCCAAGTTTGACTATTCTTTGGAATGAGAGCCAATGTCTATGCTACCTCAGCTTGACAAACAGTGAAGTCCAGAAATATTTGGACAGTGACACAATATTCGTGATTTGGACTCTATGTGCTACTATTTTGAAGTGTAGACTTCCAGGTTTAATAAACAAATTAACTTTACCATGAGGTGTTTATTTTTAATATTATTGAGAACCATTTGTGCTTTCAATCATTAGTCGTTCCAAGACTTCTCCACATTTTCTTCTTCCCAGCATTCTGGTTCAGGTTGATATTATTAAATCTGTTCAAAGAATGCTTTTCCAGAAATGGATGCTTTTTGGCAAAGTCTAATATGGCCTTTCTATTTGTAAAGCTACTTAATGGTTTGCACTTTGTGATGAACTCTCTGTATTTGCTTTCATGAAGTCTTCTCTTGACTGTAGACTTAGACACTGAAACATCTACTACGTGAAGAGTGTTTTTCACATTGGTCAATGTTGTGAAGGTTTTTTTCTTCATCATGGAAACGAATGCACAATTATCCACCACTGTTATCTTTCGTGGACGTCTATGCCTTTTGAGTTTCCAAGCTCACCAGTGTGCTTTTTTTTTTAAGAATGTACCAAACTGTTGATTTTGCCATTTCTAAAATTTCTGCTATTTTTCTGTTGAATTTTTTCTTTTTTTCAACCTGATGGTCTGTTTTTCTTCCATTGAGAGCTCCTTTGTCTGCATGTTGTGGGTTCACAACGACAGCTTCCAAATGCAAACACCATAACTGGAATGAGCTCCAGACCTTTAATCTGCTTAATTGAGGAATTAATGAGGGAATAACCCATGCAGCCTATTAAACAGCTTATGAGATAATTGTCCAATTATGTTTGGTCCCTTTAAAAAGAAGTAACTACATATCAAAGAGCTGAAATTCCAAGTCCTTACTCCCATTAGAATGTGAATATCCTCACATTAAAGCTGAGAGCCTGCACTATAAACCTACATTGATTACATAACTGTATCTTGAATATGTATTGATAAGTAGCTAGAATGGCAAAAACTTATGTCACTGTCCAAATATTTTTGGATTTAACTGTATGCAGACCAGGTTTATCCAAATCACCATTAGCCTTGTACCTAAATTTGCTGAGATTCTAATGCCGTGGTTGGGCTTTATTTTTCCCTCATCACTTTCTCTTTTAAAACAGTGTCAGAAATGTTGCTATTTTCAGAAAATTATTAAACATATCGATATGTGCATTTATAGTAGCATGTTTAAGTCATACATTCACTCCCAAGTAGGACCATCACATTACAAAATATTTCATATGACAGGTTCCTCTGCGCTTCCTGCATAAACCCTTTAGTTATTGATCAATGAAAATTAAATACAATATGAAGCTCCCGTTCTGTTTTATTATACACTTTTTTCACAGTAGGGAATTTTTATTGTTAGCTGTTGGCTTAGTGACATCAGCTTTAGCAGCTCTGAGCACTGAAGCATAGTACATAAGTATATGCCATAAATACTATACACGGAATACTGAGTATTTTCTATAGAAAGCTATTTCTTATTGTTGTTCACAAAGCCTTATTATCCAAAGTGCATTAACCATCCATTTATTGGATATGAAAGATGAATGGAAATATTATATTTACAAATAAAAAGTCAGCAAATGAAAAGCCACCTTAAATTGTGGCCTTAAGGATAAGGAGTACAAATACAGAAACAAAAATTGAAGCATAAATGAAGGGTTAAACTATTAAGTATCAGTTTTACAAGTCATGTGGACCTGGTCTTTAGAGAGATTACTGAAGATTGTGTAAATAGCATTGTAAGAATTCCAGTATTATAGTGTATTTTGTACAATACATTTATGATGAGATTGTGAACACGAGAAAAATCCTAGTTATGACTCAACAATAGATATAAGCGAACATTTCAAGGTTCGGTTCAGTTTGGCGAACCCCCCGTTGTTCGTCGAATATGTTCACCGAACGGTTCTGCGAAGATACCTGAACCCTATTGAATTCAATGGGAGGCAAAACCAAATACATAGAAAACACCTTGAAGGGGGCCCAAAAGCTGCCAAAAAAGCACAAATTAAGGACAGACATCAGGAAAATGGCATCAATTGACCCAACAATTGCGCTATAAATAAATAATAAAAAAATTGAGGTGGGTTCCCCTGTATGTTTGATAACCAGCCACGCAAAACTGACAGCTGTGGGCAGCAACCCTCAGGGTCAGCCTTAGGAAGACTGGTTATCAAGAATGTGGAATGACATGAGTATGGTTTAATTAAGATTCATTAAAGTAGTCTTTGTCATTCTTTCAATTAAAGACTTTATTCTGTGTGTGTTTTGTTATACAATATGACTATGGGATTAGTAATGGGGGCGTCTTATAGATGCCTCTTCATTACTAACCTCTTAGATGGATATCACGTGACAATAGAAAGGTAACATCGAACCCCAATTATCACTCCACTTGCCACTGCACCAAGGCAAATGGGAAGAGCGAGGCTAAGTTTAGTAATAGAGAGGTGTCTATAAGACAACTATCCATTACTAATCCTATAGTTATATTGTAAATAGACACACAGCCAGAATAAAGTCCTTTATTTGATATAAAAACAAAGCACATTTTTCCTTTTTATTTAAAAATATCAAACACAGTTATACTCACCTAACACCCATTCCATTGAATCCCTCGTCTCCTGTAATAAAATAAAAACAGAAAAACAACCATATCCCTCACCTCTCTGTCATTCTGTCCCACGCCGTGTCTGGGGATAAACAGTTTTCAACCTGCCATGATGCGACCGTCCAAGCTGAGAACCACTGAGGAATTAACTGCTGCGAGCGCAGCGTCAGTGACTAGCGGTGATGTCATCGAGGTTACCGCCGGTCACCGAGGCTGCATTCCCAGCTGGGCCCCTGAACTGCAGTGACTTAAGCACCATGAGAAAAAGTCAGTGAGTTCACCGCAGTTCAAGCACAGTGACTTTGCTGTTATTCAGCTCAGAGAGTTTACTGCGGTGAACTGCGTCCTGGCCTTTAGCTTCTCTCCTAGTTCCCTGTATTCATTTTTAAGGACCTTTCATCTCCCTCTAACTTTGTCATTGGTACTGATGTGTACCATGACCGTTGGATTTTCCCCAGCACCACACAGCTGCTGTCTACTTCAACCGCAATATGTCGAATCCGAACACCCGGCAGACAACATATTGTTCGGCATGCACGGTTGAATAGTGTGTTTTCTGTTGGGTGCTCAGGTTCGACATATTGAACACTTTGTATTGTTTCATAAGTTACTTAATCTACACTATCCAGCAAAGTCACTAAAGGAGACTCAAGGTCTCCCTATGCGGGCTTCTATTGTGCAATTGTATACTGGGCAGTCACCCCCTCCTTGGATGGGTATGTGGAGAGTGGCTGTTTAATCTGGTATTTTGCACCTGTGCTGCTAACATCTTGCTTTAATGGGCTGGCTGCATCCTGTAGTGCATTTGTTCAGAGATCTAGGCAGGTGAGTGTTGCTGCCTTTTTTTTGCTGTTTATACTTAATAATCTACCTTATGATTTCTCATTTGTAAACTTGTGTTATTGTTACTATCTACCAAACTATTGTGGAAAATGTAGATACAGCATGACATGGTTTGTCATTGGCAATATTCCATAGGATATGACAATTGTTACTTTACGTGTGACTACATTTCCATAAAAAGACTGTCCATTTCAATCTTTTTTACTCTAACATGCACAACTTCATACCATTAAAGGGGTCATCTAGAACTATAAATTTTGTTGGACAGAGGCCTAAAAAACTATCAGGCAGGTTGTCGCTAACTATCTGCCTGTTGTGCCTGGCACCGATCTTTGCTGGCATAGAGGAGTCACAGACAACTCCTGCCAGCAATTCAGTGACTTCTGTTGATGTCACATTGACATAGCAGCTTCTTCTCATCAGCTCTGCTCTGTTGATGTGGCGTGACTGCTGACGTCATGCTGATTGACAGCCAGCTCCTTGGTGCCTAACTTTGGAGAGTCAGCTGTCAATCATCATGACGTCATAAATCATGCCCTATCAACAGACCAGCCCCGAAGTAGGAGAGTTACTCTGTTGATGTGGAGCAGCTGACTCACCAACAGGAATGGTCAGTGACTGCTTTGAGTCGACACCAGGTAGAACAGGCAGGTGGTTGCCTCTGTTACCATCTTCCTGTTAGCTTTTAGGTGCATAGTAAAATTATAATACTGCTTGCTGGGCAACCCTTTAACTGTTTTTTCCCTGGATAGCAATGCCATCTGGTAGACATTAGTGATGAGCGAGTATACTTGTTGCTCGGGTTTTCCCGAGCATGCTCTGGTGATCTCCGAGTATTTTGGCATGCTCGGAGATTTAGTGTTTGTCGATGCAGCTGCATGATTTGCGTATGCTAGACAGTCTGAATACATATGTGGAATTCCTAACAAACAGGCAATCCCCACATGTATTCTGACTGTCTAGCAGCAGCAAATCATGCAGCTGCATCGACAAACACTAAATCTCCGGGCACGCCAAAATACTTGTAGATCACCCGAGCATGTTCGGGGAAAACCCGAGCAACGAGTATACTCGCTCATCATTAGTAGACATGAATCATCTAGCTTTTGGATATGTGCTTGTCTACAAGTCGGATGGGCAACTGTATGTAGATGTAGAAGGAATGTCAATAATACCATGCCTCTTTTGGGGATGGCTTCCTTCTGTGTTCTGGCCTGTGCACACTTATTTCTCAGTTACTGAATCCAGATGGGTAAGGGATTAACCACCAAAAATGGGTGGAGTAGTCCAGCAGAGTATGCAAACTAATGTCTGCCTGTGATAAATATACACCAAAGAATGGGAGACTGATGACAAAGTGTTAGGATCTGTGACTTAGTAACTATAGGCTGCAAGAGTGTGTAATTTACCACTTAAACTACTACAGGAGACTATGGCCAAAGTCAGCTACCATCAGAAGAATTGTAATTAGCATTAAGAAAGTGTGTACTGAACTGCAAAGAATGTGGCAGATTGTTGCAGAGGTATGGTGGTGCTGCTGAGGAGACTGCCAGCAGGTCATTGCAAGTGTCAGCAAATTGGAAGAAGTGCCACAATTACTGTAATTACAAGTGAAAACACCACCTCTGTCAATATATCAATTTTTAACCTCTGTTAAAAGGTTACCTCTTGTAACATTGTTGGAATTATCAATCTCATGTGAGATCTGTAATCATCAAGCTTGTGTTCTCCCTGTGGGTTAAGCTGTTGTACTGCATCCTTCCACCATCCCTGACTTGGAAACCACACTATCATCAAGAGCCAATCCATCTTATTATATTTAAAGGTGCATACAAGATTAGACCTAGTTTACAGATGGATTCAATTCATATACATCATTTACTGAACCAACTCATTTATAGGTCAAACACTTAAGCCTCCCTATGCCATAAAAAACATGAACACTTGGCTCAGATGAGTGTGCATTTATTCTCAATGGAAAGACGCTGCCAGACTGTGCCCTCTCTAGAAGCCTTTGATGTCAGCTGATCTCCAATCGAAACATCTAATCCTTCCTTTCCCAAAAATCTGCCAATTAGGGGAAGCATTTTATCGACTGTAATGCTGGCCATGTTGGTTGTCAATAGCCACTGGACCAGAGCACTGTAAGCCTCCTATGACCTGCAACATTTCTGGTGCCTCTTCTGATCAGTTGGCCACCCTCAACATTGTGATGCAATGCACAACTTTGTGGTGGCCTACAAATCAGAAGGAACATTGAGGATCTATGAGGTTCACAGTGCTTTGGTCATGGACTACCCAGGTGACCGATGGATCAGAGTCCTGTGAATCTCTAATTTGTACATTGTGATAATTCAGTAGGTTGTGCACAATATTTTTGGCATTCCTACGTAAAACCACAGATAACCGATTTTAATATCAACATGAATTATGCAAAATAACAAACTTTTCTATGTTTGTACATTAGCCATATATGAAACTGTTTAAGTATAGAGATCTCAGACCGGAGAACAGCTTATTTCAGTAGACACAACATTGGACTTAGCAATGAGGAAAAAATTATAGGTTATGTGTCACATTATTTATCATAATAATGTCTTTAATGTGACTAAGAAACAAAACAAATCAATACAGCGTTGATTGCTCCAGTCTGCTACAAAAGACATCTTAATTACATTTGCAAAAGGTACTGCTCCATGAGATGGGGAAGAAATGAATGCAGACCGAGTGGAAGAGTTGATACATCTGCAAGATAGAAGGAATTATTACTTCGCTCTGGAGCTAAATCCACACAACCAGTGTTGTAAATTACTAAGAATATCTGGGATACATCAAGTAATACAAAGAGCTCTACTGAATGTGATCACTACTAACTGCGAGAAATAAGTCAAAGGTGACAACAATGGGCTTGTGGTAAACTGTTAATGTTGATATGTTTCTGCTACTACTATTATTACTACTACTACTACTTCTAATAATAATAATAGTTGTATTTCTGTAACATTTTACAATTACAAAAAATATCAGATATTACTGAGTAACACATAATTCAACAATTCAAACAAGAGAAGTGAGGGCCCCGCTCGCAAGAGATTGCACTCTGTAAGGAAAAATGGGTGACACAAAAGGTAAAAAGTACTTGTATATTGTGGTCAAGCCATCATTAATATTTATAAAGTCATTAATTTAACGCTGCATTAACTGGTCGCTAGATAGTATCTGCATATGTCCAATCACAAAGTACTACTGAGTGCATGAATGGTGCTGGTAACAGATAATTGAAAGGACCAGGTTCTAAGGAATAGTGTAAGAATTGAAAACTGAGAACAGTTTCATTAGTAAGTCGATGTGATTGTGTAAGGTAGTGCATTCTAGAGAACAGGTGAAGCATAAGGCCTGTTTCACACATCAGGTTTTTTCAATCAGGCGAGTTCCGGCATGTTTTCTGAAAACCGGATCCGGTAAAAAATAAAACCGGATCCGGTTTTTTACCATAGACTAACATTAGTGCCGGATCGCGTCGCACTGGCATGTGGCACGTCAGTTTTTCGCCGGATCCGCCATCTGGTCTCAATCCGGCATCTGGGAAAAACGTCTCATGTAACGTTTTTTGTGTCCGGCGAAAAGGCGGATGCGGCGCTTCCGGCTTTTTTTTACAATGAAAGTCTATGAGCGCCGCAATGCGCCGGATCGGGTTTTTGCCGGATCCGGCGTCCAGATCCGTTTTTTTTGTCTGGTTTGGGTTTTGTAGCCCAGCCCACAGCCAACCTACATAAACAATGTTTGTGGGGCCACCCTCAGACATAACCATGCAGCCAGCGAAGAAAGCAGGAGGACGATATGGAGCCAGCCGCCGAGGAACCAGTCGCAGGAGAGTAGGACAGGAGGCCAGACCAGCACCACCACCAACAGCACGACCCCAAGAATCTGTGGCCATGATGCAGCCGGGACCAGATGCAAGACGGTAAATATCACAGACAAGCACTTTCAGCGAGGGCTATGCAATATCAATATATTCATGGCCCTCTTTTTTCCTCTTAATTCAATAGCACAAGCCGGTCACCAGGAGCACCTACACCCCCAGGACTCCAACAGATGTGGCTACTGATGGAGAGCATGGGAGCAGAGGCCAGACGGTAAATATAACACACTACACCTTCCAGCCAGGGCCATGCAATATCAATTGATATTGCATGGCCTTTTTTTCTCTTTATTCCACAGAACAAGCCGACCAACAACGCCGACACCAGCAGTACCACCACCACCACCAGCCCAAGAAGAGCAGGAGAGCACGTCAGCAGACAGCAGACGGTAAATATCACAAACTACCCCTTCCAGTCAGGGCCATGCAATATCACTTGATATTGCATGGCCTTTTTTTCTCTTTATTCCACAGAACAAGCCGACCAACAACGCCGACGCCAGCAGTACCACCACCACCACCAGCCCAAGAAGAGCAGGAGAGCACGTCAGCAGACAGCAGACGGTAAATATCACACACTACCCCTTCCAGCCAAAGCCATGCAATATTACTTGATATTGCATGGCCTTTGTTTGTCTTTATTCCACAGCGGAAGACGGCCCTCAACGCCAGCACACGACAGTTCAGGCAGTGAGGAGACCACAGCAGCAGACAGCAGACGGTAAATATAGAACAATTATTTTTAAGCGGGCACCACTCCACAACGAATATATAGAATTGGGATCACTCTCTGCATGTGAAATAGTAGCATAAGAAACAACAAGGAAAAAGACACATTCATATATTGAAGGATCACCAAAAAATCTTGTAAAGTCAAACAATATAAAGTTTATTCTAAATCAAATACACACAAAAAAACACAAAATTTTAAAAAACACTTAAAAAACCACTTATGGTACATACAAAAAAAAGTCACAATCCAGAGTTAAATACTCAAAAGACTAAGTCCACATGCCTATAAGGGTGTAACCTATAATGAGTGTTGCACAAAAAAACATTGCAGCAATGGCTAAATTAGCCCAAACTTATTATCATTATCATCAGGGAAACACAATTTTATCTTAGGGGATTTTTACCTGAGAAGATATAAAGTAAATAATGATCTCAATCCTCAATGCTCACCCTAGGGATCTTTCATGGGTCCAAAGCATAGAAACCCTATCATTACCTTAGTGGAGTAAAATAACTCCATAAACTTAAATAGTAGAAGATAAGAGGAAAAAAAGGAGGTGAATCCTTCTATAATACCCAACGGAAGCGAGTATTCCCCAGAGAGTGGCATGTGGGACCGGACCCACGCGTTCCGACACAAGCAGTGTCTTTGTCAAGGCAGGTGTGTGTGAGTTTAGAAGTGTGAACTATTTATAGTAACATTATAATTACATACAGTATCTACACATACCAGGTGCGGCGATCATGGCGTGATTCAGATTCACGAGAAGGCAGGAAGAAATGCAAACGGAAGTGGTCACAACTAGTAAACCACAGAGCACATGTCTGAGAAGGATGGTTGCTCAGCAACAAGGTACATAAGCAAAAATTTAGTATAACTTCTCCTGAAGATAAAGATTATAAATATTAAGGACCAGGCGGACGCGAGATACATATATATATATTGATCACAATGTGTATATTATCAGTATCCACATATATATATGACGAAATATGTTTAGTCATACGGTTCAAGGCGTCCGCGAATAAGGCGCATGTGCAAAAAAGAGCATATCCGTTGCCTAGCAATAGGAGACAGGTGAACGATTCTAAAGATAATACGGTGCGTATCGCTTAGCGCAAACACACTCCTACAAAAGCAAGTCTCAGACTGAGAAATAGGGAGGGCCAATGGTAATCCAATGATGTTAGGTAGAAAGAATGGCTCAACCCATAAATAAATCGTTATAGAACATATACGCAGAATCAAATATATATGTACAAAGATCAATGATATAACGCATATCACGTGACATCAGCGCACTCCTGGAATAGAATAAGAGCAACTCATGGAGCACCCTAAGGAAAATGATCAATAAGGGCTCCTAAGTATAAAACTCCAGATGATCAAAATATCAGGCTAAAAGAGAGCCTCACTGCCGTTAGAGAATCAAATAGAGTCCAAATAAGTCACATATTCTGAGTACATAGAGCATAAGTTACTTCACTAAGTGAAGATAGTAGTTCTTTGTGAAAAAAAACCCTTTCAAAAATAAGTCCCTAAAACATATTAGGTCCAGTAATTTTCCTATCCATAGATCTTAATGCTAATATTACAGTCTCAATAAACAGGCGAGATATAGATACACATGTAGTTTCAGGGCCTTCCTGGTCGACCAATAGGAGCTGCTGCAGTACCTGAACATGTGACCCCTGATCTCCAATGAGAGATCTTACCCTGGGCATGCTCAGAAGGGGAAACGCAGGACTTCGTCCCAAAGACATCTGCTCCAGTACTGGCTATAATAGCAGATTCAGGAGAGGCAGCAGCAAGTTTCTGCACAGTATTGGAACAGGCAAGATGCTCGGACAGATGTCTCTGCTGAGCAGGCTCCACTGTGGATGGAGATGGATGGGAGACCGCAGCGGGACTGGTTCGAGACTCCCCTTGTGCAACAGCGGGAACACAAACCCTAACATTACCCCCCCTCCTAGGGCCCCCCCTTCTTTGGGCCTCGCTGCGCTCAAAGGCAGCGATGAGCTGCGGAGCGTGAACATGCTCGGAAGGCTCCCAGGACCTATCCTCAAGCCCATAACCCCTCCAATCCACCAAATAATTTTTTTTTTCCTCGCACCACCTTGCACCCAACAATGGCATTCACCTCATGATCATCAGTAGATGAACCCGACGTCCCGGCAGATGACTCGGAAAACCGGGACATGGCCACTGGTTTCAGGAGAGACACGTGAAAGGTGTCGGTGATACCAAGGTGAGGTGGAAGGGCTAGGCGTAAACCACCGGGTTCACCTGCTTAAGAACTTTAAAGGGACCCAAAAAGCGAGGTGCCAACTTGGTGGACTCTACACGTAGCCTGATGTTTCGGGCAGAGAGCCACACTAGGTTACCAGGAGCAAATGTAGGAGCGGGGCGCCGATGGGCATCAGCCGAAGATCTCATACTCTCTTTGGAGGCCTGAATGGCATCCTGAGTGCGGTCCCAAATGTCCCGTGCCTCCACAGCCCAGTCTGCCACCCTGGAATCAGCAGAAGACACGGGCATGGGCACTGGTACCCGCGGATGCTGATCGTAGTTCAGCCGGTGGAGTCAGCCACAGCATTATTTAGAGCGAACTCAGCCCACGGTAGCAAGGATGCCCAGTCATCCTGCCTGGCAGAGACAAAATGTCGCAAGTATGTGACCAAGGTCTGGTTGGCCCTCTCTACCAACCCATTTGTCTCGGGATGGTATGCAGAGGAGAGATTCAACTCAATGCTGAGTAAACGACACAGCTCTCTCAAGAACCGAGAAGCAAACTGGGGACCTCGATCACTGACAATTTTGTCTGGCATACCGTGTAGGTGGAAAATATGCCTAATGAATAATGCTGCCAAGGCCCGTGCAGACGGTAACCGTGGTAACGGCACCAAGTGCACCATTTTGGAGAAGTGGTCGGTTATCACCAAGATGATGGTGCAGCCCCGAGACTTGGGTAAGCCCACCACAAAATCCATCCCAACCATCTCCCAGGGCCTGTCTGCCACCAGCAAAGGGAAAAGTAACCCAGCTGGCCGTTGTCGAGGGGACTTATTCTTGGTGCAGGAGAGCACGCCTGAACGTATTCCCTGACGTCACGGACCATATGTGGCCACCAGTATGTCCTCGCCAGCAACTCAGATGTCCTCTTTGCCCAAAAATGTCCACCCACCCTGGACGAGTGTGCCCAAGAGAGTACCTCCGGTCGCAAATTGATGGGCACAAAAGTCTTGCCTGGAGGCACAGACTCGATCGAAACCGGGGCCACAGTTCTTAGGCTCTCTGTGGGGACAATCAGCCGAGGCTCCTCCTCCACCTCCTCAGAGGACACCACGGAGCGAGACAGAGCATCGGCACGAATGTTCTTCTCCCCGGAGAGAAAATGGAGGGTGAAATGGAAGCGGGAGAAGAACAGGGACCATCTGGCCTGACGGGAATTTAGCCGCTGGGCGGTCTGTAAATAGACCAAATTTTTGTGGTCAGTAAATACTTGAAAGGGAAAGCGAGCCCCCTCCAGGAGATGTCTCCACTCGGAAAAGGCCAACTTCATGGCTAGCAACTCCCTATCCCCAATGGAATAATAATAAGAAGAAGCAAGGATGTTTACGACCTTGAGCATCCTTTTGGAAAAGGACTGCTCCAGCACCAACGGACGAGGCATCTACCTCCAATATAAAAGGTTTATCAACCTCGAGACGATGTAAGATAGGCGCGCTTGCAAAATGGGACTTGATTGAAGTAAAGGCCTTGGAGACCTCCTCTGACCACAATTTGGGATTGGCTCCCTTTTTGATGAGGGCTACCAAGGGAGCAACCAACGTAGAGAAGTGGGGAATGAATTGGCGATAGTAATTAATGTACCTCATAAAGCGCTGCACCGCTTTAAGAGAGTGGGGTTCTTGCCAATCCATTACAGCCTGTCGTTTGGCAGGATCCATAGCCAATCCCTGAGTGGAGATGATATAGCCCAGGAATGGCAGAGACTCCTGCTCAAACACACACTTCTCCAACTTCGCATATAAGGAATTCGCCCGCAAGAGGTCGAAAACCCTGCAAACATCTCTCCGGTGGGTGTCCATATCTGGAGAAAAGATGAAATGTCATCCAGATAGACTACCACAGAGGTGGCAAGCATGTCCCGGAAGATGTCATTTACAAAATCTTGGAAGACGGCTAGAGCATTACAGAGCCCAAACGGCATCACTAGGTATTCGTAATGTTCATCTCTGGTATTGAACGCCGTCTTCCATTCGTCCCCCTCATGGATGCAGATCAGGTTATAGGCACCACGAAGATCCAGCTTAGTAAATACCCTTGCTCCTGAGCCTATCAAAGAGCTCAGATATTAGGGGCAAAGGATATTTGTTCTTAACGGTAATGGCGTTAAGACCCCTATAGTCTATACACGGTCGTAATTCTCCATTCTTCTTCTGCATGAAGAAAAATCCTGCCCCTGCTGGTGACACTCTTCCCCGAGGGGGCTCCGTTCCAGGCAAGAGGTCTATAGGACAGTCATAGGGGTGATGAGGCGGAAGAGTCTCCGCTGCCTTTTTGGAGAATACGTCCGCGTATGACCGATAAACCTTGGGGAGAGAAGCAATGTCTATAGGTATCTCCGTGGTGGAAACCTGAACGTCCTCTCTGAGACATCTGTCTCTGCAATGATCACCCCAACCCAGTATTCTCCCAGAGGACCACTCAATATGGGGAGAGTGGTGGCGAAGCCAGGGTAATCCCAACAAAATCTCATCCATTCCCTCAGGAAGAACAAAAAGGGATATATTCTCCTGATGAGAAGGGGACATAGACAGAGGTAGTGAGACAGTCTGGTGGGTGATTTGTGAGGGCAGGATTGCTCCATTCAATACTCTCACCGATATTGGCTCGGCGAGCGTCACCAGCGGTATGGAATGGCGAGAGGCAAAGGAGGAGGACATAAAATTCCCCTCTGCCCCAGAGTCCACACAATGCTTGGTGGGAAGAGTGGCTGAACCTAGAGAGGTTAACCCTTTAAGGAGCACTTTCGGAGCAAAATCCCTTGCGTCTAATGACCCTGCACCCATGGTCACGGAACATGACTGTTTACTCATTCGCTGAGGACATCGGTTGGCATAATGTCCTGGCTGCTGACACACTCTACAGACCACGGATACTCGAGTGGTCCGAGACTTAGATCTCACTCGAGTAGTCTCCACGGTCTCTGGGGAGTCGGATGCCCGAACGGGAAATTCAAGAGGTTTGGCAAAGGTGGGTGCCAGCCAAAACCTCTGCCTACACTGGGTCCGCTCTAACCTCCGCTCGTGAAAACGGAGGTCGATGCGGGTAGATATAGAAATGAGTTTCTCCAGTGTGGCAGGAATCTCCCTGGTAGCCAAAGGGTCCTTTACATGGTCTGCCAGTCCTCTCCAGAACACTGGAATAAGAACTTTATCTGGCCACTCTAATTTAGAGGCCAAAGTCCGAAATTGGACTGAGAACTGGCTGACCATGGACAAGCCCTGTGACATTGCCAGCAGTTGGAGTGCCGTATCATGCGTGACCTGAGGTCCTAAAAAGACCATTTTCAGAGCCTCAAAAAACCGAGGAGCACTCCGCACCACACGATCGTCGCGCTCCCACAGCGGCATTGCCCACTCCAATGTTCTGCCCGACAGAAGAGACACAATAAAAGCCACTTGTGCCCGTTCCGCGGGGAAACGTGTTGCCAGAAGCTCAAGCTGTATAGAGCACTGACTCACGAATCCCCGACAATGTTTACTGTCACCCGTAAACTTGTCTGGAAGTGGGAGGTGGGATAATGTCAGAGCAGAGGTAGCGATGGACAAACTGGCTGCAGCTATGCTAGCAGCCTGAACAGCGACTGCGGTAACATCCACAGCTGAGGTTGTGCGCTCAAGGACCGCCAACCTACCCTCCAGCTGCTGGATGTACTGCTGTAGACGCTGGTCGTCCACCATTTTACTAGCCAGACCCTTGCGCTAGTATTATGTTAGGGTCTGCGGAATGCACCTAATAGATATTGTTGAGAGGTGCGTTCGCAGCCCGGAGTCCACCGTGCAGGCGAAGCCCGCTGCTAGTAAGATGGCGAAAGTAGCGAACTCTGTTATCCCGCAGAGTCGCTAAAATAAATGCAGTAGCAAACTGTGGCAGTTAGTGCGAACTCTGTTAATCCCCAGAGCCGCTAACGGGAATGCCACAGCACTATATGGCGATAAATACAAACTCACTTAACTTCAGTGAGCCGCAAAGTAAAACGCTAGGGCGCTGAACCAGCGTTATAAAGCGAACCCTGTTGCGTCACAGAGCCGCTGAGAAAAAGACTGTGTCCTGTTAGACTCACAGGGATACACAGATAACTGCTGTGCGGATAGCAGTCCGTGATCATGCAGACAGCAACGCAATCAAGCAATCTCCTCACTGTAGAAGCCGGTATTCAAGGGGCTTATTTCAGCCAAGCCCTAGCCACGTGCAGCCAAATCTCCTCACCGGAGAAGCCAGTATTCTAGGGGCTTATTTCAGCCGAGCCCTAACCACATGTATACATGATCACACTGGCGCAAAGCACATAATGCAATTGATACTAGCGCATGGCGGCCCAGCCATGCCACCCATTTATAGTAACAGCTACAGGACCTGCCAGAAACAAGGACCAATGAGAAACTGTTC
Source organism: Oophaga sylvatica (assembly GCA_033576555.1). Lineage (NCBI taxonomy): Eukaryota > Metazoa > Chordata > Amphibia > Anura > Dendrobatidae > Oophaga > Oophaga sylvatica. The sequence goes on from JARQOD010000001.1 coordinate 55,999,813, forward strand.
CAAAACACATGTAGTTTCAGGGCCTTCCTGGCAGACCAATAGGAGCTGCTGCAGTACCTGAACATGTGACCCCTGATCTCCAATGAGAGATCTTACCCTGGGCATGCTCAGAAGGGGAAACGCAGGACTTCGTCCCAAAGACGTCTGCTCCAGTACTGGCTATAATAGCAGATCCAGGAGAGACAGCAGCAAGTCTCTGCACAGTATTGGAACGGGCAAGATGCTGGGACCGACATCTCTGCTGAGCAGGCTCTACTGCAGATGGAGATGAATGGAGACTGCAGCGGACTGTTTGAGACTCCCCTTGTGCAGCAGCAGGAACTCATACCCTAACATTCACCCCCTTTTTTTCCTCTTACCTTCTACTATTTAAGTTTATGAAGTTATTTTACTCCACTAAGGTAATGATAGGGTTTCTATGCTTTGGACCCATGAAAGATCCCTAGGGTGAGCATTGAGGATTGAGATCATTATTTACTTTATATCTTCTCAGGTAAAAATCCCCTAAGATAAAATTGTGTTTCCCTGATGATGATGATGATAATAAGTTTGGGCTAATTTAGCCATTGCTGCAATGTTTTTTTGTGCAACACTCATTATAGGTTACACCCTTATAGACATGTGGACTTAGTCTTTTGAGTATTTAACTCTGGATTGTGACCTTTTTTTGTATGTACCATAAGTGGGTTTTTTTAAGTGTTTTTAATATTGTGTGTTTTTTGTGTGTATTTGATTTAGAATAAACTTTATATTGTTTGACTTTACAAGATTTTTTGGTGATCCTTCAATATATGCATGTGTCTTTTTCCTTGTTGTTTCTTAAGCAGACGGTAAATATCACACACTACCCCTTCCATCCAGGGCCATGCAATATCACTTGATATTGCATGGCCTTTGTTTGTCTTTATTCCACAGCAGAAGACAGCCATCAACGCCACCAGCACAGGACACGTCTTCTTCTGGGAGCCCTCGTCAGCGTTTAGAGGTTTTTTTTTTTTTTATTGCACAATCGCATCTCTGTTATTTATATATTAATGGCATTACTTTTTATTTATAACAGGAAATTGAACCTGAAGAGGAGCTCCCAGGAGAAGAACGAAGGGGTGGAGAGATCCCCGGAGTGGGCTCGCAATTCGTAAGTTTCCTGCATGCATCGCTCAAACATAACATCACACTACACACAACACATAGAAAAACAATTTAGTACAGACATCACACTGCACCCAAACACATATGCCTACATCCAAGCACATAATTTTTTTTTTTATAGTGTTCCGGAAATGGTGCTCGGCAAAGAGGTCCTCGCAGTGCCTCCCAGGGTCGTCGGCATGAGCAACCCGGCGGTCACCATCATATAAGTATTTTTTTTTTAATTTGTTTTGGTAAACTTTTTTGTTTCACTTTTTTATTTACATGTTTTTTTTTCCTTGGTAGTTTGGAGACTAATGTATATTTTTCTCTTTTTCTTTAACAGGCTTCACAGCGTGCTCCCACCTCGGACGGTGAGGAGGGGGTTCTCAACGTGGACCTCCTCATTGATCTGGTCCGAGAAAGGGAGCCACTGTGGAACATGGGGGACCACAGCCATGCTGATGTGATAGTGACCCGGCGGCTCTGGGAGGAGATCTTTTCACAACTCGTGGACCGCTGGGAGGACCTCGACGCTCGGGCCCAGCTTGAACACCGTAAGTATATACACTTCATGTTGCTGGACTCAAAGCTGTGTTTCCCAAACTCCAGTCCTCGTGGCCCCCACGGGTCATGTTTTCATGATTTTCTTTTGTGCAACACTGGAAATCCTAAGAACATAACCGGTGTGGTCTGTGAGGACTGGAGTTTGGGAAACACTAATGTTGTATATTAACCAATGTTTGCTATCTTGTTTCCGGGGACAGAATTGTGAAGCGGTGGCGGTCTGTGAGGGATCGCTTCAAGAAGGAGTTCAACAAAGAGATGCGGGCCCCGAGGGGATCTGGAGGACGCAGGAGCACATACAAGTACGCTGAAGCCCTGTCGTTCCTCCGGGTAACAATGGTCACCAGAAGGTAAATATTACCCACCCCAAGTTTTACAAAATGATAACATGTCTAACTAAATTTTTTTTTCAGCCAGGTCCATTCAATAACAGTATATTAATTGTATTTTTTCTCTTTATTCCACAGAACGGTGACCAGCACTCGGGCGCCCGCAGAGTTGTACCCTTCTGGGGCGATCCCTCAGGAGACCGGCACCGAGGGACCCTTTCACAGCCCCGGCCGATCCGCACCTTCCCAGACACATGAGCCCTCTGTCCCCTCCACCAGCGCTGCAGCATCGTGGCCGAGTGCATTGCATGAGGCTGCTGGTCAGGAGATAGATTTCCCTTTACCCCACCCTTCTGCCGCTGCCACCTCTAGTACACCTGTGGCTACTGGGCGGCTGCGGCAGAGGGGTCAGGAAAAGAACTAAGCGCCCGAATTCTTGCATCTTAATGCATCATTTCAGAACTGTCTTAAAGTCTTGTCAGAGCAAATGGCAGCAGGATTAATCAGCTCAGCTCCAGCATTCTGGAGCTTAAGACACTTCTGCAAACGATGCATTCAGAAGCAAGAAGATCACCAAACCACAGTTTTTTCCGGTCTGTAGCCGATTGCATGGATACGCTATCTCCTAGCCAGCAGATGCATGTAATGCATACTTGCCACGGTGCTCTAGCGCAGGTTATCTCCCAACCTACACCCACCCCAGTCGTTCCTCCCACACCTGCCCCCCTCCAGACACTGTCCCTCCTCCCCCTCCCATTCAATACCAACAACTTCCCCAATACCACCAACCTCCCAAGTACCAACAACCTTCCCACTTCAGCAACCTTCCACTTCCAGCAACCTTCCCACTTCCAGCAACCTCCCCACTTCCCAACCACATCTGCTCCTGTACTACCTGCCCAATCCTCCTCTCCACCACCTACCTGTTCTGGCTCCCACCTCTCCACCCTTTCCATTTCTTTTTCAACCCCTTCACCTCTTTTACCTGATCCTTCCCCAACACCATCCTAGTCTGCTCTCCACACTCCCACTGTCGAAGGGTCCCACAGCCCCTCCAGTAGTATCTTCACCCCACATCACACAAACCTGTGATTTTGTGTTTAATAAAAAATTTTATTAAAAAAATATATATTTTCACATTGAAAAAAAAAAGCTTTTTCTCATTGAAAACAAAGAAGTTAAACATTTTTGACATTGCTAAACATTTTCAAAAAATAAAAGTTTATTTGGTTGATTAAAATGGTTGTCTGTCATTTATTTCTAAGGTAAAATAAAGGTAAAAATTTATTGGTTATACAAAAGCAGGCACATAACTTTGGGTAAAAGGTAAAATTTTTACCTTTTGTCCAAAGTTGTGTCCCTAGTTGTGTAAAGTATTTCACCTTTCAAACAGAGTTCTGTACCTTGTTGGGGATTACCTAACAAAGTACAAACTCTGTTTAAAAGTTGAAATACTTTGAAAATACACAACCAGGGACACAACTTTGGACAAAAGGTAACATACTATACATAATACACTACAAGGTAGACAACTTTGGTTGTCAAAGGTAAAATGTTGGTACAGAAGGTACAAAGGTCACAGAGCAGTTTATTAAACTCTGTCATCCTGCCAGTCTACTCTTCCTTCAGGAAACATAAAGTATTCGGCAAATTTGTCCCTCATTTGGGAAACAGTCACAGAAGTTCTATTGGTAACGTTCTAGTAATCATGCAAGGTGGTTTCTTCACAGTGTTCCTTAATGGAAATCTGTTCCTTGCTGATGACAAAATTGTGTAGAACCACACAAGCTTTGATTACCTCATCCACAGTTTCAGTTTTTAGGTTGATATCAGTCAATAGAACACGCCATTTTGCTGTCAGAATCCCAAAAGCGCACTCCACCATTCTTCTGGCTCTTGTGAGGTGGTAATTAAAAATTCTTTTGGTGTGTGTCAATCCTCTGCCAGAGTACGGTTTTAGCAGGTGTTCTGACAGATGGAAGGCTTCATCCCCTACACAAACAAAAGGCATTGGTGGGCCAGAAGTTTGAGGCAGCGGTCTAGGGGGTGAGAAATGGAAGTTGTTTCCATACAGCTGACGGCCCATTGCTGACAGTTTGAAAACTTGAGAGTCATTGGAGCGGCCATAGGCACCAATATCTACGGCAATAAATTTGTATTCTGCCTCAGCGATGGTCATGAGGACAATGGAGAAATATTTCTTGTAATTAAAATATTCGGATCCAGATCCTGCTGGCTTGACAATCCTGATATGTTTCCCGTTCACAGCGCCCAGGCAATTAGGTAACTGACATATTTGAAGAAACTTTTCTGCAATTGCAATCCAACTGTCTGTTGTGGGCTCTGGTAGAAATTCCGCAACTAGAGAGTCCCACAATGCACGGCATGTGTGCTTCACAATTCCAGAGATGGTGGAAATCCCAAGTCTGTATTGAAAATGCAGTGAGGAAAGAGATTCTCCAGTTGCCAGGAATCTGTGTATAAACAAAAAAAAAGTTTAAAATCACAGAATTACATACCACACATTAGCTTTAACAATTGGAGATACTATAAAAATACATTTATTTTTAAGTATCTCCAATTGTTCAAGCTGAGTCAGATGGCTGTATACAAACTACCAGCAACAACATTCCAGGACAAGTGTGCTCTGAAGCAAGCAGATGCAATAAATATGGCTTACCGAAGAGTTACCATCAGACGCTCCGCCGGTGAAATGGAGAAGCGGCAATAGGTGTCCGATCTTCTTATGAGGTCTCCAACACGCTCCACCAACAAATCAAAGTTCTCCATTTTCATGCGAAGATACGCAAAAACTTTCTGAGAGTTTCCTCGCAACTCTATGCACAGTGTAGAAAACACTCCACGTGTCATTCTCTGGGCTGTGATGGGGTGGATCCAGAAACGGCGTCGTCGACGTTGTCGCTGCAGTCTCTTTCTCTCCTTCTCCAGAACAATCGCTTTCAGACGATTCGCCTCCGCTGTGAAATTATTATTATTTTATTATTATTACACATTTATATAGCGCCATTTATTCCATGGCGCTTTACATATGAAAAGGGAAAATATAGACAGGTACAATAAATGTGTGCTAGACAAGGGACACACAGGTACAGAAGGAGAGAGGACCCTGCCCGCGAGGGCTCACAGTCTACAGGGATGGGTGAGGATACACTAGGAAAGGGTAGATAAATCCACCAAATTCTTCAGAATGTTTCCTATCACAACATCCATCTTCAGCAGAAACTTGCTCTTCTCTCCAACCGGCACTTGCTCCTATACAACAAGATGAGCTATAGGAACAGTGTATACATAGGTTTTCAGTAGCCAATCATGTTTTTAACCCCAAAAAGGGCGTTTTTAAATACCGGATTCGGTGTAAACCGTCAAAAAAACGGATACACCGGATGAGAGGGATCCGCTTTTCCGCCACCCCCGTTAGAATAATCCGGCAAAAAACCGTTTTATCAGGTTTTACATATCAAAAACCGGATCCGGCGATCAGGCGAGACGAGGTATCGCGCCTGAAGCCGAAAAACTGATGTGTGAAAGAGGCCTTAGACAAGTCTTGTTGATGGGATTAAGATGCTCGGATAATGGATGAAGTTAGTCTTAGATCATTATGCTTGCACTAGTAAAACAAAAACACTTATACACACCACTGGCGCCACTGCCATTCCAGTGGTCTTGGCACTTGCTCTCCCGGGGCTCACGTGAGATTTTAATGTCAACTGAGCCCTGTGCCCAATCAGCACTAGCTTCAATCTTCCCACCTTCGGATGTATCAGACATAGAGAATAAGTAAGCACCCAGCCGCAGCTCTGACTTCATCTTGATGTTTGATTCATCCACGTCATGAGAATGAAGGGCCCACTTAACATAACAATCTAATGTGAGCCTCGAGAGAGTGAGTGTTGATACTGCTGGAATGGTGCTGGAACTGGAAGTGAATATAAGTGCTGTTATTTTATTCTGATGTAGAAGTGGTTGAGTAGTGGACAACCTGTTTAACAGGTAAGATGGTAGACAGAGATGACGGGAGAGTTGTGGGGCAGTGAAGAACTATGGAGAGCTTTGTGTGTGAATGTGATAAGTTTATGCAGTATTTTGCTACAGATCAGTAACCAGTGCAATGACTGGCACATGGTGGAGGCATTGGTGTAGTACATGGACAGAAATATGACTCTAGCTGCTGCATTCACAGTACATTGGTGAGCGGAGAGTGTTGTGAGAGGGAGAATGATTAGTAGGGAGTTGCATTAATCAGGACAAGAATGAATCAAAGTGACAGCAAAAGTATTCTGGAGATATTTGTGATGTGCAGGTGACCTGAGGGCGCAAGTGATTGGATATAGATAGTGACAGAAAGATCTGTGTCAAATATAACTCGAAGAAGGTGGACATGTTGACTGCTAGTAATAGTAATAGTAACATATAAATGGAAATAACAGGTATGGTTAATAGAGGGAGAAAACAGAATACTTTCAGTTTTGGAAGATTCAGTTTCAGATAGAGGGAGCAGAAGGCAAGATATTAACAACAGAAGACAAACAGTCCCTCATAATTTGTAGTAATGCAGAAGGGAGGTCAGGAGACGATGTGTATAATTGGGTTTAATCAGCATAGAGATGGTCTTGAAAGCAAAATCTTCTGATGGTTTAAAATAATAATAAAAATAATGATTTGTACAGGGTGATTCTTCTTCTTTACCCAGTAATATAGCTGTAACTTCCAAAAGTCAGTTGACAGTACTGAAATTTAGACTGTGTAAATACTTTTTATCATGAGAAGTGAGAGTGCAATGAACGTCAGCGACGAGAAACATCCTCTGGCCGAGTGGTCTCACCGACTTGTTGACCCACTGGTTGTCTTCACTAGAAGATAGACTTTCTGCACTCCCTTCTGCACGCTGTTAGTTTATGTGTGATGAATGCATTTTACTCATGCTAAATTCCTTCTTCATTTATTAACATTGTGCAGATACACTTTGGAGAAGCAAACTTGGAAAACTGAGTCCTTAGAGAGGTGTGAAAGTGAGTCTCTAAAGAAGTTTGAATGTCAAAATCCACCATCCAAACTGTAAATTAAAGCTTTGAGGATAGAGTAACCTCCAAGGGACTGTGGCCACCAAGATTGCCTGATTTAACATGCCAGATTTTTTTCCTTTGGGGCCATTTGAATGGTTAGGTGTAAAGTAGCGACAAATTCAGGCTATGATCCCAGACTTCCTGTGGAATACATTCAACATTATGGAACCGCACATGAAGGCGTGCTTGAATGCAAACGGTGGACATTTTTAACTCTTGCTTCAAAACTTCTGTTTCTCATGAACCAAGGTAAAGCAAATAGATGAAGCAGCAACTCAAGGAGAAGTCATTATTATGGGGGACTTCAACTACCCTGAAATACATTGGGGAACAGAAACCTGCAGTTCCAGCAAAGGTAATAAGTTTTTGGCAACTATGAGAGACAATTACCTTTCACAACTAGTTCAGGACCCAAACAAGAGGGGGGGCACTGCTAGACCTAATATTATCCAACAGGCCAGACCGCATATCAAATATAAGGGTTGGGGGTCACTTGGGTAATAGTGATCACAAAATAATAAGCTTTCATGTATCCTTTAATAAGATGTGTAGTCGAGGGGTTACAAGGACACTAAACTTCAGGAAGGCAAATTTCCAACGGATGAGAGATGATCTTGGTGCAATAAACTGGGACGATATCCTGAGACATAAAAATACACAAAGAAAATGGGAGACGTTTATTAGTATCCTGAATAGGACCTGTGCACAGTATATACCCTATGGGAATAAACATGCTAGAATTAGGAGGAAACCACTATGGCTAAATAGAGCTGTAAGGGGCGCAATAAGGGACAAAAAGAAAGCGTTTAGGGAATTAAAGCAAGTAGGTAGTGAAGAGGCATTAAATAAATACAGAAGACTGAATAAATTCTGTAAAAAGCAAATCAAGACAGCAAAGATTGAGGCAGAGAGACTCATTGCCAGAGAAAGTAAAAATAATCCCAAAATATTCTTTAACTACATAAATAGCAAGAAACTAAAAAATGATAGTGTTGGTCCCCTTAAAAATAGTCTGGGTGAAATGGTGGATGAGGATGAGGAAAAAGCCAATATGCTAAATGACTTTTTTTCAACTGTATTTACACAAGAAAATCCCATGACAGATAACATGATCAGAGATAAAAAAATTTCTCCATTAAATGTCACATGCTTAACCCAGCAGGAAGTACGGCGGCGTCTAAAAATCACTAAAGTTGACAAATCCCCGGGTCCGGATGGGATACACCCCCGAGTACTGCAGGAATTAAGTACAGTTATAGATAGACCATTATTTTTAATCTTTAAAGATTCCATAATAACTGGGTCTGTACCACAGGACTGGCGTATAGCAAATGTGGTGCCAATATTCAAAAAGGGGGCAAAAACTGAACCTGGAAATTATAGGCCAGTGAGCTTAACATCTACTGTGGGTAAAATCCTGGAGGGTTTTTTAAGGGATACTATTTTGGAGTATTTGAAGCTGAATAACCTCATGACACAGTATCAGCATGGGTTTACGAGGGACCGTTCTTGTCAGACTAATCTGATAAGCTTTTATGAAGGGGTAAGTTCAGGACTGGACCAAGGGAATGCAGTGGACGTGGTGTTCATGGACTTCTCAAAAGCTTTTGATACAGTGCCACACAAAAGGTTGATACATAAAATGAGAACAATGGGGATAGGGGAAAATCTGTGTAAGTGGGTTAAGAACTGGCTCATGGATAGGAAACAAAGGGTGGTTATTAATGGAGCACACTCGGACTGGGTCACGGTTAGCAGTGGGGTACCACAGGGGTCAGTATTGGGGCCGCTTCTCTTTAACATATTTATTAATGACCTTGTAGGGGGCATACAGAGTAGTATTTCAATATTTGCAGATGACACTAAACTCTGCAGGGTAATAAATACAGAGGAGGATAATTTTATATTACAGGAGGATTTATGTAAACTAGAAGCTTGGGCTGATAAATGGCAAATGAGCTTTAATGGGGATAAATGTAAGGTCATGCACTTGGGTAGAACAAATAAGATGTATAATTATGTGCTTAATTGTAAAACACTGGGCAAAACTGTCACTGAAAAAGACTTGGGTGTATGGGTGGACGACAAACTCAAATTTAGTGGCCAATGTCAGGCAGCTGCTGCCAAGGCAAATAAAATAATGGGATGCATTAGACGAGGCATAGATGCTCATGAGGAGAACATAATTTTACCTCTATACAAGTCACTGGTGCGACCACACTTAGAATACTGTGTGCAGTTCTGGTCTCCGGTGTATAAGAAAGACATAGCTGAACTGGAGCGGGTGCAGAGAAGAGCGACCAAGGTTATTAGAGAACTGGGGGGTCTGCAATACCAAGACAGGTTATTACACTTGGGGTTATTTAGTTTGGAAAAACGAAGGCTTAGGGGTGATCTTATTACAATGTACAAATATATGAGGGGACAGTACAAAGACCTTTCTAATGATCTTTTTACTCTTAGACCTGTGACGGGGACGAGGGGGCATCCTCTACGTCTGGAGGAAAGAAGGTTTAGCCATAATCATAGATGCAGATTCTTTACTGTAAGAGCAGTGAGACTATGGAACTCTCTGCCGTCTAATGTTGTAATGAGTGATTCCTTACTAAAATTTAAGAGGGGACTGGATGCCTTTCTTGAAAAGTATAATATTACAGGCTATATTCACTAGTTTCCTAGATACAGCGTTGATCCAGGGAGCTAGTCTGATTGCCGTATGTGGAGTCGGGAAGGAATTTTTTTCCCCAATGTGAAGCTTACTGTTTGCCACTTGGGGTTTTTTTGCCTTCCTCTGGATCAACATGTTAGGGCAGGTTAGGATAGGATATGGGTTGAACTAGATGGACTTAAAGTCTTCCTTCAACCTTAATAACTATGTTACTATGTACAGTCCAAATTCAAATACAATAGATCGTCTATTTTAGAAGTTACAGCAATTTTCCCAGGTAAAGTAGCGAGTGAACCACCCTGTATTATTTGCCTTATTATAAGGAATTAGGTTTGAGGCGTCAATATAATCCTTGATCCTAAAAGTGTTAAAGAACACATTGGCATGATGTGACATTGTGTCCATGATGCAGTGCTAATATATCAGTTTTACCATTTCTTTCTAATTTGTTTTAAACAGACATTTATACTCCCTGGCACCGAGAGTTCTTAGCACAATGATTTATACAACATATTTACTGAGAACGGTTTATTATTTTCTTCACTTTGGGGGTGTAATGAAAATAAATCTCTTAACATCATATTGTGTGGTGTTCTATGGTCTGCACCGCCCTGCCAGAACTCAGTTCATTCAGTGTTTAGCACAGGATAAATTTTATGTGAATTCCTTTTATGGATTCATTAATATATTTTGCATCTAAATAAAGTAATTTTTCTACTTTAAGCCATGCTTCATGTTTGTTACTTTACTTTATGTTGTACAGTGTGTTCTAATGATTGCTTCCTAGAAGTGCACATTGCACATTCCACACTGTTCTCTTTGAATTGTGTGATGTGAGTTGTGAAATTCCCACATGGTTTCTGTTGATATATTTATTCTGAAAAAGTTTACTTCAACTTTCTCTAAAGTTGCTGAAAAAATCTTATAAAGATTGAAATAGGGAGGGAAACATTGTATATTCAACGTTTGTGTCCCTAGCGCAGAGTATTTTTCATAATGTCAACAATCAAGACATTCCAAAGAACTGTATATATTTTGTGATAATTCAGTGTCGCCACACTCAGTTTACCTTCACTATGTTAGATAGTAGGAGCAGCATCATGGTAGTAGTTATCACAGTAGTTAGCACCATTGATTGATATCACTTGGGTCTTGGGTTCAAATTTCGTTTCCTCTGGTATTTTGTTATAGTTTGTCTTTTACAGGGGACATGGGCTTCAGTAGATTATCTTCTTGTCGGACAGGTGAGGAATATGGTGTTTTAAAATTTTTGAATCTTTTGCAAGGGACATGGGCATCAATGGATTGAGCGCAGAGATGACTATAACTTTGTTTTTTTATTTTTATTGCAAACAAAGGTGTCAGTGTCTTTATTTCAATTAAAGGACTTTATTCTGGCTGTTTCTTTTTTTACAATCTAACTATGGAGTTAGTAATGGGGGCACCTTATAGTTGGCTCTCCATTACTATCATCTTGGCATGATGCAATAACAGCTAACATCAACCCCAAACCAATGCGCCTTTTTTGGTGCGGCTGTGGGCTGCTATTTTTAGGCTGGGGAGGGCCAATATCCATAACCCCTTCCCAGTCTGATAATACCAGCTTCCAGCTATCTGCTTTAACTTTCTTGGTTGACAAAAACAGGGAGACCCCACGTCATTTTTTAATTATTTGTTTAAAAAATAAAAAAACAGCATGGAACTCCTCTGTTTGTGATAACCAGTCATGTGCTGAGAGCTGCAGCCCACAGCTATCGGTTTTACCAGTGCTAGTTATCAAAAATAGAAGAGACCCCATACCAATTTTTACATTTATTTATTTATTGCACAGGTGCAGTCTGATGAATACTATCATCATCCGTGTCTGCTCTGGCTGTAATCAGTGAGAGCAGGTGTAGGATGATGAGAGTAGCACTCTCATCAGCCGAAGCCTGTAACTGGCGGTAAGCTTTTTACCGCCGGTCACAGCTGCTGGCTCACACTGTCATCTGACAACATGGAAACAGCACTCTGGCGGTAATGAACTTACAGCCTTTCAGAACCGCTAGTGTTTCCCGCGCTGTTACACAAATGGGAAACAGCTGATGCTCAGGGTGCAGAATCAGAACAGTAGCATGGACTTTCTAGGGAAATCCGTGTTCGGGTTCTGTGCATAGATAGTAGGTGTCCGGTACAAACCCCAAACTTTACTGTTTGGATTCGGTCATCATTACTTTTCATGAAGGCCATATTTGTGCAGGTATCTTTGAAAAGCAAAACAAAGTGCCACAACTCCCAAAATCTTCTAAATATTTCTGAAGGTCTTTTGCAGTCAAGCGGTGGTTCTGATTAGCCTCTCTAGCAATGCTATGAGAAGCTCTCACTGAAATTTTGATTGGTCTTCCAGACCTTATCTTGACCTCCACTGTTCCTGTTAATTGCATTTAAACTAAGGAAAGGGCAACTTGAAAATGCTTTGCTATCTTCTTATAGCCTTCACCTACTTTGTGGGCCTCCACCATTTTCATTTTTAGAGTGCTAGTCAGTTGCTTAGAGAAAGACACGAATGCTTTTTTTGGCATAAGAATAGAAGAGGCTGGGCTTTAATAAGGCTGGGAAATTTGCCTTTCCTAATGATGATAGTGCACAAAGCATAACCCTAACAGCCTATTTAAGGTCTGAAACTTGGCCAAATTTATCTGAGCATTCAAATCTTCAAGGGCGCCCAAACTTTTGCATCTGCCTATATTTCTTTTTTCAATTTTAAAAGTGTAAAACATTAAAAAAACGATGTGCATATATGTTATATATATATATATATATATATATATATATATTTTTTTTTTTTTTTTTTTTGCCTAAAATACAAAGGAAATGTGAAATGTGTCATCTTTAACTTTAAGCCTTAGAGATCATTTCACAATAACAGTAATTTTGACCAGGGGTGCCCATACTTTTACATGCCACTGTAGGTAAAATTCCAAGGGGTGAATACTTTCGCAAGCCACTGTATGCTAAACAGAGATGAGCAGCTCAGTATAAATTGCCAATTCCAGTGGATTTTCTTCGGAATTTTGATCCACCGAGAAGTTATCCGCTTATAATTTAAAGTCCCTTTTTATGGCCTTTTATGGCTCAGAAAAATGGCAGGTAGCGGCCTCCATTCTACTAAATCCACAATGAAGCAAGTTATAAAATAATCTACAGATTGGCAAATGCAAATTTTTAAAAAAATTTGAGTAGAATTAATTTCCCATCATATATATTCGCTCATCTCTATTAATGAAAAAATAATGTGGGGGAAGTAATAGTTTATCCAACCAGTATAGGTAATGCTCCATGACAGAATCTATTTAAAAATATTGTATTTTGCATTGTAGTCCCGAAATAAAATAATGCAGCTTAATAAAATAATTAAAGCAGGGGTGCAAGACATGTAGTGGAAAATCAGTTTGAATGCTGGCTAATCGATCCACTGTGCCTCTGTGTGAAGATCGCTGGGACCGGACGCTCTATGCAGCTCAGCTACCAATAAGCACTATGCTGGAGAGGAAAGCGCTGATTGATGTAATGCAGTGTCAGGCTGTGTGTGCAAGAAATACAGTAAGCAACGAGCTCAGAGGAAAATGCTCATTGATCAGTGCAGGCTCCTGGCATGGGGTGACTGTGGACAGAAGCCCACAATGAGCATTTTTCCTATTAGTAATAGAAAGTGCTTTTTTGCTACGATGTGTGCTCACTGGTTGGTGTGTGGCACCTTTCCGTTTGGCAGGAGCATCTGCAGCGAAGGAAAGAACCAATTGCTAGGTTGGGTGACTAGTGTTGGACTTATATGTTTTATTATTAAAGTCTATATAGACAGCACAAAGCCCCTCCCACCACCATCCTTCAGACATTTTGCCCCATAAAGATAAGAGGAGCTTTTTCATTCGGTGGACACAGAAAGTGACTGAATTGTTCTCCTTTTAAGACTTTCAATGCCATTTACCAATTATCACTAGAGGACTAGCTGCCTTATGCCATGTTGTCCTCCTGCTCTGTGTTACCTTGCCTCCATCAGTAATTGGCAGCTTTCTTCCTATGCACAGTGCACACAGAAAGCTGCCAATCAGTGATGTGGGCGAGGTTATACAGAGCTCAGCATTCAGAAAACTGCTAGATCTGTAACAGATAAAACAGTGATTTTATTACAATTGCAGCAAGCAGCACAGTAAGTGATACATCACTGGATCAGGGTTTTAAAGGTGTACTCCGGGGAGATAAAAAATTGTTGTACCGTCCCTGCCTGTCATGGGTGCATCGCCATGAAGATCGTCACGATTGCACATTCTGACTTCTCACAGCTGAGCTGCTGTTTCTTTGTTTTTTGGTAATGAGAGAGTTAATTTTTCCTAGCTCTTTGCTAAGGCTAGGTGCAGCCTCGCCCGGCTGCTTTTGATTATGTTCTAATTAGTTTCCTTTATATTTCTGCCAGTCTGGGTGTTAGACGCCGGTGAAAGCATTCATGTAGTTTAGCAGACTGGATCGGTTCTGAGAATACTTAAGCTAAGAGCTCCTTAGTTGTTTTTACTCTTACAGCTTATAGTTTTTCTCTGAGACCTTAGGTGTTCCTACTGTGTGTGAGTGTTGTATGTAAGACTTTATTTACTTTATTTCTTGTCTTTGTTGTTTGTCTTTCTGTTCATTAACCGTTACCTGTTCATTCCCTTTGGTGGTATTCAGGGTCCTTCTTAGGACTAGAATACAGTTGGCAGGGATTGATAGGAGACAGGGTTTACGCTGGTGGCCTGGACCTCTGTACCTTTAACAGTACCTCCAGGTAGAGGGATTAGTTAGGACCCCAGTTTAGGGTCAGCTTAGACCCCGGTCACCCTCTAGCCAGAGACAGCGTATAACGGATTCCGTTTTGACCCACTGGACATTCTGTCAGGTAAATCTATGTTATCATATATCTATGCGCATGTTATATAGTATGTTGCCCTTTTGATATAGATTACTGACATCACATATATATATCTGCTATACAGCGTGACATTTTCACCGGCCCAACTAAAGATTCTCCCCAGCTGTCATGGATCCAGTAGCCCAGCTGGCCCGGCAGTTGCAGGGGTTGTCCATGGAATTTGCAGACATTAAGTCCAAGGTTTTGTCCCTCCCGGAGCAAACCAGATCTGAACCTAAGGTTGCTCTCCCGGACAGGTTCACTGGTGGGCGGGACAAATTTTTTACTTTCCGGGAGGCATGTAAATTGTACTTTCGGCTGCGGCCTCGGTCATCTGGGAGTGAAGAGCAGAGGGTGGGAATTGTTATCTCGCTCTTACAAGGGGACCCTCAATCTTGGGCGTTCTCTATTCCTCCAGGCTCCCCAGATCTCCAGTCAGTGGATCGATTTTTTACTGCCCTGGGTCTGGTATATGATGATCCGGATCGAGTCTCCCTTGCTGAAACAAGGTTACGTAAAATACGGCAAGGAAATCGTCCAGCGGAGGAATATTCTTCTGAGTTCCGTAGATGGGCAACAGATACTCAGTGGAATGACCCAGCTCTTAGGAGCCAGTTTTGTCAAGGGTTGTCTGACAAATTAAAAGATGTGTTGGCTCAGTATGATTCTCCTCCATCACTGGAGGCTGCTATGGCCCTCGCTATTCGCATTGATAGACGACTTCGGGGAAGACGCGAGGTAACTCCGCCCCCCGTGATGACTCCACCTACTACTAAAGTCCCTTATACTGAGGTTCCCCTGGTCTGTTCTGAGGAACCCATGCAGTTGGGAGGGACATCATTTTGTAGGAGGGAATCGGCGGTGCACCGCAAGACTAGAAGGTGTTTCTTTTGCGGAGAGAGGGACATTTTGTTGGGGGGTGTCCATCCCGGACCTCTTTGAGCCAAGGAGTTAACCTGGGAGTGTGTATTTCGTCCCCAAATCCCTCTCAGTTTCTCGTGCCTGCGGAGGTGGTGATTGGTACTAGAACTGAGAGGATTTCTGTTTTTCTTGATAGTGGGTCCGGGGCTAATTTGGTGGACGCTCGGTTTGCCCAGGTGCATGGTATGCAACTGAGTGTATTGGCCAAACCGGTCCCTATACTCTCTATTGATTCTAGACCTCTTGGTCAAGGTAGCTTGGTACAAGCTGTTCATAACATAGATCTTCGAGTAGGGGCAATACATAAAGAGCAATTGTCTTGTTATGTGTTGGAGGGTCTACCTACTCCTATTGTGTTGGGACTTCCTTGGTTGGCTAAACATAACCCAGTGATTGATTGGCAATCCAGAAAGATAAGCCAGTGGGGTGAATTTTGCAAGAATAACTGCATGAGCACGGTCATCGGTGTGGTTGTGCCTAGGACTTTGTCTCCTTTTCTGGAGGACTTTGGGGAGATGTTCTCAGAGGAGGGGTGTAAAGAGTTTCCTCCTTATCGTGCATATGACTGCTCAATAAAGTTGCTTCCTGATGCCTTATCTCGTACTTTCCCAAGGGCCGGGAAGACGGATGATCCGGTTCCTATTCCTCAGGAGGGAGTTGTAGTGTCAGCTGTATGCTCTGAGCTTGAGGGGGAGGTATTGGGGGCTCAGGGGGACGCCCCTGTGGGACTTCCAGGGAGACTGATAGTTCCAGATCGCTTAAGACTGAAGGTTACGGGGAACCGTTACAAACGGATGGCTGATAGGAGGAGAGTTTCTGGTCTAGATCTGAAGGTGAACGATCTGGTTTGGTTGTCTACCAGGAATATAAAACGTAAAGTTTCCTCCTGGAGGTTGGGTCCCAGATTCATCGGGCCGTACAGGATCAGTTCCATAATTAATCCTGTGGCATTTCGTCTGGACCTCCCTCCTACGTTTAAAAATCATAATGTGTTTCACAAGTCATTACTTAAAAAGTATGTGGCACCAGTCATACCGTCACCTCTACCTCCGCCTTCAGTGGTGGTCAATGATAACGTGGAAATTCATGGGTCGAAAATCATTGACTCACGTCTCAGTCGCCGATCCCTTCAGTACTTAGTTCAGTGGAGGGGGTATTGTCCTGAGGAGGGGACGTGGGTCCCTGCGTCTGATGTTAACGCAGATTGATTGGTTCGGACCTTTCACACAACTTACCCGGACAGACCTGGTCATGAGGGTCCGGAGGCCCCTCGTAGAAGGGGGGTACTGTCATGGGTGCATCGCCATGAAGATCGTCGCGATTGCACATTCTGACTTCTCACAGCTGAGCTGCTGTTTCTTTGTTTTTTGGTAATGAGAGAGTTAATTTTTCCTAGCTCTTTGCTAAGGCTAGGTGCAGCCTCGCCCGGCTGCTTTTGATTATGTTCTAATTAGTTTCCTTTATATTTCTGCCAGTCTGGGTGTTAGACGCCGGTGAAAGCATTCATGTAGTTTAGCAGACTGGATCGGTTCTGAGAATACTTAAGCTAAGAGCTCCTTAGTTGTTTTTACTCTTACAGCTTATAGTTTTTCTCTGAGACCTTAGGTGTTCCTACTGTGTGTGAGTGTTGTATGTAAGACTTTATTTACTTTATTTCTTGTCTTTGTTGTTTGTCTTTCTGTTCATTAACCGTTACCTGTTCATTCCCTTTGGTGGTATTCAGGGTCCTTCTTAGGACTAGAATACAGTTGGCAGGGATTGATAGGAGACAGGGTTTACGCTGGTGGCCTGGACCTCTGTACCTTTAACAGTACCTCCAGGTAGAGGGATTAGTTAGGACCCCAGTTTAGGGTCAGCTTAGACCCCGGTCACCCTCTAGCCGGAGACAGCGTATAACGGATTCCGTTTTGACCCACTGGACATTCTGTCAGGTAAATCTATGTTATCATATATCTATGCGCATGTTATATAGTATGTTGCCCTTTTGATATAGATTACTGACATCACATATATATATCTGCTATACAGCGTGACACTGCCTTCATAAACTATAAAGATGAGATTCCCAGTGCACTTTAATTATCTTTATAACACTTATAATTTGGTGTGACAGGATCTGCTCCTTATGGCTCCCCCTCCTGTCTGGGACATTATGTAACACATCAGTGTTCATCTCCCCCTGTGAATAGCAGCCATCCGAGAAGAAGGGGCATGGCCATGTACCCTGTTCACTGCAGAGAAACAGCTATTATCAGGAGACGGGCTGATAATAACAGTGGGGAGCTGCATACTGCTGTAATGTCCCAGATGGAGGGGTGACCAGTAAGGAGAAGTTGCTGTCACACCAGCACCCTGATAATGTCTCCCTCTTTCTGCAGTCTGAGGTGAGTGGGAATGGTGGAGGTGTGACCTTCTCCCTGCTAGTGCAGTGAAGGAGACATTATCAGGAAGCTGGCTGCTACCAGAAGTGGGTTGGGGACAGGCCATGCCCCCGACATGCTCCCTCACCTTGGACTGCAGACAGGGAAACATCAGGGGGCTGGTGTGACAGCAGCTGCTCCTCACTGCTCATGCTTCCATCTGGGACATTATAGCAGTGCGCAGCTCCCCGCTGTTATCAGCCAGTCTCCTGATAATAGCTGTTTTTCTGCAGTGAACAGGTGGCATGGCCATGCCCCTCTTCTCGGATGACTGTTACAGCAGGGAGCTGAACACTGGTGTATGATGTAATGTTCCAGATGGGAGGGGAGCAGTGAGGAGCAGATCCTGTCACACCAAACTACAAGTGTTAAAAAGATAACTAAAGTGCACTGGGCATCTCATCTTTATAGTTTATGAGGGCAGGAACAGTACAATAATTTTCTTTATCTCTCAGAGTACCCCTTTAACCATTACATGATGCAGCTCTCAGATGGGGTACCAAAACCCGTAGACAGATTCCTTCAAATACCTTCACCTAGTTATGTGAAGAGTTTTTCTCCTCTAGGCGAGACTAGCTCTGTACATATACAATATTCAGTAGAGCATGGTACAGTGGCATACAAAGTTACTGAAGCTCTGTAATAAGGTGCTGTGCTGTGCCATTGTATTTTGTAGCACTTGGCTCTACCTAAGGTTTGAAAAACATGTAAAAACTGAAATGATTTAATAAATCTATTACTTCACTACTTCACTAAGGACCATTAAGACTTATATCTTCCAAACAGCCATAAATTATTATTAAGGGGCAAAAAAATCAATATCCTCTAATTTTCGCTGTAAAGAAAAGCTTTTACATTTATGCCATATGATATGTTATAGGCATTCTCTGCCAGAAGAACAGGTCATGTGCTGCCCCACGCACCCCACACCAATGTATCAGAGCTTGTACCTCTAATGAAAACAGAGATACATAGCATGTGGCAAATCAATCAATTTGTCACCAACATGGATCTATAATGAATCCATGAATCTATAATGATCACCTTTCATTTTGTCACAAAAATAACAAATGTGACATTTTTCCAGCATGTGGTATTCCATGAATTGTTCAGGTGCACAGAATTTCTCGATTTCCACAAGACCCTACCGTCGCCTTGGAGGAATAAAAGTGTTGGAGGAATAATGTAGTGATGAATACGTACATGAATGTAATGTAGCAGAAATGATGTTCATTCTTGGATTCTCATGGTTGTGTGGCGCGAGATATATTTTCGTAGCTGTTGTTCTATTGAACAGCGCAGTGAGATTTATCCATATTAATACAGTCCTTAATTTAAGGACTTCTGTATTATCAGTCCAAATGCAATCCCACAAAACATCGGTTCGCACTCGGAGAATGTTATTCAATGGGGCCATGAACATGTCCAAATTTTTCTTTGGACAGATTCTGTCCAAGGTAAAAAATCACTGCATGCCCAAGTTTGATCCACTATTCAGATCTATGGGTGCGTGGAAACATCGGACTGCATTCAGATGACATCTGAGTCCGGTCCCGATTTCCGCGGGCTCACAGAATGGAGAAGATGAAGAGAATCTTTTCTCCATCTTCTCCTCATCCCAGAGAATCGGAGAACACTATGATCACACTCTGATCAAACTCTAATTTTGATCTGTGCCATTTTTATAATTGGTCCGATTCTCTGGGATGAAAGAATCCATGGCCGTTTGATCCTTGCCTTAGGCCGCTAAGTATCACACAAATAGTTCTGTGATTGTCTGTGTGAAATGTATTCAATGTTGAAGACTGTAAACTGGTATTCCCATACATCGGATGTCATGGTTTAAGGCTATGGGTTATATTAAGTAGTAAAATTAGCAAATTAATATTTTAATATAATATTCAGTAGATTCCCATTCAAAGACTTTACAGTTTTGTACACCAGTCTTAAAGATGGACGTGCAGGAATAAGACACACCTAAGGGTGCAGTCAGATGGCCGTATAAATTTGACCAAGACCAGAAAACAGTGCACGGACTGGACGGCGGCTCTCCCAGCCCAAACGTGACAGCTGCTTAGAAATATATCAAGCAGTCATTCTCAGGTCAGAAGAGCCAATGGCCAGTTTGTGCACTACATTCCGATATCTCTCCGACATATATGGCCATCTATGCAATTGTCATGCTTGGGTAGGGAGAGCCGCAGGCCAGTCCTTATGCTGCATTATGATTTCCCTATACTGCCATCTGTGTCTTTATTCCAAATTGTGCTTAAAGGGAACCTGTCAGCTGTTTTTGGCCACTATAAGATGTGGCCACCGCCTTCCAGGACTTATCTACAGCATTCTATAATGCAGTAGACAAGCCCCCGATTCGACCTGCAAGATAAGAAAAATAAGTTTTATTATGCTCGCCTGTGGGGGCGGTCCGGTTCGATGGGTGTCGCAGGTTCAGGTCCGGCGCCTCTCATCTTCATGCGACGCCGCCTTCCTGTTTGCTTCATGACTCCCTGCAGCGCGCTCCAGCGCAGGCGTACTTATCTGCCCTGTTGAGGGCAGAGCAAAGTACTGCAGTGCGCAGGAGCAGCAAAAGGTCGGAGAGGCCCAGCGCCTGCGCACTGTAGGAATTTTCTGTACCCTGAACAGGGCAAATAAGTACTACTGTGCAGGAGCGCGATGCCAGGGAGCCATGAAGCAAGCAGGAGGGCGGCATTGCAAGAGGATGGGAGGCGCCGGACCCCAACCTGCGACACCCATCGGACCGGACCGAACCGGACCGCCCCCGCGGGTGAGTATAATAGAACTTATTTTACTTATCTTTCAATTTGGATCGGGGGCTCATCAGCAGAATTACAGAATGCTGTAGATAAGCCCTGAAAGTCGGTGGCCGCATCTTATAGCGGCCAAAACAGCTGATAGGTTCTCCTTAAATTTTGCAACTTTTCAACGCTTTTATGTCAGAATTATGGCAAGAAAGCTTCGATGACTCAGGCACATGAACATTTTCCCTTTTTGCCCTCCTTATAACCCATAAAGAACAAAATGATCAACTGCCCATATGTGCAGTGAAATTAAGTGACATTTCATAAAAATGTTTGAATTATTTGCAAAAAAAAAAACAGCAGATGATGACTCACGCAGTACATCTCATACATTTATAAGTAACTCACAAAATCATATTTCTCAATATTCTACAAACAGCCATAAAACATTTCTATCAAAACTGCGCCGCAGGTGTTTATGTTTTATCTCTTTTGTCCGTTATCTTAGTTTATTACCATATTCTAATTATACATCCCAGCAAAGGAGAGAAAAAAGAAATAGTTCTTGCCGCCTATCCGGCTTACACAGGCAGTTTTTACAAACCAAACTCTTAGTGCTCGATGCCTTCGATGTTAAATACAAGCTGAAGACTTTTAATTACAGCGTTCCTGGAGGTATTTTTAAAAAGAGAAATTAACGTTGTCAATGGAATGACTGGGAGCCGCGCGCAGAACTGCTCAAGCCGATACCAATCTATCCCTTTCAGGTATTTCATATGCAGCCCGGGCCGGACAGCTCCCTGCTAAACACGCAGCCGGAGCATTATAAAGCTCCATTTATTAATAACATAGTTGTATTGCTAAGATTAACCTCTTGGTTACATAACTGATGATTAGTAAAGAGGCAAAGTCTCAGCCAGATCATCTGCCGGTGACCCTAAATACTCTCAATGTCTGCCGGTTAACTCCTTCTGTGCTGGAAGCTGCCGGAAGGGGTTAAACAATGGTGCGCACAAATCGGTAAAAATAACGAACGTATTTTTAAGCATTTCACTGAAGTAGCTGGGACGTAAAGCAAACGGTAAAATGTAAACATGTATTTTATGCGTATTAGTTACAGTACATTTCATTTAAGGAAATAAAATATTTTTTTCCCCCCGACTGCCAAATTAGTCCAATCTGTTGTTTTATCCTCCTCTCTTGGCAAGCGAATCCAGGATGAGATTTCGAGGATCTGTGCTATGTGAAAGGACGGAGGAGTAAGGGGAAAATGGGAAGGGAAAATGGAAAAAAAAAAGAAACTAAGGCTTGAAAGCAAAGTAACTATTCCACAGTTAATTGGACTTGTCTAATTCAATAAGCTTGCTTAAACAAAGCAGGTCAGCGATTGATCCCAGTACATGGAAATGAGGTTACCAAAGCATTGCCATGACAGCCTCGGCTTTCCCAGCACAAAGCCGCCAAATATGGTTTCAAAAATAAGGATTAGGAGAAAGTAGATTAAAGTTAGAGAAATATGCAAAATCTAGGCACAGAACCGGTTGACTCAGGAATGGAGTTGTGCTCTCAGTGGTGTCGTGCTGTTGGGGTATTGGATAGCCAAAGATTAAAGGTTCATGAATGAAGTCGGACGAGAATAAGTTACTCGTAAACAGCAGCGTATATAGAAAGTTTCATAACAAGTGTTGTAGGAATTAACGAAAGAAAAGTGGAGCGATTTGTGCTACTCCAGTGCAAAACCTAAAGCTGGACCTCCAAGTACCATGAGTCATTTATAATCGGGATACCGTCCTACGTTATGTTGGAGTAGGGGTCCCGGTCTGTGGCTCGGGCGCCACATGTCGCTCACGGGCTCGTGATGTCTGCAGAATGGTGCGTTAATAATAATCATTTTATTTATATATGGCATTATATTCCGTAGCTCTTTACAATTGGGGGGACATGTACAGACAATGAAGACAATAAAAGGTAGTACACGATTCAAACGTTTAATGAGAAGTAGGGGTCATGCTCGTAAGCTTACAATCTAGAAGGAAATGGGTGGGAGGGGGGAAGGGACACAATAAGTAAAACGTGCTTATTATGCATGGTCCAGCCATCATTATAATAAATAGGTGTTATGCCATACAGCGGCATGATCCTGTCATCAGCCAGTATCTGTCTAAGGCTGGGGTCACACTTGCGATAAACTCTCACGAGTCTTGCACCTCAATACCCGACACTGCCGCCGGCACTCGGGACCGGAGTGTGTGGCTGCATGTATTTTTATGTGTAAGGGGTTGTCTAAAGCTGTGATATATGTGCCTTTTATTTATGTTATTAACGTTGGCCGCATGATTTTTGTATATTGATAAATACTACAACTGTACTGATGATAGTATTTGTTTAGGGAAAGCGTAGTGATCAATTCAGCCCACTAGATGGGGGTATAGTGATGCTCCTAGTTTAAATAGGTAATGTAGGAGGGGCTAACTGTGGGGAAGCCGGGGAGCATCCGACATTTTTGTGAGTTGGGCCAGGGAGCCCTGACAGGGCAGTCAGCCCTGTAACGTTTGAAGACAAGAGCCCAGCCATTCGGGGCCTGAGAGTCACAAATGACAACAGCGCAGATTACAGTAGCGCAGATAACAACAGCGCAGATTATAACAGCACAGATTGCAGCAGGACAGTAGCACAGGTCACCCATCATGTGGCAGCTTACTACGTGAACAGATGGCCTTTTGTCTGGGGCGAAACGGACAGGGGAACTCCTGAAGGTGGTAGAGCTGAACAGGGAGGGCGTTGTGATGCCAGATGGGACCACCCCGGTACATGCTGAAGGATAACAGGGAAAGCACAGGGAAAGTGAATGAGGCAAACTGTGTGGAACCCGATGTAAAACCTGTAATTGATGTGAACAGACTGAGTACAGACAACAGTAAAGTTATTCGTTTAAAGTTGGAATTGGACTGTGTCTGTGAACAAGTGCAAGGTTCTTTGTACATGTTTCTTGAAACTCAGTTTTTTCCGTCGGCCATTTTGCTTTCTGTCTTGCTGCAGCTATCTTGCCCTCAGTCAATATGGAGTTTCCAGCTTTCATGTTCCCGCCCTGATTCTCTCCCTCTTGCTTCTTAAGCAGCCTCAGCTGAGCAATCAGTGCTTCAGAATCAAGCCTGCAGTGAGCCTGTGACCTGACTCCTGGAAAACCTTGGACTTTGTACTCCAGCTATTTCCTACTGAGGAACTTTGGAACACTTGTGGACTCTGGAAACCTGCTATTTGATAAATCCACGTTTGCATGGAATTACGGTAACAGAGAAGAGATCCTGAACCTGTTGTGGAGAGTTATTGCTGAGCTTAAGTTACTCTGGCCTGCTGTGTCTCCTGCTTCTGTACCTGCAAACTGTGTGACCCTTTTTGCCACTTGTATGAAGTAATACAAGTCCTTCTATATCAAACCTGTGTCTCATGTGTTTTCATCGCACCCAAGCACAAGACGCTATATGAACTGTACACCATACATTACAAGATTCTGAAGCCAAACGTTAGTGTCTGCTGGGTCTGGGAAGGCTGTGTCTGCTGTGACTGTGGATATCAGATGTCCGGTTATACTTTCTGTGATGACAGTGGTTGTGACTTCTCAAAACCATTCCAGGTGAGCACATTCCCTTAATTTTACTCTGCAGTGTTACCACAGGTAAACACTATTGTTTTTTTTTTTTTTTCTCTTCTCCTTCCAGTACTACTGTCTTAAAAGATCTGGAAGATGGAGGCTCGCATAAAGGAGCTTTGCGGAGTGACTGATACAATCCTTGCAGATATACAGACTATAAAGACCCGTTTTGCAAACCTACAGGACCTCACTAATCACAATTTGCAAGTGTTTGGACAAACTACCCAGGATTTACGAGCCAGGATTGAGGTTCTAGAGGAACGAGTCCAGGCTCCTGCCATAACCCCGAGTTCTGGGATTCCCAAGTTACCCCCTTTTCATTTTGGCGGTGAACGTGAGAAATTCAGGGGATTTATTAACCAATGCAATCTTTTTTTTTCTGCACATGCTTCACAATTTCCCACTGAACGATCTAAAGTGCTTACTATAATCATGTTGCTTACCAACAAGGCTTTGATGTGGGCAAACCCTCTGATTGAGACTGAGGATGAATGTTTGGATCATCTTGATGCTTTCATTTCAGCCATGGGGCAGGTGTTTGATGACCCCAATCGAGGTGCAACAGCTGAAGCAGCCATGTTAACTTTGCGCCAAGGTAAGCGCTCAGTAGCCGAATATGCCTTGGATTTCAGGAGATGGGCTCTTGATACCACTTGGGACAGTTCCGCCAAAAAATCTATTTTTCGAAAAGGGTTGTCTCCACTGATTAAGGATGAACTTGCTCGTGCCGACCCTCCCACTGCGTTAGGTGACTTTATTAACTACTGCATCCGTATTGATGCTCGTCTGACTGAACGCAGGCAAGAGAGATGGTTCGAAAGTAATCGCACTAACCTTTTCCTACCTTCCTCCCCAGCTAAGGAACCTTTGAGTAGGATCACACGGGAACCTGAACCTGAACCCATGCAGGTGGACTCTTTACAAAGACGGGTTAGTGATGCACGCAAAGAACATCGTTTAAAGGAAAATCTAGGTTCCTACTGTGGTAAGTCAGGGCACTTCATTATAAACTGCCCCAGCCGTTCTCGTAAGACTACTGCAGCAGTCATTCACTGTGAGTGTTGCGAGAGGAGATCTGTTAGGTCCGAGCCTCAGGCTCCAGAGAGATCTGCAGCAACAGATATTGATTTCTCGGACTTAAACTCCGTCACTTCTGAGGACGATGACTGTGTAAACGCTGCAATTTTTCAAGTTTCCTCAGCGGTGTCCCAGCTGAGTTGTAAGAAAAACAATTCTCATTGCTTCCTTTCCATCAAACTCTGGGTTGACTCAGTCTGGGTGTCTAGCTCTGCTATGATCGACTCAGGGGCAAGTGGAAATTTTATGGATATCTCCTTTGCTCTGAAACAGGGGATACGTTCAGTGAAGAAGGCTACTCCAGTACAGATGGAGACTGTGGATGGCTCCCTGCTGACCTCTGGACCAGTGGATCAGGAAACGGAGCCTTTGAGGGTCCTTATGGGTAAAGATCATCAAGAGAAACTGTCCTTTATGCTTATCTCTTCTCCCCACTTTCCCATTATTCTAGGGCTACCATGGCTGCAGGCTCAGAACCCTACCATTAACTGGGAGACCAAGGAATTACACTTTCCAGAGAAACAGATGAGTCCAGAAGTTTCAGCTTGCTCTGTTCCTAAAGGAACCATGTCAGTCCCTGAACTACCAGCTGTATACCAGGACTATGTGGATTTATGTGACAAGAAGAACGCTGACCAGCTTCCCCCTCACCGTCCATATGATTGTCCAATTGAATTATTGCCTGGAGCAGAGATACCTTTTGGTAAGATCTACCCCCTGGCGGGGCCCGAGCTAAAGGCTTTAAAGGATTACATAGACGAAAATCTAGCCAAGGGCTTCATACGCCCCTCTTCATCTCCTGCAGGTGCACCCATCTTCTTTGTGAAGAAGAAAGATGGATCTCTGAGACCCTGCGTAGACTATAGGGAACTCAATAAGGTTACTATTAGAAACCGTTATCCATTGCCTTTAATCCCTGAGTTATTGGAGAGAGTGCGGCATGCCAAAATTTTCTCTAAACTGGATCTCCGTGGGGCCTATAACTTGGTCCGTATTAGACCTGGGGATGAATGGAAGACTGCATTCAGGTCACGCTATGGACACTTTGAATATCTAGTTATGCCTTTTGGTCTGAGTACCGCCCCAGCCACTTTCCAACACTTGGTGAATGACATCTTCAGGGATCTCCTAGATACATTCGTGGTGATTTATCTGGATGATATTCTAATTTTTTCTAACTCCACAGAGGAACATCATGGACATGTGAGAATGGTCTTAGAACGTCTAAGACAAAACCATCTTTACATCAAACTTGAAAAGTGTGAATTCCATAGGACTGAAATTCAATTTCTGGGTATGTACTGTCTACACAAGGGATTAGTATGGATGGAAGCAAGACCCAAGCCATCAAGGATTGGCCAATTCCTAGAAATGTGAAGGAGGTGCAGTGCTTCATCGGGTTTGCCAACTTCTATAGACGTTTCATTAGGAATTTCTCTGAGGTAGTGTCACCTATCACCCAACTTACCCGGAAAGAGTCTAGGTTCTCCTGGACCCCCCAAGCCCAGGAAGCATTTTCCCGTCTAAAGGATAAATTTACCACCACACCTATCTTAGTACATCCCAACCCCGAACTTGCCTTCATAATAGAGGTGGATGCTTCAGACTGTGCCGTTGGAGCTATACTCTCTCAGAGAACAGGTGAGAAGAATGTCTTGCATCCCTGTGCCTTCTTTTCCCAGCAGTTGTCTTCGGCTGAGAGGAACTACGATGTGGGCAATAGAGAGTTGTTGGCCATTATTGCCACCTTCAAAGAATGGAGACACCTTCTTCAGGGAGCTGCACAGCAAATAGTCGTGCTGACAGACCATCGAAACCTTGAATTTATCAGTTCGGCTAAGTGCCTGACTCCTCGCCAGGCTCGCTGGAATCTTTTCCTAAACCAATTTAATTTTGTAATTTCTTATAGGCCAGGATCGCGCAATGGAAAGGCTGATGCACTCTCTAGGATTCATTCAGCAGAGACCCGTCCACTTACTCCTCCTAAGACTATTCTTCCTGACTCTAGATTCCTGGGAGTGATTCATAATCAAGACCTACTTAAGGACATCAAGGAAGCATACCATGCGGATTCCTTGTTGGCACAACCCCCAAGGGACGTAAGTCTTGTCTTTAAGAATGGTGTGTGGATTCAGGGACAACGTCTGTATATACCTGAAACAGTCAGATTGAGAGTATTGCAACTGATCCACGATTCCAAGATAGCTGGGTAAAGAGGAATTCTAAAGACACAGGAATTTCTTTCTCGTTTCTTTTGGTGGCCCACTTACAGGAAAGATGTTTTAAACTATGTCACTTCATGTGAAGTCTGTGCAAGATGCAAAACACCTCGCTCCTCACCAACTGGTCTGTTGCAACCCCTTCCCACCCCGTCCCGCCGTGGGGATCCATTTCTATGGACTTCATTGTGGAGTTACCAACCTCTCAAGGGAAGAACACCATTCTAGTGGTGGTTGATCGTTTAACAAAGGCAGCTCATTTTATCCCTTGTGTCGGCTTACCCACTGCAAAACAGACATCAGATTTGATGATTAAGAATGTGTTTCGTTTACATGGAGTACCGGATGAGGTCATTTCGGATCGAGGGGTGCAATTCACTTCAAGGTTTTGGCAAAATTTCTGTGCCGCATTGATATAGGAAAGATGTGTATCTTCGTACCGTGTTAGCCAGTAGATAGAAAAATATTTAGACTTGAGAGTCCTCAGTGGTTGATACCTTTTAATGGCTAACTGAAAAGATGGTAACAAATTGCAAGCTTTCGAGACTACTCAGGTCTCTTCATCAGGCATAGACTAATACAACATCTGAAGAATCACATATTTATACACAAAATAGCACAGAAAAAAATGCAATAGGTAGGACAAGTGACATGAAGCAGAACTGTCATTATGGCAGAGGGATTAACATAAATATGACTAGTTCATAGATAAGGAGTGAAGGTTTTATTACCCTCTGATTGGGGTCTGGTATTGTGTTGTGATGACCCTAAAAGGTCAGGGAGGCAGATTCCTTAATTGTTGTAGAACGACATAAAACTCTGGGATATATTCATCCCAGCACTAAGAGTGTCAAAGGTCATCATAAGTTTATATTCCCAGACTTTTCTATCCTTCTCAGATTTGAAGTTAGATTTTAATACAAGTAATTCCATATCTGTCATGCTATGACCGGGCATACAAAAGTGTTTGGCCACAGGTAAATCCATTCTTTTTTCTCTTATCGTGTGGCGATGAGAATTCATCCTTGTTCTCAGTTTTTGCCCGGTCTCCCCCACATACAGACCCCCAGTTGGACATTTAGTACATATAATTAGGTACACCACATTAGATGTGATGCAGCTGAAAGTACCTGGTATCTTGTAGTCCTGATGGGAGTTGGGGATCTTTATCCTGTCCGTGGTCATTATAGATGTACAGGTCTTGCATTTCTTTTGTCTGCAAGGAAAGGTTCCTGCAGCTGTTGGGGAGGACAGGGAGCTTCTGACAATGATGCTTCTTAGATTTGGGGGCTGCCTAAAACATAGTAGTGGGGGGTCTGGAAATATGGATTGTAATCGGGCATCTTTTTGTAGTAAAGGTTGTAGTTTCCGTGCAGCTCCCCTTAGCATCTCCAGACTTGGATTGTAGGTGACCACTAGAGGCACCCGGTTATTTTCTTCTTTAGCTTTGTAATGTAGCAGGTGATTCCTTGATATTCTGGTGGCTCTTGTAATTTGGTTTTCAATTGTTCTTGGATGGTAGCCCTGGTTCAAAAAAGTCTTTCTGAGGCGACCAAGGTGTTCATCTCTATCCATGGGGTTGGAACATATACGGTTGTATCTGATGGCTTGGCTGTAGACAATAGAGTTTTTTATGTGTTTAGGATGGAAACTGTCCCATTTAAGATATGTTGGACGGTCGATTGGCTTCTGATACAGGGATGTCTCTATTTCATTGTTCTTTAGCTTAATGGTGGTGTCTAAAAAGTTAATTTCAGTGCTGGAGTAGTTAAGTGTTAAGTTGATGGTGGGATGAAATTGATTGAACTGTTCATGGAACGTCTTTAGCTGTTGTTCAGACTCCGTCCAGATGATTAAAATGTCATCAATGTAGCGGTAGTAGGCCCGAGGCCTGATGGGGCAGGAGGACAAAAATTCGCTTTCAAGCTTGGCCATGAAAAGATTTGCATACTGTGGAGCCATTTTACTTCCCATAGCTGTGCCAGTCTCCTGAAGATAAATCTTGTTGTCAAATTCGAAGTAATTGTGGGTGAGGATGAATTTTGTGAGTTTCACCACAGAATCAGCATCATTCCCGGTGTTTCCCATGAAGACTTTGCAGGCATTTAATCCATCCTGGTGTGGGATATTAGAGTACAAAGATTCCACATCCATGGTGGCCAGGATGGTTCCTTCTGGTAGAGAACCTATTGCTGCTAGTTTATTCAGTAGGTCAGTTGTGTCCTGAATGTAGCTGGGTGTATCCTTTACCAGGGGTTTAAGAACACCCTCTACCCATCCAGATACTTGCTCAGTAAGGGTGTCCACACATGAAATAATCGGCCTCCCTGGATTTCCGGCTTTGTGGATTTTGGGAAGCATGTAGAATGTCCCTGTTCTTGGACTTTCTGGTATCAGGTCATCAGCTCTTATGGATTTGTCAGACAGACAAGATACCAACTTGCTTAGTTCCTTGTAATAGTCCTGTGTAGGGTCCGACTCCAGTTTTCTGTAGTAACGTGTGTCCGTAAGTTGTCTGTTTGCTTCCTTCATATAGTCTGATGTGTTCATCATGACTATTGCACCTCCCTTGTCAGCAGGTTTAATGATGATTTCTTTGTTGGTTTTCAGAGACTGTATGGCCTTTCTCTCCTGGGCACTGATGTTGGAGGCTTGTCTCTTGTTGGTGGCTATGATGGTGGATTTTATCAAATGTCTGAATGAGTCTATATATTTATCCAAATGAGGGTTACGTCCAGGTGGAGGTGTCCAGTCTGACCTCTTCTTGGTTATTGGGATCCCTCTTCCTTCAGTCCGAGTGTTATCTGAATCTTCTGTATCATTGAAGTATTCCCTCAGGCGCAGTCTCCTGAAAAAATGTTCCATATCACTGCAGAGTTCGGTTTTATCCAGGGCCTTAGTAGGACAAAATGAGAGTCCTCTAGAAAGCACGGCAAGCTCCACTTTGCTGGGTTTGTAATCTGAGAGATTGATGACACAGTTAGATGCTTTTGTGTCTGGAATGGAGTGGTTGTCAGAGTTGTCAGGTTTTGGTTTTGTTTTGTATCTGTTTGTATAGAGTCCGGAATGGAGGCGCAATCTGTGTAGTTTCTTTTCCTTGTTTTGAATCAGAAAGGTCCGTAGTTTGTTGTAGTATTGTTGTAATTTTTGCTCTGTGCTTTCTGTAAGTGTTTTCCTCAGAGTTTCCAATTGTCCTTGGACTTTACTCCTTATGCTGTAGCAGACATGCAAAAGATGGTTCCTTAGTCTTTCAGAAGTCCTGTGACAAAGGTTTTGTGCATAATGGGTATTGTAGGTGTGAAGAATTGGGTTTGTAATCCAGAGTCCTTTGGGAATTAGATTCTCCTTTTTGCATTTAGATAAGAAAAAAATGTCGCTGTCCATTTGTGCACGTTTCTTCAGAAGTGGTTTCAGTTCCATAAAGATGCGGTACATTCTGGTATCCTCCATTTTGATATAGGAAAGATGTGTATCTTCGTACCGTGTTAGCCAGTAGATAGAAAAATATTTAGACTTGAGAGTCCTCAGTGGTTGATACCTTTTAATGGCTAACTGAAAAGATGGTAACAAATTGCAAGCTTTCGAGACTACTCAGGTCTCTTCATCAGGCATAGACTAATACAACATCTGAAGAATCACATATTTATACACAAAATAGCACAGAAAAAATGCAATAGGTAGGACAAGTGACATGAAGCAGAACTGTCATTATGGCAGAGGATTAACATAAATATGACTAGTTCATAGATAAGGAGTGAAGGTTTTATTACCCTCTGATTGGGGTCTGGTATTGTGTTGTGATGACCCTAAAAGGTCAGGGAGGCAGATTCCTTAATTGTTGTAGAACGACATAAAACTCTGGGATATATTCATCCCAGCACTAAGAGTGTCAAAGGTCATCATAAGTTTATATTCCCAGACTTTTCTATCCTTCTCAGATTTGAAGTTAGATTTTAATACAAGTAATTCCATATCTGTCATGCTATGACCGGGCATACAAAAGTGTTTGGCCACAGGTAAATCCATTCTTTTTTCTCTTATCGTGTGGCGATGAGAATTCATCCTTGTTCTCAGTTTTTGCCCGGTCTCCCCCACATACAGACCCCCAGTTGGACATTTAGTACATATAATTAGGTACACCACATTAGATGTGATGCAGCTGAAAGTACCTGGTATCTTGTAGTCCTGATGGGAGTTGGGGATCTTTATCCTGTCCGTGGTCATTATAGATGTACAGGTCTTGCATTTCTTTTGTCTGCAAGGAAAGGTTCCTGCAGCTGTTGGGGAGGACAGGGAGCTTCTGACAATGATGCTTCTTAATTTGGGGGCTGCCTAAAACATAGTAGTGGGGGGTCTGGAAATATGGATTGTAATCGGGCATCTTTTTGTAGTAAAGGTTGTAGTTTCCGTGCAGCTCCCCTTAGCATCTCCAGACTTGGATTGTAGGTGACCACTAGAGGCACCCGGTTATTTTCTTCTTTAGCTTTGTAATGTAGCAGGTGATTCCTTGATATTCTGGTGGCTCTTGTAATTTGGTTTTCAATTGTTCTTGGATGGTAGCCCTGGTTCAAAAAAGTCTTTCTGAGGCGACCAAGGTGTTCATCTCTATCCATGGGGTTGGAACATATACGGTTGTGCCGCATTGGACATTAAAGTAAACCTTTCTTCTGCTTTTCATCCCCAGACTAATGGACAGACAGAACGAACCAATCAGACCCTGGAGCAGTATCTCCGCTGCTTTATCTGCCACCTACAGGATGATTGGGTGGATCTACTTCCACTGGCTGAGTTCTCTTATAACAACTCTCAGAGCGCCTCCACTAAGCAGTCTCCTTTTACTCCAATTTAGGTTATCATCCTAACATTCTTCCTCGATTTCCCATAGAAACGCCCTTGCCAGCAGTGGCTGAAAGAATCACGTCTTTACAAAAGAATATGGATCTTCTAAAGGAAAATCTGGAATTGGCTCAGGAAAGGTACAAGAAAGCAGCAGATAAATTTCGTAAACCTGCACCAGCTTTCAAGGTAGGAGACTTGGTCTGGCTGTCAACCAGAAATCTTAAGTTAAGGATTCCATCGTCTAAGTTGGGACATAAGTACATTGGACCCTATAAAATCAGTAAAATTATAAGTGCCGTTGCTTGTCGTCTTCAACTGCCCAGAACTATGAGAATCCACCCTGTCTTTCATGTATCCCTACTAAAGGCTGCAACACCCAATACGTTTCCTGGACGTTCTTCTCCTTGCCCTGACCCAGTGCTAGTCGATGGTCAGGAAGAATTTGTGGTGGAAAGGATTCTAGATTCCAGGTTGTACAGAAATCAGTTACAATATTTGATTAAATGGCAGGGCTACCCAGTAGAGGACAACTCATGGGAACCAGTCAATAACGTTAATGCTCCTCGCTTGCTCCGCCAGTTTCATCAGAGGTACCCAGACAAGCCTGGTCTGAGGTCATCCGGAGGTTGTCCCTAAGGGGGAATAATGTAAGGTTCTTTGTACATGTTTCTTGAAACTCAGTTTTTCCGTCGGCCATTTTGCTTTCTGTCTTGCTGCAGCTATCTTTCCCTCAGTCAATATGGAGTTTCCAGCTTTCATGTTCCCGCCCTGATTCTCTCCCTCTTGCTTCTTAAGCAGCCTCAGCTGAGCAATCAGTGCTTCAGAATCAAGCCTGCAGTGAGCCTGTGACCTGACTCCTGGAAAACCTTGGACTTTGTACTCCAGCTATTTCCTACTGAGGAACTTTGGAACACTTGTGGACTCTGGAAACCTGCTATTTGATAAATCCACGTTTGCATGGAATTACGGTAACAGAGAAGAGATCCTGAACCTGTTGTGGAGAGTTATTGCTGAGCTTAAGTTACTCTGGCCTGCTGTGTCTCCTGCTTCTGTACCTGCAAACTGTGTGACCCTTTTTGCCACTTGTATGAAGTAATACAAGTCCTTCTATATCAAACCTGTGTCTCATGTGTTTTCATCGCACCCAAGCACAAGACGCTATATGAACTGTACACCATACATTACAACAAGTGTCCAAAGAAAGGCATGATGATGTGGAGCATGAAGCAACAGGTCTGCAGACAGAGATCTGTGAAATGCATGTGACGGGAGGGTGCGTTTGAGCCGTTTACCTCAGCCACGACTACGGCCCTGGCGCTCCCTCACATATGCAGCCGCACATTCCGGTCCGAGTGCCGGCGGCAGTGCCAGGTATTGATGCGCAAGTTCCTCGCATCCCACTCGCAAGTGTGACCCCGGCCTAGGAACAGTTGCCAAGTGCTATTAGGTGCAGGTAGGATGTGGAGACGGGTGAATAGGAGAAAACAGAGTAGGGGGGGCAGGGGAGTTGGATTATTGAAGTGAAGTGATAGAACTCTCTGAAGAGATGTGGTTTTAACCCCTTCTCGACATGCGCCGTACATGTACAGCACGTGCCATATCCCTCCCTTTGATGTGGGCTCCGACGCTGAGCCCACATCTTTCCTGGCACATGTCAGCTGTTTATCTATACACAGTAAAATAAAAATTGGAATTGGCATTTTGAAAATGTCCAATAATACATATGAACAAATTTATTGTATTCCATTTTGCCATCAGTATATTCTCCCATGTGAAACACACAAATATTTATCTATTACACAGATGCCCTTCATGTGTAAAATAAATTTACTGTATACATTATGGATCCTCCATTGACTTCTAAGGAGTAAATATGGCATTCAGTGGAGCAAAATAAAGGGCAATTGCATAGAAATATACCGTAAATGAATAGCCTTGTAGAATAATATTGGCCGCATATTTGGAGCCTATTCTGTATAGAAAGAGTAAATCCTAAATGCAGTGAGTGAATGAGGCTAAATCCCTGTGGCCAGACGCTACTAATGATAAATAAAATGCAAATGTGACATAGTTTATTGTCCATTTAAATCAGAGTGCACTGAAAATTTAAGGGAATCTGTCACCAGGTTTTTATCAACTAATCTGAGAGCAACATAATGTAGGGAAAGAGACCCTGATTCCAACGATGTGTCTCTAACTGGGCTGCTTGCTGCAGCTTTGATAAAATCATTGTTTTATCAGCAGATTATCACTAAAAGACTAGTACACCACATTCATGAGCTCTGTATAACTCCGTCCCGACCACTGATTGGCAGCTTTCTGTGTATACTGTACAGGGGCAGAAAGCTGCGGGGCGGAGTTTATACAGAGATCAGCATTTAGAGAACTGCTAGATCTGCAGCAGATAAAGCAGTAATTTTGTCAAAATGACAGCAAGCAGCACATTTCATGACATATCACTGGAATCAGTTTCTCTGCCCTTAATTTAAGCTGCTCTCAGATGAGGAAGAGAAAACCTGGTGACAGATTCACTTTAAATCTCCCTCTCCCCCTCCATTTACATTAAAGTCATTAACCCTCTGAACCATCTAATGAGCATGGGAAATGTTGACTCTCCCCAGATGGATGAATAGGGATAGAGAGATTGGTAGTTTTTGCACTCCCTGCACATAAAGTGCTACAAGAAGCTTCTTATTCATAGAGAACAAATGCATGCTCAGCTCAGCTGGGTGTGCAGTGGGGTTAGGTAGTTACATGTTCACTGAAGATGTGCTCACCCAACAGATATCTGTTGCATATGGCCAGTTTCACAGCATTTTAATGTTGTCTATAGACAATATTTCCATCAGTATTTAAAGCCTTCACGCAGCAGCCCCTTTTTCGTTTTTGCGTTTCTGTTTTTCGCTCCACTTCTTCCCAGAGCCATAAAAGCCATAAAAGCAAAAACTGGAAATGGAAAATCATCCAGGGTTGAAGGGGTTAATAATATAACTTTAATTTCAAAATCTCCAGCTTTACTCAAATTAGTTGATAGAAAATGAATACACCCCACATCAAAAACGACTACATCTAGTATTTTGTATGACCTCCATGATTTTCAAGGCCAGTACCAAGTCTTCTAGGCATGGACTGAGCAAGTTGGTGGCATATTGCAACATCTATTTTTTTCCATTCTGCAGGAGCGACCTTTTAGAGCCTGGATGCTGGGTGCAGAGTGATACCCAACTTGTCTCTTCAGAATTCCCCATAGTTGTTCTGTTAGGTTCAGATCAGAGGACACTTACTTGAGCACTAAATCACTTTTATACCGTTCTTCAGAAATGCAGCTGATGTGTGTTTTGTATTATTGTCATGCTGGAAAAGTGCACGTCTACCGAGGGTATGGAGTTATGTGTTGTGAATGTACTAGAGATGGTTTCTGAGCAGAGGCTCCCTCTGATGGTTACAGACACTACTGAACCTTCCAGCGAGGAATGGCAATCTGGGATCACTGATTGGACTGATATAAGGGTGGTTTCCTCCCATGATGGTCGCCGGTGATCAATTGTTCTTGTCTCAATTGTGGTTCCTGGTTCATTTGGAAGTTTTCTGGAGTCTTGCCTGCATCTGCTGCTTTCAGATAAGATATTTTTTGCTTCTTTTTTTGTGCCTGCTTTTTGCATAGTTTTCTGCACTTTTGTGGAGGTCAGCCGGGTCCCCTCCTGGGGCCTGTGCTCCTCTCAGTTTATCTGTAGCCACTGTTATTTGTTCTTTTGCTTTTTCCTGTTTTTTCAGTGGCTGCGGCTTGGTTTTGTTACACCAGAGATCTGATTTAGGTGGAGGAGATCGTGTGATCTCAGGTTTTTTGCAATCAGAAGTGTTGGCATTTTTTAGGTTTTTTTTGGATTGCAGTCAGAATTCTTTCCTGTACTTTTCTGTCTAGACAGATTGTGCCCCAGCATTTGCTCATTCTATTTTCTGTCTGTGTCCGTTTTCTTCTTGTCTAACCGCCATTACATGTTTGGGGGCTTCCTATTTTCTTTGGGGATCTGTTCCGGGGCAGATAGCTTTCATCTTTCTGCCTTTAGGTGTAGTTATCTCTCAGGCTGTGACGAGGCGTCTAGGATCAACGTAGGAACGCTCCACGGCTACCTTTAGTTGTGTGGTTAGTTCAGGTTACTGCAATCCAATAGGTTCCAGCCTCTCTGGTGTATTGCCGTTTTTGTTATTTCTCCTCAGCTACCGAAACATAACAGTTATGACAGCATATTATTTCATTATAGAGCAGCACATCTGTGAATTCATGATACCATCAATGATACGTAGCCTTACGACACCAGCAGCACTCATAGAGCCCTATATAACGACATGGCCACCACCATGTCTTACTGTAGGCACTCCACTAACTTGAATAAAACTGAAGATTTTGTAATGAAAGTTCTATTATTATCCTTACTTTTATGTTATGGGTTAAAAAAAAAGTTTATGAAACTTAGACTTCTCAAAATTTTGTAAATATGTTTTTGTACTCAGTTGGATATTGATTGAAATCTTAGTTTTACAGGGGTATACTCTTTTCTGCCAAGTACTATAAATCTGTTTTATACATATGAGAAAAGGATCTTGTTTTGACTTGTTTGCTCATACAGGGGGATTTTTGTTTCTACATTCTACATTGTTACTGCTTAACCTGTAACGTTTCTAAAATGCTCAATACAAGGACAGTTTGTAAATTTGGGTTAGACACAGACACGAGTGTCCTTTTACCTTCTTTACCTAATTGGGCAAGCAGCCTTGAGTTCCTGGCGCTCATCATCCAGTTAGATCAGCGGCAGCCTATCGATAATTATAGATTTAGCATCAGAGCATGAGACAGAAGAGGGGTATAAATTTAGAAATGTGATTTCTTCAAATTGGAAGAAGGTGCTGATGTTTTGAGAAGGTTACTCACACCAGGTTTTAAAGGTTCCCACTATAAATTGCATTCAGACCTGATTTGATTTAGCTGGTGTTAATCCTCACTCTTAGAACGACATGTACTTTCTTATGTTGGACAACATTCTCAACCAGTTGGCAACTTCCCATACACTATGTAGGCTCATAAAAATAAGTTCAACTTCACAAATAAAAAGGTCTAATGTCAGAGTCTTCTCTCGCCTGACACGGATAGACATCTGTGGAGTGAATCAATTCTAAGAAGGAGTGAAGTTTTACCACTTAAATCCATTGCTGAGAACTAATGCAGCTATAGGTGATAATTAGACAAAGTATGTGTTAGATCAGGTGATACAGACTTATCCATCTCTGGAAATGAATATGATATTTGACCACTAGATGCTCCATTTAAATAACGACAGAAGTGTATGGAGAAGTTTTATTCCGTGTTCACACGCAGCGTAAATGCAATTTTTTTTCTGCTGTTTTTTATTATGTTTGTTTTCTGCAAGTGTCCACACCAAAATAACAAACTTTTGGAATATTGGGTTTTTGATGTGTTTATTAATGCCTTTTCCTCTGTATTTGATGCACTTTTGGTGCAGATTTAAAGCAGCATTTTTAAAGCTTTTTTTTTAGTACAGAAAAGTGTTGATTTTGCACATAAAAATGTAACTGCGTTTTTTCAAACTGCCCCCATGGAAATCTATAGAGAAAAAACACCAAACAACGAGTTTTCTAAACAGCGTCTGTTATCTGGAGATTAGTTTCGAGGCCACGCTAGAAACGCTATTAAAAGGCCTTCACAAGGTAAAATCACACTGGTCTTACTGTAAGGATATGAACATGCTGCCCATGTTGCCCTCTGAAGAAACATGTTAAAATGTGTTATGTGGTGTATTGTGAAATGTCATGTATAATGTAATAAGTGTTCATGATATGTAATGTGAATAGTGTTATGTGCTAATGACATATGTAGTTTGACAGTAGTAACAGTTAGAATTAATGTTTGGGACTAACCCAGACTGGGAAGGGCTAAGCAGCAGAGAAAGTGACAAGTTCCTGTCAGAGAGTTAGATAGGACCTGGAGTGTATAGTGATGGCATCAAAATGTCCAAGTTGAGAAGTGCTACATTCTGGGATGGCCTTAAATGAGAGGAGACCAAAGAGAAGGTATAGTAAGATCTGGATTACAAGTTACTTAGAGACAGAGCTGCCTTCTGGAGTAGCGTTCTAAAAGAGGAAGCCTAGCCACGAGACCCCAAGGTAATAACACAGGGAGCACTGGGTGACTGGTGGTTGGGAGTAGTTTCTTACTAAAGACTGGTCATGAGCTGTAGCAGGACTCATAACATGGAGCCTGAGGAAGGTGTAATGGAGAGTCACCCACATACTTGAGTGGATGTTTGAAAAGGAAGCTGTTTGGCTGCATTATTGAGCAAGTCCTGAAGGACATAGACCAGACAGCTAAATATTGTGGCAGATTGCACCTGGGGCTAGCCATGCTGGAAATAGAGGAGGGTTATTTGCTGGTCACTGCTAAAAGGGGATAAGCACAGTGTACTATCAGTCGGGGTGGGGTTAGCTTTGGGCGAAACTGCTATGGTTCTGTAAATATGTCAGGATTTAAGGATCACAGAAGGGTGAGTGGTGCTGAGAACAAACCAACAGAACGCCTATAAACTGGGTATAAGATAGGCAAGTTCTGCGGGAACTAGAGAGAGGCTACTTTGAAAGCTTTGTTGCTTGGAAGACTGAGGTATCATGTGGTCTGTTTAGTGTAATAATGTATTGTATCAGACTGAACAAAGTTGTCCATGAATGGCCTAAGACTCTACAAAAGAATGGTTTTGATAAAGGGCAAGAAATGTCTAAAGGATAGGGTCTGAGGGGAGAGAGTCAGAGCCTTTCAAGTCAGGACCTGCGTATGGAGAAGTGGTGCTCTTCAGTGTAGGGTCTGTCTGTTAGGCCTCTTTCACACGTCTGTAAAATACAGGTAGTGGAAAAAATGGTAAGGGTGTCATCAGTGTTTTGGATTAGCGTGCCATCAGTTTTTTTCTGGTTTGGCTTAAGAAAAATCAATTTCAAAATTTCACCTATACTTTGCAATGTTAAACACGTACAGAAAATGGATGGCACACGCATGCAACGCTTGCTAGGGCCAAGGGGTACTCGTCCGGGTCAGAAAGTTCTTTTGGGGGCAGGTCAGAGCAGCAATGATCCAGGCCGTTGCCCTGGGCATGCAATAAAAATGAGGGGGGATAGTTTATAGTAGATTAAGTCATGACGCCACCTGTAGTCTTCGGCAATAGATGGCCGACGCTGCAATTCCGGTCCACTAGGGCAGTTTGGTGATGCAGCAGAGATCTTACAGCTCTCCATGGGTAGAGCTAAGCAGTCATGGGGTTCAATTTCATGATGGTAACAGTTGTAGTGCAGGGTAGGTGACGCAGTAAATTAATCTGAGTGCAGGGTGCAGTCTTCACACTTTACTCACAGTATTTAGGTTACAATCACCAGCCGAGTGCTGTGTCCTCCAGGTCGGTGGTCCAGCCAGCTCTCGGGTATTTTGGGGTACACTTTACCGGGCCCCTTCTTGTGTACCTTCTCAGGTCGTCTCTCTCTGCACCGGCTCACACCCTTCCTGCCCTGCGCCTCACACACAGTGTCCCAAACCACCAGCCTTAGATCCAGTCGGGCGACCACCTCCTGGTCCCCTTGTATTCCTATGTGGCTACCCTTTCAGTGAATGTGTGTGGATTTGACTGTCGCACATAAAGTCACTACAGCCTGCTAGCTGAGCCCTACAGTCTCTCCACTAGTCTTAGTCCCTCCGTCTGACTACGTTGGCATGGATTCGGGCGCCACGGGTGGGTTCCTCACATCCCTGGCCCCTAGGATCCCTTCTTGCCTCAGGAGCTCCTTTCTTCACCACTGCTCCTCTCAACTTCCCGCCACCAACAACTCACCACTTCCTGCACCCACACCCTCTACTTGGTTCCCCCTCCAGCCTGAGATGGGCCCACCCAGCTACCCTAGCATTGGGAGGTTATTGGATGCTAGTGTTTCAGGTGCCGGGTAGTGCTCCCCCTTTACCCGAGAGCTGAGTACCACACCTCTGGCTGAGGTGCAGTACTTCTGTGGTGACTGGACCTTCAGGGGTGCCACATGCATGACACATGGATGCCATACGTGTGCTGTACAGTACGTGTTTTACACCGATGACTTGTATTGGGCCTTGTCATCCATGCTGCCAGTATAAAACAGACATGTCTCTGTGTGACTTACATGGACATTTGCACAGCAGCATAGAATATAAAGGGTACGTGTGGCATCAGTGAAAACAATGGATGCTACACAAACTGCAAACATGGACATGTGGATGAGGCCTTAGCGAAAGTGCTCTAGAGCAGAATTTCTCTACTTCAGTCCTCAAGGCCCCCAACAGCTCATGATTTGTGGATATCATATAGAGAATCTGTAGAAATTTCTGATTCATTGCTAATAATTCTATCACCAGTGCAATACAAAGCAAATCCTGAAAATCTGATCCGTTCAGGGGCCTTGACTGGAGGGTGACCTAATCCACCAATGTTTGATGCCCTATATGATAAAGATTGTATTCCCATGTGATCTGCTAAATACTACAGAGAACCTTTCTGTAAAGGAACCTGCCATGTGCAAAAATGATACTTACCGGTGGTTGTAATGTTAATCTGCAGGTAATAACATTAACACCCTCCTTGCTGGCTTATTAAAGCAACAGCTACAGGGAGAAAATAAACTTATGTACTCCTTGTAGCCGCTCGCTTACAGTCATCGGGGCGGTGCTAACAGCTCACTATACAGAGAGGGCCTGTAATGAGAAATTGATTGACAACCTGTATGTGAGCACATGCTGTCAATGACCGTGTCAGGGAATCAAAATAACAGTATAGTGACAGTAAACTTGCTCCCTGCACGGCCCCGATGGGTGGAAGCGTGCGGTTACTGGGAGGATATAAATTAATTTTCTCCCTGTGGCCGCTGCTCCAATAAAGCATCCAGGAATGATTTTAATGATATTTACCTGTACAATACTCCTGAATCTGTATGTAAAGCATTTTTCAACATGACAGGTTCCCTTTCTTAACAGATGGTGATTGTGCATGCAGGGCCCTTATATAAATGCACAGATTGCAAACAGGATATAGTTACATCTATGACTAGACATCAAGAGTCAAGAGGAGAAGCTCGAACATCTACATCCACCAAGTTGTCACAGAGGGAAAGCAGGTAATCTATTCTCATAAGTAGTGGTGTGGGACTTTTGATATAGAAGCGTTAATATTTTCCTCAGTTCTATATTTTGCTTTAATATTAACTAGTCTTGTCACCCAACATCCACAGAAACAGTGGACAAGGACATGTGGGCATAATAAGACATCATAAGATATAGAACTTGGCAATTTGGGATTTGCAAATTCCAAAATCACAGTCCTAGTGACTGATGCAAAATCCAAAGCATTATATTTTGGTAAAGCAAATCTTAGCTAACTTCACCTTGTGGGTAATGTACAGTCATTCATTTATCTTTCTCATCCACTGTTTAAACATAAGCACTTATAATCTAACAGTTCATTACACAAGCCATACAACCTTCACAATGTGACTTTGATCTAAGGGGGTTGTAGATTTTGCTGCTTGAATTTCTTTATCAAACATCTGTGCTTAATTCAATGACTAATGCTGTTTGGTCCGATATAAACTATGCATCACAGTAGGGCACCAAAATAAGTCTTACAGCTATAGAGAACTTAAACTTTGAAAGAAAAAATGACATTTGTTACCTCATTGATTCAATTTTGTCCTGATACATACACTAATCCCCATTACTTAAGGGAATTTGTCACCAGGATTTTGCCACCTAATCTAAGAGCAGCATAATGTAGGGACAATAACACTGAATCTAACGAGGTGTCACTTATTAGGCTGCTTGCTGTAGTTTAAAAAAAATCACTGTTTTATCAGCAGATGATCACTTTTCAGCCTGCTGCCAGGCAGTCTTTCATGAGCTCTTTATGAATCTGCCCCTCATCACTAATTGGCAGCTTTATGCCTATACACAGCGTGCACATAAAAACTGCCAATCAGTGGTGTGGGAGGGTTATACAGAGCTCAGCATTTAATGAACTGGTAGATCTGCAGCAGGTCAAATATTTTTTAAACAAAAATAAAACATGTACAGTCATGGCCAAAAGTTTTGAGAATGACACAAATATTATATTTTCACATGATCTGCTGCCCTCTGGTTTTTATGTGTGTTTGACAGATGTTTTTATCACAGACAGAAATATAATAATTGCAAACATATGAGTAACAAAAGCTTATATTGACAGAATGAGTTAATGCAGCAAGTCAATATTTGCAGTGTTGACCCTTCTTCTTCAGGACCTCTGCAATTCTCCCTGGCATGCTCTCAATCAACTTCTGGACCAAATCCTGACTGATAGCAGTCCATTCTTGCACAATCAATGCTTTCATTTTGTCAGAATTTTTAGGTTTTTGTTTGTCCACCCGTCTCTTGATGATTGACCACAAGTTCTCAATGGGATTAAGATCTGGGGAGTTTCCAGGCCATGGACCCAAAATCTCTATGTTTTGTTTCCTGAGCCATTTAGTCATCACCTTTGCTTTATGGCAAGGTGCTCCATCATGCTGGAAAAGGCATTGTTGATCGCCAAACTGCTCTTGGAGAGTTGGGAGAAGTTGCTCTTGGAGGACATTCTGGTACCATTCTTTATTCATGGCTGTGTTTTTAGGCAAGACTGTGAGAGAGCCGATTCCCTTGGCTGAGAAGCAACCCCACACATGAATGGTTTCAGGATGCTTAACAATTGGCATGAGACAAGACTGGTGGTAGCGTTCACCTTGTCTTCTCCGAATGAGGCGTTTTCCTGATGTCCCAAACAATCGAAAAGGGGATTCATCAGAGAAAATAACTTTACCCCAGTCCTCAGCAGTCCACTGCCTGTACCTTTTGCAGAATATCAGTCTGTCCATGATGTTTTTTCTGGAG
This sequence comes from Oophaga sylvatica, assembly GCA_033576555.1. Lineage (NCBI taxonomy): Eukaryota > Metazoa > Chordata > Amphibia > Anura > Dendrobatidae > Oophaga > Oophaga sylvatica. The sequence continues at coordinate 56,043,369 of JARQOD010000001.1, forward strand.
AGAAGTGGCTTCTTTGCTGCCCTCCTTGAGACCAGGCCTTGCTCCAAGAGTTTCCGCCTCACAGTGCGTGCAGATGCACTCACACCTGCCTGCTGCCATTCCTGAGCAAGCTCTGCACTGCTGGTAGCCAGATCCCGCAGCTGAAACACTTTTAAGAGACGGTCCTGGCGCTTGCTGGTCTTTCTTGGGCGCCCTGGAGCCTTTTTGGCAACAATGGAACCTCTCTCCTTGAAGTTCTTGATGATGCGATAGATTGTTGACTGAGGTGCAATCTTTCTAGCTGCGATACTCTTCCCTGTTAGGCCATTTTTGTGCATTGCAATGATGACTGCATGTGTTTCTTTAGAGATAACCATGGTTAACAGAAGAGAAACAATGATGCCAAGCACCAGCCTCCTTTTAAAGTGTCCAGTGGTCTCATTCTTAATCATGACAGATTGATCTCCAGCCATGTCCTCATCAACACCCACACCTGTGTTAATGGAGCAATCACTGAAAAGAAGTTAGCTGGTCCTTTTAAGGCAGGGCTGCAATGATGTTGAAATGTGTTTTGGGGGATAAAGTTCATTTTCTAGCCAAATATTGACTTTGCAAGTAATTGCTGTTAAGCTGATCACTCTTTATAACATTCTGGAGTATATGCAAATTGCCATTAGAAAAAGTGAAGCAGTAGACTTTGTAAAAATTAATATTTGTGTCATTCTCAAAACTTTTGGCCATGACTGTAGGCCAGTAAGTGATACATCACTGGAATCAGGGTCTGTGTCCTAATATTATGCTGCTCTTAGATGGGGTAGCAAAATCGTTGTGAAGTATTCCCTTTAAGTCACCAGGCAGCAGCACTCAGCTCATGTATGGGCACACACATAGAGGTGGACACATCCAGAGCTGAGCTCTTCTGCTCTCTAGTTTGAGAGATCATTTATGTTTTCAGAACTCGGAAAATCGAAAATAGAGAGGCTACAATATATCAAAAATATTTTTAACATTTAGCTATACTTTAAAAGAGGATGTTTCTATTGGAAACATTTTGCACGTCTAAATTGAGTCTGCCAGAGAAAAATGACTGTTCAAACCAAGCACAGGCACTCACCGAACCATTAGCTTATCTTAACAGTCCAAAAGTATTTTTGCAGATTTTTTTTGCAGAAATGGCTTCATCCCTGTCTACTAGATATGTCTGTCTTCTGTCTTTGTCCGAACTGCAGTGAATAAAGTTGGGCCAGACCAACAACAGATACATTACATGTACGAGAGTGACATTGTTTGTGAAAGAAGAGCATTTTTTTTATTCTTGTAAAATGGATTTAAATCGAATAGTCGCACAATGACTGTTCAAACCAAGCACAGGTGTCTTATAACAACAAAGTATGAAAAACACGTATCATTTATTGAAAAATTGTACAAACACAATTAAAATGGCAATACCACAAGAGCAGGAACTAGTGGGACTCGACCACAATACTTCCAACTAGACCATGTATGTATAAATCATCATCTCTATGTAGTCATGATAAAGCACCAAAAAACATATTTAGTCAAGGGTACCAGAATGAATAAGGTCCATGGTTATCCCATATAGGGTTGACTCAATTCACATGAGTGCACAAAAAATTGTATGATGCCGATAATCCTTAGATCGTTGTAGATATCAACATATAAACAAGTACTAGTGCATATAAAACACAATACAATACATAGTCTAGAAGTACAATAAAGGCATAGTTACCAAGAAGGGAAGTAGACTGGGAGACCCACCACTCACCCGACGCGCTTCGCTTAATCTTCGCCAGGTGTTGGTGCGCAAAGGTAATATATGCTGATAGCCAGAAGGAATATGACCATTGATTCAATGGCCAGTCAGGGGCCACCATTATAATATGATTAATGCTTTGTCTATTACACGTTGTGCCCGTTCATGACAACGCACGGACGGAATATACCTAACGAGAGAACTCTCCTATAGCCACACCTAGACGAACGGAAATGACGTTAGCTATTTCCGACCGAATGAGATCTCGCAATAGCGGGCACCTTGGTGATGTTGATGCCAGCGTCGCGTCGTTGGAGTGTGTATTACGGCCATGCCTGTGTATGTATATTCTGACTTAATAGTTACGAGCACTTTTGGTCAATCACGCACTGTGAAACATTGAATCAATGCGTCATAGCCTTTCATTGGCTTCAGCATAATTACCCTTTCTGCAACCACACCCCTGGACGAAGCATTTCTAAGTGAAACGCGCGTCGGGTGAGTGGTGGGTCTCCCATTCTACTTCCCTTCTTGGTAACTATGCCTTTATTGTACTTCTAGACTATGTATTGTATTGTGTTTTATATGCACTAGTACTTGTTTATATGTTGATATCTACAAGTTCTAAGGATTATCGGCATCATACAATTTTTTGTGCACTCATGTGAATTGAGCCAACCCTATATGGGATAATCATGGACCTTATTCATTCTGGTACCATTGGCTACACATGTTTTTTGGTGCTTTATCATGACTACATGGTCTAGTTGGAAGTATTGCGGTCGAGTCCCACTAGTTCCTGCTCTTGTGGTATTGCCATTTTAATTGTGTTTGTACAATTTTTCAATAAAAGATACGTGTTTTCATACTTTGTTGATATGAGGTTTTTTGCTTTTGGTGTGTCATGTATTTACCTCATTGTTGATAAAGGGGATATATTTAGGTGTTTCAAGCACAGGTGTGGACAGACAGATCAGTGCACCTTCCCTGTTGCATGTTTTTCAGATCTCTCCACCTGTAATGCCAGAACTGTCAATCAAAAAAGAGTAGGGTGGAGATAACTGTGAAACATGCAGGAGGGAAGGTGCACGGAGCTGGATAATGGAGCACTGAGTGATTGTGCTTGGATTGAACAGTCATTACGTGCTGAGAAAAATCTTTGAAATTCAGGGAATGATAATGTTAAAACCTTTGATGAAGATGAAATAGATAACCCTAGCTCAAAGGTCTGTGGCTCCTGCAATGTCACCACTCCGCGCTGCATATCTACAGAATAAGACAATCATTCCAACCTTCACATTTAAGAACTTTTTGCTCTTCTGACTCCAAAAAAAGAAAAACAATAAGAAAAACAAATAATTAATTAGGTCTGCCAGACGCAGACAAGATTTACAGCACCTTTAAGTGAAATAATGGTCCTTTATATTATTCCTTTACTGATGTTCCTCAGAAAACAAAGGAACCATTGACCTAATTAGTCTATAAAGTTTATTAATCACACTTTGTTTTACTTAAAGGTCAAATCCAGGTAAACATTTTTCTTATTTCTTCCTGTATTATCTTATAGTTTGATATTACATCAGTAATATAATAATTAAAGGGGTTCTCCAAGACTTAAAGGGGTGGTCCAAAACACAAAATTAATTTTCAGTTAATGCCATAATATAATCTATTTTCTAATATACTTTAATTTAAAGATCCCTAACTACACTATCAAACTAACTACCCCCTTTTTGATGACGCTTTGTTTCAGAATCTCAGTAGATCTGCCCCCTCCCTAAAATGAAGCTTTATCAGTGACCTCATTTTCAGGGGTTGGGCAAATCCCTGCTCTACTGAACATAAGTCGGTTGTCAATTCTGATGGAGGACTAGTAGATTCTTGTCAATGTGCGATGTGCATAATGACCATGCCTTTCTCATAACAATTGGCAACAGAGCGCACTGTCAGTGCAAATTGTAAAATGAATATGCAGTATGCAGAGACCAGCACCTCTCCCCCGCAAGTGATGTCTCTGAAAAAACAGCCACAGTAATGGGGCTGCTAACCTATGCAACAAGCAGCAAACTATAGAATCACAAGGGTTGTTCAGGTTTATTTCATTTCTAAGGCCTAAGAACTAACAGGCATGTAATTATTAACTACCTGCTTGTTGTGCATAGCGCCAATCTCTGCTAACTGGAGGTATCCGACTGTCAAACAGCATGACATTGGTGGTCATTATCCATTGACAGAGCAGCCTGGAAGAACAAGAGCTGCGCTGTTGACATGGAACAGCTGAATTGCTGTCAGGAGTGATCTGGTACTGCTCTAAGGCTAAGTTCACATTAACGTTTGGGGGCTTTGTGGAGGGCTGTGTACTTCCTCTGTTAAGCCCCGCCTACTTCCGCATACTTCTGCATGCGTCCTGCATACCTAGCTTTAACATTAGGTACGCAGGACATGCGGATGTATATGAATGTGTTGTGTTGACGAGCCAACCGACCGCATGGGAACGTTTTGCGCAGACGGTGGTCGCGTCAAAAGGACGCATCCTCATACATCCGCATACATCCGCATGTCCTGCGTACCCAGTAGTAAAGATAGGTATGCAGGACGCATGCAGAAGTATGCGGAAGTAGGTGGGGCTTAACGGAGTAAGTACGCAGCCCTCTGCAGAGCTCCGGTACGCAAATGTGAAACCAGCCTAAGCCAGGGCCGAGTAGAACAGGCAGGTAATTGCCTCTGTTAGCAACTACCTGCCTGTTAGTTTTAGGCCTATGGTAGAAAAAAAAATAAAATAGCCCTAGACAACCCCTTTAAAAATGTCTCTATTCTTAAGACTAAGTAGAGGACTTTTAAAAAATAGTACACTGCAAAATTGCTTAACTTCTTTAAGCAGGTTTCAATTTTGACAATAAATGAACATAACACCAGGAGTAGAAGGAAGAATAGCAAACACCGTCCGTTTAAAACTTCTTCACATTATTTATGTGAATAGTTTTCCGTCCAAAGATGACAAGAGTATTCTTAGAGTGATACCTTTATTGGCTAACCAGAAAATTATATTTTTGCAAGCTTTCTGAGCACACAGGCTCCTTCTTCAGGCAGGAGCCTATGTGCTCAGAAAGCTTGCAAAAATATAATTTTATGGTTAGCCAATAAAGCTATCACTCTAAGAATACTCTTGTCATCTTTGGACGGAAAAGTATTCACATTGATTTTTCTGGCTAACACGGTACCACAATATAATTTATTATTGTACATCACATTATTTATAAAACATCAGGTTGCCGAGGTGACAAAATGCCTGGAGGATGATGGCCGTTTCTTGCCAAACAACGCTTCATCGGATCCTTGCATACAAGCAAGTAGGAGTTACCTAGTTTAAATAACTATACCCATCATGACATCAAAATAGGTATAACATTATTAACGCAAAAACCAAAACCAACATTACTTCAAAACAATCACAGAAAAACATTACCAACATAAAAATCGATTTTATGAAAACACCAACTTGTCGGATTTGTCTTCTAAACCAGGGGCACCTTGTGATCGAGAACGGAGAATCCACCGAGCTTCCGTTCTCAATAGATATTTATGCCGATCGCCTCCATGAGTGGAAGATCTTAACCCTTTCAAGGCCAGGGAAATGCAGAGAACTGGGATCTGAATTATGTTTTTCTCCTATATGGTCTATCAGCCTATGGGAACCTTTGCCAGGACAGATTGGGCAGCACGGTGGCTCAGTGGATAGCACTACAGCCTTGCAGCGCTGGAGTCCTAGGTTCGAATCCCACCACGGACAACATCTGCAAGGAGTTGTATGTTCTCCCCGTGTTGTGTGGGTTTCCTCCGGGTTCTCCGGTTTCCTCCCACATTCCAAAAACATACAGATAGGGAATCTAGATTGTGAGCCCCATCGGGACAGCGATGATAATGTGTACAAACTGTAAAGCGCTGTGGAATATGTTAGTGCTATATAAAGATTATTATTGATCTATAATGTTTTCTGAAATGGGAAAACAATGGCCTAATTGTCTTCCTATATAGAAAAAGGCAGCAGGGACAAGAGATAATATAGACCACATATCGTGCTTTACAGGAAATAAAATTTCCAACATGTGAAATATACCCTGAAGACTCTTAGGCCTCTTTCACACATCCGTTTTTCTCCTTGCGGCGCCCCCGGCATTTTTCCTCAGCGCCGCATCACAAAACCGTATGCACCGCATGCGTTTTTTTTTCCCATAGACTTTCATTAGCGCTGGATGGCGCCGCATGTCACTGCGGCGCGTCCGGTTGGTGCCGGATGCGGTGTCTGGTCACCGTCCGGTGTCTGGAAAAAACGTTGCATGTAACGTTTTTTGTCTGCGGCGAAAAAGCCGCATGCGCCGGATGCGGCGCGTGCGGTTTTTTTTTTACAATGAAAGTCTATGGACGCCGCAATGCGCCGCATCCGTCTTGAGCCGCATCCGGTAGCCGCATCCGGTTTTTTAATTGATATACCAGCCCACAACAAACAGATACCACCCCTCAGCAAACATATAAAAAAAAAATTTTGTGGGACATCAGACACATCCACAGAAGCCACAGAGCCACCGGAGACGCAGCCACCGGAGACGCAGCCACCGGAGACGCAGCCACCGGAGACGCAGCCACCGATGCCTCAGCCACCGGAGACTTGCAGCCAGGATCCGCACCATGGAGCGCCAGGAAAACAGACGGTAAATATGCCCCCCCCCCCCAATCCAAAATTTACAATACATATGTCACCAATGCTGTGTGAGCTGATGTTTATTTTTGTGGCCTGGTACATTTTATATTTCATGTTTTTTCTGTGATGGGGATTGGTTCCCCTGGTATTGTATGAAATTAAATTGGCGATGATGGGGTGGGTCCCCGAGTTTAAAATGCATTTGTTTGTGAACTTTATTGTGTATTCCCTGCTACTGTTGTGAATGTTGATAATGTAGATCTACTGGTACTGTTTTTTTGAAGTGATGTGCTTGGTCTCCCTGCGACAATATGAAATGTGGATGTATTTGTGTATCATATAATGTTTTTTTTTTTTTTTTTTTTTAAATGTTTTTTGTTTTGGGCCTGTGATGTGGTTGCTTGTCCTGCTACTATCTGAAATGTGCATGTGTTTACTATGGTAATGTTTATCTCCATTTTTTTTGCCAATGTTTCTTTTTTGGGGCCTGTGATCTTTTTTCTACTCATGGTCTCTTGCATTTGTTTAGTATGCTAATGTTTTTTTGTTTGCAATCTTTGTTCTTTGTGGTCTGTCACGTTTTATCTACTCATGGTCTCTTGCATTTGTTATATGCTAATGTTTTTTTGTTTGCAATCTCTGTTCATTGTGGTCTGTCACGTTTATCTACTCATGGTCTCTTGCATTGTATGCTAATGTTTTTTTGTTTGCAATCTTTGTTCATTGTGGCCTGTCACGGTTTATCTACTCATGGTCTCTTGCATTGTATGCTAATGTTTTTTTGTTTTCAATCTTTGTTCATTGTGGCCTGTCACGTTTATCTACTCATGGTCTCTTGCATTGTTGCTATTGTTTTTTTGTTTTCAATCTTTGTTCATTGTGGCCTGTCACGGTTTATCTACTCATGGTCTCTTGCATTGTATGCTATTGTTTTTTTGTTTTCAATCTTTGTTCATTGTGGCCTGTCACGGTTTATCTACTCATGGTCTCTTGCATTGTATGCTATTGTTTTTTTGTTTTCAATCTTTGTTCATTGTGGCCTGTCACGGTTTATCTACTCATGGTCTCTTGCATTGTATGCTATTGTTTTTTTGTTTCAATCTTTGTTCATTGTGGCCTGTCACGGTTTATCTACTCATGGCTCTTTGCATTGTTTAATGCCTATTGATTTTTTTTTGTTTTCAATTTTGTTCTTTTGTGGCCTTCACGGTTTAATCTACTCATGGTCTATTGCATTTATACTATTTGTATTTTTGTTTTCATCTTTGTTCATTGGGCTGTCACAGTAATTTATGTCTTTTGCATTGTATGCTTTTTTTTTTTGTTTGCAATCTTTTCATTTGCCATGTACGTTATCTACCATGGTCTTGCATTGTATGCTATTGTTTTTTTGTTTGCAATCTTTGTTCATTGTGGCCTGTCACGGTTTATCTACTCATGCTGCTATTACATTTGCATGTGTTTTAGTATCCAAATGTTGATCTACTTTTCTTTTTGTTGCAATTTTTGTTTTTTGTGTGCCTCTGACCTTAAATCTACTCATGCTCATATGTGAAATGTCCATGTTTTTATTATCATTATGTTTGTACTGTTTTTTTTTTTTTGGTATTGGGATCGGTTGATTCAAACTGTAATTTTTTATTTATTGATTTTTTTTTTTTTTTTGTCCAGGGATACAGTTTACCCATGGTACTGTTGATGGCTACAAATGATTGCATGTGGTCGGAATAATGTCCTTGTTTGAATGTTATATTTTAAAACAGGGACAATCAATACATATAAACACAATTCCTTTTTGTCTGGTAATTCCACAGCAGAAGAATTGATGCTGCTGATCCAAGGGCGCAGGAGATCCTGGATGCAAGGAGGCAAGCCAGTAGAAAGTAAATATGACATCCCCCATGTGCCTAAAAATTAAATGTTTGTTTTTCTCTTTCAGCCAGGGACAAGGAATCCGCATATATTCACTGTCACTTTTTGTGTCCTTATTCAACAGCAGAAGAATTCAACGAGCAGCAGAGGCGGCGGCTGAAGCGCAAGTTGAGCAGAGGGGAGGAGAGGACCTCCAAGCTAGGAGGCTAGCAAGCAGAAAGTAAGTATTACAGCACACATTTTGCTCTAAATTACATGTTTTTTTTCTCTTTCAGCCAGGGCAAAGGAATACAGATATATTTACTGTCCGTTTTTGTGTCCTTATTCAACAGCAGAAGAATTCAACGAGCGGCAGAGGCGGCGGCTGAAGCGCAAGTTCAGCATAGGGGAAGAGAGGACCTCCAAGCTAGGAGGATAGCATGCAGAAAGTAAGTATTACAGCACACATTTTGCTCTAAATTACATGTTTGTTTTTCTTTCAGCCATGGACAAGGAATATAAAATTTACAGTCCCTTTTTACTTAACAGCAGAAGACGTCAAGAAGAGGGGGAGGCGGCGGCTGGAGATAGACGAGAGGAGGAGAGGCGGGCAAGGAGGGAAGCCAGTAGAAAGTAAAGATTACATCCCCCATTTCAATAAAAATACATGTTTGTTTTTCTCTTTCAGCCAGGGCCAAGGAATATAGAAATATATTGACTGTCCCTTTTTGTTTCTTCCACAGCAGACAACGTCAAACAGCTTCTGCAGCTGCCGCAATGGCGGTGTTGGCGGAGGAGGCAGCGGCTGAAGCGGCGGCGGCAGCACCACCGGCATCGCCATCTCCTCCCTCCCAGCCAGAGCCAGAGCCGCCACAGCAGGACACATCTTCTTCTGGGAGCCCTCCTACCCATCGTCAGGAATTGGCGGTAAATAATGTATTTTTAATTTTTCTATCCACAATCCATCTGTGGGCTATATGTCTTGATTGTTTTTTTTTAATAACAGGAATCTGAAGATGACGAGGAGCTCCCAGAGGAAGAAGGACGGGGTGGAGAGATACCCGGAGTGGGCTCACAATTCGTAAGTATCCTGCATCAATCGCAGAAACACACCTTCACAGTACACACAACACATAGAAAAACATTTAGTACATACTTCACACAGCGGCCAACACCTGCCAATATCCTAATTTTTCTTTCATTTTTAGTCTCTCGCATCTGGGAGCCAGAGGGTTTCTCCCAGCGCCTCCCAGAGTCGTTGTGAGACTGTTGGCGGTTCTCAACGTGTAAGTTTTTTATTTTTGCCATTTTCTATAATTTTTCATTTGTAGAAAATGGGTTATCTAAAAATGTTTTGTGCATTAAATTTCCCATTGTAATATGTATAATTTTGCAAATTTCAAACAATGTGTCTCATGATTTTTTTTTTTTCCTTTGTTAATTTCACAGGCTTCACAGCGTGCTCCCGACTCGGACACGGAGGAGGGATTGGACGTGGAGTTGATGATCGACCTGGTCCGAGAAAGGGAGCCGCTGTGGAACATGGGGGACCGCCAGCATGCGGATCAAATTGTGACACAATGGCTCTGGACGGAAGTGGCAGCAGCAATGGTGCACCGCTGGGAGGACCTCAATCCTAGGTCCCAGACTAAATTACGTAAGTATAGTTCATGTTGCTGAATGTAAAGGTGTTTTTTCAAAACTTCTGTCCTCGTGTAACCAACGCTTCTTGTTTTCCATTTTCTTTGTGAAACACTATGGAAACAATGAAAAAATAAACTCTGCGGGACACGAGGACTAAAGTGTGGTTGTTGTATAGTAACCAATGTGTGCTTTCTCGTTTCAGGGGAGAGAATTATGAAGCGGTGGCGGTCTGTGAGGGATCGCTTTAAGAAGGAATTTAACAAAGAGATGCGGGCCCCGAGTGGATCTTCAGGACGCCAGAGCAAGTACAAATATGCACGAGCTCTGGCGTTCCTGCGTGAAACAATGGTCACCAGAAGGTAAATATAACCATAAAATGTTAACTTTTTTTTTTTTACAGCCAGGGCCATTCCACATCTGTATATTAATTTTATGTTTTTGTTTCTTCCACAGCACGGTGAGCAGCACTCGGGCGCCTGCAGAGTTGGAGCCTTCTAGAGCGATCCCTCAGGAGACCGACACCGAGGGACACTTTGACCAACCCTCCACATCTGCCCCTTCCCAGACTTCACACACATTAGATCCCGCAGTCCCCTCCACCAGCGCTGGAGCATCGTGGCCGGCTGCATTACATGAATCTGCTGGTCAGGATATAGCCTTCCTTTACCCCACCCTTCTGACCCTGCCACCTCTAGTACAGCTGCGGGTACTGGGCGGCAGCGTCAGAAGGGTCAGGAAAAGAACTATGCGCCCGAGTTCTTACACATGAACGCATCTTTCCAGAACTGCCTTAAGTTGCTATCTGAACAAGTTGCCGCAGGCCTTCGTCAGATAACCACACTAGTTGGTGAGGTCAAGACACTTGTGGAAACTGTGCGTTCTGAGATAAGAACACCCCCGAACTACAGCTTTTTTAGGTCGGTTGCGGAGCGCATAGATCCGCTATCTTATGACCAGCAGATGTATGTGATGCACACGTGCCACTCTGCTCTAGCGCAGGTTGTCTCCCATCCTCAATCCACCCCAGTCATTCCACCACCTCCCCCCCCTACAGCCCGCCGTCCATCTTCCCCCCCCACCTGCCATACCTCCTCCCCCTCCTATTCAATATCAACCTCCCCAATACCAACCACCTCCCCAGCTCCATCAACCTCCACTATATCAACCACCTCCCCAGGTCCAACCACCTCCCCAATATCAACCACCTCCCCAGGTCCAACCACCTCCCCAACTGCAGTCACCTCCCCAGTACCAACAACCTACCCACTACCAGCCACCTACCCCCTACCACACTTCTACCTACCAATCTCCTTCCCCCTTCCAAATACCTACTATGTCTCCTGCTCCTCATGCACAACCCTCCACTCCACCACCACCCACCTGTTCTGCCTTGTCTTCCCATTCTTTTTGTCTTTCCACCCCTTCACCTCTTCCTGTTCCTTCACCACCACCATCCCGTTCGTCCCTCCACAGTCTCCACACTCCCACGGTCGAAGTGTCCCGCAGCCCCTCCAGCAGTATTTCCACCCCACACTACACAGACCTTTAAATATGTGTTTGTTTATAATTTTTTTTAAAGTTGAATAAATAAAGTTTAATAAAAAAGTAAAGTTGAATAAATAAAGTTTAATAAAAAAATTAAGTTTAATATAAAAAAAAGGTTATTTCTATGTTAAACATTTGGCCAAAAGGCCTAATTTTATAAAAATTATATTAAAAAAATAATTTTTCAATAAATTGTTCATTGGTTTAACATTGTTGTCTGTCTTTAATTTATAGGATGTTAAGTTTTAAATGTGTTATAAGGTAGAGCTAACTTTGGCTAAAAGGTTCATAAATGCAACCTTTTTTACAAAGTTATGTCCCGGGTTTCTATTATGTTTTCACTTAAACTGTGTACTTTTTTATATTATCCCCTACCCCAGGTTTCCCCTACTCCAGTCCTCAAGGCCCACCAAAAACATATCATGTTTTCAGGATTTCCTTTGTATTGCACAGGTGAGGAAATTATCACCTGAGCAATACAAAGGAAAGACTGAAAACTTGACATGTTGGTGGGCCTTGAGGACTGAGTAGGGGAAACATGGCCTAGAATGTACACTTTTTTTTGACAAATGGTGAAATAGTTTTGTTAATACAATTTCACCTTTTGTCCAAAAAAGGGTACATTGTAGGCCATGGGTCCCCAAATCCAGTCATCAAGGCCAACCAACAGGTATTGTTTTCTGGATTTCCTTTGTATTGCACAGGTGAGCCAATTATCACCTGAGCAATACAAAGGAAAGACTGAAAACTTGACATGTTGGTGGGCCTTGATGACTGGATTTGGGGAACCATGGCCTACAATGTACACTTTTTTTGACAAAAGGTGAAATAGTTTTGTTATTAAACAGCCATGGACACAACAATGGCAAAAAGCTTACAGTAGAAAACACACAAGAAGGTAGACAAGTAAAAGGTTTATTGTGGGTAAAGAAAATTATTAAAAGAAACAATACATTTATCACACTCTGTCATCCTGCCAGTCAACACTACCTTCCGGTGACACAAAGTATTGAGCAAACTGGTCCCTCATTCTAGAAACGCAACTGTACTGTGAGTGGTAATGTTGGTGTAGTTGTGCAAAGTTGTTTCTTGATTGTGGTCCTCCAGAGAAATTGGTTCCTTGGTTAGTACAAAATTATGGAGGACCACGCACGCTTTCACTACATCATCAACAGTCTCGGTCTTCAAGTTAATTGCAGTCAAAAGGACACGCCATTTTGCTGTCATAATTCCAAAGGCACACTCCACCATCCGTCTGGCTCTTGTGAGGCGGTAGTTAAATATCCGCTTTGTATGTGTCAATTCTCTGCTGGCGTACGGCTTCAATAGGTGTTGGGACAGCTGGAATGCCTCATCACCTACACACACGAATGGCATCGGTGGGCCTGAGGTTTGAGGCAGTGGCCTGGGGGGGGGAATGAAAACTGTTTCCATAATTTACGTCCCATAGCAGATAGTTTAAACACTTGGGAGTCATTAGACCGTCCATAAGACCCAATGTCCACCGCGATAAACTTGTAGTGCGCATCTGCAATAGCCATCAGGACGATAGAGAAATATTTTTTATAGTTAAAAAATTCAGATCCAGTTCCTTTTGGCTTTTGAATGCGGATGTGCTTTCCATCAACGGCCCCCAGGCAATTGGGGAACTGGCAGATGAGTAGAAACTGGTCCGCTATTTGAAGCCACGCTTGTTGTTGGCTCTGGAATAAATTCTCAACCAAAGTATCCCACAGAGCACGACAAGTGATACTTTATTATGCCGGATAGTGTGAGATTCCCATCCGATACTGAAAATGTAGCGATGCCAGCGTCTCACCAGTTGCAAGAAATCTGAAAACAAATTAGAAAATACAAATTATTTTAGAAACGCAGCATTACATACCAGAACTCAGCTACGACTATTGGAGATACCAAACACAATCACATCTATGACAATGACTGTTTTATAACTAAATTTGGGGATACTCATGTGGTTTCCTAGTTGGCCTGTGATGTTCAATTAATGATAAAATTACAAGTGCGCTCAAGCAAACAGATCCAATACATATAGCTTACCTTATAGTCACCATGAGACGCTCCGCCGGAGATATTGAGAACCGACAGTAGGTGTCCGATTTTTTAATTTTGTCTCCAACACGCTCCAGCAAATCTCAAAGTTTTCTTTCTTCATCCGCAGATAGGCAAAGAACTTATCTGGATTTTGTCGCAGCTCCATGTTCAGTGTGGAATAGACACCACGAGTTAATCTCTGTGCCGTAATGGGGTGGATCCACAAATGGCGGCGTCTTCGCTGACATCTGCGCTGCTCCTCAAACTTTCGCTCCTTCTCCAGAACGATAAACCTCAATCGATTCATCTCCGCAGTAAAATCAACAAGATTCCTGAAGATATTGCCGATAATGACATCCATGTTCGCCAATCACTTGCTACTTGCTCTTCTCTCAAAACTGCACTTGCTCCTCTACAACCTGTCAAGATGGGCTGTAGGAGCAGTGTATATATAGGATTACAGTAGCCAATCATATTTGGAACCCCAAAAAGGGTGGTCTTAAAATACCGGATCCGGCGCATACGGCGTCAACGGACACCAAACCGGATACACCGGATGAGACGGATGCGTTTTTTTGCCGCATTCGTGAACCGGATGCGGCGAAAAAACCGGATGCGGCGCATCCGGTTTTCATACAAAATACCGGATGCGGCGCTGTGGCTAAATGCCGGGGGCGCCGGATGTGTGAATGAGGCCTTAGCTGCCAGACGTTAATTACAAATAGAATAATCCCCAAATTTGAAGTTGCCTACTGGACCCAGGCACTCTAACCAATTTTTAGATATTGTTTTCAATCGTTTATGAACTACAATGTCCTTTAAATTGGTAGTTCTGTAAGTTACTAGGTGTTGTCTAGCCGTGACTATTGCTAAATCATGGTCTCTTTCCAAGAGCTGCCAATTTTTAAGAAAGGTAGTACAAATAATGATATCCATAGGACTAAAAGAAAAATGAAAAATAAATATTTTTTCGCTGTCTAGATTCATGTTTTTTATCTCCAAGCAAGTCTTTTTTGTGAAAAAGTGTTAGCGTGTTGAAACATGCATCTAGAATGTACCAGGGTCTTTCTGGAATCTCTTGTTTTAATTCTGTACAATGTTTTAAAAAATTCCAATCATCACTGTTTTCCTGAGGCACACAAATTGACTATAGGGAAGGGACTTTTTTGCGTGAAAGAGGTGGACACTGTTGTAATGTAAAAGGGAGGTGGAGGTGGTGGGCTTTCTGAAGGTCTCTTCAACCAGAGATCCTTCAATAACTTGTATCCTTACATCGATGAAATCTAAATAAGTGCCCCAAATACAGACGTGAAACGGATGTTCTGAGAATTTACTTCATTAAATGTTTGACCAATGACTCAAACAACTCTTCCGATCTTGACCACACAACGAAAATATCGTCTACATATCTTAAGAAGTCCTTAGTATGTTTTAAAAAAAGATTATACAAAGAAAAAAAACAATTTTTTCTTCTAATGTAGCCAGAAAGAGATTGATGAAAGTCCAAGCTACAGGGGTACCCCCGCGTGCTGCAAAAACACCTGTTACTGAACATAAAGGCATTATGGGAGAAGATAAGCTTTAAACCACCACAGATTAAATCGATAAAAGCCAGACTCTTGTCTATATTGAATAAGATAGATGGCACTGTGTCTATGCTACGCTCCTGTGGGATACAGATACAGAGGGACTCCACATTTATAGAAGATAAAGCGTAATCTTCTTGCCAACTAAACTGCCCTACAACGTTAAAAAAACACTTGTATTTTTTAGAATTCAAAGAGATGTCCCTCAGGATGAGTCTGAAGAGCCAGTCCACATACTGGGACAATGGCTCTGTGAGATCCCCACTCCTGAGATTCCCACTCCTGAGATCCCACTCCTGAGATCCCATTCCTGAGATTAACCATTAATGAACAGGAGACAACCCCATTCATTCTCAGGATTGGTGGGGGTCCCACAGGTTGAAGTTCCACCTATCCTCATATTATGGCATATGGAAGAGTAGAAAACTGCATGAATTGTAAAATTATTAATTTTTTTTGAAGCTCTACTGTCACATTCACATCTCTTACTGAATACAAAACATTTAATGTAGATAGATTCATGTTCAGTATGAAAATCTTTATAAATAAGGAAGTATAGTATTCACACTTAAAATAGTTCTTAGTCCTCTTTCACCACTTAAGTCTCATATTCCCTATCAAATCACAGCTATAACAAGGCCATAAAAGCTTTTATACTGCTACTATGTATTGTTCTGATATTTAAGTTACACAGTTTACAAGTAGCGGAGCTCGTAATTAGGGCTGAGAATGCACACAAAGGTATTTACCTCAACTTATACAACTGCTGGAAAAAAATGATTTGACAGCTCCCACTGGAAAATGCCTCCAGAGATATATATGTTATGCTTCTTTTTTTAGTATAGTCAATAATATTTTAGCACTTTTTATACTTTTATACATAACTAGAAGTCGATCTTTAATTCTGATGCTGCAATTAGCTTTACTGTCAAAGTAATCTATGAGGAATGTTTACGGATAAAATCGAATGCCTGGATAGAATTATATTTAGAGTTGAGAGTCCTCAGTGGTTGATACCTTTTAATGGCTAACTAAAAGATGGTAACAAATTGCAAGCTTTCGAGACTACTCAGGTCTCTTCATCAGGCTAAACTAATACAAAATCTGAAGAATCACATATTTATACACCACACAGCACAGAAAAAATGCAATAGGTAAGACAAGTGACGTAAATCAGAACTGTCATTATGGGAGATAAAGATGAACATAAATATTGGAACAGTTCATAGATAAGGAGAGAAAGTTCAAGGAGTGTGAAAGTTTTATTGCCCTCTGATTGGGGTCTGGTAATGTTTTGTGATGTTTTCACTGGGTCTTTGGAGTAAATTCCTTAATTGATGTAAAACTCCCATCGGGACTACAAGATACCAGGTACTTTCAGTTGCATCACATCTTATGTGGTGTACTAATATATATATGTACTAAATGTCCAACTGGGGGTCTGTATGTGGGAGAGACAGGGCAAAAACTGAGAACAAGGATGAATTCTCATCGCCACACAATAAGAGAAAAAAGAATGGATCTACCTGTGGCAAAACATTTTTGCTCCCCTGGTCATAGCATGATGGATATGAAATTACTTGTATTGAAAGGTAGTTTCACATCTCTGAGACAAAGAAGAGTTTGCGAATACAAACTGATGGTGACCTTTGACACTCTTAATGCTGGAATGAACCTGTCACACGGATTTATGACGTTTTACATCAATTAAGGAATTTACTCCAAAGACCCTGTGGAAACATCACAAAACATTACCAGACCCCAATCAGAGGGCAATAAAACTTTCACACTCCTTATCTATGGACTGTTCCAATATTTATGTTCATCTCTATCTCCCATAATGACAGTTCTGCTTTACGTCACTTGTCTTACCTATTGCATTTTTTCTGTGCTGTATTGTGTATAAATATGTGATTCTTCAGATGTTGTATTAGTCTTTGCCTGATGAAGAGACCTGAGTAGTCTTGAAAGCTTGCAATTTGTTACCATCTTTTCAGTTAGCCATTAAAACGGTATCAACCACTGAGGACTCTCAATTCTAAATATTTTTCTATCTACTGTATCTACTGGCTAACACGGTACAAAGATATACATCTTTACTGGATAGAATTATGACTTTTTTTATATATTTTTTTTCTTTTTTGTTATTGTTAGAATGCAATACCTTTCTTTGCCGGTAATGTTTTTTTTTTGCCTTGAGGTTTATAGCAGAATGGTAAAAAATAGAATATGTGGCTTTAAGTGTTCAAATCCACGCTTAAAGCTCAGAGCTTGTCTCCGATTTCCACCAAATACCAGACATAATAGAACTGCAGGCTGCCCTACTTTGTCTGATACAAAGCTAGACCATTGCAGAAACACAACAAACCACACTATAGTCAGTGGGCTTTCTTAAATGCCAATGATTTCCATCCTATGATGGATCGTATGATGGAGCAGAACAGCAGAATTAGCATAGGCAGGTGTAGGCCTACCCTAATCCTAATATACTGTAGACTGTACAAAACATTTTGAATGATTCTCATATTGAAGTAATATAACATAATTTCGATTTTCCTGAAGAATAGAATTTATGTGAGGGAAGGATGTTTTCTATGTCTTAATGGTTTTCAAATAATAACAGAGCACCATGTTTGCTCACATAACACCATACATAAAGATGTTGTATGATCATCATATGATATTAAAGACACAATCCAATACAATTTCCCCATGTATGGCATGCACAGGGGTTACATCCAATATCATAGAGAGAATAAATTCCACTGAGATGTTGCCACCATATCTAAAGAGATTGCCCCATATCTGTGACCACCCTATGTTAGCCAGAGCAACTGGTACATGCTCATCCGATGGTGGCATTTAATATTAATATTCTCATACAGATGACCTCTCAAAAGTTGATACCCAATTGAATCCTCAATTAGATAAGTAATTACCAGTTGCTGTCTTCTGCCATTTACAGCGTTGCTCTAGTCCCTCTCTTGTATCATTTGACCACAGATCTTTCTTGTCGGCTCATACTGAAGACTATTTCTTTTCTTAAGGTAATTTTCTGAGAGTCTTGTTCTGAGTTCCATTGATAAAGTGATCTCTGACCCACACAGAAGATGCTGTGTGAGTTGATAGGTCACAACTGCTGTCATGTGATGCAAGAGGAGGAGCAGTGCTGGAAACGGCATAAGACTGCGAGTGGTAAGTGTCATAGAAAATATTAAGATCCATAAAGCCACTCAAGTGAGGGGGCATTCATCCCCCTCCTCTCTCACACAGATTTGCAGGAGCAAAGAGAGCTTACATTCCAAACCTTCTTGATCTTGAATTGCACAATAGACAAAGGGAAGTGGGTAAATTTTGTATAAAAATGGGATGGGGAAACCAATTAAGATATGAATAGCAAATAGTGATGAGCGAGCACTAAAATGCTCGGGTGCTTTTTATTCGGGTCGAGCAAATTGGAATACTTGGGTACTCGACCCGAGCAACGAGCCCAATATAAGTCTATGGGAAAACTGAGCATTTTTGCCGCGATCCTCCCCCCGGGGGTACTTCTAAAGTCTAAAAACGCCTGTAAATGATGGAAACAGTGCTCAAATGACACGGGAACATCATGGGGAATGCCCCTGGAAGCATTTCTGACTCCCAGGTCACAGCTGTGAGCAATGTTGTCAGAGACTTACGCCATTTTTACAGGCACACCAAAAAACATACAAAAACGAAACCAAAATGGATTTTCCTAGGAAATATGTCAAGGAACATCCTTTCCAGGCTAATGACTTTTACAGCAAATAATTACCGTATATACTCGAGTATAAGCCGACCCGAGTATAAGCCGCCCCCCTAATTTTGCCACAAAAAACTGGAAAAACTTACTGACTCGAGTATAAGCCTAGGGTGGAAAATGAGATTATGCCCTATATGCTGCCCATGTATTATGCCCCCATAGATGCTCCATAGATTATGCCCCATAGATTATTCCCCCATAGATTATACCCCCATAGATAATGCCCCATAGATAATGCCCCATAGATTATGCCCCCATAGATAATGCCCCATAGATTATGCCCCCATAGATATCCCCATAGATAAAGCCCCATAGATTATTCCCCCATAGATAATGCCCCATAGATTATGCCCCATAGATAATGCCCCATAGATTATTCCCCATAGATTATTCCCCATAGATAATGCCCCATAGATTATGCCCCCATAGATGCTCCACAGTTTAGGCCTCAATGCTGCTGCAACCGAAAAAAAAAAAAAGGTATACTCACCTCTCGTTGCTGGGGGCCAGGTGCCGGTGTCCTGAGCAGGCGGGGACACCGGCGCGCTATGGGGGACAGGTGCCGGTGTCACCGATCGCTCAGGGCCCCGGCACCAGCGATATTTACCTGTCACCGCTGCTTGCCACCGTCTTCCGGGTCCTCCAGCAGTCAATGAACAGGCAGAGGGCGCTGCGCACAGTATCTACGTCATCGCGCCCTCTGCCTGATCATAACAGCAAGAGGACCCGAGGACACAGCGGAACGGGACAGGTAAATATCGCATATACTTACCCTTCCGCTGGCGCGGTCTCTGCCCTGCTCTTCTCCCACGGTCCCGGCGCCAGTGTTCAGCGGTCACGTGTTACCGCTCATTAAAGTCATGAATCTGTGCATATTCATGACTTTAATGAGCGGTAACACTGAAGGCTGAATACTGGCGCCGGGACCGTGGGAGAAGTGCAGGGGCTGCAGAGACCGGGCCGGCGGAAGGGTGAGTATACAGGACAGCTGCGCTCCCCCTCCTCCGCCGACCCCCTGGTATATGACTCGAATATAAGCCGAGAGGGGGACTTTCAGCCCTAAAAAATGGGCTGAAAATCTCGGCTTATATTCGAGTATATATGGTAACCCAAAGTAAAAAAGTTCCTCCACCAATTTGTCTATTTTCACATGTAGCGTTTTTGATGCATTTTTCAACCTTACCATTGCTTTCAACCAATACAAATGCATTTACTGTGAAATGCCATTGTAGCATTTAACAACCTTAGCTGGCCATGTGGTGTGACACATCATCAGATACATCTTGCTTCATTTATGAAGGAGGGACTCTAAAAGTCACAAAGCTAATTTTTATAGGGGCATCTGTAGGCATTACTATTCTTAAAGAGCCAATATTAAACAGTGGGTCTCCTATACTGTTATTGCCTAGGCATTGAGTGGCTGGGCTGCCAAAAATTAGGATGCACCCAAATACCCTTGTGATGAGACACACAGGAGGGCCTCATGAAAAAGTGTTCCAATGATAAGAAAATAGGTCTCCCATAGTTCAAATAAGCCTTTGAACCCAGGTACTGGATGGCCACAGGAAAACCAAGCTCACATTACTCTTTTGTCACTGCCATACGGTTAGCTTCTTCATTGAATGGAAGGCTCGCCCTGCATCAAATTCAAACGCACCCCAAAAAGGCTTTGAACCAACCTAGTGGATGTACACAGGAAAACCAAGTTCACATTACTCTTTTGCCACTGCCATACTGTTAGTTTATGTATTGAATGCAAGGCCCGCCCTGCATCAAATTCAAACGCACCCCAAAAAGGCTTTGAAATGACCTTGTGGATGGACGCAGGAAAACCAAGTTCACATTACTCTTTTGCCACTGCCATACTGTTAGCTTCTTCATTGAATACAAGGCCCGCCCTGCATCAAAATAACACACACCCCAATAAGCCTTTGAACCCACGTACTTGATGGCCTCCTGAAACCATTCTTTCTATTAATTTGTTACTCCCATATTGTTTGGCTATGCAGTGAATATTTGAGCCTAAAGACCCAGCAGTGGACAATTGTAGTGTTGATGCTAAAAACCAGTGGTGGACCATTGCAGTGTTGGCACTGAAGACCCTGCAGTGGAGCATTTCAGTGTTGATCCTGAAGAACCATCAGTGGATAATTGCACTGTTGAGGCTTAAGAACCTGCATTGATCAATTGCTGTGGTGAGTCAGAAGACTCTGCATTTTAGCATTGCAATTTCGAGGCTGAAGAACTGGCATAGAAGAATTGCATTGTTGAAGAATATTAACCCCTTAGCGACAGAGCCAATTTGCAGCTTAATGACCACGCCAATTTTTACATTTCTGACCACTGTCACTTTGTGAGGTTATAACTCTGGAACGCTTTAACGGATCCTACTGATTCTGAGACTGTTTTTTCGTGACATATTGTACTTCATGTTAGTCATAAAATTTCTTCAATATAACTTGTGTTTATTTATGAAAAAAATGGAAACATGGCGAAAATTTTTAAAATGTTGCAATTTTCAAAATTTTAATTTTATACTCAAAACAGAGAGATATGTCAACAAAATACTTCATAAATAACATTTCCCACATGTCTTCTTTACATCAGCACAATTTTGGAGACCAATTTTTTTGTCTTGTTAGGAAGTTAAAAGGGTTAAAAGTTGACCAGCGATTTCTCATTTTTACAACAAAATTTACAAAACCATTTTTTTAGGGATCACATCACATTTAAAGTCACTTTGAGGGGTGTCCATGATAGAAAATAACCAAAAGTGACACCATTATAAAAACTGCTCCCCTAAGGTGCTCAAAGCTACATTCAAGAAGTTTATTAACCCATTACGTGCTTCACAGGAACTGAAGCAATATGGAAGGAAAAAATTAACATTTAACTTTTTTTACAAACATTTTACTTCAGAACCAATTTTTTTATTTTCACAAGTGTTAAAAGAGAAAATGAACCAAAAAGTTTATTGAGCAATTTCTCCTGAATACGCCGATACCCCATATGTGGGGGTAAACCACTGTTTGGGCGCACGGCAGAGCTTGGAAGGAAAGGAGCGCCGTTTGACTTTTTCAATGCAGAATTGGCTGGATTTGAGATCGGACGCCATGTCGCGTTTGGAGAGCCCCTGATGTGCCTAAACAGTTTAAACCCCCAACAAGTAACTCCATTTTGGAAACTAGACTCCTTAAGTAACTTATCTAGATGTGTGGTGAGCACTTTGAACCCCCAAGTGCTTCAGAAGTTTATAACGTAGAGCCATGAAAATAAGAAATCATATTTTTTCAACAAAAATGATATTTTCTCCCCAAAATTTTTATTGTCACAAGGGTAACAGGAGAAATTAGACCACCAATGTTGTTGTGCAATTTGCCCTGAGTGCGCTGATACTCCATATGTGGGGTAAACCACTGTTTTGGTGCACGGCAGAGCTCGGAAGGGAAGGAGCGCCGTTTGACTTTTTCAATGCAGAATTGGCTGGAATTGAGATCTGATGCCATATCCCGTTTGGAGAGCCCCTGATGTGCCTAAACAGTGGAAACCCCAACAAGTGACACCATTTTGGAAACTAGACCCCCCAAGGTGCTACTAGATGTGTGGTGAGCACTTTCAACCCCAAGTGCTTCACAGAAGTTTATAACGCAGAGCCGTGAAAATAAAAAAACATTTTTTTTTCACAAAAATGATTTTTCACACCCCAAATTTTTACTTTCACAATTGTACCAGGAGAAATTGGACCCCAGAAGTTGTTGTCCAGTTTGTCCTGAGTACGCTGGTACCCCATATGTGGAGGGGAACCACTGTTTGGGCACACGTCGGGGCTTGGATGGGAAGTAGTGATGTTTTGAAATGCAGACTTTGATGGAATAGTCTGCGGGCGTCATGTTGCATTTGCGAGCCCCTGATGTGCCTAAACAGTAGAAACCCACACAAGTGACTCCATTTTGGAAACTAGACCCCCAAGGAGCTTATCTAGATGTGTGATGAGCACTTTGAATTCCCAAGTGCTTCTCAGAAGTTTATAACGCAGAGCGGTGAAAATAAAAAATCATTTTTTTCCACAAAAATGATCTTTTCACCCCCAAATTTTTACTTTTACAAGGGTAACAGAAGAAATTGGACGCCAAAGTTTTCCAGTTTGTCCTGAGTACCCTGGTACCCTATCTGTGGAGGGGAACCACTGTTTGGGCACACGTCGGGGCTCGGAAGAGAAGTAGTGACGTTTTGAAATGAAGACTTTGATGGAATGGTCTGCGGGCGTCATGTTGAGTTTGCAGAGCCCCTGATGTGCCTAAACAGCAGAAACCCCCTCAAGTGACTCCATTTTGGAAACTATATCCCTCATGGAGCTTATCTAGATGTGTGGTGAGCACTTTGAACCCCCCAAGTGCTTCACAGAAGTTTAAACGCAGAGCCGTGAAAATAAAAATAATTTTTTTTCCACAAAAATGATCTTTTCACCCCCAAATTTTTACTTTCACAAGGGTAACAAGAGAAATTGGACCCCAAAAGTTGTTGCCCAGTTTGCTCTGAGTACGCTGATACCCCATATGTGGGGAGGAACCACCGTTTGGTCGCATGGAAGAGCTCTGAAGGGAAGCAGCACCATTTGGAATGCAGACTTTGATGGTATGATCTGCGGGCGCCATGTTGCGTTTGCAGATCCCCTGATGTGCCTAAACAGTAGAAACCCCTGCAAGTGACCCCACTTGGAAACTAAACCCCCAAAGAGCTTTTCTAGATGTGTGTTCAGGCATTGCTAACTGAGCCAGGAGACAGCCGGAATCAGCGCGGGCACGAGGAGAGGTGAGGAGTGTGTTTTTTTTAATGTAACAGTGAGTACTGGACTATGGGGGGGCATTCTAAGGAGGGGAGGGGTGTTATATACCATGTGGAGCCATGTGCTGTATACCATGTGGGGCCGTGTGCTGTATACCATGTGGGGCCGTGTGCTGTATACCATGTGAGGCTGTGTGCTGTATTCCATGTGGGGCTGTGTGCTGTATACCATGTGGGGCTGTGTTCTGTATACCATGTGGGGCTGTGTTCTATATACCATGTGGGGCCATGTTCAGTATACCATGTGGGGCTGTGTGCTGTATACCATGTGGGGCTGTGTGCTGTATACCATGGTACTGCTATATAACATATATTCTATGGAGGGGCTGCATTATACTGTAAGAGGGGGGCTGCATTATACTCTGTGGGGTGGCTGCATTATACTCTGTGAGGTGGCTGCATTATGCTCTATGGAGTGGTTGCATTATACTGTATCGAGGACTATGGGGAATACTTTATACTATATGAAGAACTTTGGGGTGCATTATACTATGGGAAGTGAATTGTACTACATGGATGACTGGCGATGTATTATACTATATGGAGCACTATGAGGAGTGTATTATACTCTATGGAGGACTATGAGGAGTGTATTATACTATATGGAGGTCTATGGGGAGTGTATTATACTATATGGAGGACTATGGGGCACATTATAATATATGGAGGACTATGGGGTGTAAACTGTAGATGTGCTGCTGATAACATAACCTGTATGGTGATCTGTTAGTGATCCATTAGTGATCATTCTGTCCCCATCATTCTTTCTCAGATGGTGGAAAGAGGCCGGGAAATAAGTGTTGAACAACTTCAATATTGTCGATTACACTCATTTAGCAGCCTGTCCTCAGCGCATGTTAATACAATCGAAATGCTTCTGTATGATGTGCAATACAGGTATGTTAGCATTTGGGGCCCCATTTTAAACTTTGCCTAGGGCCCCACTTTGCCTAAAACCAGCCCTGCCTATAACATATATTGACAGTATCTACAAAGCCTCAGTGGCAGCAAATTTTTTTTGCATCTTAATCCTGATTATTTTATTCCAAAGCAATCTTGAGTCCTCTTTTTTTTCTCCATTTGCTCTTTGACACTGCACAATACAGCCAGATTATTTTCATAGTACAGCCTGAAAATCTAGCTGTTTTAAACAGTTTTGCCCATCCCAGCCTTCACATCTGAGTGCAAAAAAATTTCTGACATTTTTGTAGTACCGTATTTTCTGGCATATAAGACGACCCCCCCAACTTTTCCAGTCAAAATATGAAATCTTCTTAAAAGTGTGGGGGGGTCTTCTTATACGCCGGGTGTCATCTTATACGCCAGGAGTGGTCCCGATGACGAAGGGAGGGGCATCTCAGAGGGAAGGTGTTGTTACCTCATCGTATTAGCGCTGCTTTCTGTGGGTCTAGGTGCTGGGGGGCGGCGTCGGCGGCTCCTCTTTCAGCAGCCTGGGGGGGGCTCTGTGCTGGGGGATGGCGGCGGTGGCTGTTTGCGCAGAGTCGGGGCTCTGCAGGTATTTCCTCAATCCCCGGAGGCCCCGGCAGCTCCATTGCTGCGATGCGGTGGCCTCCGGGAAAATGGTCGCTGAAGGCAGCGCATGCTCAGTTTAAGATCTCGTCTCCCGAGATCTTGAGACGAGATCTGAAGCTAGCATGCAGCAGCAATTTTCCCGGAGGCCAATGGAGCTGCTGGGGCCTCCGGGGATTGAGGAAATGCCTGCAGAGCCCCGACTCTGCACTAAGAGCCCGCTGCCGTCCCCCAGCACAGAGCCCCCAGGATGCTGAAAAAAGAGCCGCCGACGCCGCCCCCCAGCGCCTGGACCCGCAGAAAGCAGCGCTAATACGATGAGGTAACAACACCTTCCCTCTGAGATGCCCCCTCCCTTCATCATTGGGACCACTCCCCCCACTCCACCGTCCTCACCCGGCGTATAAGATGACCCCCGACTTTTAAGAAGATTTTCAGGGGTTAAAAAGTCGTCTTATATGCTGGAAAATACGGTACTGTTAATTATTTTTGGAGTGTGTTATATAATTTCTTTATACTATTTTGCTGGCCAAAAAATATTTATCTGGCAAAAAAATATTTAGGTATAAGTCAGATATTTTACACCGGGTTTTGTCCGCCACACAGATCGCATATCATTGCGCTCAAAATTGTGCCATTTCAAGCCTCCAGAGAATTTCTTTTGCTGTGTCATAGCCAACTTGTTGACACAATTTAGCTGGGCAAAAAAAAATTACAGGCCAGATATTTTACAGTGGGCTATCTCCATCACACATTTCATATATCTGTGGGCTACAAATTGTGGCATTTCAGAACTCCATCAAACTGTTTTTGCTGTGTCTTACCCTCGTTCTATACACTATTATGCAGGAAAAAACAAAAATGCAGGCCAGATATTTGAAAGTGGACTATCTCTGTCAGACACCTCATCTATCTGTGGGCTACAAATTGTAGCATTTCAGCCTCCATTCCACTGTTTCTGCTGGCTGTTACCCTAGTTCAATACACTATTTGGGGTAAAAAATTAAAAAATGCAGGCCACATATTGAAGAATGTGTTATCTCCGTCAGATGCCTCATCTATCTGTGGGCTACAAATTGTAGCATTTCAGGCCTCCATTCCACTGTTTTGCTGTCTGCTATCCTAGTTCAATACACTATTTTGGGGTAAAAATTAAAAAACAACAGGCCACATATTTAAGAGTGTGATATCTCCATCAGACGCATCATCTATCTGTGGGCTACAAATTTGGGCATTTCAGGCCTACATTCACCGTTTTTTGCTGTTATCCTAGTTCTATACATTATTTTGCTATAAAAAAAACAAAAATACAGGCCACATATTTAACAGTGTGTTATCTCCGTCATACGCCTCATATATCTGTGAGCTACAAATTTGGGCATTTCAGGCCTACATTCACCGTTTTTTGCAGTGTCTTACCCTAGCTCTATACACTATTTTGCTGTAAAAAAAACATACAGGCCACATATTGAACAGTGTGGTATCTCTGTCAGACGCCTCATCTATCTGTGGGCTACAAATTGTAGTATTTTAGGCCTCCATTCCACAGCTTTTGCTGTGTCTTACCCTAGGTTTTGACAGCAGTTTGCTTAAAAAAAAAAAGTACAGTCCAGATATTTTAAAGTGTGATTTTCCTGCACACGGATCACATCTAAGTTTTCTCCCAATTCAGCCTTTTGTAGTGAACGTGGAAAATAAAATGGGCAAGGCGCGTGGCAAGGGATGGGAAAGTGGACGTGATTGTGATGGTGCATGCACAGGCCGAGGCCGTAGGCAAGCTGAACTGGTGTCGTAACAAACACCCACATCTTCTCGCATGAGCTTCCTATCTGAATTCATAGGGGACAGCAGAACAGCACTCTTGAAACCAGAGTCATTTTGCTACTACCACCAGCACCCTGTCTTCCACACGGTCAAGTCTCAGTAGCCGCGAGTCTGGACCGCATATTGCTCGCCCTGATCCTCCTTCGTTCTGCCATGTCGAGTGCCCGGAGGCAACTGATCCCACACTTGGACACTCCGAAGAGCTGTTCACTTTTACATTTATAGATTCTGGCCTCTCGTCTGGTCCACTTGAAGTGGGGCAAACTGAGATTGCATGTAGCAATGCCCAAATATTTGAGCAGCCACATTCACATGAAGGCGACGGTGGGAATGTGTCACAACAGGCGGACAATGATGAGACCCAATTGCCAGAAAGTCAGGAGGAGGAACAGGGTGCGGAAGTGGAAGAGGAGGTGGTGGATGATATAGTAACTGGCCCAACCTGGCAAGAGGACATGCAGAGCGAGGACAGCAGCACACAGAGGGAGGGAGGCATAGCACCACAACAGGCAGGAAGAAGCACTGTGGTGGCAGCAGACAGAAGGCGGGCAACTGTTCCTCGTAACACCAACATGATGGAAGTTGGCAGTACAACTGTTAGGTCTTCTCAAGTCTGGTTGTTTTTTAAAGACTCTGCCGATAACTCCAAACGGGTCCATTTGCACCACCTGCCATCAGCAGGGGTAGCAAAACTACCAGCCTGACCACCACCAGCATGGGCCGAAACCCAGGGTCCAGGAACAGTGTCTGCGGGTGACACCACTGCTTCTACTGCTGTTGTGCATGGAAGACAATCCCCTATCCTTGGTGCCTGTGAAGATGCCTCCTGCCCTGTACCTGTCGTTGCACACACTCAACTACCACCATCATCAAGCACATCCATGTCCTTGTCGCAGCACAGCCTTCAGTTGTCCATACCCCAGTCATTGGAACGCAAGCGGAAATACCCAGCCAATGCCCCACAGGTCGCAGTACTAAATTCAAACATTTCTCATCTGCTTGCGCTCGAAATGTTGCCTTTTAGGCTTGTGGAGACGGAAGTGTTCCGCAAGCTGCTACTATTTTTCCCAGTGTGCCGTCCCGGCATTACACAAGCAGGTGTCCCACAACATTATCCGTGCCCTCAACAATGCAGTTATTGGGAAAGTACATCTAAACACGGACACATCGAAAAGTGCTTGTGGGCAGGGATGGTACCTCTCACTGATGGCATACTGAGTTACCATAGTGGAAACCGGGACCCAGTCAGACCTTGGGATGGAACATGTCCTACCAACGCCAAGGATTGGGGGCCCTAGGTCAATCAGAGTTGCCCCCACAGTCTACAGCTCCTGCACATCATCCTCCTCCTCCTCTTCGTCTTCAGCTTCCATCACCAAAATGACCACATCAGTCACAAGCTGGAAGCACTGCAGCACTGCCTCTGCCAAGCAGCAACAGGCTGTGCTGAAGCTAGTATGCTTAGGTGACAAACCTCACAATGCTAAAGAGTTGTGGACATCTCTGAAAGAGCAGGCAGATCCGTGGTTGACACCGCTGAACCTACATCCAGGCATGGCTGTGTGTGACAATATCCGGAACCTGGTGGTGGCTTGGAGGCAAGGCCAGCTCACACACGTACCATGCCTGGCCCATGTGCTTAAACTTGTTGTTCAATGGTTTCTCAAAAGCTACCTGGAGCTGCCGGATCTGCTTGTGAAAGTACATCGCCTGTGTGTCCATTTTAGAAAGTTAGCTACAGCTTCAGCCGCTCTTGTCGTGCTTCAGCAGCGCTTGCAGCTTCCGGCTCACCGACTGCATGTGATGTCCCCACGTGTTGGTCGGTATTCAGTTCAGACTCCAAACATAAGACCTCAGGAGTGGACAAGGATGTCAGACATATGTACCATCCTGCAAAACTTTGAGGATTCCACGAAGATGGTGATCGGCGATGACGCCATGAATAGCGTCACCATCCCGCTTCTTAGTATTCTGAAATGCACTCTGCTAACAATGAAAGATGATGCACAGAACCATATATGGATTGGTTGACAATGAGGAATTGGAGTAGGAGGAGTAAGAACAGGAGCTAACTTCCTGAGCTATAGACGGTACTACAAGCACAACTGTCATACCGTCTGTTCAGCATGGATGGTCTGAGGATAGGGAGGAGGAGGAGGACAGCATGGTCAGTCATCCTGTTGGTGATGACACGGAAGGCTTGCCAGTTAGCAGTCTGGCATGCATGGGAGACTTTATGTTGCGCTGCCTTTCCCGTGACCCTCGCATTATCAAAATTTGTGCTGACACTCATTACTCGTTGGTGATACTTCTAGACCCACGCTACAAGGAGAACTTTCAATCTCTTTTTCCAGAGGCAGACAGGTGTACTAAAATGTTGAAGTACCAGAGGACCATTGTTGCGGAATTATTAAAATTTCCCATCTGAAAATGCAGGCAGCAGAGGTCACAGTTTGTTGGACAACCTAGAAGTAGAGGCGAGAGAGACACAACTCCAATCCAGCAGAGGCAGGGTAACAGTGGCAAAGTACTGGGACAGTTTTCTCAGACCCTCCCATCGCCCTGGCCTAGAGTCACGGGGTACTATCACATGGAGTGGAAAGTTTGGGAAGATGCTGAGGGAGTACCTTACTGACCGTACCAACGTCCTACGTGATTCCTCTGTGCCTTTTAATTATAGGGTATCCAAACTGGACACGTGGCATGAACTGGCTCTCTACGTCTTGGAGGTCATGGCAAGCCATTCCGCTAGCGTTTTATCAGAGCGGGTTTTTAGTTCTGCTGGTGGAATTATAACTGATAAGCGCATCTGCCTGTCAACTGAAAATGCTGACAAGCTGACTCTTATAAAAATGAACAAGGCCTGGATTGGGCAAGACTTCTGTACACCACCGAATGATAACAGCGAAGCATAACCTCCAATACAGTGTCTTTTTTTGGGAGGTGTATTACCATGCACCTCTTCACACCCACACATGGGTATACGCTTCCTGAGTTTGGCTATTTGGTGTGTTATCCTCCTCCTTCTCTTCATCCTCATCATCCACCACCACTAGATCAACATGGTGACCGTGGTCCGTGATGCAACAGCCAACTTATTGTGTAAAAGGGTGTTTCTGATGCACTTTTAATTAAAAAATTTTACACAGTATGTTGATGTCTACCCCACAGGGGATAATGTTTGTCAGCCCATACACTAAAGGGTATGCCACACTAAACAAGGTTGTTAACGAGATCGCTAAAATACGTCACATGTGTGTGGCATGTAGCAACGACGTGGCCCCTGCTGTGATCTCGTTGATCGTTCACTAGAGTTCTGGACCGTATTTTTATCGTTGGCGTCCCGCTGGTGAGCCTGAATCGCTGTGTTTGGCACCTTTTGTGAACGATGTGCGACCTCGTTAACGACGCATTAGTCAGCGGCGCAGGCGGGACTTTGTTTTCTTTCGTTAACGCCCTACAGCTCCGATTGGTGACCACAACATCACCTCAGCTATAATAACTGCGCCCCCATCCATTGTTTCCAGAGCACTTTATGGGTGACTCTTTATGCGTTGTTGCGAGGATAGTATCGTGTGGCGGAGTTTTGCGATCCTGTTTGTGGCGCAGTGGTGGGTTTTTTTTGCGATCCTGTCTGAGTCGCTAGAACACCATCCATCCCCATTTGGATTTGGATCTTTGGGATATTTGGATTCAAGGTAAATATTGTTTGTGATGTTGTTTGATAATGGTTTTTAACCTTATTTTTTTTTTTTCGTCTGCTTTATTTATTTTACACCCCTGACCTAATTTCCTTTTTTTTATTTTTTTCCCCCCGTCTGCTTTATTTATTTTACACCCCTGACCTTATTTTTTTTTTTTTTGTCTGCTTTATTTATTTTACACCCCTGACCTTACTTTTTTTTTTCTGTCTGCTTTATTTATTTTACACCCCTGACCTTATTTTTTTTTTTTTGTCTGCTTTATTTATTTTACACCCCCTCACCATTTTAGACATTTGTAAACTGTATATTAAATGTTAACTGAAAAGTTTAATTTTTTTTTTTTATATATTTTTTATTCTATTCTTTAATTTATTTTGTTTAAACACTTTATTAATAGTAATTAATTAGTAATTAACTTTTCTCTTCTTTACCGTGCAGGTTGCACATAATGAACCTGTCCACCGCGGAGCGTATGATTGTGGCAGTTGCACTATCAATGGAGGCAGATCGTCAGGAAGAGGCGCGGGTGGAAGAGAGGCGCTCCAAGCGAAAGCGTCGCATGTGGACCAGAGAATGGCTGGAGCAGAGGTCCAAATTCTCCCACATGCATCTAGTGAGGGAGTTGCAGGAGAAGAATCCGCAGGATTTCCGGAATTATCTACGGATGTCGGAGGATTCATTCAAGCTCCTACTGGAAGCTGTGAGGCCACTCATTGAACGGCAGGATGCGTGCAGCTGTTTCAGCAGAGGAACGTTTGGCAGTAACGCTGCGATTTCTGGCAACCGGACGTTCAATGAAGGATTTGCAATATTCTGCTGCAATTTCTCGGTCGCTGCTTGGAGAACTAATTCCGGAGACAAGCAACTCCATCGTCCGCAGTTTACGGAGCTACATGCCTTTTCCCAAATCAGTGGCGGAATGGCAAATTATTGCCTCTGATTTTGAAAGGATTTGGCAGTTCCCAAACTGTGGTGGTGCCTTGGATGGCAAACGTGCGGATCACACAACCAGCCAACAGCGGATCCTTTTTTCATAATTACAAGGGCTACTTCAGCGTGATCCTCATGGCCCTTGTTAATGCCAATTATGAATTTATTGACGTTGATGTTGGCATTAATGGAAGAGTTTCTGACGGTGGCGTTTTGGAGCACACAAGTTTTGGTGATCGGTTGTTTAATAATAAACTTAACCTGCCAACCAACATGGACACCACCGCCAACCTAAACTTTGTGTTTGTGGGTGATGAAGCCTTCCCCCTTCATGCGCATCTTGTGAAACCGTACCCACAAAAGACTTTGACAGGGGAAAGGCGGATTTTTAATTACAGACTGTCTAGGGCACGGCGCGTTGTGAGAATGCCTTCGGCATAATGGCCAACCGCTTCAGGGTTTTCCACACTCCAATCAACATGAAGCTGGAATCCATAGACTCTGTGGTGTTGGCCTGTTGTGTACTGCACAATTTTCTACGCAAACGCGATGCTGGTACTACAACAGTAGTGTTGAGCGATACTGCTCGATATCTAAAAATATCGGATCGGAATGGTATCGCCGATATCACTAAATATCGGCGATATCCGATTCCGATACCGGAAGTCCAATGTAAGTCTATGGGAACAAAATATCGCAACTAAAAAAAACCTTTATTTCCTTGTAAACACTAAATATACACACATAGAATACATATATATATATATATATATATATATATATATATATACATGTCATTGTGATATATATATATACATATATGTATAGTTTATACACTTCTACATAGTAAAATATCCTCTGATTCAATTGCCGGGTAAAGCCGGCTTCTGTGAAAAGACAGAAGCACCTGACATGAAATGACACTTGGTGTACATAGGGTTAACCATGTCTTTTCATGTCGTTTGCAATCTGATTTGCACAAACAATTACATCAGTCTATGTGTGCAAAATTTCACACCTGTAGGGGTTAATTAAAGGTGTAAATTCGTTGTAAAAAAAACGGACTTTTTTGCTACGAATTTACACCTTTAATTAACCCCTAGAGGTGTGAAATTTTGCACACATAGACTGATGTAATTGTTTGTGCAAATCAGATAGCAAAGGACATGAAAAGACATGGTTAACCCTATGTACACCAAGTGTCATTTCATGTCGGGTTCCGCATTTTCACAAAAGCCGGCAACTGAATTAGCGGCTATTATACTATGTAGAAGTGTATGAACTATAAATATAAATATATATATATGTGTCACAAATTCAATGACATGTATATATATATATATATATATATATATATATATATTATATATGAGGTGTAAAATTGTTTAAAAAAAATGCGTGGGCTCCCGCCCTATTTTCGCAACCAGACAGACAAAGCCAGCGAATGGGGCAGATAATAATAGCCCAGAGAGGGACCATTATTTTTGGCCCCCCCTGGCTACTAACATCTGCCCCCAGACACCCAGAAAAGACAAATCTATAATTAGATTCGCCCTTTCTGGCACTTTGCCCGTCTATTCCCATTGCCCTGTAGCGGTGGCGAATGGGTTAATATGGGGTTAAAGCCACATTGCAATTGAAAGGTGACCTTAAGCCAGGTTAATAATTGAGAGCTGTCAATTAGACAACTATCAATTATTAATCCTATTGCATGAAATAAAAATAAAACACACACACTTTAATTAAAAATCATTTTAATGAAATAAAGACACATGTTTTTGACCATCTTTTATTTGACTGCAAAAACCATTTCCTGTAATAAAATAAAATAAAAAAGCAAAATTATTCTTACCTATCCCATGCACAGTCAGGTCCCACGGTGTAATCCTTCAGAAAGGGTTAATGTTTACTGCAGGGACCGCAGCTAATGCTGCAGCCTCACAGTAAACCCCCAAATGAATGAGTTCCTCTCCTGGCTGACAGGAGAGGAAGTGGAAAGCTTAATTGATTGCTTTCCACTTTCACTTCAGGTCAGCCAGGGACACAATCAGTGACGTCAGAGGGAACTGATTAACAAAAATAGGGGTTCCCTTCGAATAAAAAATGGCGTGGGGTCCCCCCTATTTTTGTTAACCAGCCAGATGAAGCAGACCGCTGAGGCCTGGATTTTCAGGCTGTTAAGGAGCCAAGATCCATGGACCTTGCCAGCCTGATAATACCAGGCCACAGCAGTCTGCATATCTTGGCTGATTAACAAAAATAGGGGATCCCCTCAAAAAAAATTGGCGTGGGGTCCCCCCTATTTTTGTTAACCAGCCAGATGAAGCAGACCGCTGAGGCCTGGTTTTTCAGGCTGGTAAGGATCCAATATCCATGGACCTTGCAAGCCTGATAATACCAGGCCACAGCAGTCTGCTTAGCTTGGCTGGTTAACAAAAATAGGGGATCCCCTCGAAAAAAAAACGGCGTAGGGGTCCCCCTATTTTTGTTAACCAGCCAAGTAAAATGCAGACTGCTGTGGCCTGGTATTAAAAGACTGTCAAGGCCCATGGATTTTGGCCCTCAACAGCCTGATAATACCAGGCTACAGCAGCCCCACATTTGGCGCATCAAAAGATGTGCCAATTGTGGCACTTTACCCGGCTCTTCCCACTGCCCTGTAGCGGTGGCAAGTGGGGTAATAAGGGGTTAATGTCACCGTTGATTGCACGGTGACAATAAGCCCGGTTAATAATGGAGAGGTGTCAATAAGACACCGATCCATTATTAATCCCAAAGTTATTAAATGTATAAAAAAAAGACAAAGCAAGAAAAAAGTATTTTAATGAAATAAAAGAGACAACACAGTTTTCATTAATTTTATTATACACTCATTCCTGCGACGCCATCGATCTCCTGTAAAAAAAGAAAAAAAACAAACCAACAGTATACCACCTGTCCGACGCAGTCCATAGTAACGAAAGTCCCACGACGATCCAGCTCTGCTACATCGCAATGACAGGCAGAGCCTGTCATCGCAATGCAGCACAGCTGATTACCTGCTTCCCCGGCGGTGACGTCATCGGACTGACTGCTTTACGGCCGGGATTACCCAGCAGTCACTGCAGTTATCGCGAGAAACTGCATGTGATCGCCGGGGAAAGATGATGGCGGCCATGAAGCAGTCCAGCCCGTGACCGCCGGAGATCATCTGCCAGGTAAGTGCCGCTGACTCCTGACAGACCCGACCGACGGACACTGACAGTGACAGTGACAATCCCGATTCCGGTATCCGATATGACAAAAATATCGGTACTCGGAATCGAAAGCCCGATACAGCTAATATTTGCAGTATCGTATCGCTCAACACTATCCGCCAGGCTTCATGGACTCGGACAGCAATGGTGACGTGGTGCTTGGAGAATGGCGTGAGAATGATCCCGCTATTGCAGGCCTTCAACCTGTCAATCAAGGCAGGAGCAAGGACGATGCGAAGGCCGGCCGAGACAAGTACTGCCATTACTTTAATGGGCCTGGTGCAGTGAGTTGGCAGCATCAGGTCTAGTTTGATTTTGATAATATTTGACTTTTGCCTTTTTTTAACAATGTTTTTATAATAAAAAAAAAATTATTTTAAAAATGCATTTGTGTTTTTTTTCAATTATTTTACCTATATGGGAGAAGGGCTAATGATGGGTGAGATGTGGGGAGGGAGTAATGGGGAGACATGTTACCAGCAGCTGCAGTTTTTAAAATCTTTTCAAAGGCTTTTTTGTTGTCTATTTTTTGTTTTACATTGTATCTACTTGTCACACACGGGCAGTGGCGTTCCGTGAATAGAGCAGACTAAGCAGCAGCTATGGGGCCCAGACAGGTGAGGGGGCCCACGACGGCCGCTGTCGTTTGGCAGCTCTGCTGTGCTGACACAGTACTATCTCCTTTAATTAAATATAAGCGACGGCCGGACACTGTAAACCCCCTTGAAGGTCCCCTTTCCTTGTTGTTTTCTGGTCAGCAGTTGGCTTAAGTCTCTGGCTGCATTTGCATAAGAAAGCCAGCCTGCAGCCAGAGACACGTGCATCACAGGAAGCAGAAAACATTCATAAGTTTCACTCAGGGAAGAGATACACAAGAAGGTGAGTCCTGCTGGCTGGGGTATGGGGTGGATTTTTTTGTTGAATGTGTCCCCTCACTGTGCTG
Organism: Oophaga sylvatica; assembly: GCA_033576555.1. Lineage (NCBI taxonomy): Eukaryota > Metazoa > Chordata > Amphibia > Anura > Dendrobatidae > Oophaga > Oophaga sylvatica. The sequence continues at coordinate 56,079,295 of JARQOD010000001.1, forward strand.
GCACTTTATATTTACAATGGCTCTGACTGCACTTTGCACCTTAGGGAGGGTGGCCCGGCTGCACGCACTGTGGAGGGTGTAGGGGGCCTGCATGCACTGCAGGTGTGTGTGTGTGTATGTGTGGAGTTAAGAGCACCTGTTTTTTTTTTGGGGGGGCCCCATTCAGACTTTTGCTACGGGGCCCCATGATTTCTATGTACGCCCCTGCACACGGGGTCATGGGAGTACCATCAGTCATAGGAGTTAATTGTTAAAATAATAAGGAAAAAAGTTTCAAATATTTACAATTATTTTAAGGGCCTATGGTCTCACTAGCGTTCAAACATTATAATTATATATAACAGATAATACACCACAGCTGCATATATAAAGTTTAAATATATAATATATATATTTTAGTCATATATGAAAGATTAAAAAATTGTTATACATATATTTGAAAATTCTTGGGAGGTAAAGGTCAACATTCACCAGGGAATCACAGCTATTCACAGATATGCGACATCATTGTGATCGCAATGTGACTACTCACACACTGCAGCTACACAGATATGCATACAGATATGCAAAAAGCCATTGTGATTTGCAAGGTGATACGCGAGCCCCAGCCATAAAGATATGCGACGTCATTGTCATCGCAATGTGACTACCCACACACTGCAGCTACACATATATGCATACAGATATGCAAAAAGCCATTGTGATTTGCAAGGTGATTCGCGAGCCCCAGCCATAAAGATATGCGACGTCATTGTCATCGCAATGTGACTACCCACACACTGCAGCTACACAGATATGCATACAGATATGCAAAAAGCCATTGTGTTTTGCAAGGTGATTCGCGAGCCCCAGCCATAAAGATATGCGACGTCATTGTGATCGCAATGTGACTACTCACACACTGCAGCTACACAGATATGCATACAGATATGCAAAAAGCCATTGTGATTTGCAAGGTGAAGATTGTCACGAGCCCCAGCCATAATAAAGACATGAGACGCCATTGTGATCGCCTAGCTTGGAAGTGGTATTGCGATCGCAACAGCATCTCATATGTGTGCTTGGCTGGCGCATGGCTGCTGCGGTCACTTTTCAATCGCAAAACCGTTTTGCGTCGCGAGTGCGGCCGCACGTAACGTGCGCACGCTGTGACGTCATGGCGCTGGCGTCGCCCAATGCTCTGTTGTTTGTAATGGCGGCAATGGCGGCGGCGAGACAGCGCGGGCCTAAATGGTCAGATGAAGAGGTCCGTTATCTTATTAAGAAAACGGACCTCTGGGATTACCACTGCAGGCTACCTGTGGCGCATCCAATGCGCCACAAAAGGGTATGCCTGCAGAGGATCCGGCGGGGCCTGCAGAGAAGATTCAATGTGCGGCGCACAAGAGCACAGATCAGAAAGAAGCTGGCGGACCTGCGATATCGCTCACGCGATAGGGTCGCCAGCATCCGGGCCCAGCTCCGCAGGCCTCTGAGTGAGTATTGATGAGGGTATCTGGAGAGGTTATGTTTTGTGGGGTAGGCTACTTTCACACTTGTGTTTTTTAGCGCAGCGTTTCGAGCGCACAAGAAGCGCATTAAAAAAACGCATGCAAACGCTTATAAACGCTGCGATATTTAGTCGCATCAGCATGCGCATTTCGACCAAAAAACGCAGCATTTGTCGGCGATTTCATGCATTTTTGCATGCGTTTGCGTTTTTTTGGCGCATGCGTTGTCTATGTGTCACATTTCTATCATCTCTGTCTCCATCATCTCTGGCTCTATCATCTGTCTCCATCATGTCTGTCTCAATCATCTGTCTTTTTAACGGAAAAAAAAATGCAACATGTAGCGTCTAGCATATGGGCGCACACCGGGAAAATGCGCAGCGCACGACAAACGCACATGAACGCGTGCAAGCGCTAGACCCTTGAAAAAGTGGCATGCTAGCCACGAAACATGCGTTGGGGTGACATCTGTGAGCGGGGTGACTGCATTCCTGTGTTACTTTTGTATTGGTGAGCATGGCTTCTTGCTGAATTAGGCAGCGCTGCACAGTCTATTGCTGACCTGAATATATACCATTGTTTGTGATTTTTTTTTTTTTTTTGAAGCATGTTCAGGCACTTTGTGGTTAACATGTAGGTAGCTACAGCACCGCATTTCTTTTTCCCACTGCGGGAGGTGCTCCATATGACTCCCTGTTTGGGGCTACCATTTGTTTATTCCACTGCCACTGTTATTAATGTCACTTGATATTAACAGGAACGCATTCCCCTGCATATGCATCCGTCCTATGTATGTGTTTCTTATGTCTTTTTCATATGATCTTGTGTTACTTTTTATACAATTTATATAAATAAATATTTACTATTTTTTGCTAAAAAATCCTTTTTCACCAGTGACTCCTATTTTCTCCTTTATGTCATGTAGCGTCTAGCGTATGGGCGCACACCGGGAAAATGCGCAGCGCACGACAAACGCACATGAACGCGTGCAAGCGCTAGACCCTGCGCCCGCCATGTTAATGATAGGGGAACATTGCGCATGCGTCCGATAGCGCAAGTACCAGCAGTGATAGAGCAGGCAGTGAAGGGAGTACCAGTCGTGAGGGGGTTTACAGGCATAGATGGAAGTACTGGCAGTAACGGGGTTAGTAGAAGGATTATTTGACTGAATTGTATATTTTATTTACAGCACCACCTTCACCAGCTGCTGCGGCTCCACCGTCCCAAGCTACCCCTCCACCTCCATCACCGTCCCCAGCTACCCCTCCACCTCCATCACCTACCTCTCCACCTCCATCACCTACCCCTCCACCTCCGTCATCTCCGTTCCTGTCTACCCCTTCCCTGGCAGCAACCCCCCTCCACAGTCGGGGTCATAATCAAGCACCTCACCTTCCATTGTCTTCTCTCCAGCATCATCCCGTGACACGGATGCAGGCTCCCCATCAGGTAATTTACGCGACATTATATAAGCTTCAGACATGTTTGAGAACTTTGTAAGGTCTTATGTGTAATGGCTGTTGTGATATAATTTTTTTTTTCTGTGTTTCCCTAGCCGGCGGAGCATCAGGTTCTGGGTGGGCGGTCAGCGATTCCTCTGACGAAAACCGTAAGTGTTAATAAACATAACATGTACATGTTGATGTTGCAACAGAATTCACTATTAACTGTTACCTTTACCTCCACAGAAATCCCGACTGCCCAGGACCTGTTGCTGTCCCACCGCCGGCTGATGGCGTCCATGAGCAGCGCTTTGGCAGCGATGCAAACTGCCATGGGAGATCTGCATCACCACGGGGTGATGCTGGAGAGGGCAGTGGCAGGAATGCGGGGCCCACGCCCACAGTAATTTTTTTTTTTTTAAATATTTTGTAAATATTTTGTAAAAATTTTTTTATTTTATTATTATGTTATTGTATGTTTATTTAATTTTTATTTACAAAAAAAGAATATTGATATATATGAACAAAATATATATTATATATTTAATGTTTATCTACGCAGGTGTGTTGTATTATTTTTTAGTATAAGGTTTTAGCGCTAGTGTGACCAGGGGCCTTTAAAAGAAATGTTTGTAATTTTTGAAATGTTAATTTTTGAAATTTTTTTCATTTCTTTTTTTCCCTATGATGGAACACCTATGACAGCTGGTATTCCCATGACCCCGTGTGTGAAAAGTAGATGTAATAAAAATACACATTTTTAATAGTTGCCATCACATAAGAATAATAAAAGAACACAATTCATTAGATAAATATGATTTTTATTAAAAAAGGTATCAATGTGAAAAAAACATAGACAACAAAAAAAACTTTTGTAAAACATTTTAAAAACTACAACTGCTGGTAAGATGGATCGTTGCCATTACCACGCTGCCTCTGCGGTGTATAAAAATAAGGGGGAGCACCAACATTTGGGTTTGCAGGATTTAGCCCAATTGGGTTTGGCACAGGATTGTTGGGCCATGAGTAGTCCGGGTACTGCGGTCTTGGCATGACGACATATCTGTTATCCAGGTTTCCAAAAGAAGCTTGAGTCAGTACCTCGAACATGAGTCTCTCTGCATGAAGCCGCTGAACAGGATCCAGTGTAGGCAGCTTCTCATTAGCGAAATATGCAAACCCTGTTATTTTAGTTTGGTCTTTTTCGGCCGTTAGCACTTTTTTCGCAATTTCCACCAATTCAGGAGTAGCCGAGGTGGTAGCCGAGGTGGGAGCCTTCCTTTTCCTTCCTGAAAGTGAAAGCCGGCGCCCCACAGATGAGGATGGTGGCTCTTCTTCATCTTGGATCAACGGCATGCTGTCTTGTTCAGTTGCAGGTGTGGAGACAACCTCTGCCTGCATGAACAAAAAACAAATGGTAAATCACAAAGACAAAGCAATTAATCTTCACACTATAACACCCATATACAGCAAAAATGTGAAAACGACATTTGTAAAGACAAAGAAATGTATCTTCACACTATATCCAAAAACAGCAAAAATGTGAAAACGACACTTGTAAATGGATAGGCCTCAACCGTTGAGCTAGATAAATTATCAGTACATGAAGGGATAAATTCTGCCATTTTATCTACATTTCACAATAATATTTTTTAAATTTAAGTCCACTTTGGCATGTACATTAAAATGTGTTGTAATACAAAGGTACTTACATGTACGACAGGGGTGTCCGGCTGGATCACCGGGTCTAGATCCGACATGGATGTCCCTTGTCTGGGTACTTCTTGGTCCCTTGTAAAAGCGAACAGATCAAAGTACCACAGTTGGGGGACATAAACATCTTCGGCCCCCGCTCCAGATTTGGTAGAATTTATAACTTTATTGAGCTCTTTTTTGTACACTGTGCGGAGGGCCTGAATGCGTTTTTTCACAGATGACTCATCCGCCGGTTCATCTGGGTAACGGTTCTTGCAGAGCTCCACCAGTTTTTGGTATGCGTCCTTCTTTTTCAACCTGTTACAGTAATCAGCCGACTTTATTTTCCAAAGGCACGGCATTGAGCGGTACAGCTCGATAAACTCCCGCAAAAATTCCTGCTTATCAGCCATCTGTAATAAAAAAATGATTATGTGAGAACGCCAGAATGGTTAAATAATGCTTACATAACCTACAACATAGAATACAGCAGGGAACATAAAATGGTGCTTGTGGGCGCAGCTGGAGTAACCATTGACAGAGCTGTGATCATAAAATAGTGGTGGTGGGCGTGCCATAACAAAACAATGGCAAAAAAATCATAGATGAACAATTACGCAAAAAACAGCAGGGATCACAAAATGGTGGTTGTGGGTGCAGCAGGAGTAAACATTGACAGAGCTGGGATCATAAAATGGTGGTGGTGGGCGTGCCAGAACAAAACAATGGCAAAAAAAAAAAATTGATGGACGAATATGGTTAACAACAACAGAGATCTAAAAATGGATCTGTAAAATTAAAGAAAAAATAAAAATTAAATGTGACAAAAAAATACCTACCTTACAAAACTTGCTTGTGATTTTGAAAAAAAATAGAAAATAGGGAAACAAAATAGCGTCACAAACTGGATCGCAGATTATATAACGCCACAGACTGGATCGCAAATAACCCAACGCCGTAGACAGGAACGCAGCAACCTCAATAGTGGCGCAAAATGGATCGCAGTAGCTACAAAGGCTAGCAGGACACACTGGAACGATGCTGGAGACTTGAAAGAACCGCTTCTGCTCGAGAGCAATGGAGAGGAGTGCTGATACGTCGTCTTTTATGACGCGGTCATCCAATCACAAAGCGGGAGAGCTGTGATAAATATCTATGAGATAAATAGTGACCACCAATCTGTGATGAGGGGCGTGCAAAAGGTTGCGCTCAGTCACGCCTATCGAGGTCGTGATCTTTCACAGTACATGCAGTGTGGCACGTCCCAACGACCGCCAAAGTCGTTAAAAAGATCGCTAACCGCCTATGCGTCGTTAATGAGATCGTCCAGTTTGGCCGCTACTAGCGACCTTAAAACGATCACACCAACGATAGCGTCGTTATCGTGATCGTTAGCGGGAACGTTTAGTGTGGCAGTACCTTTAGTGTATGGGCACTCCAAGTATAGGAGACCCGCTCCTTTAAACTGGGAAGACCTTTTTCGAGGCCATCCTCCACGTCTTTTCAGACACCAACACTAGAACACGATGGTGAACATATTCAGTGATGCAACAGCCACTATATTGTTTTGCAAGGGTGTTTAAGTTGTTTGTAACAAAATTATTTACACAGTAGGTTAATGTGTACCCCACAGGGGGAAATGTTTGTCAGCCCATACTCTTAGTGTATGGGCATTCCAAGTATAGGAGACCCACTCCTTTAAACTGGGAAGACCTTTTCAGAAGGCCATCCTCCACTTCTCTTCAGACACCACCACTAGAACACGAGGGTGAACGTGTTCTGTGATGCAATAGGCCACTATATTGTTTTGCAAGGGTTTTTAGGATGTCTGTAACAAAACATATTTACACATTAGATTGATGTGTACTCCTAGGGGGAAATGTTTGTCAGCCCATACACCTAGTGTATGGGGATTACAATTATAGGAGACCCGCTCCTTTAAACTGGGAAGACCTTTTTCGGAGGCCATCCTCCACGTTTCTTCAGACACCACCACTAGATCACCAGGGTGAACGTGTTCCGTAATGCAACAGCCACGTAATTTTTTTGAAGGGTGTTTTGATGCTCATAACAAAAATGTTGAGACAATATGTTGATGTGTACCCCCCAGGGGGAATTGTTTGTCAGCCCATACACTTAGTGTATGGTCATTACAAGTATTGGAGACCCGCTCCTTTGTAATGGCAACAGATTTTTAGGAGGACTTCCTCCACGTCTTTTCCAAGTGGTATTTGGGTGTGTCCAAATATGGGGCAGGCCATGCATTCACTGCATAGGCAAACAGTATGGGAGACTCAATTCTGAATAATGTGAACTTTGTTGGTTGTTCATCTTCAACACTGCAATGCTTAAATGCTGGGTCTTCAGCCTCACCACTGCAATTCAACAATGCAGGGTCTTCAGCCTCAACATTGCAATTCTCCACTGCTGATTCTACAGGCTCAACACTGAAATGCTCCACTGCTGGGTGTTCTTCCTCAACACTGCAATGCTACAATGTACAGTCATGGCCAAAAGTTTTGAGAATGACACAAATATTAATTTTTACAAAGTCTACTGCTTCACTTTTTCTAATGGCAATTTTCATATACTCCAGAATGTTATAAAGAGTGATCAGCTTAACAGCAATTACTTGCAAAGTCAATATTTGGCTAGAAAATGAACTTTATCCCCCAAAACACATTTCAACATCATTGCAGCCCTGCCTTAAAAGGACTAGCTAACCTCTTTTCAGTGATTGCTCCATTAACACAGCTGTGGGTGTTGATGAGGACATGGCTGGAGATCAATCTGTCATGATTAAGTAAGAATGACACCACTGGACACTTTAATAGGAGGCTGGTGGTTGGCATCATTGTTTCTCTTCTGTTAACCATGGTTATCTCTAAAGAAACACGTGCAGTCATCATTGCAATGCACAAAAATGGCCTAACAGGGAAGAGTATTGCAGCTAGAAAGATTGCACCTCAGTCAACAATCTATCGCATCATCAAGAACTTCAAGGAGAGAGGTTCCATTGTTGCCAAAAAGGCTTCAGGGCGCCCAAGAAAGACCAGCAAGCACCAGGACCGTCTCTTAAAAGTGTTTCAACTGTGGGATTGGGCTACCAGCAGTGCAGAGCTTGCTCAGGAATGGCAACAGGCAGGTGTGAGTGAATCTGCACGCGCTGTGAGGCGGAGACTCTTGGAGCAAGGCCTGGTCTCAAGGAGGGCAGCAAAGAAGCCACTTCTCTCCAGAAAAAACATCATGGACAGACTGATATTCTGCAAAAGGTACAGGCAGTGGACTGCTGAGGACTGGGGTAAAGTTATTTTCTCTGATGAATCCCCTTTTCGATTGTTTGGGACATCAGGAAAACGCCTCATTCGGAGAAGACAAGGTGAGCGCTACCACCAGTCTTGTCTCATGCCAACTGTTAAGCATCCTGAAACCATTCATGTGTGGGGTTGCTTCTCAGCCAAGGGAATCGGCTCTCTCACAGTCTTGCCTAAAAACACAGCCATGAATAAAGAATGGTACCAGAATGTCCTCCAAGAGCAACTTCTCCCAACCCTCCAAGAGCAGTTTGGCGATCAACAATGCCTTTTCCAGCATGATGGAGCACCTTGCCATAAAGCAAAGGTGATAACTAAATGGCTCAGGGAACAAAACATAGAGATTTTGGGTCCATGGCCTGGAAACTCCCCAGATCTTAATCCCATTGAGAACTTGTGGTCAATCATCAAGAGACGGGTGGACAAACAAAAACCTAAAAATTCTGACAAAATGAAAGCATTGATTGTGCAAGAATGGACTGCTATCAGTCAGGATTTGGTCCAGAAGTTGATTGAGAGCATGCCAGGGAGGATTGCAGAGGTCCTGAAGAAGAAGGGTCAACACTGCAAATATTGACTTGCTGCATTAACTCATTCTAACTGTCAATATAAGCTTTTGTTACTCATATGTTTGCAATTATTATATTTCTGTCTGTGATAAAAACATCTGTCAAACACACATAAAAACCAGAGGGCAGCAGATCATGTGAAAATATAATATTTGTGTCATTCTCAAAACTTTTGGCCATGACTGTAGGTTCTTCGGGCTCAACATTGCAATGCTCCACTGCTGTGTGTTCATCCTCAGCACTGCAATTCTCCACTGCCGCGTCTTCAGCCTCGACACGGCAATTGTCCACTGCCGGTTCTTCAGCCTCAACACTGCAATGCTACACTGCTGGGTCTTTAACATCAACACTGCAATTGTCCACTGCAGGTTCTTCTTCCTCAAAACTGCAATGCTACCATAAAGGTTCTTCAGCCTCAACACTGCAATGCTACACTGCTTGGTCTTTAGCCTCAACACTGCAATTGTCCACCCCGGGTCTTTAGCCTCAACACTGCAATTGTCCACTGCAGGTTTTCCAGACTCAACACTGACATTCTCCACTGCCGAGTCTCCATTCTCAATACTGACATTCTCCAATGCAGGTTCTTCAGGCTCAACAATTCAATGCTTGGCAAAAATATATGGGAGTACTAAATTAATAGGAACAATGCTTTCAGGTGGCCATCCAGTACATTGGTTCAAAGGGTTATTGTTGTTTGTGTAACGTTGGGGCAGGACAGGCCTTGCATTTTAATGCATAGGCTAACACTCTGGGAGACCCATTTTCTTATAATTGGAACATTTTTTCATGAGGCCCCTCCTGTACGTCTCGTCAAAGGGGTATTGGTGTGCATCCTAATTTTGGCAGCCCAGCCACTCACTGCATAGGCAATAACAGTATAGAAGACCCACTGTTTAATAATGGGAACAACAAAGGATAGCCAGCTGATGGCCCTTTAAGAAGATTAAAGCCACCTGATGCCCCTATAAAAATAGGCTCTGTGACTTTCAGAGTCACTCCTTCATAAATCCAACAGAATGTGTCTGATGATGTGTCACACACCACATGGCCAGCTAAGGTTGTTAATTGTTAAAATGACATTTCACAGTAAATGCATTTGTATTGGCTAAAAGCAATGCGAAAGTTGAAAAACGCATCAAAATGCTATGTGTGAACATAGGCCAAGTGGTGGAGGTACATTTTTGGGGGTTATTTCTTTTGCCTTACATACAAAATATTACCCTGGAAAGGATGTTCCTTAACATATTTCCCTGGAAAATCCATTTTGGTTTTGGTTTTGTATGTTTTAGTGGGCGCCTGTAAAAGTGGCGTCACACTCTGACAACATTGTTCACAGTAGTGACATATTAGTCAGAAATGCTTCCAGGGGTATTCCCCATGATGTTCCTGTGTCATTTGAGCACTGTTCCCATCAATTTCAGCCATTTTATACCCTAAAAGGACCCGCAGGGGGATCGCGGCAAAAATGCTCAGTTTTCCCATAGACTTACATTGGGCTCAGTAGCGTAGCTACTGGGGGGGCAGAGGGTCCGTTGCCCCGGGCCCAGTCACATGCAGGGGCCCTCTGGGAGACATGGCCAGTATCTGAGGTGTCAGGGAGAGAGCAGCAAAATTCCGGCTCCCCTGTCTTACAGACTGCACAGCGGCAGGTTGCAGAGCCTGTCTGTGCAGTGTATGTGCTGCTGTCTCACCCCAGGAGCTGTTTCCTGGCTGGCAACAGCTGCAGCTTCTGCTGTGCAGACTCTGAATGTCTCAGCCACACTGGGTCCTAGTGCCCTCTGTATGCATACACTGGACACTTCCTGGTCCTGCCTCAGCCACTGCCTTCAAGCTCCATGGTAAGTCGGAAAGGAATTTATTAAATTAATTCAGCTTAGGCATGTCATGGTCACTGTGGGATGAATGTGAGAGGATGGAGGTATTGTGATGCAGGGGCCACAGGGAGGGAATGTGAGAGGATAGGGTATTGTGGGGGAGGGGGGACAGAGCACAGGGGGTGAATGTGAGAGGATGGGGGAATTGTGGGTGCTAGGGCATGGGGGTGAATGTAAGAAGATGGGGTTATTGTGAGGCAGGGGGCACGGGATGAATGTGAGAGGATGGGGGTATTGTGAGGCAGGGGGACAGAGCACAGTTGGTGAATGTGAGAGGATAGGGGGTATTGTGGGGAGAGGGGGGACAGAGCACAGGGGGTGAATGTGAGAGGATGGGGTATTGTGGGGAAGGGGGACAGGGCATAGGGGGTTAATGTGAGAGGATGGGGTATTTTGGGGGAGGGGGTACAGGGCACTGTGGCTGAATGTGAGAGGATGGGGGTATTGTCGGGGCTAGGGCACCGGGTTGAATGTGAAAGGTGGAGGTATTATGTGGCAGCGAGGACAGGGCACAGGGGGTTAATGTAAGAGGATGGGGGTATTGTAAGGCAGGGGGGACAGAGCACAGGGGGTGAATGTGAGAGGATGGGGGTATTGTGTGGGAGGTGGGACAGAGAACAGGGGGTGAATGTGAGAGGATGGGGTATTGTGGGAGGGGGACAGAGCACAGGGGGTGAATGTGAGAGGATGAGGTATTGTGGGGGAGGGGGACAGGGCACAGGGGGTGAATGTGAGAGAATGGGGTATTGTGAGGCAGGGGGGACAGAGCACTGGGGGTGAATGTTGGAGGATGGGGGTATTGTAAGTCAGGGGGGACAGAGCACAGGGGGTGAATGTGAGAGGATAGGGGGTATTGTGGGGGAGGGGGAACAGAGCACAGGGGGTGAATGTGAGAGGATGGGGCATTGTGGGGAGGGGGATAGAGCACAAGGGGTGAATGTGAGAGGATCCTGGGTCCTAGTGCACTCTGTGTGCATGCACTGTACATTTCCTGGTCCTGCCTGCAAGCTCCATGGTAAGTGGGGATGGAATTTATTAAATTCATTCAAATTAGGCATGTCATGGTCACTGTGGGATGAATGTGAGAGGATGGGGGTATTGTGGGGGAGGGGGTACAGGGCACTGGGGGTGAATGTGAGAGGATGGGGGTATTGTGGGGGCTAGGGCACGGGGTGAATGTGAGAGCATGGGGTATTGTGAGGCAGAGGGCACAGGGGGTGTATGTGAGAGGATGGGGGTATTGTGAGGCAGGGGGGACAGAGAACAGGGGGTGAATGTGAGAGGATAGGGGTATTGTGGGGAAGGGGGGACAGAGCACAGGGTGTGAATATGAGAGGATTGGGTATTGTGGGGGAGGGGACAGAGCACTGGGGTGAATGTGAGAGGATGGGGGTATTGTGAGGCAGGGGGGATAGAGCACTGGGGGTGAATGTGAGAGGATGGGGTATTGTGGGGGAGGGGGTACATGGCACTGTGGATGAATGTGAGAAGATGGGGGTATTGTGGGGGCTAGGGTGCGGGGGTGAATGTGAGAGGATGGGGGTATTGTGAGGCAGGGGGCACAGGGGATGAATGTGAGAGGATGGGTATTATGAGGCAGGGGGGACAGAGCACAGTTGTTGAATGTAAGAGGAGAGGGGGTATTGTGGGGAGGGTGAACAGAGCACAGGGGGTGAATGTGAGAGGATGGGGAATTGTGGGGGAGGAGGATAGAGCACAAGAGGTGGATGTGAGAGGATCCTGGGTCCTAGTGCACTCTGTGTGCATGCACTGTACATTTCCTGGTCCTGCCTGCAAGCTCCATGGTAAATGGGGATGGAATTTATTAAATTCATTCAGCTTAGGCATGTCATGGTCACTGTGGGATGAATGTGAGAGGATGGGGGTATTGTGGGGGAGGGGGTACAGGGCACTGGGGGTGAATGTGAGAGGATGGGGGTATTGTGGGGGCTAGGGCACGGGGTGAATGTGAGAGCATGGGGGTATTGTGAGGCAGAGGGCACAGGGGGTGTATGTGAGAGGATGGGGGTATTGTGAGACAGGGGGGACAGAGCACAGGGGGTGAATGTGAGAGGATAGGGGTATTGTGGGGCAGGGGGACAGAGCACAGGGTGTGAATGTGAGAGGATGGGGTATTGTGGAGGAGGGGACAGAGCACTGGGGTGAATGTGAGAGGATGGGGGTATTGTGAGGCAGGGGGGACAGAGCACTGGGGGTGAATGTGAGAGGATGGGGTATTGTGGGGGAGGGGGTACAGGGCACTGGGTCTGAATGTGAGAGGATGGGGGTATTGTGGGGTGCAGGGTGCGGGGTGAATGTGAGAGGATGGGGTATTGTGAGGCAGGGGGGACAGAGCACAGTGGGTGAATGTAAGAGGATAGGGGTTATTGTGGGGGAGGGGGGACAGAGCACAGAGGGTGAATATGAGAGGATGGGGTATTGTGGGGGAGGGGGGACAGAGCACTGGGGGTGAATGTTGGAGGATGGGGGTAATGTAAGTCAGGGGGACAGAGCACAGGGGGTGAATGTGAGAGGATAGGGGGTATTGTGGGGGAGGGGGAACAGAGCACAGGGGGTGAATGTGAGAGGATGGGGCATTGTGGGGAGGGGGATAGAGCACAAGGGGTGAATGTGAGAGGATCCTGGGTCCTAGTGCACTCTGTGTGCATGCACTGTACATTTCCTGGTCCTGCCTGCAAGCTCCATGGTAAGTGGGGATGGAATTTATTAAATTCATTCAGATTAGGCATGTCATGGTCACTGTGGGATGAATGTGAGAGGATGGGGGTATTGTGGGGGAGGGGGTACAGGGCACTGGGGGTGAATGTGAGAGGATGGGGGTATTGTGGGGGCTAGGGCACGGGGTGAATGTGAGAGCATGGGGGTATTGTGAGGCAGAGGGCACAGGGGGTGTATGTGAGAGGATGGGGGTATTGTGAGGCAGGGGGGACAGAGAACAGGGGGTGAATGTGAGAGGATAGGGGTATTGTGGGAAGGGGGGACAGAGCACAGGGTGTGAATATGAGAGGATTGGGTATTGTGGGGGAGGGGACAGAGCACTGGGGTGAATGTGAGAGGATGGGGTATTGTGAGGCAGGGGGGATAGAGCACTGGGGGTGAATGTGAGAGGATGGGGTATTGTGGGGGAGGGGTACAGGGCACTGTGGATGAATGTGAGAAGATGGGGGTATTGTGGGGGCTAGGGTGCGGGGGTGAATGTGAGAGGATGGGGTATTGTGAGGCAGGGGGCACAGGGGATGAATGTGAGAGGATGGGTATTATGAGGCAGGGGGGACAGAGCACAGTTGTTGAATGTAAGAGGAGAGGGGGTATTGTGGGGGAGGGTGAACAGAGCACAGGGGGTGAATGTGAGAGGATGGGGAATTGTGGGGGAGGAGGATAGAGCACAAGAGGTGGATGTGAGAGGATCCTGGGTCCTAGTGCACTCTGTGTGCATGCACTGTACATTTCCTGGTCCTGCCTGCAAGCTCCATGGTAAATGGGGATGGAATTTATTAAATTCATTCAGCTTAGGCATGTCATGGTCACTGTGGGATGAATGTGAGAGGATGGGGGTATTGTGGGGGAGGGGGTACAGGGCACTGGGGGTGAATGTGAGAGGATGGGGGTATTGTGGGGGCTAGGGCACGGGGTGAATGTGAGAGCATGGGGGTATTGTGAGGCAGAGGGCACAGGGGGTGTATGTGAGAGGATGGGGTATTGTGAGACAGGGGGGACAGAGCACAGGGGGTGAATGTGAGAGGATAGGGGTATTGTGGGGCAGGGGGACAGAGCACAGGGTGTGAATGTGAGAGGATGGGGTATTGTGGAGGAGGGGGACAGAGCACTGGGGTGAATGTGAGAGGATGGGGGTATTGTGAGGCAGGGGGGACAGAGCACTGGGGGTGAATGTGAGAGGATGGGGTATTGTGGGGGAGGGGGTACAGGGCACTGGGTCTGAATGTGAGAGGATGGGGGTATTGTGGGGGCTAGGGTGCGGGGTGAATGTGAGAGGATGGGGTATTGTGAGGCAGGGGGGACAGAGCACAGTGGGTGAATGTAAGAGGATAGGGGTTATTGTGGGGGAGGGGGGACAGAGCACAGAGGGTGAATATGAGAGGATGGGGTATTGTGGGGGAGGGGGGACAGAGCACTGGGGGTGAATGTTGGAGGATGGGGGTAATGTAAGTCAGGGGGGACAGAGCACAGGGGGTGAATGTGAGAGGATAGGGGTATTGTGGGGGAGGGGGAACAGAGCACAGGGGGTGAATGTGAGAGGATGGGGCATTGTGGGGAGGGGGATAGAGCACAAGGGGTGAATGTGAGAGGATCCTGGGTCCTAGTGCACTCTGTGTGCATGCACTGTACATTTCCTGGTCCTGCCTGCAAGCTCCATGGTAAGTGGGGATGGAATTTATTAAATTCATTCAGATTAGGCATGTCATGGTCACTGTGGGATGAATGTGAGAGGATGGGGGTATTGTGGGGGAGGGGGTACAGGGCACTGGGGGTGAATGTGAGAGGATGGGGGTATTGTGGGGGCTAGGGCACGGGGTGAATGTGAGAGCATGGGGGTATTGTGAGGCAGAGGGCACAGGGGGTGTATGTGAGAGGATGGGGGTATTGTGAGGCAGGGGGGACAGAGAACAGGGGGTGAATGTGAGAGGATAGGGGTATTGTGGGGAAGGGGGGACAGAGCACAGGGTGTGAATATGAGAGGATTGGGTATTGTGGGGGAGGGGACAGAGCACTGGGTGAATGTGAGAGGATGGGGTATTGTGAGGCAGGGGGGATAGAGCACTGGGGGTGATGTGAGAGGATGGGGTATTGTGGGGGAGGGGGTACAGGGCACTGGGATGAATGTGAGAGATGGGGGTATTGTGGGGGCTAGGGTGCGGGGGTGAATGTGAGAGGATGGGGGTATTGTGAGGCAGGGGGCACAGGGGATGAATGTGAGAGGATGGGTATTGTGAGGCAGGGGGGACAGAGCACAGTTGTTGAATGTAAGAGGAGAGGGGGTATTGTGGGGGAGGGGGAACAGAGCACAGGGGTGATGTGAGAGGATGGGGAATTGTGGGGGAGGGGGATAGAGCACAAGAGGTGGATGTGAGAGGATCCTAGTGCACTCTGTGTGCATGCACTGTACATTTCTGGTCCTGCCTGCAAGCTCCATGGTAAATGGGGATGGAATTTATTAAATTCATTCAGCTTAGGCATGTCATGGTCACTGTGGGATGAATGTGAGAGGATGGGGGTATTGTGGGGGAGGGGGTACAGGGCACTGGGGGTGAATGTGAGAGGATGGGGGTATTGTGGGGGCTAGGGCACGGGGTGAATGTGAGAGCATGGGGGTATTGTGAGGCAGGGGGCACAGGGGGTGTATGTGAGAGGATGGGGGTATTGTGAGACAGGGGGACAGAGCACAGGGGTGAATGTGAGAGGATAGGGGTATTGTGGGGCAGGGGGACAGAGCACAGGGTGTGAATGTGAGAGGATGGGGTATTGTGGAGGAGGGGACAGAGCACTGGGGTGAATGTGAGAGGATGGGGGTATTGTGAGGCAGGGGGGACAGAGCACTGGGGGTGAATGTGAGAGGATGGGGTATTGTGGGGGAGGGGGTACAGGGCACTGGGTCTGAATGTGAGAGGATGGGGGTATTGTGGGGGCTAGGGTGCGGGGGTGAATGTGAGAGGATGGGGTATTGTGAGGCAGGGGGGACAGAGCACAGTGGGTGAATGTAAGAGGATAGGGGTTATTGTGGGGGAGGGGGACAGAGCACAGAGGGGAATATGAGAGGATGGGGTATTGTGGGGGAGGGGGACAGAGCACAAGGGGTGAATGTGAGAGGATAGGGGGTATTGTAAAGGAGGAGGACAGAGCACCGGGGGTGAATGTGGTAGGATGGGGGTATTGTCGGGGAGGGGGACAGGGCACAGGGGGTGAATGTGAGAGGATGGGGTATTGTGGGGGAGGGGGTACAGGGCACTGGGGCTGAATGTGAGAGGATGGTGTATTGTGGGGCTAGGGCACGAGGGGAATGTGAAAGGTGGAGTATTGTGTGGCAGTGAGGACAGGGCACAGGGGGTTAATGTGAGAGGATGGGGGTATTGTGAGGCAGGGGCACAGGGGGTAAATGTGAGAGGATGGGGCATTGTGAGACAGGGGGGACAGAGCACAGGGCGTGAATGTGAGAGGATAGGGGGTATTGTGGGGAAGGGGGTCAGAGCACAGGGGGTGAATGTGAGAGGATGGGGTATTGTGGGGGAGGGGGACAGGGCACAGGGGGTGAATGTGAGAGGATGGGGGTATTGTGAGGCTGGGGGGACAGAGCACTGGGGGTGAATATGAGAGGATGGGGGTATTGTGAGGGAGTCAGAGCACTGGGGGGTACATGTGATAGGATGGGGTCTTGTGAGGCAGGGGACAGGGCAAAAGGGGTTAATGTGAGAAGATGGGGATATTGTGGGGAGGGGGACAGGGCACTGGGGGTGAATGTGAGATGATGGGGTATTGTGAGGCAGGGTGGACAGAGCACTGGGGGTGAATGTAAGAGGATGGGGTGTTGTGAGGCAGGGGGGACAGGGCAAAGGGCGTTAATGTGAGTATGGGGGTATTGTGACACAGTGGGGACAGGGCAAAGGGGGTTAATGTGAGAGGATGGTGGTTTTGTGGGAGATAGGGACAGAGCACTAGGGGGTGAATGTGAGAGGATGGAGTATTGTGGGGGCAGGGGACAGGTCACTTGCAGTGAATGTGAGAGGATGGGGGTATTGTAGGGTCAGGGGGACAGAGCACTGATGGATGCATGTGAGAGTATGGGCTGTTGTGGTATGTGAGGGGGACAGGGAGAGGCTTTTTTTACTTGTGAGCTCGTTAATGGTTTAATAATAGATTAATAGTTCAGTATAAGTATAACAAGGGCACATACTGCTGTATAACTCATGCGAGGATCGCACCGCAATCCTTGGACTGGCGCGGTACCGCTCCTGACATGAGCGTGATGGATTACTATGCAGCGGTCACACTCAGGTGTGGAGAGCTGACGGTCAGTCCGAGGATTGGGATGAAATCCTTGCATGAGAAATGCGTCCGTCTGTCTGCCCCCTAACAAGTATAACAATACAGTAACAACGAGCTGTATTCTTTTTAATAATTTAATAATAAACAATTTATTATTATTATAAAGTTATTAAAGGCTCGGGATAATTGTCTGCAGTCATTCAGACTACAGACCACAAAATCATGATGGGGTGCGCCTGCCATCATGAGACCCCAAGATCACTGGTGCGATCAGGCGGTCATGTGACCACGTTTGCTGTTTGCACATTTCGACTAGATAAGTTTGACTTCACTTAATAGAAGATAATTGGGAGAAGCCGAAAGAGTCATCACACGACCCCCTGCTCACATCAGCGATGCTGGGGCTATTACTACTGTACATAGGGGGACTCAGTTAAATATTAGTTGGCACTTAAGAAGCATTATTATTTATAGGGGCACCAGTAGGGTAAACACCGAGTGACATACACAGAGCTGTGACTGAAACCGTGCCAGCACAACCCTTATGACTGGAAGAGCAAGGCTGCCGGAGGAATAAAGGTAATTTCCTCCCTGCAGAGGGGCTCTCAGTTCGGGCGTCGCACGGTGTCAGAACACTATTAACTATTATACTGTGTATTAGAGGAGCAGTGGGGACATCATTATATGTATCGGGGAACTCTGGTGGACATCATACTGTGTATAATGTAGCTGTGGGCCCATTATGATGTGTATAGGGGAGCTGTGGGATCATCATACTGTGTATAAGGGAGCTGTGGGATCATCATATGGTGTATAGGGGAGCTGTGGGCCCAGCATACTGTATATAGAGGAGTTATACGTGGGGACATTATTAAATGTTAAGTGGGCACTTAAACATTATTGTTATAGGGGCTCTCAGTATTGTCACCATCAAAGTTGCACATGGAGTATTATTACTTACTAGGGACAAAATTTGGAGGGTGCATGCACAGGAAATTAATATTTTCTAGGGGAAATTTTACCATCTAGAGAGCACAAAGGAGGCATTATTACAATGAAAGGGGCACAGTGGTTGCATTACTATGTGGGGCAGTAAGAGGAGCTCTGTTTTTGTACCACACAGCAGGTGCAGTAATAGGGACACATATGGCAGCAGCTGCTCAGTATTGGGATATCGGCAGGATGAGGAGTTTGTGCAGGTTGGGAATACATTTACACATGGAAAGCAATGGGATGAAAATGAAAGGGAGTAGATACACATTACATATTAGAAAACACTTTTTGACAGTGAGGGTGAGCAATGAGTGGAGCAGGCGGCCACGAGAGGTAGTGAGTTCTCCTTCAATGGAAGTCCTCCAACAGAGGCTGGACAGACATTTGTCTGAGATGGTTTAGTGAATCCTGCATTTGCTGCACTGAGCAGGGGGTTGGACACGATGACCCCGGAGGTCCCTTCCAACATGAACATTCTAGGATTTCATGATTCTACACATGAACGGTGCTGGAAATGTGAGAAGTCAGATGTGTCTTTGTTGTAATTTCTGCTGTGAGTCCTGGCTGGAGAAGTCGACATGTCGGTCTGGGCCAGATGGGAAAGATGGGAAAAGTGAATGACTCCATCAGAAAGAATGTCAGCTGTAAGTCACCATCTATAACTGTGCAGTAATCTCTATATGTCCTGCAGGACTGGTATCTACCACTATATGTCACCATAAGGCGGTAATATCAGTGCTGGTCTTTGTATAGACTTTTATTTTCAATAACAGCGTGGTCATTTCCTGAAGTTTCCTATACCACCATAGTTATAATCATGATTACTGGTTAGGGGCACAGGCTGCCACAGACAGAAAGGGCCCCTGTGCAGGAACAATATATGATCTCTTTTCAGCCTAAGAGCCCCTAAAAATACAAAATTGCACCTTTTTTGGAGGTAGAAATGGGCCCCGTTCCTCTTGCGCCCATGTGTGGCTGCGCAGGTTGCTCCAATGATATGTCCTCCTGTTAGGGGCCCACTCAGATGTTTCGCCCCCCCCTGAGGTGAACCCCTAGCTGCGCCTCTGATTGGGCTCTTTGCTCGGGTCAAGTACCCGAGTATTACAATTTGCTCGACCCGAGCAATGAGCACCCGAGCATTTTAGTGCTCACTCATCACTATAGGTCATCAATATCACAGTTCTCAAAAACTCCTTTAAAGTGACTCTCCAATCATGAGCTCTAGTATCAGAGAAATCAGAGTAGTGAGGGCTTATTTTTGTTATAGCAAGGGTAGAAAGATTATAAAATTCAGATTATTAATCTACCAGCAATAAAACAATTACTAATGTAGCTTGGAAGAAAAGAGTTTGGAGGATTGCTAGGAATGAAGAATTTTATATTGGAATTGTGAGAGACCCCATAGGACAGCTGGGAATTTTAGATTTTTAGAGCAGCCTGTGTCCTGTCAACGATCTTTTCACAGAGGCTGTCACTATACTGTGATGTGCTATGTACAAAGCTAATATTGGAGCGCTCCAGAATATGAAGTAAGCAATTACAACAGCAATGCATCACAACACAGTTCCTTAACATAGAACTTTACTGTTTAGCAGATTTTGGATAAATCAATATTGCAGGAAAATATAAAAAACTTTGTAATTTATCTTATCAGAGAAATCTGCTTCCATCTCTAATCATCAGCTACTTCTTCCTCTCCCGCTACCTCCCAAGTACATCAACCACTTTGAAAAACCAGCTGAAACTTTCCTTGCTCAGACAAGATGTACTGCATGATCACTGTAGTGCCATGTGTATGCAGTCTATTATACTCTATGGATTCACATCTACACTGCTTAGTACTGTTGTACAATTCTTTCTATGCTGCTGATGATTCTGTCTGTGTGTTAACTAATAAAAAGCAGGAATGCCTCTCTGAGTGCTGTGTTTTGTATAGGAGACATCATAGCAGCTCGTCTCCTCTGACCAGCTCTCAACCAATTGCAAGTTAAGTGATAGAGCATAGGTCACAGCTGGCAAAGTCTATAAAAATGGCTAGCTATGACTGAGTTTGTACAGCATAGTAAAAGGTTATAGGTTGGTCGAAATGGGGAAGAGAAGGGTTCCTCCCTTTTGGCATTGGTATAGTGGACAAGGATTGGCACATCTTTCTTAACCCTGCTGTTCTGTTCGGTCTAAAATGGCCGTATTTGAAATTTGATTTTTTTTTTTTAAATATTCATTATGTGGTTCTGAAACTTGTGGTTAATTGACTTTTCCTCATTTGAGGGGTTCTTAGTATGGGTATTTTTTTTGTTTACTTTTTGCTCCTCGTTTTTTTTAACACTTGTACTGTTTGGTCAAAAATGACCGATAGCCTTTTATACTAATCTCCAGCCGGATTTTGTCCCCAAATCTGATTTTGACATATCCGGGCCATATTCAAACAATATTTGTGCCGAATGTATGTCTTATGATTGGTTCCAAACATATTTGGTAATTTCTACTCCCATTGACTCTAATGACGTTCGGCTGTGGTCGACGAATATTGCACTAACAATATTCGATTTCGATCATATTCGGAACCGAATCCAAACAAATTCGCTCATCTCTAGTTATAATCTCATTTTGGACTTTATATTGCATCTACTAATATTAATTAATTTATCTAGGTCCTATTGGTCCATGCAGATTTACACATACATACATTTTCAAATTACGATACTGCAGATGGATTCGCTTCCAGTATAGTTATGTGCAAAATTTTTTCGCTGCATCTTATTTACCCTGCTGTTCATATAGAAATAGTTCAATTCAGTTGTCAACATTTCACATTGTACTATAAATGAATATATTTTCTTATTTTCATTGTGTTAGCAGGTACTATTACTGTGTAATGCTGACCTGAAAAGAACACTAATAAATTCTGTTTGACAAATGTGTTTGTTTTACTGTGGGCTATCTTAAGGGTATGCCACACTGAACAATATCGCTAACGGGATCGCTAAAAAACGTCACTATTTAGCGATCCTGTTAGCGATGTTGTTCAGTGCGGCAGCTGCCAGCGACGAGCTTCCTGCTGTGATCTCGCTCGTCGCTGGAATCGTTCCGGACCCTATTTTCTCGTCGGCGCTCCCGCTGGGTAAGTATATATCGCTAGTGTGGCACCTTTTCTTAGCGATTTAGCGGTACTTTTGTACCGCTAAAGTCGTTAAGAAGATCGCTAACGGCAATAGCGTCGTTAACTATATCGCTAAATGTGGCCGCACTTAGCGATATAGAAACAATCCCGCTAGCGATCGCATTAGTATGCGTCGTTATCGTGATCGCTAGCGGGATTGTTTAGTGTGGCAGTACCTTTACTTCACTTTCAGTACAGCTGGAGAGAACACAGAGAGGTGCATACAATGCATTTGTGTTATGGCGTGAAATAGATCCAAATTGGAACAAAAATAAACTATATGAAAGAAGTATTTTTATAGAGGAGTTGGAAAAATCACTGGTTAGTCCATATATTGAAGAAAGAAAAGTAACACCCAGAGATGATGGAGCGGTAGCCATTGCTAACAGGATCCAACATCATGCTGAAGAAAGTGAACCAATGGCTTCCACCAGCTCTGCTACGATACCCACTGCCTCCAACAGCGTTGCAACCAGCCTAAAACGGAAACGATGCGCCTTCTGTCCAACATCAAGTGATCACAATACAAATGCGAAATGTTGCAGTTGTGCAAAGTACTTATGCAAAAGACATTTAAATTATACTTGTGACGAATGCAAACAGAAAATTTAGCACCGTGAACATTATTTACTATTTTATATAGAAAAAAATGAACTTTTTATTATTTTTTTTATAAATAGATTTACATACAGTTTGTTGTTATTAGTTATAGTATATAATTATATAAATAATATTTTTTATGTGCAAATGTCCAATAAAAAAATAAGGTTTTGATTTCATTTGTTTATGGACAACTATGTTCACATACAGTATTAGCAAAAAATCAAGACTTTAATAGGTCCGGTCAAAAATGACCGGAACATTATAAGTGTATAGTAGACCCAAACAGAACAGCAGGGTTAAATATTACTCAGTTTTATAGAACCACTGTGGCATTGATTGGGTATGTGTTACTTATGTCACAATGCTTGACAGAGTCAAGGTGGGAGCATCTTAATTATGGTACTTTATGGTCATGGTAGGATATAGTTAAAGGGGGTGGCCATTTATTTTTCCCTAAAGTTGCAAAACTATAAAATCTTAGAGATGTTCCTCATCCTTCTGCGTCCATACTGCTGCTCCACTGTTTCTTTGGTCTTTGTGGATAGGCTGCACTCTAGATGTGACATTATCGGTGCAGCCTATCAATAACACCGGTATGGTGGTACCATTTATGTTCTTCTATAAGTAACATTATTATATAGATAGTAGATACTTTCAATTGTCATATACGAGTGTGAGTCAAAAATTTTCCACACTCCAGTTATATTAAAACTTCTGTTGGCCACATTGACTTATCAGCGTTTTATGTGGAAAGTCATTGTCGCCCCAGATCTTCACGATTCTGAAATTGTTTGCTCGTGACATATTGTACTTCATGATAGTGGTAAAATTTCTTCGATAAAATTTGCAGTTATTTATGAAAAAAATGGAAATATGGCGAAAATTTAGAAAATTTTGCAATTTTCAAACTTTTAATTTTTATTCCCTTAAAACAGAAATATGTCACACAAAATAGTTACTAAATAACATTTCCCACATGTCTACTTTACATCAGCACAATTTTGAAACCAAATTATTTTTTGCTACGAAGTTATAAGGGTTAAAAGTTGACCAGCGATTTCTCATTTTTACAACAAATTGTACAAACCATTTTTTTTAGGGATCACCTCACATTTGAAGTCACTTTAAGGGGTCTATATGGCAGAAAATACCCAAAAGTGACACCATTATAAAAAACTGCACCCCTCAAGGTACTCAAAGCCACATTCAAGAAGTTTATTAACCCTTCAGGTGCTTCACAGGAGCTGAAGCAACTTGGAAGGAAAAAATGAACATTTAACTTTTTAGTCACAAAAATGATTTTTACAAACAAATTTTTTATTTTAACAAGGGTAAAAGGAGAAAATGGACAGAAAAAGTTGTTGTGCAATTTCTCCTGAGTAAGTTGATACCCCATATGTGGGGGAAAACCACTGTCTGGGCGCATGACAGGGCTTGGAAGGGAAGGAGCACCGTTTGACCAAACCAAACCAAAATTGGCGGAAATTGAGATTGGACGCCATGTCGCTTTTCGAGAGCCCCTAATGTGCCTAAACAGTGGAAACCTCCCACATGTGACACCATTTTGGAAACTAGACTCCCTAAGGAACTTATCTAGATCTGTTGTGAGCACTTTGAACCCCCAAGTGTTTCACAAAAGTTTATAATGCCTGGGTGTGAAAAAAAAAAAAAATTCCACAAAAATTATTTTTTAGTCCCCAATTTTTGATTTTTCCTAAGGAAATTGGACCCCAAATGTTGTTGTACAATTTGTCCTGAGTACGCTGATACCCCATATGTGGGGGGGAAATACTGTTTAGACGCACCGCAGGGCTCGGAAAGGAAGTAATGATGTTTTGGAATGCAGACTTTGATGGGTGTCGTGTTCAGTTTGCAGAGCCCCTAATGTGCCTAAACAGTGGAAACCTCCCACACGTGACACCATTTTGGAAACTAGACTCCCTAAGGAACTTATCTAGATCTGTTGTGAGCACTTTGAACCCCCAAGTGTTTCACAAAAGTTTATAATGCCTGGGTGTGAAAAAAAAAAAAAATCCACAAAAATTATTTTTTAGTCCCCAATTTTTGATATATCCTAAGGAAATTGGACCCCAAATGTTGTTGTACAATTTGTCCTGAGTACGCTGATACCCCATATGTGGGGGGAAAATACTGTTTAGACGCACCGCAGGGCTCGGAAAGGAAGTAATGATGTTTTGGAATGCAGACTTTGATGGGTGTTGTGTTCAGTTTGTAGAGTCCCTGATGTGCCTAAACAGTGGAAACCCCCACAAGTGACCCCATTTTGGAAACTAGACCCCTAAGGAACTTATCTAGATCTGTGGTGAGCACTTTGAACCCCCAAGTGCTTCTCACAAATTTATAATGCCCGGGCATGAAAATAAAAAATCCTATTTTTTTCCCACAAAAGTAATATTTAAGTCACCATTTTTTATTTTCCCAAGGGTAACATGAGAAATTGGACGATAAAAGTTGTTGTGCAATTTCTCCTGAGTATACTGATACCCCATATGTGGGGGGAACCACTGTTTGGGCGCACGGCAGAGCTCGGAAGGGAAGGAGCGCCATTTGACTTTTTCAAACCAAAATTGGCTGGAATCGAGATTGGACGCCATGTTGCATTTTGATAGCCCCTGATGTGCCTAAACAGTGGGAATCCCCACACAAGTGACCCCATTTTAGAAACTAGACCCCTAAGGAACTTATCTAGATCTGTGATGAGCACTTTGAACCCCCAAGTGCTTCACACAAGTTTATAACGTAGAGCCGTCAAATTAAAAAATCTTATTTTTTCCAGAAAAATGATCTTTTCACCCCAATTTTTATTTTCCCAAGGGTAACAAGACCTCAAAAGTTATTGTGCAATTTTTCCTGAGTGCGCTGATACCCAATATGTGGGGGTAAACCACTGTTTGCGTGCATAGTAGAGCTCGGAAGGGAAGGAGCGCAGTTTGACTTTTTCAACGTGAATTGGCTGTATGCCATGTCGCGTTTGGAGAGCCCTTGATGTGCCTAAACAGTGGAGACCCCCACAAGTGACACCATTTTGGAAACTAGACCCCTTAAGGAACTTATCTAGATCTGTTGGGAGCATGTTCAACACCCAAATGTTTCACTAAAGTTTATAATGCCTGGGTATGAAAACAAACAAAAAAAAAATTCCACAAAAAATGATTTTTTAGTCCCCAATTTTCCAATTTTTAATTTTTCACAAGGAAATTGGAGCCCAAAAGTTGTTGTACAATTTGTCCTGAGTATGCAGATACCCCATATGTGGGGGGGAAATACTGTTTGGGCACACGGCAAGGCTCGGAAAGGAAGTAATGACATTTTGGAATGCAGACGTTGATGGGTGTCATGTTCAGTTTGCAGAGTCCCTGATGTGCCTAAACAGTGAAAACCCCCCATAAGTGACACTTTTTTGGAAACTAGACCCCTAAGGAACTTATGTATATCTATGGTGAGCACTTTGAACCACCAAGTGCTTCACACAAGTTTATAATTCCCGGGCATGAAAATAAAAAATCCTATTTTTTCCCACAAAAATGATATTTTAGTCACCAATTTTTTATTTTCCCAAGGGTAAGGGGAGAAATTGGACCCCAAAAGTTGTCCAATTTGTACCGAGTACGCTGATACCCTATATGTGGGAGAAAACTACTGTGTGGGCGCACGTTGGGACTCGGAATAGAAGTAGTGACGTTTAGTAATGCAGACTTTGATGGAATTGTCTGCGGGTGTCATGTCACTTTTGGAGAGCCCCTGATGTGCTTAAACAGTGGAAACCCCCCACAAGTGACCCCATTTTGTAAACTATACTCCCAAAGGAACTTATCTAGATGTGTGGTGAGCGCTTTGACCCCCCAAGTGCTTCACAGAACGCCCAGACGTGAAAATAAAAAAAATCATATTTTTTTCCACAAACATGATCTTTTAGTCCCCAGTTTTTTATGTTCCCAAGGGTAACAGGAGAAATTGGACCCAAAAAGTTGTTTTCTAATTTGTCCTGAGTACGCTGATACCCTATATGTGGGAGAAAACTTCTGTATGGGCACACGTCAGGGCTCGAAAGTGAAGTAGTAACGTTTTGCATTGCAGACTTTGATGGAATGGTCTGCGGGTGTCATGTCGCATTTGGAGAGCCCCTGATGTGCCTAAATAGTGGAAACCCCCACAAGTGACCCAATTTTGGAAACTATACCCCCAAAGGAACTTATTTAGAAGTGTGGTGAGAACTTTGAACCCCCAAGTGCTTCACAGAAGTTTATAACGTAGAGCCATAAAAATAATAAATCATATTTTATTCTACAAAAACGATATTTTCGCCCCCAATTTTTTATTTTCCCAAGGGTAACAGAAGAAATTGGACCCTAAGCGTTATTGTGCAATTTGTCCTGAGTATGCTGATGCCCCATATGTGGGGGTAAACTACTGTTTGGGGCATGGCAGAGCTCAGAAGGGAAGGAGCACCGTTTGACTTTTTCAACGCCGAATTGGCCGGAATTGAGATCAGACGCCATGTCACATTTGGAGAGCCCCTGATATGCCTAAACAGTGGAACCCCCCACAGCACTCTGTCACACCAGCGATCGCTCTGGCTCTGCTGCAGGCTTCTCAGTGCCTGCTCTCAGAAGGCACTGAGGAAGCCGCCTCCCTGCAGGACCCGGCCACCATCTTGGATCCGGGGTCCTGCAGTGAGGGGAGTCCCTCGGAACAGCGCGACACATCGACAGGGGTCTCAGATACTTCCCTGTGCCCCCTTGTACACCGCGATTATGTTTGATCACGGTGTGCCAGGGGTTAATGTGTCGGGAGCGCAGCTGATCGCCTTGGACTTACCATTCCGTCCCTGGGAATTAAGTACCAGGTCACATGAACGGAATAGTACGTACAATGGGATTAAGGGGTTAAACATGTTATGTCTGTTCATTTGGGATTGTGATGGTTGCCCATCTTGAGATTTGCATGAAAAAAAGAACTTGTAGTGATTTATTTTTTGTGGTCTGAGGTGGTGTCTGGTGCTGTTATTCATTTGGGGAAATTGTTTTGTTGCGAAGGTTCAAGGAAGGTTGCTCAAGTGTCAGCCATGAAGAAGAAGATGGACATCTGTCCACATGTACAACTAATGAAAACATTGAGCGTGTACGTGAACTGATTCTGTTGGACAGACAAGTGACAGTGGATTAGGTGGCAAATTAGCCCTACGAGGACGGAAATTCACATTTGATGAAGTGGTGAAGACGGCAGTGCATTTGTGGCTCACAGCTCAGTCTAAAATATTTTTTTAAAAGCTCGTTGACAGATGGACAAAGTGTATGAAAAAGCAGTGAGATTGTGTCCAAAAATAATGTACCGTATATACTCGTGTATAAGCCGAGATTTTCAGCACCTTTTTTTTGGGGCTGAAAATGCCCCCTCGGCTTATACACGAGTCATAGGGCAGAAACCAGCGGGGGATGGGATGCGGCGGCAGGAGCCGGTGGCTAGGACATCATACTCACCCTCCCCGTGCCATCGCTGAACGTCCCTGCAATCCTGCGTTCTCCCCGGCTTCCTGCAGCTCTCCAGCGCTGAGCGGTGACGTAATACCCGCTCATTAAGGTCATGTAATATGGACGCGACGCCAAGGAGAACGCAGGATTGCCGGCCGGGACGTTCAGCGATGACACGGGGGGGTGAGTATGATGGAGGAGGATGGGGGGAGCATGGAGGAGGACAAGGAGCACGGAGCAGGACGGGGGGAGGACGGAGAGCACGGAGCAGAATGGGGGGAGGACGGAGAGCACGGAGCAGAATGGGGAGGACGGAGAGCACGGAGCAGGACTGGGGGAGTACAGAGAGCACGGAGCAGAACGGGGGAGGACGGAGAGCACGGTGCAGGACTGGGGTGGGCACAGAGGAGAATGGGGGAGTGCAGAGCTGGATGGGGAGCACGGAGCAGGACGGGGGAGGATGGAAAGCACGGAGCAGGACAGGATAATGGAGCAGGAGGAGGGGAGCACAGAGGAGAATGGGGGCGCACAGAGCTGGATGGGGGAGCACAGAGCAGGACGGCAACTTACACACCCGGCTTATACGCGAGTCAATAAGTTTTCCAAGTTTTTTTGTGGCAAAATTAGGGGGGTCGGCTTATACACGGGTCGGCTTATACATGAGTATATACAGTATTTGTCTTTTTTGAAAGATGATTAAAATAAATTCTACAGCCAGAGTGTGGATAATTTTTAACGCACCCTCAAATTTTTATTTAATTAGGGGTAGGGGTAACGTTTCATAAAACAGTGTATTTATGTGTTAGGGTTCGAGTTCCTGCACAAGGGGAGTCTCGAAACAGTCCCGCTGCGGTCCCCCATTCATCTCCATCCGCAGTGGAGCCTGCTCAGCTTAGACGTCAGTCCTAGCGTCTCGCCCAGTCTAACAGTGTGCAGAGGATTACTGCTACTCCTCCATCGCCATATAGCGCTGCGGCACTCCTTCTAGCGGCTCTGTGAAATAACAGAGTTCGCACATATTGCCACAGCGCATTGCGTTGTTTATTTTGACGACTCTGCGGGATAACAGAGTTCGCGTCTTGCGCCATTTTACTAGCAGCAGGTTCCGCCTGCACGGTGGACCCAGGGCTGCGAACGCACCTCTCTACCTCATATATTTGGTGCGTTCCGCAGACCCTAACATAATATTAGCACCAGGGTCTGGCTAGTAAAATGGCGGATAACCAGCGTCTACCGCAGTACATCCAGCAGCTGGAGGGTAGGTTGGCGGCTCTTGAGTGCACAACCTCAGCTGTGGATGTTACCGCAGTCGCTGTTCAGGCTGCTAGCATGGCTGCAGCCAGTTTGTCCTCTGCCACCTCTGCCCCTACATTATCCCACCTCCTGCTTCCTGACAAGTTTGCTGGTGATAGCAAGCAATGTCGGGGATTCGTGAGTCAGTGCTCTATACAGCTCGAGCTTCTGGCTGCACGTTTCTCCACGGATCGGGCACAAGTGGGTTTTGTACTGTCTCTACTCTCGGGCAGAGCGTTGGAGTGGGCAACGCCGCTGTGGGAGCGCGACGATCGTGTGGTGCGGAGTGCTCCTCGTTTCCTGGATTCTCTTAAAAAGGTCTTTTTAGGACCTCAGGTCATCCACGATACGGCGCTACAACTGCTGGCATTGGCACAGGGTTCGTCTTTGGTCAGTCAGTTTTCCGTCCAGTTTCGGACTCTGGCCTCAGAGCTAGACTGGTCGGATAAAGTTCTCATTCCAGTCTGCTGGCGAGGACTGGCTGATCATGTTAAAGACGCTTTGGCTACCAGGGAGATTCCCGCCACACTGGAGAAGCTTATCTCCATTTCTACCCGCATCGACCTCCGTTTTCACGAGCGGAGGTTGGAGCGGGACCAGTGTAGGCAGAGGATTCGGTTGGCTCCCACCTTTGCCACACCTCTCGAATCCCCCGATCTGGCGTCCGAATACCAAAAGGCCACAGAGGTTCCTCGTGCAGGACCTAAGTCTCAAGTCGTCCGAGTATCTGTGGTCTGTAACCTTTGTCAGCAGACAGGACACTATGCCAACAAATGTCCACAGCGATCAGGGAAGCGATCGCGTCTAGTGGCCCTGGGAGGAGGTTCACTAGAGACAGAGGCATTTTCCTCCAAGATGACATTTAAAGGGACAGTCACTGTGGACTCTTCCACACTTACAGTCGAGCTTTGTGTGGACTCAGGAGCAGAGGGGAATTTCATGTCATCCACCTTTGCTCGTCGCCACGCAATACATCTGGTAGCGCTCGACAAACCAGTGACTGTCCGGGTAGTGAATGGGTTGACATTGCCCTCGCCAATTACACATCAGACTGTCCCTCTTACTTTGTGTGTACCCCCTTCCCATCAGGAAATTATTTCCCTTCTCGTCCTTCCCGAGGGAATAGACAAAATCCTACTGGGAGTACCCTGGCTCCGTTCCCACTCCCCTCATATTGAGTGGACCTCCGGTAGGATACTGGGTTGGAGTGAGTCATGTAAGGACAGATGTGTCAGGGAGTGCATTCAGGTTACCACTACAGAGATACCCGCAGATCTTTCTCCTCTTCCCAAGTGTTATCAGTCATATGCAGACGTGTTCTCTAAAAAGGCTGCGGAGACTCTGCCGCCCCATCGTCCCTACGACTGTCCTATTGACCTCTTGCCTGGAGCAGAACCTCCTCGGGGAAGGGTCTATCCCCTCTCTCTTCCTGAGACGGAGGCTATGTCTCAATATATCCAGGAGAATCTGGCAAGAGGGTTCATTAGGAAGTCGGTGTCACCAGCAGGAGCGGGGTTCTTCTTCGTGCAGAAGAGTGAAGAATTACGTCCGTGTATAGATTACAGAGGTCTTAACGCCATCACCGTTAAGAATAAGTACCCGTTGCCCCTGATCTCTGAGCTCTTTGATAGGCTCCGGGGAGCAAGGGTATTTACTAAATTAGATCTGCGTGGTGTTTATAACCTGATTCGGATCCGTGAAGGGGACGAATGGAAGACGGCTTTTAATACCAGGGATGGGCATTATGAATACCTGGTGATGCCCTTCGGGCTCTGTAATGCCCCAGCCGTTTTCCAAGACTTTGTCAATGATATCTTCCGGGATATGCTTTCCATCTCTGTAGTAGTCTATCTGGATGATATTCTCATCTTTTCTCCAGATATTGACTCT
Organism: Oophaga sylvatica; assembly: GCA_033576555.1. NCBI lineage: Eukaryota > Metazoa > Chordata > Amphibia > Anura > Dendrobatidae > Oophaga > Oophaga sylvatica. Next base: position 56,110,133 of record JARQOD010000001.1, read on the forward strand.
CACCGGAGGGATGTCTGCAAAGTCTTCGACCTGTTACAGGCAAACTCCCTCTATGCAAAGTTGGAGAAATGCATGTTTGAGCAGGAGTCTTTACTTTTCCTGGGCTATATCATCTCCGCCCAGGGATTGGCTATGGATCCTGCCAAACTACAGGCTGTGATGGATTGGCAAGAACCCCATTCTCTTAAAGCGGTGCAGCGCTTTATGGGGTTCATTAATTACTATCGCCAATTCATTCCCCACTTCTCCACTTTGGTAGCTCCCTTGGTAGCCCTCACCAAGAAGGGAGCCAATCCAAAATTGTGGTCAGAGGAGGTCTCCAAGGCCTTTACTTCAATTAAATCCCATTTTGCTAGCGCTCCCATCTTACATCGCCCCGAGGTTGATACGCCTTTTTTATTGGAGGTCGATGCCTCGTCCGTTGGTGCTGGAGCAGTCCTTTTTCAAAAGGATGCTCAAGGTCGGAAACATCCTTGTTTCTTCTTTTCCAAGACCTTCACACCAGCGGAGAGGAATTATTCCATTGGGGATAGGGAGTTGCTAGCCATGAAGTTGGCCTTTTCCGAGTGGAGACATCTCCTGGAGGGGGCTCGATTTCCCTTTCAAGTTTTCACTGACCACAAAAATTTGGTCTATTTACAGACCACCCAGCGGCTAAATTCTCGTCAGGCCAGATGGTCCCTGTTCTTCTCCCGGTTTCATTTCACCCTCCATTTCCTCTCCGGTGAGAAAAACATTCGGGCCGATGCGCTTTCTCGCTCCGTGGTGTCCTCTGAGGAGGTGGAGGAGGAGCCTCGGTTGATTGTCCCCACAGAGAGCCTAAGAACTGTGGCCCCGGTTTCGCTTGAGTCTGTGCCTCCGGGCAAGACTTTTGTGCCCACCAATTTGCGACCGGAGGTACTCTCTTGGGCACATTCGTCCAGGGTGGGTGGACATTTTGGGGCAAAAAGGACATCTGAGTTGCTGGCGAGGACATACTGGTGGCCACATATGGTCCGTGACGTCAGGGAATAGTTCAGGCGTGCATCTCCTGCGCCAAGAATAAGTCCCCTCGATAACGGCCAGCTGGGCTACTTTTCCCTTTACCGGTGGCAGACAGGCTTTGGGAGATGGTCGGGATGGATTTTGTGGTGGGCTTACCCAAGTCTCGGGGCTGCACCATCATCTGGGTGATAACCGACCACTTCTCCAAAATGGTGCACTTAGTGCCATTACCACGGTTACCGTCTGCACGGGCCTTGGCAGCATTGTTCATTAGGCATATTTTCCGCCTACACGGTATGCAAGACAAAATTGTCAGTGATCGAGGTCCCCAGTTTGCGCCTCGGTTCTGGAGAGAGCTTTGTCGATTACTCAGCATTGAGTTGAATCTCTCCTCTGCATACCATCCCGAGACGAATGGGCTGGTAGAGAGGGCCAACCAGACCTTGGTCACATATTTGTGACATTTTGTCTCTGCCAGGCAGGATGACTGGGCATCCTTGCTACCGTGGGCTGAGTTCGCTCTAAATAATGCTGTGGCTGACTCTACCGGACAGACCCCATTCCTCCTGAACTACGGTCAGCATCCGCGGGTACCAGTGCCCATGCCCTTGTCTTCCGCCGATTCCAGAGTGGCAGACTGGGCTGTGGAGGCAAGGGACATTTGGGACCGCACCCAGGATGCCATTCAGGCCTCCAAAGAGAGGATGAGGTCTTCAGTCGATGCCCATCGGCGCCCCGCTCCTACATTTGCTCCGGGTGACCTAGTGTGGCTTTCTGCCCGAAACATCAGGCTACGTGTAGAGTCCACCAAGTTGGCTCCTCGCTTTTTGGGCCCCTTTAAAGTTCTTGAGCAGGTGAACCCGCTGGTTTACCGCCTAGCCCTTCCGCCTAGCCTTGGTATCACCGACACCTTTCACGTGTCCCTCCTGAAACCCGTGGCCATTTCCCGGTTTTCCGAGTCATCTGCCGGGACGTCGGGTTCATCTACCGATGATCATGAGGTGAACGCCATTGTTGGGTGCAAGGTGGTACGAGGCAAAAAATTTTATTTGGTGGATTGGAGGGGTTATGGGCCTGAGGATAGGTCCTGGGAGCCTGCCGAGCATGTTCACGCTCCGCAGCTCATCGCTGCCTTTGAGCGCAGGGGGGCCCTAGGAGGGGGGGTAATGTTAGGGTTTGAGTTCCTGCTGCTGCACAAGGGGAGTCTCGAAACAGTCCCGCTGCGGTCCCCCATTCATCTCTGTCCGCAGTGGAGCCTGCTCAGCTTAGACGTTGGTCCCAGCATCTCGCTCAGTCTAACAGTGTGCAGAGGATTACTGCTGCTCCTCCAGACTCTGCTATTGTGGCCAGTACTGGTTAGTGGCGAGCAGACGTCTTTAGGACAAAGTCCTTGTTTTCCCCTTCTGAGCATGCCCAGAATGAGATCTCTCATTGGAGATCAGGGGTCACATGCTCAGGTACTGCAGCAGCTCCTATTGGTCTGCCAGGAAGGTCCTGTGACTACTGGTGTTCTGGAACAAGTTTCATTGGTCCTTGTTTCTGGCAGGTCCTGTAGCTGTTACTATAAAAGGGTAGCATGGCTGGGCCACCATGCGCTAATATCAACCATTATATGCTTTGCGCCAGTGTGGTCATGCATGTGTGTGGTTAGGGCACGGCTGAAATAAGCCCCTAGAATACAAACTTAATCGGTGAGGAGTTTGGTATGCTAGCTGGTCAGGGTCGGTGTCCTAGATGCCCTAGATTACTGGCATAACCGGTGAGGAGTTTGATTGCCGTATTCAGGGCTTGGCGTTCAGACGCCATAGATTGCGGGTGACTCCCGCGAGGACATTAGCGCATGATCACGTTCTATGTTCGCTTAGCACTTAACTGTGTACCTGGGTGCCTGACAGGACACAGAACTTTTTCTCAGTGGCCCTGTGACGTAACAGGGTTCGCTTTCAACGCTAGACAGCGCCCTAGCGTGTTTATTTTGCGACTTAGTTGTGTTTAGTGAGTTCGCACACATCGCCATATAACGCTGCGGCATTCCTTCTAGCGGCTCTGTGAAATAACAGAGTTCGCACATATTGCCACAGCGTATTGCGGTGTTTATTTTGGCGACTGCGGGATAACAGAGTTCGCGTCTTGCACCATTTTACTAGCAGCAGGTTCCGCCTGCACGGTGGACCCAGGGCTGCGAACGCACCTCTCTACCTCTTATATGTGGTGCGTTTCGCAGACCCTAACATTTATGTTTAGCTCATCCTCAAATCTGGAAACCAATATGTTTATATAAGTTTTACTGGACAGGAATCATCGCACCTTTATAACAGTTTCCTAATTTGCTACATTGAGGTCTCTGATGTTAACATGTTCTGTATCCCTTGGGGGAAGACTGGTAAATTAATTAATAAAATCATTAACAAATTGAATTATTAGTCCAAATAGTTCATTGTCTTACTATGTCTGCACTGGTACAGTTAAGGGTAATGCAGAAAATAAAAAAAAATAAAATAAAAAGTTTATCCTTTCATAAAGGAGGATGTTATTATGATTTTATTTTTTGACCATTTCTGATAATTTTTGCATTTATTATAATCAGTGATATGTATAGGAAGGGACCATTAACAAAGATAAAAATGAGACCTAATTCTACTGCTGGGATATCACACCCTGGAGAGAAGGATGTAAAGGGTCTACGTAATCTCATATGGTATTTTTTCTTTTCACCAACACATTTTATTGCTTGATGTTGGATTTTACATGATCCCTGCTTTTGATATATGAGCTTTGATTTATGCATATACTTTGTTGCATTACATAATGCTACTTTATGCTCTATGATATTTATATTAATTTTTGTATTGGTCAGGAACCTTTGTAGGGGGAACTTCTGGACACTTACCTCTGCGAGCCAGCTTGAGCTCTGTGAGTAGTTTATAAGACTGTAGACTGGGAAATGATGTGAGTATGGTTTGATTTAGATTATTTACAAGAGTCATTTTTTCAATTAAAGGACTTTATCCTGGGTGTGTTTATTTAAAATATAGCTATAGGATTAGTAATGGAGAGGCATTTTACAGATGCTTCTCCATTACTAACCCGTGGGCTTGATGTCACCGGACAATACAAAGGTGACATCAACCCCTCAAATATGAACCGCACTTGCCACCACCACAGGTCAAGTGGGAAGAGTCGGACAAAGTGATACGACTTTCTGGGGTGGCTGTGAGCTGCTATTTTTAGGGTGGGGGGAACAAATATTCATGGCCCGTCACCAGCCTGAGAATACCAACCCCCAGCTGTCTGCTTTATCTTGGCTGGTTGTCAAAAATGGGGGAACTTGTGCCATTTTTAAAAATGATTTATTTAAATAATTAAAAAATGCGATGTGGGGACCCCTCTATCCTTGATAACCAGTCTTGCTGAAGCTGACAGCTGAGAATTGCAGCCAGCAGTTGTCAGCTTTGCCTGACTGGTTATCAAAAATACAGGTGAACCAACATCATTTTTATTTATTTATAACTCAGGCAGTGGTTGATGAATAAGCCCATCAGCCACAGCCTGCTTTCACTATTAACAGTTGAATACAACTCTCAACATTGTCCACTGCTAGCACTGATCGCAGCGTGAGCAGCAGACAGTGATGTGATCTTCCTTCACTTCAGCAGCCGGCACCAAGGAACAGCACAAACAGTACCACTGATTCTCAGGCGTCGGTATGTGTCACACTGATGACACATGGATGTCATCAGTGTTCATGTGTGCGGGATGTTTTGAGGCCCATGTCAGAAACACTGACGTCTGAAACTCGATCATTCGACATCTTAGTGAACTCGATCATTTACCGAATGTTGGTTGACTTTTGCCAATTTTTAAGGAGAAAGCTCGGGAATCTGAACACGAATCCGAATGTGCAATGTTCGTGCCTATTTTGAGATTGGCAAATGTTTTCCAAAGAAGTTCACTCATTTCTATTCATAATAAGTAATTACATTTATTGGGTATCCTTGTGATCACTCATACATTTCTATTGTTGGTAAAGACCATTAAAAGTGTTGTTTGGGATGAAAAAAATTACTACTTCCAGAAACAGAGCCCTACTTGTCTAGTCTGCTTGATGCAGTTTGTCTTCATTTACATGTTTTATATACAGTATACCGGGTACACTTAGTACAATATGCACCAAAGTATTGGGATACTTAGAGGAGCTAGAGACTCCAGTGTACTGTGCTTTAAACCACCTCATCTGACCCTTGCCATAGTGATGTGTGATATAAAGCTTGAGTGCAGCTGCTCAGCCTTGGAATCTCATGCCAGGAAGTTTTTGGTGCTGAGGTTTTGCACTGATGTTAATGTCAGAGGAGATTTGAACACTGCAGTTGTTGAGTCAGCAAAGAAATGGAGACTTGTAAACTGCACCTCTGCACTTAGTGATCCCGCTCTATAACTTTACGGGTCTCAATTTTAACTGGCTAAGTAGCTGCAGTTCCTTCCACTTCTCAATAACGTCACTCACAGGTGATAGGGGGAAATTTAGGAGGGACGAAATGTAATTTTCTGACTTGTTACTTTGGTGACTCTTAGTACAGGGCCGCATTGATATCAGTGAGACATTCTTTCACAAGTGTTAATAAAGGCAGACAGTATGGCTGGAGACTGGATTATATGCACTTTTTCCCAGGATTGGACTGGCCCACAGAGGAGCAGGTGAATCAACTGGTGGGCCCCTATGCAAGTGTGGGCTCTCCACCTGCCTGAATAAGCAATGAATGGCACACTTTCTATGTACCGACAATGCCAGAATCTCATCATTTTTTCATTTAACAAACTACTTAGATCATTATTATACAGAAGTAGTACATTTTTGAATGAGGATAATGTAATATTTGCATGTAGCTGAAAGTGTGCCCCCAGAGTCAAGTTACTAGTGAGCCATTGGCACCCCAATTCGGCACTGCCAGGAACAATGGGATGGAATGAAAAACCTGAGTACATTTAAGACTATGTTTCTACTGGAGATTAAACAAATTGGTACACGGTCTCCAAGAATTCAAACAATCTGTAATTCATGATTTTCATAAGCAGGTTGAAACTAAAATTATACAGGATTTATGGTTTTCTCAACGCTGAAAAATACAGGCAGATATTAACCCATCATTCAATATCTGTCACGGGGTTACCGCAACAGAGAGGAGCCAGAAGATTGCTCCTACTCCTGCGCTGAAAAGAAGCACTTCTCCTTCTCTTTAAATGGTGCTTATTTCTTTTGGCAGAACAGGGGTTACTCTGGGAGAAGGAGCTCTCAGTTGAGCTCAGTTAGCCACTCCCATCCCCTTTATAACCTGGGTCCTGATTCAAACCCATGTCAGAGCTAGCTTTTGCTGCATGGCTTGGAGGAGAGGTGTTTATATGAGGAGTTTTGGAGAAGTTATCTGTGTGGTTTGTAAGTATGATAATTCTCTTCCCTCATCTTACTTTGTATTTTCCCCCATCATCCACTCCCCAGTGCATTCCTCTGTTATTTGTGAGTGAATATTTGTATGCTTGGTATTTTGAGTTTATCCTTGCCTGTGTTGCTTTGTTCGTCGGGTTGGCATACTGCGGTGCACAGTAGCACCCTTTTTCCCTGGGTGGGGAAAGAGAACAGATAGAGGGCTAATTCAGGAGATAAGGCAAGGGTGGTGGCCCCGGCATCTTCACCTTCAGAAGTATCCTAGGAATAGGGAAAGCTGGGGGGGGCTCCCTAGTGGTTGGGACAGGGAAAGATCCCCTGGTCCCAGATCACCTGCCAGCTGAGTCAAGACAATATCATCATAGAGGTGTCTGATTGGCTCCAAATTTATTCTGCTGCAGGACAACATTCTCAAACATACAGCCAATTTCATCAAGTGCTATCGTCAGTGTAAAGAAGAACAAGGAGACTTGGTAGTGATGATATGACTCCCACAGTACCACAGTACCTAATTTTATCCGAGACTGTCTCGGAATAAATTAATGTAGTGACAAAGGATTTGTGCAATCTACATCCATAGAAGATCTGTGGTTAGTTTTCCAAGATGTTTAGAACAACCTTCCTGACGAGTGTATCTGGAAGAATTAAAGCTGTTCTAAATGTACAGTGTAGTCACACCAAATATTGATGTTATTTACTTCTCACTTTTGTTCATTCACTTTGCATTTTATGAATTGACAAAAAATAAATTAATGTTACTTTTTATAGCTTTCTTAATTTGCTATAACAGTAAAGTTATGCATAGTTATATATCGTTAGGGCCTGTGGTTCACTATACATAACAATTCACTTGTAGGTGTACTGACATCACGTTTGTTAGAAAGCTTGGATTGAGTAACTGCAAAAATGACAACACAATACAGTAAGAGCCCTATAATACACTGCCTGGGCTGAGATTGGAACCTTTTAGTTGTGACTAAAGCCAATGGTATTATTTATGACACAGCCATATAGTGTATATAAGCATTCACAGCACACACTATGTAAGAGCTGATCATGAGGAGGCTCTTGGGTGAGGAGCCTTCTTACCAATCAATAACACTATTCCCAGCGGCATTACATGGCATTTCATGGCACACTTGTATCAATTCATCCTGTTGTTCTTTGCAGCTTTCTGCTGTATGAATGTTTGATTATCTTACTTGCTGACAGAAGCTGACACAATTCATACGCATCTTCTGTACGTGTCTGTCACCAGCATAGAATGGCATGCATGGAGTGGCCACAGAACAGGGGTAAAGTAAATAGCGGGCTTATTAGATGAACTGTCCCCTTGATATTAATAGGAATGTGTCACAGTGACGTGAAGGGGCAGATGACAGAAAAGTCATTACATCTTGAATGGAATCTTTCTTCATCTTAGAAAAAAATACTTGAACAATGTCCAAAAGAGAGAAACATGTGATGAATATAGGTAGGGTCTCCATTTTCCACATCACTATCTATATAAGAAAAATAATCATAATCCTTCTAATCTTCCTATTAGTCTCTAAGACCTCTTTCACACATCTGTTTTTTGCCGTTAGGCGCGATCCGGCGCTTTTGTAAAAAAACGGATCAGTTTTTTTTAATCCGCCGGATCAGTTTTTTTGTCATTGACTATCATTAGCGCCGGATCGCGCATCAGGCGGCCGGAATCAATGCAAGTCTATGGTGCCGGATCAGTCTTTTTGTGCAATCTGCCCAAAAGACTGATCCGGATTGTGGAAACCAATGTCTCTCTCTCTCTCTCTCCTCGGTCCGGACATGCGTACCTGTATTTTCCGGGTTGAAAAGTTCAGGACGGATCCGGCAAAAAACCTGATCCGTTGCATCAGTTTTTCCACAATCAGCGCCGTATCCGTCCTTTCCGGTTTTGAAAGAGGCCTTAGTCTAATTTTAGGTTCATTTTTCCTGTACTTCTCTGCAGCTACATAGACATATGCAGCAATAGACTGACCATGACTCATTGATATCTATGGGAGAGTTTTCTAGGCATGCTGTGATCCGGGCACGGATCAGAGTGCACCGTGGTTCCAGTATTTTGTCAGCTGTGTGGAGAAGTGTATCCTTTCATTGCAATCACATCTGTGATGATAATGAGACTGCTGAAATGTCAATTGTACAGAACAGGAGGCAATCTATTTTCCAGTCTAAACAGACTGCCGATCACTCATTGAATGGGCAAAATGCTCATTCACCTGGTGAAATGATCTTTTTTGCAGGGTAAAAGATTATCGTACTCATAAGTTAATTGTTCTGCGTAAACATGAGTCGCACTGCCAAGAGCAATTGCAGCCTATGATCTACTACAGATTGCTCTATGCACATGGCTCAGTCCGGTCTGCCTGTATAAACACTCTATTAAATGTCTGCTGATTGATTAATGTTTACAAATCGGGCGGTCGTTAAGTCGGTCTACGTCTGACATTCGTCACCCTTACGGATTAGCTGTGAGCAGGTCCGCCGATCCTCAGATCGTCAGATGTAAACTGGGCACTCAACAGATCTTTACACTTAGGGACCATTCTCTGTGAACTGCAGATCATATGACATGCACATCAATTGGGGAAGAATTGCAGAATGCTCATTATGGAGCTGAAGTGCTCCATCACAGGACCTGTTAAGATCCAATCAATGGGGGTGCGGGGTTTTGGACTCCACTTATATGATATTGATGACATCCTATGGATAGGTCATCATTGTCAAAATTTTTGACAACCCCTTTAAAGAAGCACTCCCATCAAAATTTGTTTTCTCTTAATATATTACATAATTCTAAGCTCTATGTAAAAACTGGAATTCTACTTTCCCTGCATGACTCATAAGTCACTGCTAAAGTCCCTGGCAGGGGGAGGAGAAAGCAACTGGGTCAGGCGCTTAAAAGGGGAATGAATCCACCACCACTAGATCACCAGGGTTAATGTGTTCCGTGCTGCTACAGAAAGTGTCGAATTCCTAACAAGGGTGGGTATTATTGCTGGGTGTTAAATACTTGTTATGGAAAAGGTTGAGGTGTACCACACAGGAGAAAATGTTTGCCAGCCCATACACTTAGTGTATGGGCATTCCATGTCTAGAAGGCCCGCTCCTTTAAATTGAGCCTAGTTTTTAATCAGGCCTTCCTTCACTTCTCATCATCCAACGTCACTAGATCACCAGGGTTAACGTGTTCCGTGCTGCTACAGCCAGTGTCGAATTCCTAAAAAGGTGGGTATTTTTGCTGGATGTTAAATACTCGTAATGGAAAAGGTTGAGGTGTACCCCACAGGGGAAAATGTTTGCCAGACCATACACTAAGTGAATGGGCATTCCAAGTCTAGGAGACCCGCTCCTTTTTAATGGGAGATTTTTTATGAGGCCCTCCCATGTTTCTTCTTAGGGGAGATTGGGGTTATTGGGGCGCATATGACTTGGTAGCAGGGCAGGCCTTTTAGTCAAAGAAAAAAAAACAGAATGGGAGGACAAAATGAAAATGTGATGTGGATTTTCCTGGGCCCATCCAGTACCTGGGTTCAAAGGCTTAATGGGGTGCATATGACTTGGTAGCAGGGCAGGGCTTGCATTCAATGCAACATAATGTATGGAAGCCCTCCTGACAACTCGTGAAAGGGGTATTGGGGTGTGTCGTAATTCTTGGCAGCCCATCCACTCACAGCATAGGCTATAAAAGTTTAGGAGACCCACTGTTTAATAATGGCCCTTAAAGCAGATTAATGCTGCCTGATGCCCCTCTAAAAATAGGCTCTGTGACTTTGAGTCCCTCCTTCATAAATGAAACAAGAGGTGTCTGCTTATGTGTCACACACCACATGGCCAGCTAGGATTGGTAAATGTTACAATGACATTTCCCAGTGAATTCATTTGTTTTGGTTGAAATCAATATTAAAGTAGCAGAAACGCTTCAAAAACGCTGCGTCTGAACATATCCCAAGTGGTGGAGGAACATTATGGTTTGGGTTTAATTATTTTGCCTTATATACAAGTCATTAACCTGGAAAGGATGTACCTTCACATATTTCCCAGCAAAATCCGTTTTGGTTTCATTTTGGTATGTTTTTTGGTGCACCGGTAAAAATGGCATGAAACTCTGACAACATTGTTTAAAGCTATGAACTAGGAGTCAGAAATGCTTCCAGGGGTATTTCCCATGATGTCCCCATGTCATTTGAGCAGTGTTTCCATCATTTTCAGATATATTAAGACCTTAAAAGGACCCCGAGGAGGATTGTGGCAAAAATGCTTGGGTCTCCCATAGACTTACATTGGGCTCGTTGTTCTGTCCGAGTAACCGAGTATTCCAATTTGCTCGACCCGAGCTACGAGCACCCAAGCATTTTAGTGCTCGCCCATCACTAATAGTTTATTGTCACCCGTAATACCAATTTTAGTCCACTTAACATTTTTTGATGTTGGGCAATGTGAATAAATATCTCTTAAAGCGTTATACGGAGAATAATAAGTTATGAATAGGCAATAACTTACTGGTCACTGAGGGACTTACCCCTAAGACCCCCAGCAATCCTGAGAATGGAGCTCTGGAACCCAGGAAACTGGCTCCACAGAGACCCATCTTAAATGGAGTTGTCCGAGTGGAGATGCTCATGCTTGATTTCTGTTACATTCATTTTTTGGGGGGACAACCAGAAATAGCCAGTGGTTGTTGACTGAAGCTTTTGAAATACACATTTGCCAGATTAGGAAATATTTTCCAAAAATTTCATTTGCGAACTGATGTGTATAGCACTCTGACATCTCTGAGGAGTATAACCCCATTTAGTCTGTCTAATGCAAATACAGCCTTACAGTGCCAAAATGACCTCCAAATAGAAACAGATGGTAAAATAGTAGTAACCATCAATCCATTTAATAACAAAACACACTGACAGACTTATCTTTTTTTTTATTAAAACGGTCCAAAAATTATCCCTCTTATTCATTTATGATCAGGCAGACAATTCTATACAGAACACAAACTCAAACTGAGAGCCTCACTATGTGTTCATACTCACCTGCATTTAAAATGGATGAGTGGAATCTGATAAATAATTGTATTGCACTATTAATAATGTTAGTTAATGATTATGTGTTCATGTGCGGTTTTTTCTCAGCTCGGATTGGAGTGAGAAAAAAATTGCAGCATGCGGTGAGTGGCCACTTATATCTTACAAGAGTCACCAATGCTAGTCAATGGGTGCAAGAAAAAAAACAAAGCACATGGATCTTGCATATGCCAACTGTATTGCATCCTTAAAAAACACACCTATGTATCCAAAAAAACAGTAAAGTACATTAGGACAACCAGGAAGCTCATCATTTGACACAAAGGATGTTATAATGAAAAAAAAATGCCTCCACGGAAAACAGCAACATGGCTAACATCATCATTGTGGTACTGATGCTGGTTTTGGCACGAGAGAGAGGCCAGAATTGTTGGACAGCAGGGATGAAAGTTATGGGACCATAGTTAGCATTTTGAAAGCAGCTTACAACATGTTCAAGAGGATATAAGTAATTTCTGCAAATATAAATGGTACATTAATTGTCGCAATATAGGTGTCATGTTATAAGCGAGGAGAAAGAAAAAACATTGTGCTAATTTTTTTCCACCAAAACAAAACCACCAAAATTAAAAATTTCGTTAGGCAATTGTCACGATTCAGGTTTGGATTTGTGGCAGTTCTAGTTCCACTATTATTTAAAAATGTAGCTTTTTTCCTCTCAGGCCAGCAAGAGTTATTGTCAATTTTCTTTGTGGGCAGCTGTGGTGTTGATGCTCAGCTGATGTAGGTGGTGACTAGTGTTGAGCGATACGATACTGCAAATATCGGATATCGGCCGATATTAGCTGTATCGGCCTTTCGATTCCGAATACCGATATTTTCGTCTTATCGAATACCGGAATCGGATTTGTCACTGTCACTGTGAGTGTCCGTCGGTCGGGTCTGTCAGGAGTCAGCGGCACTTACCTGGCAGAAGATCTCCGGCGGTCACGGGCTGGACTGCTTGATGGCCGCCATTATCTTCTCCCTGGCGGTCACATGCAGTTTTTCGCGATAACTGCAGTGACTGCTGGGTAATCCCGGCCGTAAAGCAGTCAGTCCGATGACGTCACCGCCGGGGAAGCAGGTAATCAGCTGTGCTGCGCCGGGATGACAGGCTCTGCCTGTCATTCTGATGTAGCAGAGCTGGATCGTCGTGGGACACTCGTTACTATGGACTGCGTCGGACAGGTGGTATACTGCTGTTTTTTTTTTTTCATTTTTTTAACAGGAGATCGATGGCGTCGCAGGATGAGACTGTAATAAAAGTAATGAAAACTGTGTTGTTGTTTTTTTTATTAAATTAAAAAACTTTTATATGAACATTCACCCGTCCGGGTACATCAACAATTTAACTATTTACATACAGGGACCCTGTCCGGGTTATTTATAATTATTTGGCAGGGGTGTTCCAGGTACCACCTGGTACTGTTCTGATGCTTGCCAAACATCCGAGACACCAAGGACCACCAGGACCTGATGACGTCGTGTGGCCTGTACAGTCAAGTCGTGACCCGCTATCTGGGTCTGTGTGGCCACCTCTTTCATCTCCCTCTGGGTCTGGACCCCTATATCCCGGACTGAACGAACCCCAGGGGGCCTAACAGGCGCCGGGTACGGGCCAGCTATAGTTATCATGTCCATAGCTGGGGCTGCTGAGGAGACCACTGAGGGAGGCTGGGGAGATTTACGGCGTGGGGTGGGCACTTGTGCAGAGGCCTGGATGTGGGAGGCTGAAGGCTCCGAGGGTCTCACAGGTTCCTGACACTCTGGGGAGCAGGGGTCGCACCTGGTAACATTTAGGGCGTACCATCCATTGTAACCCCAGTGTCGGGTGTAAGTCACCAAGTCTCCTGGCAACAGGTCCCTCCCCGGGTGTCCTTCTGGGAGGTGAGTCTCCACGTCCCGCCGGGTCACAAAGACTTCTAAATAAAGTCCAGGCTCCTGGATGAAGCCCCAACCACCTTTCAATTTAAAGCTCCGTACTGCACCCTTACGCCGCGGCTCCCTCAGGGTACCTTTATCTTTTCTCATCCGGTCCTTATCTGCCCGGTCCTTCTCGATGTGACGTTGGCGAAGCTTCTGGGATTCGCGCTGCTCCCTTTGTCGCTCTGCTTCCTTCTCCCGACGTCTCCACTCTTCCTCCTGACGCCGGTTGTAATTCTCCTGCAGCATCTCCATGTCTCCACCATCAAACTGCAGCTTATGATGTCCGGTTTGCGGCAGCTCTCCTGGCGCCCCCCAGTCCTGGCAGCGCTCACCTGCGGAGGAAGCAGCCGGCTCTGGAACAGATGACAGTCGGGGCTCCGGTACAGACAGGTAGACCTCTGGTGCCTGCGCGGCCTCCTCCATGAGGACGGGTGTCGCTTCTTCTGTCTCAGCGACGGGGGCAGACAGCGGGATCTGGGGTGCTGCCGGTGCAGAGTTTTTTGTAGGAACGGGTGCCTCCACTGCGACAACGTCAACCGGATCACATTGCAAGGGCTGGGATGCCCGCACGGACTCCTCTACTAGAACGGGTGCCTCACCTTCCGGTACAGACACTTCAGGTAAGAGGGATTGGCGCCGCTCCAAGTTTAGTTTTAGGGCACGCCAGCTGGCTTCCATCCTGGCGACCTCCTCCCGGTGCCGGGCCAGGCCTCTTAGGGTATCCTCCGCTTCTTGCAGCGTAGGAGGGTTTCCAGGCCGGGTGCCCAACGGTGGTTCCGTGGCGATCGGGTCGTTTCCGTGGGGAGAGAGCTCTGACTGCTCCATCCCTTCACACTTCTGCTCGTGTCCATTAGCCATCTCTGCCAAGTCACATGTGTCATTAGCATCTGGAGAGGGCCCCTCTTTTGTAGTGAGGCGGGACCTTCGTGTTAGTTTCCGCACACTGAGGAGGATGAGGAGGCGGAACTCAAGAGCTGTGGGGCACGATCTTACATTGCAGTACCATTTAGAGTGGTCGGCCATCTTTTTTGCGCCACTGAGTGAGTGTACACCCACGAAGAGCACGCCCTTCTTCTTCACCAGTGCCTCGTCGTGACGCAGATATGGCGGAAAAATGGCAAATACATTCTCTGATGATTTTAGCAATTCTCAAGCACAAAACCAGTTCAATTCAGGCACACAGGACTCGCTTATAGCGAGCTACAGAATCCTGTTCGTGACGCCCAAGTTGAGTCGCACAGAGCCAGAGTTTTTGGGGGTACTCGGCACCGAGCCCGTCGACTTCTATGGGGTATGTCACGGCTTTACAATCAGAGTCTATTTTACTATGTAGAAGTGTATAAACTATAAATATATGTATATATATATATATATGTCACAATGACATGTATATATATATATATATATGTATTCTATGTGTGTATATTTTGTGTTTACAATGAAAGAAAGGGTCTTTTTTGTTGCGATTTTTTGTTCCCATAGACTTACATTGGACTTCCGGTATCGGAATCGGATATCGACGATATTTAGTGATATCGGCGATACCATTTCGATACGATATTTTTAGATATCGAGCAGTATCACTCAACACTAGTGGTGACCACTCTCACATCCTTTAAATAGTCATCTGATGTATCAGCTGAATGTTGGTGATAGAGTTATTCTATGTAGCCCAGTCTTACAGTTGCAGCTCTTTGGTGTCAGCGCTGAATCTGCTTTTTCTGTGGAATTTTGTGTCCTGTTTCTGTATCCTCTGCTGTGTGGAGCATGGCAGCGGAGTCTGGAGCTAAGTTTTGTATGTTTACCTTGTCTGTCTCATGCTTGTCACTATCCCCTGTGTTTGTACTATCTGCAGTGCTGAGGCTAGCGCACTTGCCGGCCAGTGCACTAGCCAGGACATTGTGAGGTGACAGTTAGAGACTAGGTACGTGATGGCGATGGGGGGAAGGACCCACTTAGGCTGTTAGGGGAGTGCAGGGACAGGCTCAAGTTGGAGCTCATTCCCTATTGTTAGGGCCTTCGTCTCCCCCCTACCATCCCATTGAGTGTATGTTGTGCCGTCCGCTGGACTGACCCCTGTTGGGTCGTGACAGCAATATAAACAATCGAAAACACATAAAGAAAAGTAAACACCATACAAGCAGTGATCTTGGAACACACACTACACATGTTATTGCATGCAGCATCCATTACCTAAATTATTTTATCATTCTAATATTTTTCACTTTTCTTTCCAGTGAGTTTAGTGATAAGATGATGGATTAGATGCCGGAACCAGATATATGCCTGAGGATTTCCATGCAGAAATGTCACCATAGCCACAGAAGCCACCTGAACCACAGCAGAAGGGTGGTATATTTGGGGCAGACAACCCTTTCCTACCCAAAACTCTAGACCATGGGATCTTCCCACCCTTTAGTCCCCTTCGCTCACTTATCCCCAAGGTCTCCACTCCTGTCGCTGCTTCCCCACATTTTTCAACACCCAATCCTGGCCCTGATTTGAGTTCCCCACCTTCTTATTATAATTTGTAAAGTATACTTTTTTAATTTTTGTTTGTTTTATGTTACTGATGGTTTAGCTTATGACATTAATATGCCTGTTTTCTAATATTTTTTTTCTACCTTAATTAAAATAATTTATGAAAAAACATTGTTCTTTTATTTCACATTTTACACAAACACATAATTTAGAGTAGTGTTAAGGCATATCTGTAGTGAAAAAGAATAAATTTAAACTTAATTTATGTTAACAGATTTACAGAAAGTGGTACATAAAATACGTAGGTAGGCCTATAGCAGTGATGATTTTTGTTCAGCTATAAGGATCTTATATTTTCTCCTCATATATTTTAGTGACCAACGTTTTGAAGTTGTTTTACATGTTTTTAAAATGAATAAAAAATATAGAAAAAAATAGGAAAGCTGACAGCGGGGGGTTGTTTATAGCCTGGGGGTAATAATCATTGAGCTTCCCAGGCTATTAATATCAGCTCACAGCTGTGTACTTAGCCTTTACTGGATATTGAAATGGAGGACACCCCAAAAAAATGATGTGGTGTCCCCTCTATAATTAATAACAAGCTAAGGCTATGCAGACAGGAGGGGTGGGCTGTTATTAATAGGCAGGGATGAGGTCATGGATATTGGCACCCTCTCAGACTCAGCCACGCCAGTACCTTTGGCTTTGGCTCAAAAATTTAATCAAAACCTGATTTTAAAATACTGCATGTGTACTTCCTGTCAGGTCACGGAAATTGTTTGGTAATGCGATTTTGGCTGGCGTGTGAAAAATGTTACCGTATAGCCACACCCCAGTTTCATGCCACTCCTTTTTCAAGTTCTCTGCACACTTCTTCAGAAATCATGCAATAAAAATCTCCCAGAAGGTTTGTTTCCCATGGGGGTTTGGGAATTTGGGAACTTTTTTCATCTCTTCCAGGGGTACATGTGGTGTCCACTTCTCTGGAAGCCTTCTAAACATTAGAGAAGAATTGGAATGTCAACCATAGGTGTACTCAAGGGCTTGTTCTAAACTAAGCATGGGCATGTTTCCTTAAATTTCTCCATAAAATCAACTGTCATAATTGCACAACTATGGATTAGTGGAATGCACCATTGGAATTGATTTGTACCATGGGTAAAACCTCTTCATACTCAGAGTCCTATTTTGGAAGAATCATTAAAAATTTTCCCAAATAGCTATTCTCCCACAATTAGACAACTCCTTTTTCAAGTTCTTTGATAACCTCTTCCATGTCCTCTAATTATTATTTTTTGCATAAAGCAACTCAACTTCAGAAATTGTATACAAGAAATCTTACAGAAGCGCTGTTTTCCAGGGTGAATTGGTCTGTTACGGATAAAATCTCTCCATACACATGGTCAAGTTCATTTTTGCATTTGTCCTTTATTTGCTCCTAATTTTTGTTTTAAGAAGTTTACCTTTTTATTTTAAATGCTCCCTATTGTGGGTGGAGTTAAGGTTTTCCAGATGTTTTTGCCTTATTCATAATTTAAAACTTTCCAAAAAGTTGGAAACTGTTTTACAAATGTACTCCATTGCTCCCTTATGAAGTAATTTTAGGCATTTCAGAATTTTTTTGCACAATATTTTGTGTGACCTTTTTGTGCTACGATGTAAAAAAAAAAGATTAAAGGCAAAAATACATTTGATTTATTTTTACTTTGCGCAATATTCATTATCCACGTTTTAATTAATTTATGCAAGAAACGTCATTGAATACCACACTAAAAAAAAAGAGAAAATTGACTAAAAAACCTGCAAAGGATGGATAGGGGCTATTGAGTGCATTGGACCAATTTTGGCAGTACATACTAAAGAAGCCTCACTGGTAGGTGTCAGTGTAAGTAATAGAAAAAAACAGCTCATCAAAACTCCAGGTATGTAGAAGAACCGAAATTGTGGGTTCACGTTGCAACACGTTGTGAAAGAAAACAGGTTCCAGATTCATAAATTTGCCTACATCTTTATTTGAAAGATTGATTAAAAAATTTCATGTTACTGCGGTAACGTGTTTCGAATGTCAAAGTGACGTCAAAGCTTTGACAAAGAACGCAGTGACGTCAAATCTTTGACAAAGAGCTCAGCGACGTCAAAGCTTTGACAAAGAAAGCAGTGATGTCAAAACTTTGACAAAGAACAAAGTGAAGTCAAAGCTTTGTCAAAGAACGCAGTGACGTCAAAGCTTTGACAAAGAATGCAGTGACGTCAAAGCTTTGACAAAGAATGCAGTGACGTCAAAGCTTTGATATAGAACGCACAGTGACATAAAAGCTTTGACAATACAGCGACGTCAAAGCTTTGACAAAGAACGCAGTGACGTCAAATCTTTGACAAAGAACTCAGCGATGTCAAAGCTTTGACAAAGAAAGCAGTGATGTTAAAGCTTTGATAAAGAACGCAGTGACGTCAAAGCTTTGATAAAGAACACAGTGACGTCAAAGCTTTGACAAATTACGCAGTGACGTCAAAGCTTTGATAAAGAACACAGTGACGTCAAAGCTTTGACAAATTACGCAGTGACGTCAAAGCTTTGATATAGAATGCAGTGATGTCAAAGCTTTGGCAAAGAACGCAGTGATGTCAAAGCTTTGGCAAGGAACGCAGTGACATTTGACATACGTTACTCAGTAGCGTGGAATTTTTTTAATCAATTTTTAAAATAAAGATGTATGCTATTTTTCTAAGCTGGAACCTCTTTTCCTTCAGTGTGCATAAGCCCTACTAGAATCCGACATTACAGATTAGTTACCGTGCATTTCATTTTGTTTTATAATTCACCTTGTACAATGTGTTCTAAACCTTGTGCCTGACTTTAATAAGTTTAATCTAAGAGTGTTTTAGTGGAAAACAAAATGCAATTTGGCCTTTAAATGTCAAGTATCCAGTGTTCCCCTCCCCGAGTCCTCCCCGTTGACTGTTAAACTTTGATAGAACGGCTGATATTCCTGAAAGACTGGATTAATATCAGCTGCATGTTGTACTTAGCAATGCCATAAATAATCATCACATGGCTTTTGTAGCCTGTTCTGTGCTGTCAGCACTGGGTAGGTCATAATAGTATCAGATAAGAGCCGTTCAAAGTGACATACTACTAACCAAGTTGGGAGGCACATGACTTTCTACAGTTAGTTTATGTATGACCTTCAGTTGAACTTTGGCTTAGATTTTAAGAGCAGAGTGCAAATACAGTATATACCTCGGTGCCGAAGACTCGCAACAGCAATAATTTACCAGATCATTAATTCCACTTTTAAATGAAGGCTGCAAGGCAGAACTAAATATGCAAATCTTCTCCAGTTTTACCTTAAACCCACATCTGTGCATAGAGCTATTTGTCTATGATGCCATCCATTTCTAATAATCTAGAAGAGAATCATTGCAGTTCCAAGAAGTGCAAGAAAATCCCTTGCAAATGCTGAGTTCATTACAGTGTGGACGGATTCACAGAGCGAGAGCATCTGCATCTGTCTCTGAGCCAGCCTGTCACAAGCACACAGGACCCCTAGTGACCAAGTGACAGGTTCATTTACAAACTTCAAAAAAGAAGAAAATTATAAGCTTATAAATACAGTATATTTACCGGTACATATTTTTTACTTATTTTTTTTTCTTTAGTTCTGCAAATGTCTTTACAATATTACTTTTTTATATAATTTGTCTTGTGTTTAAATTGAACATCAAGTATACACGGTAGCAGGTGAAAATGCTAGTGTATATTCTCTCATGCCAGAGAATCAGGCTGATTATGCTAGTCACACTCTGATCTGAGTGATATGATTATCTCGGATGAAGAAAAGATGGTGAAAACTATTTCCTCATTTTCTCCTTTCTGTCAGTCAGTGGAAATAGGACTAAACTCAGGTGTCATCTGAGTGCAGTCCAACGGTTTCCCCAGACTCATTGACTTGTGTTGAATTGATGGTTTCCCCGGACCTATTGACTTGTGTGCAGGGCCGGCTCCAGGTTTTTATGGGCCCCGGGCGAAAGAGTCTCAGTGGGCCCCTTTAACACAGACCACGATTTATGATGCACAGATACTGCATAGAAATATGGGTTAGTACAATGCCAAACATTCTCTTCTTCCATTACATGAGTGATATCTATTGTAAATTCTACAATAGCTCAGAAAACGCCAAATCCTCACAGCGCACAGTACAGACTGGATAGTACAATCCTCCATACAATATTATGGGCACCACATAGTCCTCCATACAGTATTATTGGCAAAATATAATGCTCCATAAAGAATATTGGACCCCAAAGAATGCTCCATACAGGATACTGGTCCCCATATAATGCTCCATATAAAATATGGAGCTCTCCTCTGCACTGTGCTGCGTTCTGCACTGTTACGGCTCAGGAAAGGGCGCTGTGGAAAGACTCATTATTATCATCATTGCCTCCCCATCATCATCATTGCCTCTCCATTATCATTATCATTGCCTCCCCCTCATCATCATTGCCTCCCCATTATCATCATTTCCTCCACATCATCATCCTCATTGCCTACCCATTATCAGCATTCCCTCCCCATCATCATCATCATTGCCTCCCCATCAACATCATCATCATTGCCCCCCATCATCATCGCCTCCCCATCATTATCATTGCCTCCTCACCACCATCACTGCCTCCCCCCACCACTATCACACATACAGCACCACACATAGACAGCACCACAGCACTCTCTCACATACACACACACAAAGCACCACACTGCATACACAGATGCAGGCAGACACAGACACACACACTGATACACACAGACACATACACCTCACATCTCACCTGTCTGGCGCCCGCGCTTACTCTCTGCCACAGCCGGACGCTGAATGATGACGTCATCCAGCAGCGCTGCTGTGAGAGGAAGCACGGGCGCCCTGCAGGCGCCCCCTGGAGCCCGGAGCTGCGGAGGCACGGGGAGAGGTAAGTATTGTGCCGGCTGCTGCCGGGGCCCTGAGCAAGCGGGGGGGCCCAGTGGCGGTGCTGGCACCGTTCTCATCCACTAACGGGCACCGGGGTGCCCGACGACGAGTGGGCCCCCCGCCTGCTCAGGGCCCCAGCACTTGGCCGGGTACGCTGAGTACTGACGCCGGCCCTGCTTATGTGATCCGAATATCGGAAGCAATCATACATGCTGAAATAGTTTCCTTGGGCCAGCTCTGTCAGAGGAAAATATTGGACATGTCCACGGTCCCATAGAATAACATTGATCAAATGGAAAAAAAGCTCACCCATGGGAAGATCTTTGCATGTAAATGTTTAGTACCACAAGTGAGGCAAATGGGAAACTAGAACGATTCCAGCAATGGCTACAGACGATTGTCTGAAATGCTTTTGCTAAGATTTCTATAGTTTTTAGGGGGTTGCAATTTTTTTTCTATTTTTGTATGAATAAATTCATGGCTTTTAAAAGAAGACTCTGATGCTGGAATCTTTAGGGTATGTGCACACTGTCAGTAATTCACAGCCCTTTGGACGCAGCTCATGTCCACTGCATCCAAAGCGTTGCCGGCTTTTGAACACGGGATTCCATATGTGTTTATTGAACCATGCGGAATCACCGCGTCATATACATTGTATGGGTGAGATTTATCTTGCGGAGGCTCACGTCTAAGGGAGAGGGAGCCTTTTATACCGGATGACACCCAGCAATTGTCTGGGAGTCATCTTGCAGGTATATACATTTCGATAAATGATTCTCACCAACAGGCTGAGGGCATTTAGTAAAATGCGTACAATGCCTCAATAAAAGCAGGAGAGCGCACTAGGCGTGCCCCCGGGAGCTGCATATAGCTAGGAAGTAGGAAGCATGCAGGGGACTGCACTGGGAGCACTATAGTACCCCCTCCTTATGCCTCCTCTTCTTCACGCCCACGGAGACTCTCTGCAGAGAAGTGGGACACCGACATCTCTTCATGGACACCCACAACTTCTTTTCAGGACCACGACTTCTTCTATCCACCTGGAAAAAAAGTGACTTCTCTCACCATCTTCATGACTAGGATGCTTCTTTCCATCAAGCCATCCTCAGCATAGGACGAAGCGAACGTAGTGCTAGGAACTGGGCATCGGAAAGTCTCTCTCCGTTCGTTGAGATCGGCTACTGCACAACTTTTTTGACAATGGATTGTTGCTGAATCCGTTCTTATGAATGATTACTGGACATGTGAAAAATAGCTTTACTCCTGTTATTCCCAATTATCTAACCTGCATGTTTGATACCTGTTGCTCACCTAGTTTTGCCTTAACCCTTCTCTTACCTGATGATTCTTCATTCTGGCTCTGACCTCGGTTATCCTCCTGACCTCATCTCTGCTTCCTTTTTTTGTCAAATTTTTCTCTCTCTCTTACTTTGGTCTGGGTATTCCACTTTCCTCTGCCAACTCACTCCACTGGCCAGCAGCTAATTTGTGAATGCAACCCAGGATTCACAGTTGTAAGTCCATATCCGTTTATGAGCATTACAGAGTGAAGGCCAGGGTATGAGCTGGGACTTCGAGTAAATTTGCGCAAAGTTTGTCCATGGAAGACCTATAATTAGCTGCCTGGTTTCCATGAACAGTTCACATTTACAATTAGAACTGCTGTGGAAGTTTTATGAAGACCACCACTTTCCAAAAAGACAAATGGACACCATAGAAGGGAGTCTCTGAACTTAATGTAACATAAGAGCAAGTAAAATTTTGTATCATGGCAGACAGCACAATGTGAGCTTAAACAAGCATGTTTATTTAGCAAAGTTTATTTTTAATGTATGAGATAAGTAAGGATTGACTAATCCTAAACTGAAACAAACATAAAATTCAATTACTAAAATGTTAGTAAAGCATCATGAAAACAAACACTGCGAATGTATCCAGAATTCTTCTGAGATCTCTAACACCAAATATTGTTCACTTTCTTTGCAAAAGATAATAAAAGCATTTTCTCCAGTAATAATTCCCAATTAATTAGCTCTTTAGGACACATTTTCTATGTTTGGGGACTCTCCTGCTACCATCTCTAATTTCAGATTCACTTCTATACTTTTTTAAGCTGCACTTCTCTGTCTTCATCGAATTCCATTTAGCTCAAAAAATGCTTAATATTAGCAAATTGGCCCCATTGGGAAATTGGTCAAAAGCTGTTGGAGTTGCTGAAAATCTACAATTTCTTTCATAATCACTTCTTGTTTTAGTTCGTGATTGTCAGTACCGCAGACGGCTAACCACTTAATTACTGATGAGGTCACAATAAAGGTAATTAAATGACTATGGACGGTCCTTCAGAAGCTCATTTTGTGCTGAGGAGCAACATTTTGTTTCTTAAAGTGCAGGATAAAAATTTTCAGTTTAACTTCCAAATGAGCTGCTCATCTTGTCTCCTGGCTTGTTCTGAAGCCTTAGGCAATTGTGCCCTGCAGAAAAAAACTTTCCCTGGCAATAGTGAGGATGAGATCATGAGATGCTAGTGAAGTTGTCATTTTCATACAGCGTGGGCAAAGGCTGCTGCATAAACAGGAACATCACAAATCCACCAGGCAACCTCCGTCTCCGGTATTATTTACAGGTACCATATCCATAAGTATAAATATGACTTCATTCCCTTATGACAGAACCATACATAAAGGCTGAACGATCTTTCCAGACTCAATTTCCAGATTGGAAATTATTTATTTAGGACGGTTGTACATGAGAGGCTGGGGAGAACTCGTCTTCTTGCAATTGACAATATCCATTTGTTGAGTACTTAAAAGTGGTTTGTGTGTGCAATCCAACTGTACAGTCCCATGACATTTGATATTTGTTACATGGTCATAACACTAGAGTAGTAGGCATACTGTAGGGCTCAAACCATTAGGGGGGCAATATCCCTTTTAACGGGTCTCAAGCCAGGGAATCTGGCCACCCATAGAAAAAATTCTTAAGTTGACAGACCGCATTCCTTGTGGGACAAGATGACATTTTCAGTGATACCATTTTTTATATGACTTTTTGACTTTTCAATTTTTTTGTGTTTTAGTATATTGTTAAAACTACCTTTTTCGCTTGCTATTCACTCTTTTTTCAAGCTTTCATTGTATGGGTTAAGGTGCAATTTCATAGCATGGGTCACTCTGGTTGCACCTATACCAATGTAATTTTTTTGTTTACTTTTGTTTTTACATAAAACAGCTTTATTAGCTGTTATTTTATATTTTTTATTCTTTGGTTTGATTTTTTTTTAACATTTTTAATTTTTTTTTCCCTTTATTTTTACTTTGACTAGATTGATCACTGATCTAACATCCTGCAATACTTTTCTACGACAGGATATTAGATCTGTCAATTTTACACTAATACTTCACCTGTTAGATCCTGCTTTTTGCATGGTCTTACAGGACACAGGAGCTGGCAGACCCGAAGGCCCTTTGTTGGCCTTGACTTTCCATGGCAACTACGGGCACCTTAAATAGCCATCTACATAATGCTATCACTATTCTGCAGTGCAGCTACTACTCAAGTGAATGAGAGCTGAGATGCAGTACCTGAGAATGAACACTTCATAGTGTACGGGAGCTCAGCTGTTGTGATGCTGTACACTTGCTACTACTGATTGCCGCAAGAGCTGCTGCCAGCCGGTAGGACAGTGTTCTGTGTGCCCCAAAAGTATGATATTGTTGACCTATCCTAAATATGGACCATTAACATCAACAACCTGGAATATCCCTTTAAAGAAACTTGACACAATGCAAGTACATCATTTTGTTGCCACAAATTCATCCAGAATTCTAGAATATTAAAGAGGGTGTATGGGACATTTATATTGATGGCCTATCTTTAGGATACATAATTAATACTAATTAATGGGGGTGCGACACCCAGCACCACTGGTGGCAGCTGGATGTTGCTGATCTACTCAGCACAACTCCAACTGTATAGTGGCCGTAGCTAGGTACAGCACATCTGCCCCTATTGATTGATACTGTTGCACTCCCTCCAATAAGGTTTTGATGACCTATCCTAAGGATTAGACCCTGGTGGACCTCTCTAGACTTGCACAAGATTGATCTTCCTACGAACTTTCTTGTATCAAGTACCATGGCTCAAGGTCGAGCCAAAGGCCATTAAAAAATATCCTAAGAATAGGCCATCTGTCACAATCCATTTTTGGATTTGTGGCAGATCTGGCTTCTCATGTTAAAACTTTTTTTTCTGTCAGGCCATCGGGGGTTAATGTCAGTTTTCCCCCCTGCTGGCCTGCTGGTGTAATTGCATTGCTGCTAGTTCTGCTGATGTGGGTGATGACCACTCCCACCTTCCTTAAAAGGTCACTTGATGCGTCAGCTGACTGTTGGTTATACAGTTCCTTCTGGAGACCAACCAAGCTGGAGACAGGAGTTCCTGGGTGCAGTGGTGCTTCAGCTATTACATTGATCGGGTGATTGTACCCTGTTGTGTATAGCTTTGCAGCAGAAAGTTAAGTGTTGTATTTTTTTTTTCCCATTTCCTGTGGTGTCTGTCTTACCTTTCCTTTGTGCTTTATTAGTGCAGTGGTGTGACTAGCGCTTTCACCTGCCAGTTCCCTACCTAGGCATTAGCACAGGGCAAGTGAGGGTTTAAGTATCCTGCTCGGCGATGTGAAAGAACTCGAATAGAGACTATAGGGAGATCAGGACACATACTTAGGTGAGTGCAGGAGGTGTTCATTCCCCCATTCCCTATCGACAGGGCCTACCGCGGTTATTGTGTCTCTGGTGTTCCCCTTGTGTGTTGTGCCGTTTGGTGACTGACAAACTGTTGGGTCATGTCACACTAGGACAGTCACTCCATGACACCATCAATATAAAATTCCTGGACAACCTCTTCAATTTAGAAAATCTCTCCTGGTTTCTAAAATAAAACATAAATCTGTGCTGAACAGCTCACTTTCCTGCAGTCTTATCATAATATCCCTGCCACTATCCCTATCTGTCTAAATTGTACTTCTTGAGAATGTGATTACTGTAACGTATTGCATTTAGTTGTCAAATTGCTTGTGTTATATGGTGAATTTGGCTAGATGATATTTTATTATTTTGGGCTCGGAGATGGATTGTGCTTTCAGTGGCACTGATAAACTGATAAGCGGCATTGTATAGCAAAGAGCTGTTAACCTGTTAAATTGTCAAAGCATAAAATGTGAATAAAAGGTTTAACCAAGTTTTATGGTTTCTCCTTTACACAATGAGAACAGATTGTTTTCCTTTCTATACATGTGCTGTAGTCAGTTTACAGCTGCCATGATCGTTGCCCGAATTCCTAAAGTTCAAACCACTTAAGAAGAATGGCATCCTCAATGTGAATTAGCTGACAAGGAAAAATACGTAAAATGTTTTGTTTTTCTGGTGAAATGGAGATAAGGAGCAGTATACTGATTGTCAGCAGAATACTTGGAGCAATTACATTAATTAAAGCTATATTTTACAGCCTCCCAACCCTTTTTATGCAAGACTAAAGGCCCCCATATACATGGACATTAATGTTGGACAAATCTAAGTATATCAACGGGATCGGCTATACATGTACAGAATGAGGGCCTCCAAACTCTCTCCAACAGGTAATGGAATAGACAAAATTGTCCCTTTCCGATTTTGGACTGCTGACACTTTTCTTTTTTGGGAGATCGGCCACCAGAGAAGGATTCTAGCAGTGGCTCTCAGGATTCTGTGTTTGGAGGACACGGGAGGTGATAGTTGACTGACAAATGACCAAGGGAACAATTGTTTAGCTGCCAACTATTTATTGTAAATGGGAAATGTTAGAAGATTATTTATAGGATCCCCCTATAACAAATGCTTCCCCTTAATGATTACATAGTTCTTCTGAACAGATTTATATGCATCTATCAAACAGCCAAAATTATTTAGAAATTGTAACATCGCATCCAGCAGCAAATCAGAGTCCACCCAAGGTTTATGTAACCTGCTGACAAGCATGAATTAGAGCACACACATAAGCACATCATTTAATATCTGTGATTCTTATAAATTTTCAGCAAAGCGTCCATTTTGAATATAAACGTCCATGATTTGTATATCTTCATAATCATTTCCTTAACACATTGGATTAAATCTCTAAAACATGACCATTTTTGCAGCGTTGGTCCACCCTTCACCTACACTGTTCTGAGATGTCTTTTTTACTAGATTTTGGAATAGTGCTTTAGATAGATATAAATCAGTTATCCACAGAAGTAATAAATGTCAGACCTAACTATTTTGGGTCCACCAGAGGAAATAATTCTGAGGGTCTATTGGCAATCTATACCAAGGAATGACCAACCTTTTCTGATCCTGGGGCCAAAATGTCATATTGGATACATTTCAAGGGTCACAAAAAGCGTAAAAGGGTATTACGATTAGAAACAGTTCTTCCTTTTTGAAAGTATGCCGTAAAAGTACGATAGATGCTGGTTCCATTTTGCAGATTACAACCTATTGGGAGGACGGAGGTTCCCTTTCCCTATTATTTGCATATACATATGGACCATTCACACGACTGTCCATTGTACTTTACGTGAGTTGATAGAAAGGTCAATTGTTTTTCCCTGAAAACTATAATGAAGATAGCCACCTCATCTACTGCTTTCTGGTAAGACACAAAGAGATCAGGAAATGTGATTAATCACGATGGTTTGAATCTTCCGTGCCAAAATGGGCATAGCCCCGGCCCCACCAGGTCGTCATGCTCATTAAAAATGCCGGCGGCATTTTGTATGGCAGAAATACTACTCCAGACTCTTATTGGAGCAGCATTTATGGCGAGGCGCACAAAGGCGCATGCCACTCAGAAGATTAGCTGAATTCGTTAAGTGGAGAGCACATCTTAATGCATTCGGCTCTTCCTATTCCAAGCAGCCCTTCAATAAGACTGGCACTACGTGAGTCTTAAAGAAGCGTTCCCATCAAAGTTTTTATCCTCTTAATATATTGCAGCCATCATATTATATAGCACTGTGAACTTGCAATTGCTCATTTTGTCTTTCCACCCAGTTAATTCTTCTCTTTTCCATTAGGTTTATGACATCACGTGATTAAAAACTGACTCTCTGAATCCTTCTAAGGCCTCTTTCACACATCAGTTTTTTGCAATCAGGCACAATCCGTCCAATTTTGAAAAGACGGATCCAGCGTAGCTTGTAAAAAACTGATACGACGGATCAGGTTTTTAGCCGGATCCGTCGTGAACTTTTGAACCCGAGAAATGCAGTGAGCATGCCTGGAACGAGGAGAGAGAGAGAAAGAGAGAGACCTTGGTTTTAGGCTTCCAGGCATGCGCAGATGAAGAAAACGGAGTCTGGTGGCCGGATCAGTCCTAAGCCTGATCCGGCACCCATAGACTTGTATTGTATGACCAAGGCTGATGTGCCGCTTCAGGCGCTATCCGTTGTTTCCCGCGGAAAAAAAAAAACGTTACATGATGCGTCCTGTCCGGCCGCCCGAATTAAAATCTATGACGGATCCGGCAGAAAACGGACAAAACGCAAGGACATGTGGCGCGATCCGGCGCTAATGCATGTCAATGAGAAAAAAACGGATCTGGCGGTAAAAAAACGGAACCATTTTTTCAAAAACAGCGGGATCGCGCCTGACGGCAAAAAACTGTTGTGTGAAAGAGGCCTATGCTCTTTGTAGACACAGGAGGTCAATTTTCTCTGCGGAATTCATGAGTTATCATTGCAAAAATCTATGACACAGGGTGAGGACAGAGCAGCAGGGTCAGACGTTGAAGATGGGAACTATAAATGCAAGGACAACAGACTTCCTGCTTTTACATAGAGCAGAAAAAATAGAGGAATTATCTGGGTAGAAAGGAAAAATGAGCAGCTGTAAGTACACAGTGCTGTATAATATGATGATTGCGATATATTACGAGGATAAAATCTTTGATGGAAGTGCTTCTTTAATTAATTGGGCCCCGAGTCAAAATTCCTGAAATCGACTGGATAGGTCAATAGTCATGTAAAATAAAATTCAGAAGTTGGAGATTTTCGGGACAACTTTGAAATAACAGAGGGATATAAATGAAAAAAAAAATCTTCCCTGTACAAATATCTTTGCTTTGTAATCATCATCTATATATTGAGTTTTCTATAGGCCATATTTATACATTAAAGTTTAGTGGTCCTTCAAGTAAAAAACATGCAATCTTGGATAATATACTTAGCCGTAACTTGTCAAATAACTGAAGATGAAAGCTTTGCAGGGCCAATACAAGGAATACAACCACGCTGATTGTTTGCTTCCTCATTTACACCGTCTTTACTACGCAGACTGTATTCTTTATTATCCAGGACTATTTGACTGAGAGCTTGGTTGTGTACTAAACAAGGTTCTTCACCTTTAGTCTAAATCAGCCAAAGAAAATGGATCTGACGGGTAGAAAATGAGAGATATGCTTGGTCAGTGACTGGCATCAACATGGTCACTGCCCCCAGCCCACAAAGGTATCAGTCAGACTGACTGCAGACTAAATGGCTTAAGTGCAGTTTGATCTGCAGAATGATAAGCAGACAGAAAGAGAGCGAGAGAGATGAATAAAATGCCTGTTAAAAATAGCAACTTTCAAAAATGAAAAAAAAAATCCTCTCCGTCTGGTTACATTATACTGGAGACATTGACATTACAGAAATAAAACATTTGTAGTTCCAAGCTAAAATGCAATATCATATTAGATGGCAACATACCGCACTGCCTATAGGAGAATATTTGGGCAGGATCCCGGACAGCTGCAAAATACTTCCCTGAGATATATGTCCCAGTCTGCAGCTGTGTGATGCATATTGCTGAACATGTGAAGATGTGCTTGTGCTACATACAGATGTGTCCACCATTACCTAGGCTCATATGTGATAAGGACTCCAACTCAGAGGTGAACATAGCATTGGTGCAGACAGAGGCCCAAGAGGTAACGTGGCCACTTCTACCTCCAAAGCAGGTGGAATTGAGCTTTATGATGAGCTATTGGACTGCAAAGGGTCCATATATTGTTCTGTCACAGGGACCCTCTCCTGTACGTGTCGCTGCAGCATCAACTTCTCTCGAAAACAAATTTAATACATTGTCACGACATGCTAGGAAAATCTCTGACAGCCTGCAGCTCATAGTTGCAATCAAAATTGTTCTGTCCCCATTGCAAATTAGATTCATTATAAAATTGTTCACAATTTCTAACATTTGCAATAAACCAATTAAAGAATAATTTCAATAGCTCAACACAACTAAAATAACACAAAAAACATAGCTAAACATCAGATTATGACAGCATTCCTGTGGAATATTAGCCCATTGTTCACCATTGCTCAGGAGCAATTGCCTCCAGTTTAGCAATATTCTTGATACAAAAATAAAAAACGTCATTAATGTTCCTAGTCATACAGTTGGAAACAGATTGCACAAGTTCTAAGTTAAAGAATAGGGATAAGCAAATGTGCTGGTGGGTACTCAGATATCACTTGAGTATCTGGATGCTCGGATGCGCTCGTGACTTGGCGAGCATTATTCGCTGCTCGATTTGAAATTCGAATTCCCGCCTCATATGTTTGGCGCCTGTTACACAGCCAATAAGCATGCGGGGATTGCTTGATCATCACTGTAATGCCGTAGCCATCTTGGTAGCGGCACTACTGTGATTGGCTTGTATCACTGTAAGGCAGGCAGGGTGGTAGTCGTGGCAACAGGCTGTACGGTTCCCACACCCTAACGCTCCATAGATAAAATACAGTGTCCTTTTTGCTGCATGTGCAGCACGCACAACAGAACACTCACAGTCACTGTCAGGTTCCCCTCGGCTGCTGTCATGCTGGCTCCGCATCTACGAACTCCATAAACCACTTCGGAGTCAAGGTCTTTTTCCAACAGATTAACTTTACTGGACAGCAGTGCATTCATCACATAAGCAGCACAGTTCACACAGGGCAACGTTTTCTGTACTTTCCCTGCCTTCCTGGCAGCCTCCATTCTTCCTGTAAACTCTCTCTCTTTCCTTCTGGCATTCCCAGCCGTACCTCTGGACAAACTCTCTCCCATCCATGCTTCTCGTGTCACCAGCTCTCTGCCCTCCCCTCATCTGGTTCCAATTGGGAAAGGTGCCAGGAATGCCATCTCAGCTACTCCTGCCCTGGTCATAGACCCCGGATCCTCATTAGAATGGTCTTTCCTAAGCTGGTGCCCGCCTGCATGATTCTCCGCCTGGGGCCCCTTCCTGCAGTAGCAGCTCTATCCCCACAGCCGACAGACAATCTGGACTCACTGCTCATGCACCTTGCCCTGGGCAAGGTTTCCCGGGCTCTACTGCCTTATCAGGAAGTGTCCTGACTATATCCCTGGCTCTGCACTGCCCTGCCCTATAACTCTTCCTAGCTGCTAAACCCCTATGCTAACTGTCTGTTCTAACACACCTAACTGTGCTCTACTATTCCCTTACTCTATGATGCCCCCTCTATTCTAATACCCCTACGTTCCTATACTGTCCCTAAGCCTGCATCACATTGCAGTACATAACATTAGTAAACCGCACAGTTAATCAATATAAATAAAATGTCAGGGTGCCGCACGTGACGCATGTGAACCTCTTTTAGAAGAGAAAGCATGTGAGGGTCCCCACCACCTCCTTACATCACATACATTCTGCATTTAGTCTAGAGAGGGAGAGAAATTTACAGGAACAGGGAGAGTGGCTGAATACAGTCTCTAGGCAAGAATTAGGGCTTTGAAATCCTTTGCTAAATACATACTGTAGCTGCGGCAGTTAACCACATTTTTATTTTTTGGGTGACAAAAATTGACAATATTGTCATTCATAGAGTATTATGCGCTTTGTGGAACAAAATTTCTGTGTTATATAACACTCCAAAAAAGTCTTGAAACATTTTTCTGTATTCAGTTACTCATCCTTATACTATTACATGGTCTGTGGTACATTTCGGTGTTACACAGCAGTCCAAAAAAAGTTGAAACATTTTTCTGGATTCAATTGCTCATCCACATACCATCAAGTGGTCTGTGGAACACGTCTGTGTTATATAACACTCCAAAAAAGCCTAGAAACTTTTTTCTGCATTAAATTACTTATCCATATACTATTACGCTGTCTGTGGTACATTTTGGTATTACATAACAGTCCAAAATAGCCTTGAAACATTTTTCTGCATTCAATTACTCATCCATATTCTATTAAATGATCTGTGGAACAAGTCTGTTATATAACACTCCAAAAAAGCCTTGAAAGATTTTTCTGCATTCGATTACTCATCCATATAATGTTATGTGGTCAGTGGAACATTTCTGTGTTATATAACACTCCAAAAAAGCATAAAATATTTTTCTGAACTCAATTACTCATCCATATACTATTACGTGGTCTGTGGAAAATTTCTGTGTTATATAACACTCAAAACTAGCATTAAAACATTTCAATTACTCATCCATATGCTATTACATGGTCTGTGGTACATATCTGTGTTATATAACACTCCAAAAAGGCCTAGAAACATTTTTTCTGTATTCAGTTACTCATTCAAAGGGTATTATGTGGTCTGTGGAACATTTTTGTGTTATATAACATTCCCAAAAAGCCTTGAAACATTTTTCTGCATTTAATTACTTATCCATATAATATTATGTGGTCTCTGGTAGACTTCGGTGTTCTATAACAGTCCAAAAAAAGTCTTGAAGCATTTTTCTGTATTCAATTACTCATCCATACACTATTAAGTGATCCAAAGAACATTTTTTGTGTTATATAACACTAAAAAAAAACATTGAAACATTTTTCTGTATTCAGTTACTCATCAATAGAGTATTAGGTCCTTTGGGGTACATTTCGGTGGTATTTAAGACTCAAAAAAAGTGTTAAAAAATGTTTCGGTATTATATTACTCATCCATAGAGCATTACATGCTTTCTGTTACATTTCAGTGTTATGTAACACTTCAAAAAAAGTTCAAACATTTTTCTGGATTGAATTAGTAATCCATACAGTGTACCCTGCTTAGTGGGCGACAAGGTGATAAAGATGGCAAAATCCCCCAAGACTCCCAAGAAAGCAACTGAAAGAATATCAGAGCCAAACCAAGCTGGCACAGCAGCGGAGGTGGCAGTGACCTGTGTCCTGGAACTGAACCACCAAGGCCCGAACCCAGGCCACAGCTTTCACAACACAGGTTCTTGCGGACTGCAGATGAGAGAGCCAGGATCCAGCAGCCAGTGAGTGGACTGCGGGGCATAGGCTAGTCAGAAGAGAGAAGGAGGCGAGCTAGGACTAGGGCTGAAGAAATGCTAGTGGGACCGCTAGCCACAAGGTACCGACAGATGGCATCCCTGGGAGAGGTCGTTACATATGAACAGCAGGGCAGACGGGGTCCATAGAAAGTTTTGGCTCTGTCATCACATCTCATTCAACAAACAGGCAGTAAAGATGGCACACTTGCCTTGAGGGCTGCAAGAGCTGACAGCTGAAACCAAAGTCACACTCCTCAAAATGGAGGGTTAACATCCCTGATATGCTGTGGGTGTGATCAGCAAAGGAAGGGAACAGGATAAACCCTTCTTGAGAAACGAGCAGGCCTGGGAGATTCTCCTCGAGACGGCTTGAGATGGGACTACCACCCCTTAGAGATCGTACTGTCCTTGGAGTTCCCCACCTCCTATGCTGGAGCAGGCAATGATGCAGGTGACACAGAGGGCTGTGACCCACTTCTACATGTCAGGGACTCTGGCACTACTCAAAGTCAGGTAACTTACTGCCCAGGCACCTGGGAATCGGGCTCCAGGAAGCAAGTGGAGGCAGTTCCCCCATTTCCTGAGGAAGGTGGAGAAGCGGACACCTGAAGAGGATTACTTCAAAGCATTTATGAGTGTAGGAGTTCAACTACACTTTAAAAATGTTTACTTAAAAAAAATTCTGGATTCCATGAGTCATTCATACAGTTTAACGTGCTTTGTGTAAAATTACGGTAGGTTAAAAAAATGTAAAAACTGCTTGGCCTGGTACAGTTCACAAAATATTTATGTTCAAAAAATGTACTAATGTTATATATACTGTAGAACCTGCTTTGTGTGAAATTTTGTTGGTTTGAAATAAATACCTAAATTGGCCTGCTACAGGTTTAGAAATTTTGGTTGTTCAAAAATTGACTATTGTCATATATACTCAAGAACTTGGTTTGTGTGAAATGTCATTGGTTTGAAATAAAAATCTAAATTGACCTGCTAGAAGTGTAGAAATTTGGTTGTTAAAAAATTGACAATTGTCATATATATTCTAGAACTTGGTTTGTAAGAAATTTCATTCATAAAACAAAAATTGTCCTACTACAGGTGCACAAATTTGGTCCCTCTGTACTCGCTCTCCAGTTGCCATTTTTTCTCCCGTTGTGGCATTCCCGCCTTGTACCAGCAAGTGTCCACGAACAGTACCTGTGCTGTTACCAATGTGGTTACTGGGATTGTCCTCTTAATGACTGACTCATGGACAAGTGCTTGTGGACCGAGATGCTACATTTCACTGATGGCACAATGGGTGAACATTGTGGAGGCTGGGGTCAAGTCCCACCTTTGCACCGCACAGGAGCTACCACACGTGGGATTGATGGCCCTATTAGAGTTTCCCTATCAGAGCTTCCTCCACCAGATCCTGCATCCCCTCCTGCTCATCCTCATCCTCAATCTCCGATGTACTATCTCAGAGCATATCGTCCACATCAGCCAGAAGCTGGAAGCTCCACAGAACTGCCTCAGCGATGAGGCAACAGGCTCTGCTGAAGCTAATTTGTCTAGGATACAAGTCACACAATGTGGTAGAGTTATTGAAAGGAATAATGGACCAAACAGATCTGTGGCTCTCACGGCTGAACCTACAGCCGGGCATAGTCATGGTAATGTACGTAACCCGGTGGCATATTTGAAGCTTTGCAATCTAGCACATACCATGCTTGCCCCACATGCTCAACTTGGTAGTTCAACAGTTTCTGAAAACCAACCCAGATTTGACTGAGCTTCTGGTCAAGGTACACCACGACAGCATCCATTTACACAAGTCAACTACAGCTGCCACCGCCCTGGCAGTGCTGCGGCAGGGCTTGCAAGTGCCAGCTCACCGATTGGCATGCGACGTGACCACAAACTGGAACTCCACACTTCACATTCTAGCAGAGGCCAGTTGTGGAATACCAGCTTCAACACACCATCAGTATCTGTCACGGGTGTGTCGCCACGAAGATCGTCGCGATTACACAACCTGACTTCTCGCAGCTGAGTTTTTGGTGCTTGGTGTTTTACGGCAGTGAGGGAGTTAATTCTCTCTCTCTGTGCTAGACGAGGCCCAGCCTCGCCCAGCTGCAGTTAATGCTGCAGCAATTAGATTCCTTCAAATACCTGCCGGTCTGCTAGGAATGTGTCGGTGAAAGCATTCATGCAGACCAGCAGAGCGGATCATGGTATTGTGAAGTCTGAAGTGAAGAGTACCTGGTGTGGTTTTTTCCCCTCCTCGCTTTATCATTTATTTCCGTACCCGTTGGTGTTCCCTCTGTTGTTGTGGAGTGAGTTTTGTATGCAAGGTGGATTTTAGTTTACCCCTTGTACTGTCTCGTTCGTCTATTACTGTGTTTAGGCATATATCTTCCAGTCCCCTGTGGTTGTGATCGGGGTCCTTCTCAGGACTAGATTACTGAGGGTCAGGGATTTGCAGGAGATAGGGTTACGCTGGCTGCCTGGACCTCTGTACCATCAACAGTACCTCCAGGTAGAGGGATTAGTCAGGGCCCCTGCTTAGGGTCAGCATAGACCCCGGACCTCCTGTATGCAGTGACAGCGTGACATTTTCACCGACCGCACTTAAGATTTTCTCCAGCAACCATGGATCCAGTAGCCAGTCTAGCTCAGCAGTTGCAGAGTTTGTCCATGGAGCTGGCGGACGTTAAGTCCAAGGTTTTGTACCCCTGGAGCAAGCCGGTCCAGAACCTAAGGTAGCTCTCCCTAACAGGTTCACTGGGGGGCGGGACAAGTTTTTTGCTTTCCGGGAGGCATGTAAATTGTACTTTCGGCTGCGACCTCGGTCATCGGGGAGTGAAGAACAAAGGGTGGGGATTGTCATCTCGCTCCTACAAGGGGACCCCCAATCCTGGGCGTTCTCTCTCCCCCGGGCTCCTCGGCTCTCCAGTCGGTGGATAGGTTTTTCGCAGCTCTGGGTCTCGTATATGATGACCCGGATCGGATCTCCCTTGCTGAATCTAAGTTACGTAGGATCCAGCAGGGAGATCGTCGGCGGAGGAATTCTGTTCGGAGTTCCGTAGGTGGGCCACAGACACCCAGTGGAATGACCCGACTCTTAGGAGCCAGTTTTGTCAAGGTTTATCTGACAAATTAAAGGATGTGCTGGCACAGTATAACCCTCCCACGTCACTGGAAGCCGCTATGGCCCTTGCTATTCGCATTGACAGACGGCTTCGGGAGAGGTGCGGGGTAACTCCGCCCCCTGTGATGACTCCACCTTCTACTAGGGCCCCTTATATGGAGGTTCCCCCGGTCAGTCCAGAAGAGCCGATGCAGTTAGGAGGGACATCATTCCGGGGGAGGGGATCGGCAGTGCGCCACAAGACAGGAAGGTGTTTCTTCTGCGGGAGAGAGGGACATTTTATTGGGGGGTGTCCATCCCGTCCTTTGCAGAGTGAGAAGTCTCCGGAAAACTATTGATCCCAGGTTGTGTGGTGATCGGCAATCTGGGAGTAGGTATTTCGTCCCTAGGTTCGTCTCAATTCCTCGTACCGGCGGAGGTGGTGGTGGGTACGAGAACTGAGAGGATATCTGTTCTTCTGGATAGTGGGGCCGGGGCTAATCTGGTGGACGCTCGGTTTGCCCGGGTTCAAGGTATGCGACTGAGTGTATTGGCTAAACCCATCCCCATATTCTCGATCGATGCCAGACCTCTCGGTCAGGGTAGTTTTTTGCAAGCAGTGCATAACATAGATCTTCAAGTGGGGGCGATACATAAAGAACTGTTGTCATGTTACGTATTGGAGGGTCTTCCCACTCCTATAGTGCTGGGCCTTCCTTGGTTAACTAAGCATAACCGGTTATTAATTGGCAATCCAGAGAGATAAGCCAATGGAGTGAATTCTGTAATAAAAA
Source organism: Oophaga sylvatica (assembly GCA_033576555.1). Lineage (NCBI taxonomy): Eukaryota > Metazoa > Chordata > Amphibia > Anura > Dendrobatidae > Oophaga > Oophaga sylvatica. Next base: position 56,147,223 of record JARQOD010000001.1, read on the forward strand.
CTGCATGAATACGGTCATCGGTGCGGTCGCTCCTAGGACCTTACCTCCATTTCTGGTGGACTTTGAGGATGTATTCTCGGAGAAAGGGTGTCAAGAACTACTCCTCATCGCGTGTATGACTGTTCTGTTAAATTGCTCCCTGGGGCCAAGTTACCGAAATCTAGGTTGTATAACCTTTCTGGTCCTGAGAGGCAGGCCATGAAGGATTATATTTCAGAGAGTCTGGCTAAGGGGCATATTAGACATTCATCTTCCCCGGTGGCCGCGGGGTTCTACTTTGTGAAGAAGAAAGATGGAGGCCTACGCCCTTGCCTGGATTTCCGTGAACTTAATCGGATTACGGTCCGAGATCCGTATCCGCTCCCACTTATTCCCGATCTCTTCAATCAGATCGTGGGCGCCAAATGGTTCTCTAAGTTGGATCACAGGGTGGGCGTACAATCTGATTAGGATGAAGGAGGGGGATGAATGGAAGACGGCGTTTAACACTCCGGAGGGGCATTATGAGAACCTTGTCATGCCATTTGGTCTGACTAATGCCTCGGCGGTGTTCCAACACTTTGTTAATGACATTTTTCGCCGCCTGGTGGGACAGTTTGTGTCCAAATTCTGGAAGGCATTTTGTACACGGCGGGGAATGCAGTTGTCGTTTTCATCGGCTTTTCATCCGCAGACCAATGGTCAGACAGAACGTCTGAACCAGAGCTTGGAGACATATCTCCGGTGTTTTGTGTCAGAGAACCAGGAGGACTGGGCTTCTTTCTTGCCTCTGGCGGAATTTGCTCTTAACAATAGGCGGAGCGAGTCCACTGGTAAGTCCCCGTTTTTTGGGGCATATGGTTTTCATCCCCAGTTTTGTACTTTCAGTAGGGGGGGCTCTTCGGGGGTTCCGGAGGAGGAACATTTTCGTCATCACTTGCTTCAGTGTGGAGAGGAGTGCTGAACAATCTGAGTACTATGGGGAACCGATACAAACGTATGGCTGACAGGAGGAGAGTGTCTGGTCCGGACCTATGTGTGAACGATCGGGTAGGGTTGTCTACCAAGAATATAAAACTTAAGGTTCCCTCTTGGAAACTGGGTCCCAGGTTCATCGGGCCATACAGGATCAGTTCTATAATTAATCCGGTGGCATTCCGTCTTGACCTCCACCCTACGTTTAAAATTCACAACGTGTTCCACAGATCTTTGCTTAAGAGGTATGTGGCGCCGGTGATACCGTCACCTTTACCTCCTCCTCCTGTGGTGGTCAATGGTAACTTGGAGTTTCAGGTGTCGAAAATCATCGATTCACGTCTTAACCGCTGGTCCCTTCAGTACCTGGTTCATTGGAAGGGGTATGGTCCTGAGGAAAGGATGTGGGTTCCTGCGTCGGATATTAATGCAGACCGATTAATTCGGGCCTTCCACACGACTCACCCAGATAAACCTGGCTCTGAGGGTCCGGAGGCCCCTCGTAGAAGGGGGGTACTGTCACGGGTGTGTCGCCACGAAGATCGTCGCGATTGCACAACCTGACTTCTCGCAGCTGCGTTTTTGGTGCTTGGTGTTTTTCGGCAGTGAGGGAGTTAATTCTCTCTCTCTCTGTGCTAGACGAGGCCCAGCCTCACCCAGCTGCAGTTAATGCTGCAGTAATTAGATTCCTTCAAATACCTGCCGGTCTGCTAGGAATGTGTCGGTGAAAGCATTCATGCAGACCAGCAGAGCGGATCGTGGTATTGTGAAGTCTGAAGTGAAGAGTACCTGGTGTGGTTTTTCTCCTCCTCGCTTTATCATTTATCTCCGTACCCGTTGGTGTTCCCTCTGTTGTTGTGGAGTGAGTTTTGTATGCAAGGTGGATTTTAGTTTACCCCTTGTACTGTCTCGTTCGTCTATTACTGTGTTTAGGCATATATCTTCCAGTCCCCTGTGGTTGTGATCGGGGTCCTTCTCAGGACTAGATTACTGAGGGTCAGGGATTTGCAGGAGATAGGGTTACGCTGGCGGCCTGGACCTCTGTACCATCAACAGTACCTCCAGGTAGAGGGATTATTCAGGGCCCCTGCTTAGGGTCAGCATAGACCCGGACCTCCTGTATGCAGTGACAGCGTGACATTATCAGCCTCCACACATAGCAACTTAAGAGTGGGCATGGATGTTTGATATTTATGCTGTTCTCCAAGACTTTGAGGACTCCACAAAGATGGTGAGTGGCGATGACACCATCATCAGCGCAATGATCCTGCTTTGGTGCCTACTTAAACAGTCACTGCTCTCAATAAAACATGAAGCTTTGCATGCGAACCAGGTGGAAACGGAGGAAGACATGAGACATGGAGATACTACCCAGCTTCATTTCATGTGCTCTGTGCAGATTGGGTAACAATAAGGAGATGGAGGCTTAGGAAGAGGAGGAGAAACAGAAGCTGGCTGATAGCACAAAAGAGGCTGGTACCCACATAAGCTTCGTCCCGTCTCTTCTACGTGGATGGTCTGAGGATCGGAATGAGGAGGAAGAGATAGAGGAGGATAAAGCGATGGAGAGTATTCATAAGGGTGGAGACAGAGAAATGTTGGCTGTAGGGACCTTGGCACATATAACAGACTTTATGTACTGCTGCCTTTACCGTAACCCTCACGTTACATTCGTCTTGGCCAAAAATATGTACTGGTTGTTCACCCTGCTAGACCCACGCTACAAGGAGATCTTTGCATCTTTTCTTGCTGAGGCGGAGAGGTCTTCTAAAATGGTGCTATTATCAGAATGCCATTGTGGAAAATGTGTTGAAAAAATTCCCATCAGACAATGCTAGTGGCAAGGGGCAAGCTTCCTTATCCAACCAAGGAGGAGAGGTAAGGGAGACACACACCTGGTACAGAAGAGGCAGGCGTTCATTGTCAAAGGCATGGGCCCGTTTCATGACACCCTCCCTCATCCATGCCCTGAAGACCAGGGTATTTTTGACAAGTAAGGAAAAGTTTTTAAAAAAGGACAAACAATACCTTGCAGACAAAACCAGCGCACTCCCTAATTCCTCTGTGACCTTCTTCTATTGGGTCTCAAATCTGGACACCTGGCATGAGATGTCCCTTTGGTTGATGGTTTTTAGCACCAACTTGGACAGCATAACAGACAGGCGCTTTTGCCTGTCAACAGAAAGTGCTGACAGACTCACTTTGATAACAATGAACAAAACATGGACTAGCCCTCACTTTTGCACACCACAAGATGACAGCAGCACATAAAGTGCTTTTAATTATTCAATATAGTTGTTGCCTTCTATGGTCTAGGGATGACTGGATGACCCTACTTATAATTTTTTTCCTGAGTTTGCACATTGTGTAAAGCCTTTATGAGTGTAGAAATACCACAACTACACTTTCTTAATTTTTTTTTATGAAGCACTTCAGTTCGTGCCTTCATTTGATGAACATTCTTGTAATTTTTGGCAGGATTTGTACTTAGTGACAGGGCCGGCGTCAGCACCCGGCGCACCCGGGCAAGTGCCGGGGCCCTGAGCAGGCGGGACAATACTTACCTCTCCCCGTGCCTCCGCCCTGCTTGCTCAGAGCCCCTGCAGCCGGCACAATACTTACCTCTCCCCGTGCCTCCGCAGCTCCAGGCCCCAGGGGGCGACTTCAGGGCGCCCGCGCTTCCTCTCACAGCAGCGCCGCTGGATGACATCATCATTCAGTGGCCGGCTGTGGCAGAGAGTAAGCGCGGGTGCCAGTGATGCTGCCTGCGGTGCAGACGCTGGACAGGTGAGATGTGGTGTATGTGTCAGGTGTGTGTGTGTGTGTGTCTGCCTGCTTGTGTGTATGTAGTGCGGTGCGTTGTGTGTGTGTATGTGAGAGAGTGCTGTGGTGCTGTCTGTGTGTGGTGCTGTATGTGTGATGGTGGTGGGGGAGGCAGTGATGGTGGTGAGGAAGCAATGATGATGATGGGGAGGCGATGATGATAGGGAGGCAATGATGATGATAATAGGGAGGCGATGATGATGATGGGGAGACAATGATGATATTGGGGAGGCAGTGATGATGATGATGGGGAGGCAATGATGATGATGAGGAGGTAATGATGATGGGGAGAAAATGATGATGATAATTGGGAGGCAATGATGATGATGGGGAGGCAATGATGATAATGGGGAGGCAGTGATGATGATGGGGAGGCAATGATGATGGGGAGGCAATGATGATGATAATGGGAAGGCAATGATGATGATAATGGTGAGGAAATGATGATGATAATGGGGAGGCGATGATGATGATGGGGAGGCAATGATGATAATGGGGAGACAGTGATAATGATGATGGGGAGGCATTGATGATGATGGGTAGGCAATGATAATGATGGGGAGGCAATGATGATAATGAGGAGGCAATGATGATAATGGAGAGGCAATGATGATGATAATAAGGAGGCAATGATGATGATGATGGGGAGGCAATAATGATGATGGGGAGGCAATGATGATGATGGGGAGTCAATGATGATAATCGGGAGGCAATGATGATGATAATGGGGAGACAATGATGATGATAATGGGGAGGCAATGATGATAATGGGAGTCAATGATGATAATGGGGAAGCAATGATGAGATGATTGGAGGCATATGATGATAATGGGGAAGCAATGATGATAATGGGAGGCATTGATGATAATGGGAGGCAATGATGAGATAATAGGAGGCAATGATGATGATGATGGGGAGGCAATGATGATGATGGGGAGGCAATGATGATGATGGGGAGTCAATGATGATAATGGGGAGGCAATGATGATGATAATGGGGAGACAATGATGATGATAATGGGGAGGCAATGATGATAATGGGAGTCAATGATGATAATGGGGAAGCAATGATGATGATAATGGGGAGTCTTTCCACAGAGCCCTTTCCTGAGCCGTAACAGTGCAGAATTCAGCACAGTGCAGAGGAGAGCTCCATATTTTGTATAGAGCATTATATGGGGTCCAATATTCTTTATGGAGCATTGTATTTGGCCCATAATACTGTATGGAGGATTATGTGGTGCCCATAATATTGTATGGAGGACTGTACTGTCCAGTCTGTACTGTGCGCTGTGAGGATTTGGCGATTTTTGAGCTATTGCACAATTTTCAATAGATATCACTCATGTAATGGAAGAAGAGAAGTGTTTGGCATTGTACTATACCTATATTTCTCTGCAGTATCTGTGCATCATGAATCGTGGTCTGTGTTAAAGGGGCTCACTGAGACTCTTTCGCCCAGGGCCCATAAAAACCTGGAGCCGGCCCTGCTTAGTGCATAGCCTTTAGGAGTCTAGGAGTACCACTACATTACAATTTGAATAGAATGTGTATGAGGCCCTCCTTTATGTCTAATATAGTGTATATCTGAGGTCCTCTGAGTCCCTAATTTTTTGCACTTATTGCTTCCTTCATAAAGTAATTTCCAATGTCTCACCAATTTTGCCTTATATACAAATCATTATAAAGAAAAAAAAATTATTTAAATTTTTTCCCTGTAAACTCCAATTTCTCGTTGATTTTGAATGTTTTATTGTCACTCCTTAAAGTGGTGTAAAAATGTGACACCATTGCTCTCAGCAGCGATCTGGGAGTCACAGATGCTTCCAGTGATCTTTCCAATGCTGTTCTCCTTCCATTCAGCAATTTTTCCATCCAATTCAACATTTTCACTGCCCCGAGTCCTACTTGTAGGGTCTGCTGGAAAAATGCTTGGATTTCCCATTGACTTTCATTATACTCGTTAATTGAAATGAGCAGCTGAGCATTAGAAATTGCTTGGTTTGAGTAATTATCATCAGAGCATTTCAGTGCTCGTTCATCTCTATAAAAGAATCAACTCTCCTAAGCAAGGTCATAGAAAGCTGAACAAAATGATACCTTTATATCTGTGATGACATACTGTATAGTCATTGCTGAAAGTATCGGTGTTCTGCCTCCAACATCTAATTTTTGTTTTTTCTACTGTTTATGTAGGAGTTTAACCCCTCTCTGACATTAGACGTACTATCCCGTCCATAAAACCCGTGCCATTCTGCCCATGGACGGGATAGTACGTCATAGGCGATCAGCTGCGCTCCTGAGGGGAGCGCAGCTAATCGCCGCCGGGTGTCAGCTGATTATCACAGCTGACACCCGTGACTGTGTGTCAGGAGCGGTCACGGACCGCTCCCGGCACATTAACCCCTAGCACACCGCGATCAAACATGATCGCGGTGTACTGGGGGCACAGGGGAGGATCGCGCAGGGTGGGGGCTCCCTGCGCGCCCCCCTGAGACCCTCAGACCAGCGCGATGTGATCGCGCTGTTCTGAGGGCTTCCTCCCTCCCAGGACCCGGATCCAAGATGGCGCCGGGGTCCTGGAGGGAGGCGGCTTCCTCAGTGCCTGCTGAGAGCAGGCACTGAGAAGCCTGCTGCACTGCCTGAGTGATCGCTGGTGTGACAGTGTGCTGTGCACACTGTCACACCAGCGATTTGATAAAATACAGTGATGTCCCACCCTGGGACAAAGTAAAAAAGTTAAAAAAATAAAAATAAACATGTTATAAAAAAAAATCCAAAATAAATAAAAAAAAAAAAATATTCCCAATAAATTATTTCTTCCTGTAAATAAAAAAACAAAACAATAAAAGTAACACATATTTGGTATCGCCGCGTCCGTAACGACCCCCCCCTATAAAAATGTCCCACTAGTTAACCCCTTTAGTGAACCCCTTAAAAAAAAAAAAAAAACGAAGCAAAAAATCAATGCTTTATCATCATACCGCTGAACAAAAAGTGGAATAATGCGCGATCAAAAAGACTGATATAAATAAACATGGTACCGCTGAAAACGTCATCTTGTCCCGCAAAAAACGAGCTGCCATACAGCATCATCAGCGAAAAAATAAAAAAGTTATAGCTCGCAGAATAAAGCGATGCAAAAATAATTATTTTTTATATAAAATTGTTTTTATTCTATAAAAGCGCCAAAACATAAAAAAATGATATAAATGAGGTATCACCATAATCGTACTGACCCGAAGAATAAAACTGCTTTATCAATTTTACCACACGCGGAACAATAAAAACGCCGCCCCCAAAAGAAATTCATGAATTGCTGATTTTTGTTCATTCTAACCTCCCAAAAATCGAAATAAAAAGCGATCAAAAAATTTCACCTGCTCAAAAATGGTACAAATAAAAACGTCAACTCGTACCGCAAAAAATAAGACCTCACATGACTCTGTGGACCAAAATATGCAAAAATTATAGCTCTCAAAATGTGACGATGCAAAAAACTATTTTTGCAATAAAAAGCGTCTTTTAGCGTGACAGCTGCCAATCATAAAAACCCGCTATAAATAGTAAATCAAACCCCCCTTTATCACCCCCTTAGTTAGGGAAAAATAATAAAATTAAAAAAATGTATTTATTTCCATTTTCCCATTAGGGTTAGGGTTAGGGTTGCGGCTAAAGTTAGGGTTAGGGTTGGCGCTAAAGTTAGGATTAGGGTTAGGGTTGGGATTAGGGTGTGTTAGAGTTAGGTTTGTGGTTAGGGTTGGGACTAGGGTTAGGGGTGTGTTGGGGTTAGGGTTTGAGTTAGAATTGGGGGGTTTCCGCTGTTTAGGCACATCAGGGGCTCTCCAAATGTGACATGGCGTCTGATCTCAATTCCAGCCAATTCTGCGTTGAAAAAGTCAAACGGTGCTCCTTCACTTCTGAGCTCTGCCATGCATCCAAACAGTAGTTTATCCCCACATATGGGTATCAGCGTACTCTGGACCCCAAGAGTTATTGTGCAATTTGTCCTATTTCTTCTGTTAACCTTGGGAAAATAAAAAACTGGGGGCGAAAATATCATTTTTGTACAAAAAAAATTATTTTTTTGTTTTTACGGCTGTACATTATAAACTTCTGTGAAGCACTTGGGGCTTCATAGCGCTCACCTCACACCTAGATAAGTTCCTTGTGGGGTCTATTTTCCAAAATGGGGTCACTTGTTGGGGATTTCCACTGTTTAGGCGCATCAGGGGCTCTCCAAATGCGACATGACGCCCCCAGACCATTCCATCAAAGTCTGCAATCCAAAACGTCACTACTTCCCTTCCGAGCCCTGACGTGCGCCCATACAGTAGTTTTCTCCCACATATTGGGTATCAGCGTACTCAGGACAAATTGGACAACAACTTTTGGGGTCCAATTTCTCCTGTTGACCCTTGTGAAAATAAAATATTGGGGGCGAAAAAAATCATTTTTGTAAAAAAAAAAGGATTTTTTATTTTTACGGCTGTGCGTTATAAACTTCTGTGAAGCACTTTGGGGTTCAAAGTGCTCACCAAACATCTAGATAAGTTCCTTGTGGGGTCTGTTTTCCAAAATGGGGTCACTTGTGGGGGGTTTCCACTGTTTAGGCGCATCAGGGGCTCTCCAAATGTGACATGACGCACCCAGACCATTCCATCAAAGTCTGCAATCCAAAACGTCACTACTTCCCTTCCGAGCCCTGACGTGCGCCCATACAGTAGTTTTCTCCCACATATTGGGTATCAGCGTACTCAGGACAAATTGGACAACAACTTTTGGGGTCCAATTTCTCCTGTTACCCTTGTGAAAATAAAATATTGGGGGCGAAAAAATCATTTTTGTAAAAAAAAAAGATTTTTTATTTTTACGGCTGTGCGTTATAAACTTCTGTGAAGCATTTGGGGGTTCAAAGTGCTCACCACACATCTAGATAAGTTCCTTGTGGGGTCTGTTTTCCAAAATGGGGTCACTTGTGGGGGGTTTCCACTGTTTAGGCGCATCAGGGGCTCTCCAAATGTGTCATGACGCACCCCGACCATTCCATCAAAGTCTGCAATCCAAAACGTCACTACTTCCCTTCCGAGCCCTGACGTGCGCCCATACAGTAGTTTTCTCCCACATATTGGGTATCAGCGTACTCAGGACAAATTGAACAACAACTTTTGGGGTC
>JARQOD010000001.1:56156274-56215841 GCA_033576555.1 Oophaga sylvatica
GATCATGTCAGCCTTGGCATCCGTGGTGGCGATAGTGGCCGTGTATTGGCACAAAGAGAATGCCAATGGATTGCGACACTCAACACAATGACACCCTTAGGCCTTAATGAACAACTGAGTTTTGCACCATATCTCTAGTTCATCTCCGGACCTGTGACTTTTTTATTCTACCTTATTGATTTTTTATTTTTATTAACTTAATTTTGTCTTTTCCTTTTTATCTAGTTATTATATCTGGAATGATATGTGTCTTACCCCGTTCGCTTGCTAATTTTCCCTTCCTGGAGAATTCGGAAGACAATGGCACTACCTCTATTTGTCACGACAAACATCATCGGCGTATTCTATTGTTTCACATTAGCGCCACATATAGTCATATGAGTTATCTTCTTTTCTGTTTAGAAATAATATGACGCTATACTATCATGTGATTGTTGATTATACGTATCTATTGCTTTTTGTACTATTTTTGTGTTGGTGCTACTCTGTATTTTTCATCATGCATTCTTGATAGGATTTTTTCATATATTGTAAATGTCATTCACAATGTAATATTGTTCTATTATTGTGACTTTATCTATACATTGGTTTATTACTAGTTTGGCAATTCGATATATGATACTGAGTTTGTATAAAGGTTACTGGGCAAATGTTCATCCGCAACACTTACTTAAATCTAGATGTATTTTGTTGAACATACTGTCCTATTTACCTAAGTTGTGATTCGTCCTTGCATTCAGTGCTATATGGGCAAATTTTGCCCTTAATAGTAATGTCCTACCTTTCTCTTTATTTCATTTGCGCATGTCTGATTTGGGACTCCACCTCCGCTTTCTCCTGAGGCGTCTTTGGGTTCGTCCTGGCTCCACCTACGTCATCGGGGTGCACCCGTGGAGCTCGGCGGCCCACTGACGTCACCGGATGCATGCTGACACGCCGTCCACATGTGCTTTTCCAGTTTTAATCCTGGTGGGGATATATAGCAGGCACTTTGAGCGCCTTATCTGCAAGCCCCCGAGGAAGCCATAGCGAAACGCACGTCGGGGCGCGTCTCTGGGTGCCGTGCTAACATGGGTGAGTGTTCTCATTGCATTCTGCAGCACTAAGTTTGCAACATTGTGAGCTGTGGGTATGGGAATCCGGATCCCTGTCCCTTATTCGCACTGGCGTTTTTCACTATATACAATCATTTGTTGATTGGTACCGGCTCTTTGCTGCATAGTTTAAACAACTTTCATGGCACACTATTGTATTGAATATTATATAATGAATGCATGTTTATTATTTAGTGTCTGATTTACACTCTACCCTGTAGCATGTGCTACCCAGATGTAATTTACATCTAACAACATCACGCACAGAATATCAAAACCTCTTGTTAAGCCATGTATTATATACAATTATATAACTTGACATGTATGTCTTTTTTACATTAATAAATATTTATATATGAATTTTGGCGTTTTGCTCCAATTTTTTTCTGTTTTTCATATTTGCAATGGAGTGCCATGGGGCAATTGCCCCTATCGGTAGTGCCTGTTGAGTACTACAATTTGCCATGTGTGTTTAAATGTTTTGGTCATAGATCATGTTTTCTACCATGTGGATGTGGCAGAAACAGCAATTTTACTTAATGGATTCAGACGGAGAAAACTTAATGTACTGTACTTCTCCATAGAATTTTCATTAAAGCACCACTCCGGTGTTATTTCTTATTTCATTGCCGGAATGGTATCACTAATGTATGATCCCTGTGTTCAGTAAAAAAATAATTGTCAGCTGCTGTCTTCTGCTGTTCTCAGTGCCGCTGTTTGCTGAAGGGACTGAAAGTCACTGTTAGGGCAGCATCGGAACCCCTGCACAATTTCTCTACCTCCAATTGGCAAGGCCACCGGTGTGCTCCCTCACCTGTCCATGCTGCTCCTGTCCCCGCAGCGTATACTTTCTCCCATGGCTTGTGCGTGGCACGCAGGTCTCCTGGGAGTGTTCTTAGGGCACGCATCCCACCTCATAAAGGGGCACTGCAGGCTCCTGAAAATGTCCATAGCCAATGGATGAGAGACATCATGTATTTAAGGCACACTGCCCTATAGGGAGGTGCCTTAGCAACTTCTACCTCTAGTGTTACAATTGTGCCTAGTTGTAAGGTCCCTGTACCCATGCTGCCTGATCATGTTTCAGTATGTCCTGTCTGTATCTGTATCTGTTCCTGTCCATCCTCCTGACCCTGAGTCTTTCCATCCTGTATGAGCTTGTTCCTGATTCTATCCACATGTTGTCCACATCTATACTGCTACCCTCACCCATTCAGTCTGTACCTGCTTCTGTGATCCTGCACCTGTCCATCCTGTGTTCATGAGATCTGTTCTGTCTGTTCCTGTACCATTCTGTTAACCAGCTGTTCAGTTTCATCCTGCATCTATCCAGTTCCTGGCGCTCCGAGTCCATCCATGCTTCTCTACACCCCTTTTGGAGGTCAGCTGCTACACCAAGGGTCTGTCATAGAGTGGTACCTGTCATCCACCTAGTTTCAAGTCTAACCTAACCAACAGGGACTCTAGTGAAGAACCAGGTAGTCGCTTAGCTACGCCCCTCCAAGCTCGCCCCAAACTGTGACGCAATGGTTCCACAACCACTTACGTGATATTCACTTATCAATGTAAGTGTATAAGAGCCAGAATAAGGTCAGAACGAGGCTCTAATAGACTTACATTGAAAGCCTGTGACCGCTACCCTTTCCATCAATCAGAAGTTGCTGTCACATTATGGCTGAACGGGACCGATGCAGTACTGGGAAGAGTAGAAAACTGTTGCTAGAAAACATTTTACTTGAGTCAGGGAGCAAACATTAGTGTTACCAATCCGGCTGTGACATATAAAAAATACTAGAGTGGTGATTTATGATGAAGCTGCTGCAAATGGTAAAGGATGGACTTCCATACTGTTATGTCACCCTAATAGATTATGCATATTACATCACTGAATTATACGAATATTGAAATATCTAGGAAATAATCTTAACATGCTGTCTATTCTTGTGTACAAATGTCTTTTGATTAGATGACACCACTAGGACATTGTGTACGTCTATCAGGTAGTCTCTTCCCTTCCATTTATATAGGCTATTCAATGTATGTGAAACAATGTTCGACCTGTGAGGAAAGATGAGCTCCTACATGTGCCCTTTAAAGCTTATCAATGATAGATTGTAATCAGCTTAACTGTATGCATTAACAAAGCCCTGATAGGTGAACATTTCCCACCTTTCAATGTACACATCATTATTATTAGCATTACAATGTCATTATTGAAGTGACACTGGGTTCTGCATTCTTGGAGGTTATATTACAGATACTGACTGTGGTAAAATCTTGGGAAGTAATTCGTAGAGAAAATAAGTGCATATCAGCAAATTAACAACCAGAGCACAATGACTGGGATTTCCAATAATGTGAACTTGACTCAATAGTCATTTATGATGGGCATTCTTGTAATGTTCACTCTGATAAAACAAATCAATGTTACTGTCCGTATATGTCACAAATTAACAGTAATTTCCTAAAAACTAATATTTCTGATATGCTCAGACCTCAGTAATCTTATTCACTTACATTGTAAAAGACAGTTTGGACCCAAAAATAAAAATAAAAATTAGAGTTCACTTCTCTTGTGTCCAGTATCTAAAATAAACGTTCTAAATATCTATTTTTACACCATAATCAACTTTGTAATTAGCTTTATTACGCAATACCCTATACTTCTCCCTATCTAGCTAATCCATAAATGTGTTTTTATATCTTTACTTCCTGTGAAATTTCATTTGAGAGGAGTCTCAAACATGACATCACAGGAGGCTGAGGCTGCACTCACTTGCACCCTCCTGTTCCTGGACGTCATTGGGGGCAGCAATGCAGTCAGTCACTACAGTTTATTGCATTGTTGCCCTCTGAAGATATCCTGGATCTATGGTGATAGAAAGTTGAGGGCAGGATTGGCTTTCTGCTACTGTCCCTGCTGCTGCAGCCTCTAACTGGGAAACAAGGTGTCTTCAGTGAGGGAAGTAGAAGCAGTGAGTGACACCAGTTCTGCAGCAAAGCTTATAACACTGCCATGAAATTTATCATGATCAGGGGTAGGTGATAGAAGCAGTGTGAGTGACATCAACACTGTTGACTGTTGACAATATATTTAAAGGTGATGCTAAATACTATGGTGAAACACAATCAGTGATTAACAGGATAGGGATATGTATAATTAAGCTAACTACAAAAGTGATTAGGGTGCAAAAAATATATATTTAGAAAGGACATTTTATTTTCCCGACCATCTATTTATTATTATTTATTTATTACCATCTCTTTAAGCGTGTGCCTCTCTGCATTTGAGAAGATATTATTGCTAAGATTTATTGCATTGCAAATAAACATAGATTGAAACTGTTCTGTTGTCTAGGACACTTATTCCATCAGTGGTACACCTTGACACCAGCTGGAGAAACAGTATTGCTGGTCAAACCCTTTTATATGTTACTGTTTCTGGTGCCACCATCACCTTGGAAGAACCAACTCACTCTCAAATCCACTGCACCAAAAGGGTGTCCATACATGTCAGGTTGCTATTGGTACATTTGATAGTAATTTCACCAGCCCTCCCCACATTTTTCCCCATGCCGAATCAGCTGAATGTATTAAGAAAGAGGATAACTGGTGCCAGGCACCTTTTGATGATGGAAAATACTACCAAGAAAGGAAAGAAAACTGGGCATTTGGAAACTTAGCTGCCCGATCCTTCCTTTTTTTTTACATCTGCCAATGCTGGGACACATCGATTAGATGATTTGCCGGTCATGCCATAATCAGTTGGTTCAGCTCACATTAATCTAATGTGTATGGTCTCAATTACTTAGGCTTAGGCCACTGTTTATTCCACATGGTTGAGCAAACCGTACTCGAATTCTCAATAGTGAGTAGCTGTTTCGCAATCTGGACAAAGTAATATTTGAAAGGATAATAGTAAAAATTTGAGTCCAGCTCAACAGGGCTCCACTGACTGGGTCATGTCGACCATGAAAATTTTCTTTTGTATGCACTATATTTTTTATCGAAAAATAAAAAGAGTAGGGAAAATCCAGTCCTGTTGAGCCAGACTCCAATTTTTTCTATTATCCTTGATGTGAGGCCAGGGCAAGGCCGGTGTCTGAGCCCCAGGTGGATGAGCATAGAGCAACTGGGTGAGCTGGAATTAAGTTTTTATTATATTTGAAAGGCACATTACACCTCCAAGCAAAATGTAGGAGACCCAATTTGTTGATAGCACTAAATACATAATTTTCAAAGAAAATAAAATATGGATATAACTCTACTGGCTATCCTCCCAATACCTAAGTTGTGAGTAACACAAACACAACAATGTAAGTCAATTAATGGGCGCGCTATGCAAATCATACAGGCGAGCAGCAATAATTCCAAAGAACCTCATACATTAGTTTGTAGTGTGGGAACCAGTCTAGATTTTCCCCCTGATGCTGGGGCTTCCATAAAAGCTAAATTGGAAATCTCTGTTATGGTATAAAGATCAACACAAGAAATGTTTATCCAGGGTCAACATTTTTTAATTCACTTTCCTAAACCATTCTCTATTTCCAGTTTTATACTGAAGTATTATATTTGTTAACATTTGTGAAAAGCAGAATTCCAAACTGTTCCTTTCTGTACATCTAATCTATAATGCAAGACCATGCTTAAAAGCAATACGAAGAAAGCGATGACTCGGGCTCAGCATCCCCTGTGGGGAGCATATTATTGACTATAATGTTTTCTTCAATGTAGCAACGGCAGAAAGATTTTCTTATTGTAAACTCTGGACTTAATCATCACCAAGAAGGAGGCATCCATTGGGATCAAGAGTCATTTAGAAGAAAACTATAGAATTCTAGCTGCAATCATGTGATTAAATGACTTTGGAGAAAAAAATTAATACTACTGGTACACCCGTAAGACTACGGCAGTAAGCTTGTCCCATGGCATGCTCACAATATTTATAACCAAGGCATGCTTTGTTGTTAAATAATGTCTAGGATGAAGGGTAAACTTGCCATTGGTGCAACACAGGGGCCTAAGAGGTAAGGGGGCACTTCTACTTTCAAAACAGGTGGAATTGGGCATTATGAGCTATTGGCTGCAAAGGGCCCTCTTCGGATCATGATCACTCCTGGTCACAATATAACAATACTAAGTCAGAGCTTGTGTTTTTGACATTTTTCTACTTAGAAATATTGATAAATACACCAAGTGGAGAGTTCTGTAAGTTAATCACCCTGCACCCCAGTCGGGTACATAGTAGCAAACTACAAGAGAAATTGATGCAGCTGGTGGTAAAGTTCAGGACTTAGTTCACAAAGAGCAGAATTCACTTTTCAAACTGCAACTCATGAGGAATTGAAACAATTTACAAAGTATATAATTTAATTGCATAACTAGTGATTATGCCTAATCAGAAAGCCAATTAAAGACAATGGATAACTGTGACATGTAAAAGATGATTTTAAGAAATGCTAGTGATTAAATTTAGCTAGCGAAATCACACTTTCTTTTAGTCTGCAATCTTCATAACTAAATTCATTATCACACCTGTTGATATACAACTTGTAGTCTTATCCAAGTTAAAGATTTTTCTCTTGTAGGAGTGTCTCTCCCAGTAACATAGGCTGAACATGAGCTATATGTATACAGTATATAGGGTGCTATGGTGTTCACTTGCTTTCATGCATCAATACAGCTTCATTACTATTCATTCTTCTACATTTGCTTTCTTGCTTCTCTGTAATCTCAAAAATGAAACAGACAAACGCTATGACGGAATATGAAAAAAACTAGTAGACACTTTGCATCAGCAAAATTGTAGGATACTTTAATGAAACCCAGTTGAACATCGCTTAACTTTGTAACTGGAAGGCAAATGAACATCAATAAAAATTTTGTGATGGTTTTAATAGGGTCTAAAGGAGTGCTTATTATGCCGCTATGTTTGTCTTTTAGTGATTGTCATGAAAGCTGATGATTAGAGATAAGCGAATTTGATCGGGTTTCTGCTTATTCTGCAAGCTATAATGCTTCCCGAATAAGCTGCAGAGGGAACCCGGCTTCCAGGATCACACCGGCTGATCAGCTGATTGGCGCCGCAGCTGCATGCATCGCGGCTGTGTCACTGTCACAGCACATGCATGGAGAGCCTGTGTGTTGTGCTCAGCTGATCAGCCGCGCGATCCAGGAAGCCGGATTCCCTCTGCAGCTTATTCGGTAAGCGCTATGGCTTGCCGAAAAAGCAGGAACCCGATCAAATTCTCTCATCTCTACCGATGATGTCATTGATAACATCATCATAAAATATTATATAAGATAGAATATTGGGAGGTTTTAACTACTGTAAATAGCACTGTATTTTGGTGACTGTATTGTGTTACATGCATGCAGGGAGCACATAGATCATCAAAGTTTCCAGCTATGAATGTTTCTTATTGTGAACATATAAAAATGATCTCTGGCCACATTTTTTTGCCTATTCTACCCCGGCCCTATCTGCTATTTCCTGTAGCTAAAAATAAAAAAATCTCCACTTAGATGGTGAGATACAAAAGATAAAATTAGACAAATGTATTTGGTACTGAAACTGTCACGGGGCAGTAGTGGGAAAACAGGGGATGAGGAACCTGGGCCTCTGAACTGCCCCTCAGGCTAAGGGGGTGCCCTGTCTTTCCTTAACTTGGGGGTACCCTTGAAGGTAGGGATGCCCAAGTCACTGACCTGTCCCTATCTCCTGTTTAGCCCTGAGCTAAACCCCCAGGGAATAAAGTGAACTGCACCAATATATCAAAAGGAAAGAAAAGACAGACACCTAGGGGACAAGGCAACTAAAAAACAAAACTCAGCTTTCTCTGCTGCAATACACTGCACAGCAGAGTAAAGCACCAGATTGAGGTAATAGCTGAAGTATCACTGCACTCAGCAAGCTCCTGACTCCAGCTTGCTTGGTCTCCAAAGAGGAAGTGTATCACTAACAGTCAGCTGATGCATCAAATGACTCTATAAAATATAGGGGGTGTGGTCACCACCTGCATCAGCAAACTCAGCAGCAATGTAATTACACCAATGGCCTCCGTGGGAAAAGACTGACATTAACCCCCGATGGCCTGAAAGGAAAAAGTTTTAATATGAAAAGCAAAATCTGCCACAGATCCAAAAATGGATAGTGACGGAAACACATGCAATATATGGAGAACGAGAGGCCTGAATATTTTCAATTGAAGTAACTACTGTAAAAAAATGAAAAAAGTATAGTTAAAATAGTTTTTCACAATTTTGCCTATGTAAAACTAAGAAAAAGTCAACCTTAGTTTGGTACAAAAAAATGGCTAACACATCATGCAGAAAAAATAAAAATAAAATGTAGGTAGATTATTGTAACCAAAAGGACCAATGGCAGCAATGTGATACCTATCAGGTACGCGCTGTAATGATTCTACAATCTACACATTGTGTAGAACAAAAATTTGGCTATCCTCACAGTGGTGTAGGAAGACTGATGCTATATTTTGGGCAATCACACCGAGCAACGCATTTCATCCTCAGACTGAGATCTTCTTCAGGCTCTTAAAAAGCATTTGTTACTGCTCATTTTTACATATAAGTGAGATTCACCATCTCCCAATTCTCGATTACTCATTGTTCCTGAATGCAACTCAAAGTTGCTTCTATTGGTGTGTATTCATCAACCACAGTCTGGAGATGCAGTCAGAAACATTGAGTGATCAAAAAATGGGTGATGGGGAGTCCTAATTATAAGAAAAAATGAATGTAAGATTATATGGTCAGTGAGGTTCTCTCTTCTGTACAGTGTAAGATCTTATGGACAGCGTGTTATTCTCGCTCCTGTAGAGTGTAAATTCTTATGGTCAGTGCAGTTCTCTCTTCTGTAGAGTGTAAACTCATATGGTCAGTGGGGTTCTCTCTTCTGTAGAGTGTAAGCTTATATGGTCAGTGGGATTCTCTCTTCCGTAAAGTGTAAGCTTATAGGGTCAGTGGGATTTTCTTCTGTAGCGTGTAAGCTTATATGGTCAGTGCAGTGGGGTTCTCTCTTCTGTAGAGTGCAAGCTGTCTTGATCAGCAGGGTCCTCTCTCGTGTGGAGTGGAAGCTCTTATTGTCAGCAAGGTTCTATTTATCTACTGTAGAGTGCAAACTCTTATGATGGCTGGGTTATCTCTTTATAGAGTGTAAGCTCATATGGTCAGTGTGATTCTCTCTTCCGTAGAGTGTAAGCTCTTATTGTCAGCAGGGTCCTATCTCTCTCCTGTAGAGTGTAAGCTCTTATGATTGGCTGGGTTATTTCTCTTGCTGACTCGTAAAGCATAAGCTCTTCTTAACGTCAGTGGGGTCCCCTTCTGTAGAATGTAATGTCCAAAGATCGGCAGGATCCTCTCTCTCTGTTTTCTGTATACTGTCAGCTCTTATGGTCAGCAGGACTCTCTCTCTCTCTGTCTCTACCTACGTGTATTTTCTGAGCAATTATAAGCTTACCAGTATAGTGAGGACGTACTGGGGGGGCCACGGCCCCTAGAAGGGAGTACGGCATGACAGGGTTGAGAGGGACATGGAGAGCATAGGGAAAGTTAGAAATGGGAGTACGGAAAGGGTTAATTTTGAAAAGTGGATAGGGGACGGACTGGGTGAGGGAGAGGGTTGGCCCTGAGGAGAGGGGGAGGAAGGTATAAAAGGGGGGAGCCATTTTATGGGGCAACCATTTTAGGTCCCCTTCTCTTGGTAGGGCAATCTCCCACCCACCCTCCCTTTTGTTTGGTGTTTAGGGATAGAGAAGCTATCAAATAGATTATCGTAAGAGAGGGATATGCGTGGTTACATGTTATATAATCTGTCACAGCAGTTGGTGGCGTAGGGGGGGTCCTCAAAGTCGGTGAGGCTGGTGGCTCTGGGGGGGGGTCCTGTGAGGTCCTGGACTCCCTCCAGTGTGGGCTTGAGTAAAAGGTAATTAATCGTTCCCTGGGAGGAAAAAGGGGACTGGTTTCCATGGTAATGGGAGACTGGCCATTTCGGGTTAGCGGTGCCTCTGTGCTGGTGCTTAACGGCGGGAGGCAAGACTCGATCTGGGGCCAAGTCTGGTTTAATAACCTTATGGGTTGTTTGGGCGTTTTTTGAGGCTTCGAGGACTGCCCCTTATTGAGTTTTTTGGTACATTGTATTAAATGTATGTTATTGTTAAATAAAATGGCTGCTGTGGCCAATTTTACCCAAAGAAGGACTTGTGTGAAATTATTTGGCCATATGGAAAAAAAGTGGGGTCAGTGGTAACAGGGGGTTGTAAAAGGGGGGGATATTGTAGCTCAAGGGAATCTCAAATACCCCCTGTCATGAGATATATTGACCGCAAATCAAATTTTGGGAGAAAAGTTTGTTGAATCCGGTGAATTCAAAAGTAAAATAAATCCACTCATCCATAATAATAATAAAAATGATAATAATAATTAAATGGTGCCGCCAAATTTTCAACAATTTCTTGGTAAAGCCTACATAATGCCTCTCTCTGCTGCTTGTATGTATCCACCATATAAATAGTGAGGACTCTATTAGCAGCGAGCCCCAGGGCATAATAAATGAATAAATCCTGAATAGGTAACTATTCACAAAGAATATGAAAACATCTCTGCCCCTGACCCTCTATCCCTTGTGTTATTTTGAGTGGATAAATGGTCAGTGGTACAGAACGCCTCGCAGAATAAACCGTGCGCTGCTGTTAATGAGCAGACTAACTAGAAAATAAAGTGTGATTTGACTTTAATGACTTCTTTTTATCATGGGACACATTTATAATGAGTTATATGACAGGGCAAACCAAAAGCTCCCTATTGCTGCTGAGAAAACACATGATAAATAAAAATGAGTAGAAAAAAATATAGGAAGCTGCTGTGGATAAAAAAAAATATATACAGCCCTGTTGTCCTTTTTTTTCATAACAGGTCTGCATTAGTAGTTGTAGAAACATCTCAGAGAAAGTGGCACCACAAAGGCACTGCTTACCTCTTTCTGGTTTATCAAAGATTACTTTGTGGGAGATTCCTAATTTTGCACCAGCCATTGATTAACTGATGTGTAGTGACCCCTCAGGCATCTGCAATGTGTATTTTAAGGCCTTCTTTGAATATACGTGATTTTTCATCTATACAGAAAAAATTGTGAGTGTCATCAGTGTTTTCCATCTCATTTTCATCAGGGTTCGATCAGTTCTCAGGTTTTCCCATCAGTGTTTCATCAGTGATTTTAATATATGAAAATAGAAATACAGTTTGAATCTATACATTACAAAGCTAATCATGGACCGCACACAGGGTCGGACTGGCCCACCGGAGAACCGGAGGATTCTCCGGTGGGCCCTGGCATCTGGGGGGCCCTGGCACCTGCTGGCATACAGGGGCCAGTTGCCTAGGGCCCCCGCTGCTCCAGGGGCCCCCAGCCGGTGGCGTGTCGCTAATAGCGGCACACCACGCAGCTGCCATGGGGGCCCCGTGCCAGCGGAGCAGCAGCGGGTGACAGGAGGCAGGAGCCCCTGTCCCCGCTGCTAAAGAGAAATGAATATTCACTGCTTCCCACGCCCACATGGCGTGGGAAGCAGAGAATATCATTACTTACCTGTCACCCGCTCCAACCGCTGAGCGCCGCTGTGTCCTCGGGCCCTCTCTTGCTGCGATGTTCAGGCAGAGGGCGCGATGATGTCATTAGTGAGCGCCGCTCCCTCTGCCTGAGCATTCACTCACTGCCGGAGGACTGAGACAGCGGCGCTCAGCAGTGGACCCGGTGACAGGTAAATATCGCAGGTGACGGGGCCCTGAGCCAGTGGTGACACCGGCACATGTCCCCCATAGCGCGCCGGTGTCCCCGCCTGCTCAGGACACCGGCACCTGGCCCCCAGCAACGAGAGGTGAGTATGTCTTTTTTTTTTTTTTTTTTTGCAGCATCTATGGGGGCACAGTCTGTGGAGCATCTATGGGGGCATAATTTATGGGGGCATAATCTGTGGAGCATTTATGGGGGCATAATCTATGGGGGCATAATCTGTGGAGCATTTATGGGGGCATAATCTATGGGGGCATAATCTGTGGAGCATTTATGGGGGCATAATCTATGGGGGCATAATCTGTGGAGCATTTATGGGGGCATAATCTATGGAGCATCTATGGGGGAATAATCTAAGGAGCATTTATGGGGGCACAATCTATGGAGCTTCTATGGGGGCATAATCTAAGGAGCATTTATGGGGGCATAACTATGGAGCATCTATGGGGGCATAATCTATGGAGCATCTATGGGGGCATAATCTAAGTAGCATTTATGGGGGCACAATCTATGGAGCTTCTATGGGGGCATAATCTAAGGAGCATCTATGGGGGCACAATCTATGGAGCTTCTATGGGGGCATAATCTAAGGAGCATCTATGGGGGATAATTATACTATGGGGCATAATCTATGGGGGCATAATCTATGGGGGCAATAATTAAAATCTATGGAGCATCTATGGGGGCATAATACATGGGCAGCATATGGGGCACAATCTATGGAGCATCTTGTGGGGCATAATACATGGGGCATAATCTCATTTTCCACCCTAGGCTTATACTCGAGTCGATAAGTTTTCCCAGTTTTTTGTGGCAAAATTACGGGGGTCGGCTTATACTCGAGTATATATGGTATCTATCTATTATCTATCTATCTATCTATATATAGCATTATACCCTATGAGGGGGGGCAGCATTATCCTCTATGAGGGGGGCAGCATTATCCCCTATGGGGGGCAGCATTATCCTCTATGAGGGGGGCAGTATTATCCCCTAAGAGGGGGGCTGCTTTATAATCTATGAGGGAGGCTACCCCAACTCCTGCTACATAATTAAGACATGTACTACCTTATATTATACCCTGATATTAGTGTGTTTTACTGCACAATTGGTGGTCTTGTATTTATTTCTATGTAGCTACATAGTGGGCCCCAAGAATGATTTTCTCTGGTGAGCCCAAGGTGTTCCAGTCCGACGCTGACCGCACATAGGATTGTTCTTCTCAGTGATTTTCAGGGATGCATTGACTTGTATGGATGATTTTGATCCGTGACTCCAATAAAAAGCGGACAGGTGTCAGTGATTTTCTCTCTGAAACAGCGTCGATACTGGAAGTGTCTGCTATTTTTATTTTACATTGGGGACTATAATATTAAAGAAGAATTTCCAAAATAGTGGACAACCTCGTTCCGATTCTTACTGCCGTTAGTCGCATGAGTGTTCTCCATATGGAAAATATTTAGAATTGAGAGACCTCAGTGGTTGATACCTTTTAATGGCTAACTGAAAAGATTTTAACAAATTGCAAGCTTTCAAGACTACTCAGGTCTCTTCATCAGGCTAGACTAATACATCTTAGAGACCTGAGTAGTCTCAAAAGCTCAGGTCACATTTTCCCAATGTACCATCCTATTAAATTAACTGGCTTAATGGTTGGAAATGAATAAGAACCTAACAAGAAGTTTCGTCCACAAATCTTTCAAATAGAGGCCCTGTTGGTGTCTTGCTTGTCCTGGTTTGTGACAAACATGTGTGACAGGCTAACCTTAAACACAACTGAGCGTTTTAAGGAACCTTACCCAGTGATTGTTGATCTGTGGGGTGTGTTCCTGGCTTTTTTATAGGTTGCCCGCTTTGTTTTTGATACTTCTTGTTTTTTGCTTTGATAAAACTTTTTTGCTATACTTAGGTGAGGATTACATGTGGTTTTAATGTGGAAATGCACTAAAAATGCATGTATTTTTTTGCTGAAGATTTTTCTCATCTGATGTAAGGTTATGGAGAAAATCTGCACAGAAAACTCAGTGTACCCGTAAGAGAAATTGACATGTTGCAGATTTGAA
This sequence comes from Oophaga sylvatica, assembly GCA_033576555.1. Classification (NCBI taxonomy): domain Eukaryota; kingdom Metazoa; phylum Chordata; class Amphibia; order Anura; family Dendrobatidae; genus Oophaga; species Oophaga sylvatica. Next base: position 56,170,239 of record JARQOD010000001.1, read on the forward strand.
ATATGCACCATAGGTCAGTTTATGCAATGTTAAAAAGAAGCACAGTGTACAGTAGATTTCTATAAATCTCATCCACTTTGCTGGAACTGTAAGACACTGCATTATTGACAGAGCAAAAACGCACCAAAAGCTCATATCGTGGGAACATAGGATTAGCATTGGTCTATATGATGCTGCATGAATTCTCAGATGTGTTTGTGCCAGTTCTTTCCTGAAAGCTCCATGGAATATAATGGTTGCTCTATGTCTCAAGTAAAACAGTTATTTTTTCCTTAATGTCTGAGTGCTGAATGATTCTGCTGAAAGTGGAGATCTACAAAACTTCCTATTGTAAAACTATTTACTACAGGGAGATTCACTCGCTATTTACCAAGAAAATTTGCAGAAACTTCTAAAAGAGACGATCTATCGTACTGAAATTTGGACTGTACATGCCTTGCTTCATGAGAAACAGATGTTTTAAAGAAGGTGTTAAATTTGTCCACCATTCGCATCCAAGCTTGCCTCAATTTGCTGTTCTATATTGTTGAATGCATTTCACAGGATGTCTGGGGTCATAGCCTGAATTTCTTGCTGACTGTTCTCTTGGAATGCCTGTAAAGATCGATTGTGGCTTGTTACTGTACACGTGACCTTTCAAATGGCTACAAAGGAAAAAAATCAGGCAATAACAAATTTTTTTTTTTGATCAGCCCAGTGACTTTGTACGGGCGAACATGACCTTTCTTGGTCACTCGTTAACATGATTCAACATGGGAAAGCCTTTGCAACAATTTGAGTGGAGATACCAAAAGTCTCTGTTTCACATCTTGAGTCGTTTCCGCAGATATTTTTGGACATCCTCCATTATGCCTATCCAGTAATGTTCCTGTACATTCCAGCTTTCGGCCTTTCTTCTTTAGAAACTCACTTTGGCACCTCTTTAAGGACTCAGGTTTCCAATAAGTTTTCATAATGAAAACACGTTCCCTCAAACTGTATCTGTACATTGTTAACAAATGAAGAAGGAATTTGACAGAAGTGAAATGCAAGCACCAAACATAAACTAACGCTGCGCAGAAAGGCGTGCAACAAGTCTATCTCGTAGTGGAGACGACCAGTGGTGCAATAAGTCGGCGAGACCACTCGGGACTAGGATGTTTCTCATCGCTGTCGATGAGTTCCAGTGCACTCTTACTTCTCGTGAACCAAAGTATGTACAGTCTAAATTTCAGTAAAATAGATAATCTCTTTTAGATGTTACAGCAATTTTTCCGTTAAAGTAGCTAGTGAACCACCCTCTACATTAGAAATTACTCCTCTGCCTAGTAAACTTCCTAAAATATGGAGTAGATTGTAAAATATTGCATATAATAAATAAGTTCTGATAATTGTTCTCTTGTTCCTTTTTTTTACCTTAATGAATACTACATAGTAGTCAACAGATATAATAATAATAGACTATTAATCATTTTGAGAAGTTTAATATGAGTGTATGGCAACAATCCACAATCACTGTCCTTTTAGGAAATATGGATATGAACGCCAACATACAACCCCTTTGTATAAGCCAGAATGCTAAAATGAAACCCCCGTATGCATGTAATATATGATCAGCCATTCATTTGAATAGTCAGATATGGTTTCTTCCAGATATCAACTAATTGCCAGGCTAAATTCTTTTTAAATGGGTTTGCTTTTAAAGGTATTAATATCTATTGTTTTAGGCTATATTCACACCAGTGTCATACCATATTTGTTTTAGAAGCCATAATGCGCTGACAGAGCCGTAATATCACAAATATCAACAGCACCTGAAGAACCCTATAAAATTACTATGGGGCCTTTGTGTGTATGGTTTAGTCGCTATTAAGGTCAATTTTGACAGAATTAGCAATCGACCCTCCATAGCGGAGTCACCAATGTAAATATAGCCTAAAGGCCCTTTTACAGGCTGATGGTGATCATTCTCAATTATTGGCTCTATTAAACATGGCAAATATTTTACGTGACCTAAAAGAAATTATAAATGTGAATGGGCTACTGTCACGCTGTATAGCAGATATATATATATGTGATGACAGTAATCTATATCAAAAGGGCAACATACTATATAACATGCGCATAGATATATGATAACATAGAATTACCTGACAGAAAGTCCAGTGGGTCAATACGGAATCCGTTATACGCTGACTCCGGCTAGAGGGTGACCGGGGTCTATGCTGACCCTAAACTGGGGTCCTAACTAATCCCTCTACCTGGAGGTACTGTTAAAGGTACAGAGGTCCAGGCCACCAGCGTAAACCCTGTCTCCTATCAATCCCTGCCAACTGTAATCTAGTCCTAAGAAGGACCCTGATTACCACCAAAGGGAATGAACAGGTAACGGTTAATGAACAGAAAGACATACAAGAAAGACAAGAAATAAAGTAAATAAAGTCTTACATACAACACTCACACACAGTAGGAACACCTAAGGTCTCAGAGATAAACTATAAGCTATAAGAGTAAAAACAACTAAGGAGCTCTTAGCTTAAGTATTCTCAGAACCGATCCAGTCTGCTAGACTACATGAATGCTTTCACCGGCATCTAACAAGCAGACTGGCAGGTATATGAAGGAATCTAATTAGAACATAATCAAAAGCAGCCGGGCGAGGCTGGACCTAGTCTTAGCAAAGAGCTAGGTAAAATTAACTCCCTCATTACCAAACACAAAGAAACAGCAACTCAGCTGTGAGAAGTCAGAGTGTGTAATCGCGACGATCCTCGTGGCGATACACCCATGACAGTACCCCCCCTCTACGAGGGGACTCCGGACCCTCAGGGCCAGGTCTGCCCGGGTGAGTTGTGTGAAAAGTCCGAACCAATCGATCTGCGTTAACATCAGACGCAGGGACCCACGTCCTCTCCACAGGACCATACCCCCTCCAATGAACCAAGTACTGAAGGGATCGGCGACTGAGACGTGAGTCAATGATTTTCGACCCATGAAATTCCACGTTATCATTGACCACCACTGAAGGAGGAGGTAGAGGTGACGGTATGACTGGTGCCACATACTTTTTAAGTAATGACTTGTGAAACACATTATGAATTTTAAACGTAGGAGGGAGGTCCAGACGAAATGCCACAGGATTAATTATGGAACTGATCCTGTACGGTCCGATGAATCTGGGACCCAACCTCCAGGAGGAAACTTTAAGTTTTATATTCCTGGTAGACAACCAAACCAGATCGTTCACCTTCAGATCTAGACCAGAAACTCTCCCCCTATCAGCCATCCGTTTGTAATGGTTCCCCGTAACCTTCAGTCTTAACCGATCTGGAACTATCAGTCTCCCTGGAAGTCCCACAGGGGCGTCCCCCTGAGCCCCCAATACCTCCCCCTCAAGCTCAGAGCATACAGCTGACACTACAACTCCCTCCTGAGGAATAGGAACCGGATCATCCGTCTTCCCGGCCCCTGGGAAAGTACGAGATAAGGCATCAGGAAGCAACTTTATTGAGCAGTCATATGCGCGATGAGGAGGTAACTCTTTACACCCCTCCTCTGAGAACATCTCCCCAAAGTCCTCCAGAAAAGGAGACAAAGTCCTAGGCACAACCGCACCGATGACCGTGCTCATGCAGTTATTCCTGCAAAATTCACCCCACTGGCTTATCTTTCCGGATTGCCAATCAATCACTGGGTTATGTTTAGCCAACCAAGGAAGTCCCAACACAATAGGAGTAGGTAGACCCTCCAACACATAACAAGACAATTGCTCTTTATGTATTGCCTCTACTCGAAGATCTATGTTATGAACAGCTTGTACCAAGCTACCTTGACCGAGAGGTCTAGAATCAATAGAGACTATAGGGACCGGTTTGGCCAATACACTCAGTTGCATACCATGCACCTAGGCAAACCGAGCGTCCACCAGATTAGCCCCGGACCCACTATCAAGAAAAACAGAAATCCTCTCAGTTCTAGTACCAATCACCACCTCCGCAGGCACGAGAAACTGAGAGGGATTTGGGGACGAAATACACACTCCCAGGTTAACGCCTTTGCTCAAAGAGGCCCGGGATGGACACCCCCCAACAAAATGTCCCTCTCTCCCGCAAAAGAAACACCTTCTAGTCTTGCGGTGCACCGCCGATTCCCTCCTACAAAAAGATGTCCCTCCCAACTGCATGGGTTCCTCAGAACAGACCAGGGGAACCTCAGTATAAGGGACTTTAGTAGTAGGTGGAGTCATCACGGGAGGCGGAGTTACCTCGCGTCTTCCCTGAATTCGTCTATCAATGCGAATAGCGAGGGCCATAGCAGCCTCCAGTGATGGAGGAGAATCATACTGAGCCAACACATCTTTTAATTTGTCAGACAACCCTTAACAAAACTGGCTCCTAAGAGCTGGGTCATTCCACTGAGTATCTGTTGCCCATCTACGGAACTCAGAAGAATATTCCTCCGCTGGACGATTTCCTTGCCGTGTTTTACGTAACTTTGTTTCAGCAAGGGAAACTCGATCCGGATCATCATATACCAGACCCAGGGCAGTAAAAAATCGATCCACTGACTGGAGATCTGGGGAGCCTGGAGGAATAGAGAACGCCCAAGATTGAGGGTCCCCTTGTAAGAGCGAGATAACAATTCCCACCCTCTGCTCTTCACTCCCAGATGACCGAGGCCGCAGCCGAAAGTACAATTTACATGCCTCCCGGAAAGTAAAAAATTTGTCCCGCCCACCAGTGAACCTGTCCGGGAGAGCAACCTTAGGTTCAGATCTGGTTTGCTCCGGGGGGGACAAAACCTTGGACTTAATGTCTGCAAACTCCATGGACAACCCCTGCAACTGCCGGGCCAGCTGGGCTACTGGATCCATGACAGCTGGGGAGAATCTTTAGTATGGGCCGGTGAAAATGTCACGCTGTATAGCAGTATATATATATATATGTGATGACAGTAATCTATATCAAAAGGGCAACATACTATATAACATGCGCATAGATATATGATAACATAGAATTACCTGACAGAAAGTCCAGTGGGTCAATACGGAATCCGTTATACGCTGACTCCGGCTAGAGGGTGACCGGGGTCTATGCTGACCCTAAACTGGGGTCCTAACTAATCCCTCTACCTGGAGGTACTGTTAAAGGTACAGAGGTCCAGGCCACCAGCGTAAACCCTGTCTCCTATCAATCCCTGCCAACTGTAATCTAGTCCTAAGAAGGACCCTGATTACCACCAAAGGGAATGAACAGGTAACGGTTTAATGAACAGAAAGACATACAAGAAAGACAAGAAATAAAGTAAATAAAGTCTTACATACAACACTCACACACAGTAGGAACACCTAAGGTCTCAGAGATAAACTATAAGCTATAAGAGTAAAAACAACTAAGGAGCTCTTAGCTTAAGTATTCTCAGAACCGATCCAGTCTGCTAGACTACATGAATGCTTTCACCGGCATCTAACAAGCAGACTGGCAGGTATATGAAGGAATCTAATTAGAACATAATCAAAAGCAGCCGGGCGAGGCTGGACCTAGTCTTAGCAAAGAGCTAGGTAAAATTAACTCCCTCATTACCAAACACAAAGAAACAGCAACTCAGCTGTGAGAAGTCAGAGTGTGTAATCGCGACGATCCTCGTGGCGATACACCCATGACAGCTACTGACAATATACTAGCTGTATGGGGGCCAAACATTAAGGTTCAATTGTCCCAATACAGTATGCATCGGCCCAAGTAAAAGGGCCTTTACAAAAGTGCCAGTTGACTAGTTGTATTACTTATCAATAGATTTTATGAAGAAATCTGCCTGTGTTAACGGATCCTTAGGGACTTAGGTCTTATAGTAATTTATTTATATCTGTGCCAGGTCAGATCACAAGTGATTAACTCAGACGTAATGATTACACTGGCATAGAACCACACTATGATTGTAAATCTTTTTTTTCTTTTTCCACTTTATCATCCACAATTTGTCAGATGTAGAAGATAAAGCACAATAAGCCATATTGGTGTTCATCCAAAATTGCCACCTGGGACCATCCTGAAGCCAAGCGCAGCTCACCCAGTGATTGTGACTATTAAAAGACAGTCGTGTAGGCTGACTCAGGTTAATCAGAGCATTCTGAGAATAACTTGGAAGGCTAAGCCAAGCCATTTAAACTCACTAGCAGTCATTCTGGCAAATGTCAGCCTTGTCAGGCTGGCAGGTTGTCAACCCTGCATGATATACCTGAAAGCCACCAAATGCATCTTATTTCAAATGCAATGATCACTGTCTGAGTGTACCAGACAAAAAACTGTCAATATATGAGCGTTGTATTGCCTTTTTTTTTACTTTTTTACCTCTGCCAGGTACATTACTACCTATGAGATTTTTATCTTTAAATGCTTTTGTGCTTTTCATGTCAAAGCATGGACAATAATGTTGTGGCTAAGGTTGGTACCTCTATGGATCTTATGATATGCCATCACTTTATTGCATGAAAATACTACTTTATGTTTTAGCACAGGAGCCCCCAACCTGTAGTCGGGAGCCACCCGTGGCTCACGGCCCCACGAATTGTGGCTCGCGGCTGTCTGCCAGCTTGGTGCATTAGCTACAGATCTAGCAAAATGGTATCCATCATGTACATAGTGTATAGTCTAGTGTGCACTTAAGATGGTTATATAATATAGCCTTGGGCTGCTCTTTTATCTCAATCTACAAATCCACATGTCCGTTTCTCGGTTTAACTTTCATGCTATTTGGGCTGGTTTCTGGTCCGATATAATCCCATTAACAGACCAGACTTATATCTAACAAGGAACTGGTCACAGTCCTACCAGACTGGCAGCACTCTGTTTCACTGGTGCAGGTGAAAGGGTCCCTCACAAGTGGAGGCAGCCGTGGGGTTCTGTGTGATCTCTTTGGTGCCATCCTTCACGTGTGGTGGCATTGAGAGAATAGTGTTTGTTAGTGTAAGCCCTAAGACTACCAGCATTAGCTTTTGCCACTGGGATCTTAAGATCAGCTTAGCACTAGATAGTCCAAGTGCAAATACTGTAAGGTGTGTGGGTGGATCAGGTTGCAGCTCTGTGTCAGTGACCAAAGATTGCAGGGAAGGCCAGTGGCACTGGGGCAGAGCTAGGGAGATGATCAATGCTATGGTCGATGGGGAGTAGGTGGAAGACTATGTTGCTCAAGCAGAGGGGGAGACATGCCCAGTCTCTTCAAGGAACCAGTTGCCGGCGGTAAGTCTTGCAGTGGGCCGCTCACCACCTGCCTCTTCCACCATTCAGGCAGGCTTGGATGTGTGTCGACCCGCCACCACAATTGTGGATTACCAGGGCAATGGGGTACTCAGAGCCGAGCCCATGGAAGTCTATGGGGTTTGTCACAGGTAGCGGTGGCTCGGTCTGTGGCCCTGGCGGTCAGGCGTATGTTGGGGGAATATTTACAGGGGATAGATATATTTACAGTTCGTGACGCCACCTGTAGTCTTCTGGTAATTTGTACCAGCGCTGCTGTAGAGCTCTGAGGGGATGGTGAGGCAGCTAGATGTCGGGTCCCCTACAGGTGGGACTCTTCCCTCAGGTCGATGGTTATGATGGGGCAGTGCAGGGACGCAGTCAAATAACACAGTCTCACACATCAGCGTCTTTCCATACCTTTTTACTTGCAAGATGGTTAGGCAGGTCCCAGGGAGGCTGATCCAATGGAGAATGTGTTTTGAGTTAGCAGCTGGACAAGTTAGGGGCCTCCTTTACTTTCACAAAGATGAGTCCAACCAGCATGAAGCGTAGTTCCCTCTATAAACTCCAGCTTCTCCAAGCTGTACTGCCCGGTCAGTTTTGTGGTCGGAGCCTTCCTGTGATGAAACTAGGTTCTTCTATGCTTGGCCTAGCTCAAAGTTCCTATTCCACCTGACCCCAGTTACGTACCGACACTCCAAGGGCTGCTTGCCGCGACCTAAGGTCCGGTAAGCCTCTGGTTTTCCTACCACTATGCGTGAAGCTATAGTGGTGCTTCGGTCCCCAGTGACCGGTGACAATGTGCAGGACTTCTCCAATCCTATTGCACTCAGAATTCCTACCACTGTGCCTTTCGCCTTGTCCGCGCTTGTAGCATAAGCATTTCTCACTTCAAAGGTTATAAAAGCCAATCTCTTTCTTAACTTCTTTCTTAAGCTTGTTGCCAGACTCTCAGTAATCTTCTAGGCAGGAGCACGTCTCTGAACCTTCACCGTCCTTGGGACAGGAGACTGAAGTAAATCTGCAACTCACTTCTCTCTTCTTAATAGAATGTCTCAGTCTGTCTATCAGTGGGGCACAGCTCTGACCAGGCTGAGGTGAACTGGCTCACCTTTACTGGCCTCCACTTTCTCTGAACTGCACGCAGATTGCACTCAGCTCTGCTGCTGTCTGACTGGACCTCTTCCTCCCTCCTCGTCCAGGCTAGACTGACTGACTCTGCTGTCCGAAGACAGGAAACAGACTACTCAACACTGACTAAAGAACACTCCCTGTGACTAGACTATATACCTGTGGGCGTGTCTAAGTGTGCTGAAATGAATGTTCATTGAGCATTAAACTGCTAACTCTCTACACATTCTCCAGGGTACTGCGTGTGCCTTCACACCAGGGCTACACATTCCCCCATGGTAAATGACAGCACTCCCGGGCTGTAAAATACAAAGAGACAGAAATTTTGTTGATGCATTAAACATTAACATTAACTCGTCCCATCCGGGAGGTAAGGATTTCTTGAACGTTGCAAACAAAACATTAAATGTAGAAAAGTACAAAATATTAAATATACATTTTCATATAATACACAGCAAAATTCTTGTGAAGGACCCGCACCAAACCTTCAACGTGGGTCCTGGGTGGGCTGCAGGACATCTAGATGCAGACCTCACTCAGTGCCACACCACACGGGTTTTAATATTCAGAGGTAGTTGTGGTGGTTTTATGTAAAACCAAGATAATGCACAAGGTGCAACTATATACAAAATCAGTTCTTGGGCTGGCTCAGTACTCAGCCTCGGAGTCCATTATAAGACACGATAAGAAAAAGACACCGATATAAATACATTTCTAATATGCATTAAATTTTCAACTTTTTACTTTGGTACCCAGCCGGGCATTCTACTCAATATAGAAAAACATAGAAATTATCTCTAGCAATAAAGTGCAAAATTGGCAAACATTCTCGAACTTTCTACAACATTACATATGGTAGACCCCTGTCTGGATCTTACCGGTTTTTCTTTTACTGTTTAATTATTTCAACTACACTTTCCACCCCGGGGGCTGGAACAATGCGATGGTCCCTAGATCCCATGACTAACAAGTCGTGACCTGCTATTAGGGTCTGGGTCGCCACAGTTCTCGTACGAACCTCTAGGGGCGCAACGGGTACTTTCTCCTTGCGAGACACCGATTGCGTTTCAATTTGCGTTACAGTTAGCGATATCGATCGTGTCATAGATTGCGATGGAAACTGGGCCGCAAGTTGCGATGTAGAAGGATGACTAGATAATGAAGAGTATGTAGACGTTTCTTCCATTTGCGAGGAGCCTGCAGGGGGCGATGCTGGGGCACGGCCTGGTGCTGTTTGAGCTGGAGACGGGGACGCTGCGGTAGTGGTGACGTTACCTGCGTCGGGGACGGGTCACGGACGATTGTGACATTAAGGGCATACCATCCCTTCATACCCCAGTGTCGTGTATATGTGACAATGTCTCCATTAATTAGGTCCCTCCCGGGATGGCCTTGCGGTAGGTGGGATTCTACATCACGTCTGCTGACAAAGACCCCTGGGTAGAGGCCCGGTTCTCTGATGAAGCCCCAGCCCTTCCGGAGCTGGAACTCAGTCACACACCCCTGCCGCCGCGGTTCCCTCAGAGTACCTTTTTCTCGACGGACACTCTCCTTGTCCGCGATCAGCTCTGCATGCTGCCGCTGTCGGTTCCGCTGAGCTTCCCGCTCTTCCTCCTGCTGGCGTTGCTGCTTCTCCTCGCGACGCTGCCACTCACGCTCCCACTGGGCGGTGTAGGTGACGTCATCAAGACGCTCCATCTCGTCCCAGTCCACGTCTGGTAATGATGGACAGGACCCCTCCGGTGTCCCTATCAGGGATCGATCATCTGCTGCGGCCTCCTGGCCGGGCGGGCGTTCCGGAACTAGCGGTACCTCCTCAACCTCCTTCGCCTCCACCGCTTCACCGGTGGGATCAGGATCGGTACTTTCGGGGGCAGCCTCCGGTTGCTCCTTCGCCTTGGGCAGCAGAATTTTCGGTAACTCGAATCGTGGGGGGTCGTCAAGAGGGGAGGACACCGTGTTCCACAGTCGCCACTGCATCAGGTTACGTCGGCGTCTCTCAATCTCCTCAAATCCAGGTTGGTGCTGGACCATCTTTTTCAGTCGTGCATTCTCCTCTGTAACTTCCAGCAATGCTTGCTGCAGGTGCAGGACCACGGATGATTCCGGTTCTGGTGGCAGCTTGGCTGGGGCACGGGGCCTGCCTTCCTCCGCTTCCCTGCTCGGCTGCACACGTCCTGCTTCCATGATGTTCCAGAGCGTTTTTTCATCTTCCTTCAGAGACGTCCGGTCTCTTCCGTGGAGGCGGGGTTTGCGTCTCCTCCTCTTTGCAGGAAAGGTGAAGAGAAGGCGGACCTCCTTTGCTGTAGGGCAGGATCGCATATTGTAATAGCACTTTGAGAGGGCAGGCATTCTCTTCGCGCCACAGGGGGGTACACGCCCACGAAGGTACGCCCACCTTCTTCTCCAGCGCCTGAGGGCGCGAATATGGCGACAAAGATGGCGATTTTTGGCGCCAAAAGTGCAAACAGTCCTTTTTCACAAAAACAACTCCATAGGCACACAGGGCTCGCAGTTTTGCGAGTTTCGCATCCTGTTTGTGACGCCAAAGTTTTGTGTCGACCCGCCACCACAATTGTGGATTACCAGGGCAATGGGGTACTCAGAGCCGAGCCCATGGAAGTCTATGGGGTTTGTCACAGGTAGCGGTGGCTCGGTCTGTGGCCCTGGCGGTCAGGCGTATGTTGGGGGAATATTTACAGGGGATAGATATATTTACAGTTCGTGACGCCACCTGTAGTCTTCTGGTAATTTGTACCAGCGCTGCTGTAGAGCTCTGAGGGGATGGTGAGGCAGCTAGATGTCGGGTCCCCTACAGGTGGGACTCTTCCCTCAGGTCGATGGTTATGATGGGGCAGTGCAGGGACGCAGACAAATAACACAGTCTCACACATCAGCGTCTTTCCATACCTTTTTACTTGCAAGATGGTTAGGCAGGTCCCAGGGAGGCTGATCCAATGGAGAATGTGTTTTGAGTTAGCAGCTGGACAAGTTAGGGGCCTCCTTTACTTTCACAAAGATGAGTCCAACCAGCATGAAGCGTAGTTCCCTCTATAAACTCCAGCTTCTCCAAGCTGTACTGCCCGGTCAGTTTTGTGGTCGGAGCCTTCCTGTGATGAAACTAGGTTCTTCTATGCTTGGCCTAGCTCAAAGTTCCTATTCCACCTGACCCCAGTTACGTACCGACACTCCAAGGGCTGCTTGCCGCGACCTAAGGTCCGGTAAGCCTCTGGTTTTCCTACCACTATGCGTGAAGCTATAGTGGTGCTTCGGTCCCCAGTGACCGGTGACAATGTGCAGGACTTCTCCAATCCTATTGCACTCAGAATTCCTACCACTGTGCCTTTCGCCTTGTCCGCGCTTGTAGCATAAGCATTTCTCACTTCAAAGGTTATAAAAGCCAATCTCTTTCTTAACTTCTTTCTTAAGCTTGTTGCCAGACTCTCAGTAATCTTCTAGGCAGGAGCACGTCTCTGAACCTTCACCGTCCTTGGGACAGGAGACTGAAGTAAATCTGCAACTCACTTCTCTCTTCTTAATAGAATGTCTCAGTCTGTCTATCAGTGGGGCACAGCTCTGACCAGGCTGAGGTGAACTGGCTCACCTTTACTGGCCTCCACTTTCTCTGAACTGCACGCAGATTGCACTCAGCTCTGCTGCTGTCTGACTGGACCTCTTCCTCCCTCCTCGTCCAGGCTAGACTGACTGACTCTGCTGTCCGAAGACAGGAAACAGACTACTCAACACTGACTAAAGAACACTCCCTGTGACTAGACTATATACCTGTGGGCGTGTCTAAGTGTGTTGAAATGAATGTTCATTGAGCATTAAACTGCTAACTCTCTACACATTCTCCAGGGTACTGCGTGTGCCTTCACACCAGGGCTACACAGATGCACTCCTGCAAGCTTCCCTGGCCAGACTCAATGAATGAGACAAGGTTTCCTACAAGACCCTCTTAGCAGCAGCAGAATGCTGTGAGGCAGCGGAAGCAGCAGAATGTCACAAGGCAGCAACAGAATGAAACAAAGAAGCTGCAGGACATCAGCAGGAGTGTAAGCACCAGCAACAAATGCTTCAGCTGAATCTCAAGCTCCAGATTTAGACACCAGCCGCGAGTCCCCTGAAATCTGGGTCCCAAAGCTACAGGCGGAAGACTTACCCCTGCTGGACAAAGGAGGGGGAACTTGAACACTTTCTTGCTGGTATTTGAAAAGACTTGCCATCAATACGATCTGCCTGGGGACAGGATCAATGGTTTCGGTTCTTAACCCCTCCCCTCAGGGTAGAGTCCTGGAAATCTTTGGCTACCTGCTCAGCGAGACCAAGCAGACTCTGGTCTGGCAGTCCAATATATATCAAAAACTGACCAGCACATCCAAACATAGATCCAGTCTGAACAGGTGCTAAAACCTAGAGTCACCAACTCATATATATTTAAGAATAAAAGGTAGCACACTGTAGCGCTATAGCTTGCGGACACAAAAATCTGAAAAATGAATTGCATCACTGCCTTAGAAATATGAAAAATTGAGAAGTCTTAGTGCATAAAAAGGCTAATTTATGTGTACCTGGTAGCCACGTTAAGGCTCTTCTCGTATACCAGGTCCTAACTATGCCAATCCTCACTTAGAAAAGTCTGTCTGCATGGGAACATATGAATCCTCTCTCAAGACTAAAATCTACATCTCTGTGGAGGGGTAATGAACCTGCTATAATCAAAACGCCTGTGACCACCAGGTGGAGTGCTCAGGTAGAAGGTAAATGAATACATATCAAAAACTGACCGGCACATCCAAACATAGATCCAGTCTGAAGATCCAGGCCTTTTTATGCGCTAAGACTTCTCAATTTTTCATATTTCTAAGGCAGTGATGCAATTCATTTTTCATATTTTTGTGTCCGCAAGCTATAGCGCTGCAGTGTGCTACCTTTTATTCTTAAAAGTATATGAGTTGGTGACTCTAGGTTGTAGCACCTGTTCAGACTGGATCTATGTTTGGATGTGCTGGTCAGTTTTTGATATGTATTCATTTACCTTTTACCTGAGCACTCCACCTGGTGGTCACAGGCGTTTTAATTATAGCAGGTTCATTACCCCTCCACAGAGATGTAGATTTTAGTCTGGAGAGAGGATTCATATGTTCCCATGCAGACAGACTTTTCTAAGTAAGGATTGGCATAGTTAGGACCTGGTATATGAGAAGAGCCTTAACGTGGCTACCAGGTACACATAAATTGGCCTTTTTATGCACTAAGACTTCTCAATTTTTCATATTTCTAAGGCAGTGATGCAATTCATTTTTCATATTTTTGTGTCCGCAAGCTATAGCGCTACAGTGTGCTACCTTGGCAGTCCAATATGACCCCTGAGACATACCAGAAGAAGCTCCAGAGTTTGCATGTGGGGCCTGCTGAGAGCAGTCAACCAATGGACCACAGAATTGGAGCATACCACCGTCCAGCAGCTGAAGGAGCTCATCGCAACTGAGCAGTTTTTGTGGAGCTGTGTTATGATTTGGTAGCTGAGGAGAGTAGGCAAAAACGGCAATACACCAGAGAGGTTGGAATCTACTGGATTGCAGTACCCTGACTAACCACCACAACTAAAGGCAGCCGTGGAGCGTTCCTACGTTGGTCCTAGACGCCTCGTCACAGCCTGAGAGGTTAACTACACCTAAAGATAGAAAGAGGAAAGCTATCTGCCCCGGAGCAGATCCCCAAAGAACATAGGAAGCCCCCAAACATGTAATGGCGGTTAGACAAGAGGATATACAGACACAGACAGAAAATAGTATGAGCAAACGTTGGGGCCCAATCTTCCTTGACAGAAAAGGATAGGAAGGACACTTACTGCAATCCAAAAAAACCCTAAAAAATACCAACTCTACTAATTGCAAAAATACCTGAGATCACATGACCTCTACCACCTAAATTAGTTCTCTGGTGTAACAAAACTAAGCCGCAGCCACTGAAAAAACTGGAGAAGGCAAATGAACAAATAACAGTGGCTCAGATAAACTGAGAGGAGCACAAGCCCCCGGAGGGGACCTGGCTGACCTCCACAGAAGTGCAGGGAACAATGCAAAAAGCAAGCACAAAAAAAACCCCCCAGACAATATCTTATCTGAGAGCAGGAGAAGAGGCAAGACTCAGCAAGCTTCCAAGTGAACCAGGAACCACAGTTGAGACAAGAACAATTGATCACCGGCAACCATGATGGGAGGGAACCTCCCTTATATAAGACCAGTCTGTAACTCCTGATTGACAATCATCATTGAATGGTTCAGTACTGTTTGTAACCACCAGAGGGAGCTTCTGCTCAGAATTCATTTCTAACACATTCACAACAGAGCTGCACAGAGAACCTCCAGCAGTATCTCCTTGACTGGAAGCCAAAGGGGCCTCTGCAACAGTTACACTTGCCATCGAGTACTCCAACAACAGGATTCCAGAGGCCAAGAAACCTGCCAGCTGGAGAAGGAGTAAGACGAAAGTGGTGCCTGTTATCCCTGCCCCCAAGACCAAGGGGGCACCTGCCAATGCTTCCCACTCTATGTCGGTGAGGGAACTCGACTATGTAATCTCTGCAGACAGCTGGGACATTTCAAAGCCATGTGTCCCAGCTCCAGAAGGGCTCATTCCCATCCCAGAAACAGTCCACTTTTTTGTGTGTGCTAGGTCCCTTGACAATCTTCAGCCCGCCACTATAGGCCAGGCCATGGCCATGGAACTACGGGACACAAGAGATGACTCTTGTGTGGCCAGAGTTGTTGTCCCCACA
The DNA here is from genome assembly GCA_033576555.1 of Oophaga sylvatica. Classification (NCBI taxonomy): domain Eukaryota; kingdom Metazoa; phylum Chordata; class Amphibia; order Anura; family Dendrobatidae; genus Oophaga; species Oophaga sylvatica. The sequence goes on from JARQOD010000001.1 coordinate 56,185,371, forward strand.
AGATTTGGTACCTGGGAAAACCCTTGCCATCTCCAGGATTGGAGATGTCGAACCGGTGCTGCCCATTGCCAAGATGTATTTGGACTGGAGTGCCAGGAGGTGAGTGCGGTAGGTGGGGTAACCTCGAAAATTCCCAAAAGTGCTTTGCTTGTGACAGACTTGGTGCAGCTAGTGTCCCAGCATGTGGCTACTGAACCCCCAAGGCCTCATCCTCCAGACAACAACGGTTGTAATGGTCCAGAAGACTTCACCAGAGGCATGACTTAGGGACCAACAGTCCCTATATGTTCAAGGCAGAGTTGTTGCAGATTGCACATGAGATTTGAATAGCTGGATCTAGAGATCACTAAGACAAAGGTCAGACTAGCCCAGCATTTCTGCTGCCCAAGGGGGCGGTGTGGCTGCCTACTTATGTTCATGTGATAGCTTTCAAATGGTGGTAAGGTAATCCCTACTAGTAACTCTGCCCCTATTGACAAGCCTTTTAGAAGGGTAGCTGTGGATTTGGTTGGTCCAATGGCCACTCTCAGTAGCTCCAGAAAATGCTAAGTACTGACGGTAATAGACTGTCACCCTGCACCCGGAAGAGGTAGCCTTGTCGTCCATTCAGTCCAACAAGGTGGCCACCTCCTTACTGGAGATTTTGTCCTGAGTGGATTTTCCCCATTTAGTTCTTACCAACCGGTGCACCCAGTTCATGTCACAGCAGATGGCATCTCTCTATAAGCAGATACATGTGCAACATCTGGTGACTAGTTCGTAGCATCTACAGACCAACAGCCTGTGCGAATGGTTCACTGGCACCCTGAAGCAGATGCTTAAGATGTTGATCGACTCCCATGAGTGCGACTAGGAGCAGAACCTTCCACACCAGCTATTTGCCTACAGGAAGGTTCCACAGTCCTCAACAGGGTTCTCCCCTTTGGGCTCCTTTTCAGGCGATGTGTGGGTGGCCCCTGACTCTGGTGAAAGGGGATCTGAGAAAATACTTAGCCACCCCTGGAATGTCATTCAATGAGTTTGTTGTAGGCTTTCCATGATAAGATGCAGGCCTCGGCGCAGCTGATGTATGATAATATGATGCAAGCCCAGGCCAACCAGAAGCAATGGTACGACAATAATGCTTGTAAGAGGACCTACTAGGTGTGTAAAAAGGTGTAAGTACTGGTCCCCGTGCCCCAGGACAAACTTCAGGCAGCCTGGAAGGGCCCTTATCTTGTGTACCAGCAGCTCAATGCTGTAACATACCTGGTCATCTTGGATCATGCCAGGGCAAGGTTGAAGGCCTTCCATGTGAACATGATGAAGGCACATTATGAGCATGGAGGCCTGCATCCTCCCCATATTCAACCTGCAAAAAGAGAGAGAGGCAGAGACCCTCACTGATATGTTTGACCAGGCTAAGGCGAGGCTTGTTACCAGTTCTTGTTGAACCAATGGTCTCAGCTGTGCTGTCGGCAAACCTACACTCCTTCCAGGATTCATTCAGCAACAAGCAAAGAAGGACAGAGTCGACTGTCCATCACACCGAGGATCACCCCCCAATCCAACGTTGAGCATGTCGGGTCTCCCTGGAGATGCAGCAGCATGTGTGTCAGGAGATTGACAAGATGCTGAAGCTGAGGGTCATCCAACCATCCAACAGCACTTGGAGCTCGCCTGTAGCCCTCGTACCAAAGAAAGACCAGACATCCTGGTTCTAAGTGGACTAGAGGGGGCTCAACACAGTCAAGGTCACTTGTTATGAATGTGCTAGAGATGGTTTCTGAGCAGAGGCTCCCTCTGGTGGTTACAGACAGTACTGAGCCTTTCAGCGAGGAATGGCAATCTGGGATCGCTGACTGGTCTGATATAAGGGAGGTTCCCGCCCATGATGGTTGCTGGTGATCAATTGTTCTTGTCTCAATTGTGGTTCCTGGTTCATTTGGAAGTTTGTTGAGTCTTGCATGCATCTTCTGCTATCAGATAAGATATTTTCTGCTTTTATTTTTGTGCTTGCTTTTTGCATTGTTCCCTGCACTTCTGTGGAGGTCAGTCAGGTCCCCTCCGGGGGCTTGTGCTCCTTTCAGTTTTTCTGAAGCCACTGTTATTTGTTCATTTGCTTTTTCCTGTTTTTTCAGTGGCTGCGGCTTAGTTTTGTTACACCAGAGATCTGATTTTAGGTGGTAGAGATCGTGTGATCTCAGGTGTTTTTGCAATCAGAAGAGTTGGTATTTTTTAGGTTTTTTTTTGGATTGCAGTGAGTATCCTTTCCTGTACTTTTCTGTCTAGACAGATTGGGCCCCAGAGTTTGCTCATTCTATTTTCTGTCTGTGTCCGTGCTTCTTCTTGTCTAACCACCATTACATGTTTGGGGGCTTCCTATTTTCTTTGGGGATCTGCTCCGGGGCAGATAGCTTTCATCTTTCTGCCTTTAGGTGTAGTTATCTCTCAGGCTGTGACGAGGCGTCTAGGATCAATGTAGGAACGCTCCACGGCTACCTCTAGTTGTGTGGTTAGTTCAGGGTACTGCAATCCAATAGGTTCCAGCCTCTCTGGTGTATTGCCGTTTTTGCTTATTCTCCTCAGCTACACAACAGTCACTGATGCATAGCCAATGCTGCTCATTGATGATCTGCTTGCTCAGTTAGCCGGAGCCATGTACCTTGCCATCATGGATCTGAGCCAGGGATAATAGCAGATTCCCCTGACTCCCAAGGCGCGAAAATGCTCTGCCTTTATCACCAGTGCTTCCTTTTGGCATGAAGAATGCCCTTGTCACTTTTTCAGCGGATGTTCAAGGTACTTAAAGTGTACGTGGCTGCATACCTGGGGAACATTGCTATCCTCAGTGCCACCTGGGAGGATCACATAGAGCATTTGGGGTTCAGGCCGATCCGCCGGGCTGGCTTCAAAATTATAACAGAAAAATGCCAGCACGGTATGATTGAGGTCCACTACCTGGACACTGGGTAAGTGAGGAGGGCTCTAAAGCTGGAGCCTGGAAAGGCGGATGCCATCGCATCCTTGCCCACCCCCAGGACCAAACTACAGGTGATGTTCTTCCTAGGCACCACCGGGTACTATAGAAGGTTCTTCCCCCCACTATAGTAACCTGACGAAAACCCTGATGACACCAACATGAAGCTACCCTCCACAGTCAATTACACAAACAACTATAAGAAGGTCTTCCGGGTGCTGAAGATCACCTTTTCAAGCCTCCCGGTACTACAAGCAGCCAACTTTATATGGCTGTTTGCAGTACAGACTGACACCATTGACTTTGGCCTCAGTACTGTGCTCAGCCAGGTCAACACTATGGGCCAAGAATACCTTGTTTTGTACCTGAGCCAGCAGCTCCTGCAAAGGGAGGTGGTCTACTCCACGATGAAGAAGGAATGTCTGGCAATTGTGTGAGCCAAGCGGCATGCACAGCCATACTTGTACAGATGCCAATTCAGCATGGAAATTGACCACAACAACCCATCAGCTGTTTACACTCCAGATCCGGAATGAATGGGAGGTTGCTGTGCTGGAGCCTTGCGCTTCAGCAGTACCACTTCGCCTTTTGTCACACGAAGGGCCGTGACCATGGCAATGTGGATAGGTTATTCCGAAGAGGGGAGGTCAAGGAAGGGCATGCAGGGGGAACACGGGAAAGTGGTGCGCCCCAGCGCCCTCTAAAGGGGAGGTGTGAAGAATTTGGAGATATAATTTCATGTCAATCATTTGTGTTCTATCTGGCAATTGATTATAATAACCCCTTCAATATGCAGCTAGCTCAGCAGGGGGTTAAAGCCTCAAAGGCTGTGAGTGACAGATCTCAAACCATGAGCAGCTCAGAGAAGGACAAAGGCTTGCTTGCAATAGAGTCCTGCTGAAGCTTCAGACACCTTCTAGAACATTCCAGAAACATAATTCCTTAAGGAGTTATGGAGAAACTATACATCCTAGCCGTACATCATGCATATTTCCGAGATCCCCAGAACATGGTGAATGCCCATCTGGGTCTCAACCCATTCTAGCACCCAGGAGTTTGTAGATACATAGAACAGCTAGTAGAAACCAGAGAGCAAAGTTCTTGTCTGGCCTTAATGTGAAGCAAGAGCCCAACCAGATCTGATGGTGCCAAAACCACCTCCCTATGACCATCAATTAACCCCTTTCTGACATTAGACGTACTATCCCATCCATGGTACCTGGGCCCATATGACCATGGACGGGATAGTACGTCATACGCGATCAGCCACGCTCACGGGGGCAGCGCGGCCGATCGCGGCCGGGTGTCAGCTGATTCTCACAGCTGACACCAGGCAATAAGTGTCAGGAGCGGTCACAGACCGCTCCCGGCACTTTAATTCCTGGAACACTCCGGTGACATTCCGGTGGCATAGGGAAGGATCGCGCAGGGAGGGGGCTCCTTGCGTGCTTCCCTGAGACCTTCAGAGCAACGCAATGTGATCACGTTGTTCTGAGGGCCTCCTCCCTGCAGTCCCCCGAATCCAAGATGACCTCGAGGTCCTTCCGGGTCCTGCAGGGAGGTGGCTCGTCAGTGCCTGCTAAGAGCAGGCGCCAGCAAGCCTCCTGCACTGCCTGTCAGATCGCTGATTTGACACAGTGCTGTGCAAAATGTCAGATCAGCGATCTGACACTATATAGTGATGTCCCACACTGTGACAATATAAAAATGTAAAAAAAAAATTATACTGTGTAAAATATTTTTTTAAAATATCCTTAGTAAATAAAGCAAAAATATTTCTCCAATAAACACATTATTATTATGTAAATAAAAAAACAATAAAAGTACACATATTTAGTATCGCCGCTTCCATAACGACCCGCCCTATAAAACTGTCCCACTAGTTAACCCCTTTAGTGAACCTCTTAAAAAAAAGGCATAAAAACAATGTTTTATCATCAAACCGCCGAGCAAAAAGTGGAATAACACGCGATCAAAAAGACCGATATAAATAAACATGGTACCGCTGAAAACTTCATCTTGTCCCACAAAAACGAGCCGCCATACAGCGTCATCAGCAAAAAAATAAAAAGCTATAGCTCTCAGAATAAAGCGATGCAAAAATAATTATTTTTTATATAAAATAGTTTTTATTGTATAAAAGCGCAAAAACATAAAAAAAGATACAAATGAGGTATCGCTGTAATCGTACTGCCTCGATGAATAAAATTGCCTTATCAATTTTACCACACGTGGAATGGTATAAACGACCCCCCCAAAAGAAATTCATGAATTGCTGGTTTTTATTCATTCTGCCTCACAAAAATCGGAATAGAAAGCGATCAAAAATGTCATGTGCCAGAAAATGGTACCAATAAAACCATCAACCTTCAAAAAACAAGATCTTGCATGACTCTGTGTGCCAAACTATGGAAAAATTATAGCTCTCAAAATGTGGTGATGCAAAAACTATTTTTTGCAATATAAGGCGTCTTTTAGTGTGTGACAGCTGCCAAACATAAAAACCCGCTAGAAAAACCCACTATAAATACTAAATCAAACCCGCTTTATCACCCCCTTAGTTAGGGAAAAATAATAAAATAAAAAAACTGTTTATTTCCATTTTCCCATTAGGGTTAGGGTTGGAGTTAGAATTGGGGAATTTCCACTGTTTAGGCACATCAGGGGCTCTCCAAACATGACATGGCGTCCGATCTCAATTCCAACCAATTTTGGTTTCAAAAAGTCAATCGGCGCTCCTTCCCTTCTGAGCTCTGCCATGCGCCCAAAGAGTGGTTTTCCCCCACATATGGGGTATCAGCGTACTCAGGAGAAATTGCACAAAATTTTGTCTGTCAATTTTTTCCTTGTACCCTTGGGAAATTAAAAAAATTGTTTGTAAAAGATAATTTTTGTGACTAATAAGTTAAATGTTCATTTTTTCCTTTCACATTCCAAAAATTCCTCTGAAGCACCTGAAGGGTTAATAAACTTCTTGAATGTGGTTTTGAGTACCTTGAGGGGTGCAGTTTTTAGAATGATGTCACTTTTGGGTATTTTCTGCCATATAGACACTTCAAAGTGACTTCAAATGTGAGGTGGTCCCTAAAAAATGGTTTTGTAAATTTTGTTGTAAAAATGAGAAATCACAGGTCAACTTTATGGTTCCAAAATTGTGCTGATGTAAAGTAGACATGTGGTAAATGTTATTTATTAACTTTTTTGTTTGACATATTTCTCTGTCTTAAGGGCATAAAAATTCAAAATTTGAAAGTTGCAAAATTTTCGATATTTTCGCCATATTTCCATTTTTTTCATAAATAAACCCAAGTTATTTTGAAGAAATTTTACCACTATCATGAAGTACAATATGTCATGAGAAAACTTTCTCAGAATCGCCAAGATCTGTTGAAGCATTCCAGAGTTATAACCTCATAAAGGGACAGTGGTCAGAATTGTAAAAATTGGCTCGGTCATTAACATGCAAACAACCTTCAGGGGTAAAGGGGTTAAAGAATTATGACCCATCTTAGGTTTTGGAGTTTTTAGCTCCAGCGGCAAGGGGAGGGTATTTAGGTTCAGCCCAGGGGGCAGGAGGGGTGTGACCCAGAGGGATAAAGGCTAGTCTAAGGCCATGTGGTCTCTCTCTCTGGTATGCTTGCTAAGGGTAGCACACTGCAGCGCTATAGCTTGCAAACACGAAATATGAAAAATGAATTGCATCACTGCCTTAGAAATATGAAAAATTGAGGAGTCTTAGCGCATAAGATGGCCAAATTATGTGAGCCTGATAGCCACGTCAAGGATCTTCTCGTATATCAGGTCCTAACTAATGCCAATCCTCGCTTAGAAAAGTCTGTCTGCATGGGAACATATGAATCCTCTCTTAAGACTAAAATCTACATCTCTGTGGAGGGGTAATGAACCTGGTGTAATTAAAAAGCCTGTGACCAACAGGTGGAGTGCTCAGGTAGAAGGTAAATGAATACATATCAAAAAACTGACCGGCACATCCAAATATAGATCCAGTGTGAACAGGTGCTAAACCCAGAGTCACCAACTCATGCACATACAAGAAAAAAGGGTAGCACACTGCAGCGCTATAGCTTGCAAACACGAAATATGAAAAATGAATTGCATCACTGCCTTAGAAATATGAAAAATTGAGAAGTCTTAGCGCATAAGATGGCCAAATTATGTGAGCCTGATAGCCACGTCAAGGCTCTTCTCGTATATCAGGTCCTAACTAATGCCAATCCTCGCTTAGAAAAGTCTGTCTGCATGGGAACATATGAATCCTCTCTTAAGACTAAAATCTACATCTCTGTGGAGGGGTAATGAACCTGGTGTAATTAAAAAGCCTGTGACCAACAGGTTGAGTGCTCAGGTAGAAGGTAAATGAATACATATCAAAAAACTGCAAGTAATGTGCTGAGAAGGGACCTAGGAGACAGCTGGCAGCCCATACCCCCTGTTGCCCAGCACACAAACGGTCGAACATCAATCCGGTAATTGACATTTATTATGTTTTACATCTTTTGTCCTACCATTGTTGTATTTGCATATCTGACCATTGTATATGCATAACCATATAATGTATTGTCTAGTGTTGTCTTAAAGCGATTAAATAGATAATTTAACCTTGGGCTGCTCATTTATTTCGATCCACGAATCCACACGTCCGTTTCTTGGTTTAAATTTCCATGCTACTGGGGCTGGTTTCTGGCCTGATATAATCCCATTAACGGACCGGACTTATATCTAATGAGGAACTAGTGGCAGTCCTACTGGGTTGGCTGCGTTCTGTTTGACTGCTGGTAGTAAAAGGGACCTTTTAGCCTGTCAGGGTTGTGACCGAGTGTGTTGCCATGTCAGTGACTGAATAGACCACATCCTCTCACTCCCTGTGCCTTCCTGGGCCCATGTGGACATGGGAAAACTGTGTATAATTGTACCAAGATGACCTTACATGTCCCCATGGGGTGCGGAACAACACATTGGTGAAAGTGGGGAGACCGCATTATGTGATTTATCTGACATAATAGTGACGTCAAGCTGGGTAGACAGGTTCGGGTTTCTCACATGTGGAGGCAGTGGTGGGATTCTGCGTGATCTCCCTGGTGTCATCCTTAACAATAATTATCTAAGATGCTATATAAGTGGGAAAAATTTGCCTCAGATATCTGCAAATGCACATCAAGATGCATTATAATGTACATAAATTGTTTCCAAAAATATCACAGAGAGCTTAATGTTTTCACGATTGCGCGATGAAACAGGGCTCCCGCGCGTGCGCAGTGTTCTTTGCCCAACAATGGGCAAAGTAGGAAATCATTACTGCGCATAAGACAGTCTTCCTGACTTTCCTTGGCCCGGAAGACATCAGCGGCAAGCCGCAATGACTGGACGACTTCCGGGTCAAGTAAAGTGACAGAAATTACTTGCGCTTGCGCAGTAATGATTGTATGCTTGCCCACTGTTGGGAAAAGCACAATGCGCACGCGCGAGGGACTTTTTCACAGCGCAAGCGCGGCAAGTCAACGGACAGGGGAAAAAAAAGTACGGACGGCAAGAATGGAGGCGGGTGGGGAAGCGCATAACCGACGCCCATCGGACCGGACCGCCCTGATTGACAGCCAAAAATACGAACTTTACTACGGTATTTTGCTATCAAAACAGGGGTATCAGGATATAAGCTACATAACGGTAGCTTAGTCATATCTTTAGCTGATATGGCTAAAATGGGGTGACAGATTCCCTTTAACCTGTGTCTGGTCCCTCCCCCTCCCAGGGAGGTGTGAGACCAAAGAATATTGGAAAACACTAACCAGACAGACAGGGGCAAACAGACAGAGATAAAAAAAACTATAGTCTTGCAAATACATTCACAAAGCAACAGAGTGGGAAAAAGGGAGGAATAGAAGGCACAAACCAAATGGAAGAGGATAAGGATAAACACGCAAACCAACTCCAAGCAGAAATCGCCTGAAAAACTGTCTAACTGCCTACTCCAAACACTGAATTTCTCCTTCAACTCCAAAGCAGGAAGTGGAAAAACTAACACTGGCAACTACCAAGTGCCATTGGCAAGCATATATACCAGAGGGGAGTGGCCAACACAGAATAACTGAGACAATTTAGGATGGAAAGCTCCAGGAGATCAATTGAACTGATTAACTCTTGCAATGACAGAGCAAGGAAAACCTGAATTGTTTAATAGGATAGTGAAGCGGTTCTAATCAGTACAAGAGTTCATGTAACCAGATGCCACGATCTTCTGGCCCCTCTCTGTCATGGTATCCCTGTGTCAGGCTGTGTCTTGTCATGCACAAAACATAGCCTGATCATACCACTTCTCCTGGCCAGTGGATGAAGCAAAGGAGATGATACAGAGTATGCAGACAGTACAACATGAAAACAGCTGCTGCTTTCTGTAAGGTAATATATTTGCTGCTTTCTATGAGGTAAAACAGCTGCTGCTTTGTTTTAGGTCACACCTCCACCAATCTAATAGTGATGACGTCTTCCATATATAAGTAAAAGGCCACCCCTTTATTACGCAACTCACTGTAGAAATATCCCGCTGTCTACTGTCCTTTCCTTTTCCCATGTTGAGCACATATTTTTGGCCTGCTTCACTGTATGCAGTGGCTTCTGGGGCAACCAGATCTCTGCAGTCCCTGAGGTACTGTTACAGCACATATAATGATACTAAGACTCATCATAACATTGTGACATCATGTTGTGCACTATAATGGCATAGGACACAGGGTTGTCTGAGGTCTAGTCATCCAGAAGTTATGGCTCAGAAGTGAAGCAGGTGGAAGAAGATGCACATAATGGGCAAAGGAAAAAAGAAGAGGCGCAGAGAACCAGGCAGCAATCTGTGATGGCAGCAGGACACGTCATAGGCTCATAGCTTACTTTATTATTAATTTTTTTTTGGAGGGGACACTCCAGAACCTAATAAGGAACATTCAGTTTGCACTGAATAACTTTGATGCAAATCGAATTTGCCTGATACATTAATTTGACAAATTTGAATCTCTGCAGATTTATTTGTTATTTAACAGGTAAGATAATGATCAGCTACTGTATGACGGATCTGATAGTACAATTAGCCATGTTTGCTATGTCAGAATCACATATGAACTGGCTGCTCCACTGCGGAGTTCTGGCCTACATGTCCTATTACTTACTGTACAGAAGCCAACTTTCCTACACAGCTGAGAGGCATTAAAACTCATTTACCTTGAAAATCTGTTTGCCTTCACTGATAAAACACTGACTGCGGAAAGACAGTCGCTCAAGCAGCAATAAGTCATATATTATGCTTTAGGTCAAAAAGTTTTCTCTCTGCTTATATCTGGGTGTCTGTCACTGACATTATACTATTGTGATTTACTGCTTGAAGTGTTGTCTCCTCATGTCACTGTCACCGTGCGCGTTCAGCTGCTGATTTGTTATGGTAAGTCGACTTGTCACTTATACAAGCAGAAGCAGTAAAACATAACAAACCCTCTACCAATACTATTTCTGTGCAGATCAAAGGATGTGTACAGTCCAAGAATCCTCCGCATGGATGTCTTCTGCTCTCCAGTGTGTTAAATAACATGCACTGCAAGAAAAATCAAAGCCCCGGATTGTGTCTTTCAGGAGCTCCTATGAATGATTTCACAATGTGCTTTAAATTCCATTTTGTCATCTGCTACCAGCACATTAAATAATATATACTGTATGTCCTCCATCAATTTAGTACGCTTTTTCTAAGCATAGTTTTTTGACCTTTGTTCCACTTTCATTTCTTTCTTCTGTTTGCTCAAAGCGGTTGTACGAACTAGCTTTTTGGTGGAATACAGCTGCTCGTGCCCCCCACTGGTCTTCTGACCTCTCCTTCTGGAGGAAGTGTCATATTCTACTTTTACAGCCAATCAGGGGTCACTGCAGTGGTCACATTTGAACCGGAAGAAAGAGCCAATTGCTTTCCTGATTGGCGCTAGACGTCACCTGACTCCATCTGCCCACCAAAAATGGAAATCAGGAGACTGGAAGGGAACACTGCAGCTGGGAGTTCGATAGGTATGTATGCTTTTATTGGTTTAGGACCACCAAGGACCCATTTTTAAAATGCATAAATGGCACATACATAAAGTATGGTCAAAAGCTTTTTTATGTAAAACCATCTCAAAACAATAGGGGAGGTTCAATCCCCAGAAGAGACAGGTCTTCTTTACAAGAAGAGCTATAGTCTACCTCAGGAGCTGGTCACAGTGGGAACCGTCAATGGTGTAAAAAAAAGGTGAGATAGTTTTTATTATAAGAAAATAACACAAATGGTTATGTTAATGTGTAAAGCTCTTTTCTGAATGTCTGGTCCAGTAGACTGACAATTGGGATCAGGAGGGAAAACTTAGCTCAATTGGAGCAGACTGGATCATGCATTGTGGTTGTACAAATATCCCTTCCTTTTACCCTTTCCCATCCATTGGTTGAACTTGATGGACATTCATCTTTTTTTCCACCGTATTAACTATGAAACTAATGGACAAATCCTTTAAGCTGAAGAAAACTATAGCACAAAGTTTAAGGTGGCGTTTTTGGCCTTTCATTAGCGTGTACACTGGAAAAAGCATGCAAAGTACATTTTAAGTGTGTTTTTGGTACCGCCAAGGCTAAAAGAGCATGTCGTTGGCCTGCTTTGGGCTGATATAGGTCACTATGCTGCATAATAATAAAATATATGAATAGTTTTGGGTGCCTATGGATAGCTGATAATGCTATTTGGTACCTGTTAAAGACCTCCACCGAAGGAGCATGTTAGGAATTTATCCTGACTTATACAACAGGCTGACCTAACTTCTACAATATGCATGATCTGACAGAGTCTTACAGGACTTGTAGTGAAGCATAAGGTGCACGTATATTGTGTCAAATATGCAGACATTTATTACTAACTGTGATATTGGTGGAATTTATCGCACTCCTTTAGAAGTCGTTTGACAGGTGAGCAGAGTCATGTGCTTTAATTTGGGTCTGTCACTCTCGAACTGACATCATGGCCAACAAAGTGTTCTGAGGCTAATAAGAATCATAGATATGAAGTTTCATCCCTGTGTTGACCTATATTTTTCATATTATTTATATTAATGTTTTTAACAGAAACAGGCTGATCGCTATATTTCACATGGTGACCAAGTGAGAAAGCTGAAACTTAGAACATGTCGACCGTAAGGTCTGTGTGTCCATGATGCTTCTGACTTCACTAGCTTTGATGTGTTTTTCCTTTTCCTCCTCATTTATAGGTGGTAACTCTTAAGGGCTTTAGACTTGTAGTTTCTTGAAAATGTGACAGTCAGGGACCACTCTGTCAATTATAGTGTTGACGGTCTATAGGTCCCTCTGAGGTGCAGAGGTTCCTGGGCATACCTATGCATGTGGCTGGTGCATATTTGTGAACAATTCATAGATGTTCATGCTGTGATTTGGTGCAGTCTCCTGTGACCCATAGTAGGTCAGTTGATTTGGGAAAGAGGTATAGGCAATCTTGGGTTAGACCTGAGCTCCTCCTCGTGAGTTTGAGGTGTGGATCACAGTCCTCTTGACCCTAGCTGGAGACTAACAATAATTCTGTAATTGATCTGCTGATTAAGTGCAAGTGTGACTGTTAAGCAAAAAAACATACCATGAGGAAACAGCCTAACCAAGACCAGTCGGATGACATATGCACTAACAGGATGCAGCCGGCCTCCATTACATAGGTTAGGGAAGCACAGGTGCAAACTACTAATGAAAGCAGCCACTCACAAACCTACCAAAATATGGAGGGGGTGGCTGCCTAGTAGAAAAATGCACACTAACAGGGCTTGAGTAGGATGCCATTCACATAGATATGTGTGATGCATGGTGTCTAGTTCACAGCCAATTAATTACGCCCAAAATATTATAATAGGCAGCTGCCCAGCACGATAAACATGCCCCAGTATACCCAGCCATCAAAAAGAGGCCCAGCAGCATCTTGCAAAAAGTTGGCAAAAAGTGCAAAAAAGATGAAAAGATAATAATGCATATGATGACTACATTAAATGAGGTGTTGGTTGATATTTTGGCCAAAATTGGCTGAGAACCAGACACCATGCCTCACACATATCTATGTGAATGGAGACCAACTAAAGCCCTATTAGTGTGCATTTTTCTACTAGGCAGCCACCCCTCCATATTTTGGTAGGTTTGTGAGTGGCCCTTCTATGGGAGAAGAAATAGAGCTGCACCTAGAATCTGTGACAGTTCAGCCACCCGACAATTATGACACAGATATGGCATTTGCCACCTTTGTGAGTTGGGCACTAGACTGACAGCATAATGTGCAGCTCTTTAAGGAACATGACTTCTCTAATTCAGTTTAAAAAAGTCACGAGCTATGGAAATAGCAAAGATGAACTATACTTTAGTGTTAACATGTAGCCTCCATCAAGATGACAGCTGCTACACCTACAGGTGGTTTTTGAAAGTATATAAGGTAGCAAATCAAAACCTCAGGTCGTAGAATACACCATGGGCAGCATACGATCATTGTGAGAATATCATGTTGTGATACAAGTTAAAAAAAATCTGCTTCCAGACAAAAGAACAGAGAGATTGATAAAACAAACCTTGACCTTGGTGAGACACATTTTATGGATTATTTTATTGGCAATTTTAAATATTTGTAGAAAGATTACCGATTTAATACCAACAACACATTAATTGTTTTCTTCATTCTAGTTAAACGGTGTCATGCTTTCTCACTGGCTGCACAAGTCTAAGAAAACATACAGAATCAGGAAAGGAATGTGGTCTCAGGAACCAACCAAAACTGGTAAATGAGTGGACTTGTCATACGGCATGATAGATTTTTCTCAGAAGAATTTTTTTTTCATTGCAGGCTTGAATACAGAAGGTTGTACTTTAACCAGCACAAAGCTTTGAAATGCCTTTTTCAATGTAACATTGAAGAAACAAACCATAGACTCAGACGCCTACATAGAAATCATGGGGCACCATAGCAGAAGTTCTAATTGGGCACCACCAAAAAAATGTAAATATTTGTTGGGGTTACAGAAGAGCATATCTCACAACTTTGCAGCCTTAACAAAGTAATTTTACTCCTGCTGAAGTTCTAGATTCCTTTTTCATTAACCTCATAAAGTATGATGCCAACAAAAATAATGCCTCACAAATACAGTATGATACCCCCATGGTGAATTCCTCCACATTTGCCACTGCCCAGAATAATGACCCCACTGTACCCCACCTCAACTCCCAAGGCAAAGTATGGTTAATCCAACAGAGTCATTCCTCATCTCTGACCCCCACACAGCCCCCCATGCAGTACAATGGCCCCACAGTGTAAGGGGGTGAAGGAGTATCACTGCCTTGCCCTGCCCCCCCTTAAGTGTTCTTAATGTTTATATGTACTAATGATTGTGTGTCGTAAATATTTTGATGGTACAGCTACATGGGAACATGTATTACCACACAATACAATGATATTGCCACATCATCTATTGTGTTACTATTTTATTTATAATTATTGTATATGCGTTGTGTTCTTTTAGTACAATACTGTATATAATATATGTGATGTGTGCTAATGTTATGTACAGTTTAGGGAAAGTAAGGTGCTTTTTTGGGGGGACATTAGAGCAGGGCACTTTAAGGGAATCTGTCACATATTTTTTGTGATATCAGGTAAAGATATCACCCAATGGTGCGTCCCATAAGTATTCTAATAGTACCTTTCATAGCCCCTGACCCCCACCTTTGATGCAAAAATACCTTTTTAATCTGTCTTTCGATGTATGCAAATCACCGTTGTCTGGTCCGATGGGCGGGGCTTATTATCCTTTTCTCCTTTTGCACACATTATTATCGCTGTCCCCGATGGGGCTCACAATTTAAATTCCCTATCAGTATGTCTTTGGAATGTGGGAGGAAACCGGAGAACCTGGAGGAAACCCACACAAACACGGGGAGAACATACAAACTCCTTGCAGATGTTATCCTTGGTGGGATTTGAACCCAGGATCTCAGCGCTGGTGACAATCCAACAGCTGTCGGCTGTACATTATAGCTGACAACTTGCTGTATCAGCCACGATCAGTATAGGCACCGACCAAATCTGTTTGTCCCCTTAGATGCTGCTGTCAATAGTGACTACATCATATAAATGGTTAACAGAGTGTGGGGGCTTCTTCTTTAACTCACCCCACTGGCACTCTGAGATCATGATTGTGTGGCCCTGATGTTTGCCATCGCAGTTCATTTCCAAATAGCGGCCTTAGAGTTTGCCGGCTATAGCGACCTGTTCAGAAGTTAGCTACATTTACAAGTGCTTCTCACAAAATTAGAATATCATCAAAAAGTGAATTTATTTCATTTCTGACATGTACATAGATGGGTCTAAGTGTGTCAGTCTCTCCGGTAAGTGAGAAAACTGTCTCTACACGTACTGGAGCCACTGACGTGTGAAACTGGCCTAAAGCGCAGCGTCGTACAGTTCCAGGAAAGTGGATGGGAGTTATAGACATCTCATGACCAACTGGCCTGCGGTGTGTGTTTCAAGTCAGCAATATGTTAATTTCTCTTGCGGCTTTTTGTGCAGATTTTTCCATAGACTTGCATTAGATCTGGAAAATCCTCAGGTAAAAAAATCACACATGCATTTTTAGTGCGTTTCTGCGGCGGAAACACATAGAAACCACATGTAATCTGCTCTTGACTGTATCAAAACAGTTCTGTCAATGCCAAATAGCAGAAAGTATCAAAGACAAAGCAGCTTTGTTTGAAACATGACGAACCAAAGAGAGATAAAAAAAAGTAGCATAACAAAAATGTGCTAAAAACATCTGCAAAAAAAATGCACTCAAAAAACAGAATGAAAACAAAACAAAATCACGTAGCCTAATTTATTTAATAGGTGTAGAAATGGTGCAGGAATAGTCTGCAACATCAAAAAAGTCTGAATCACAATCTACTGTCTTTGCTTTTCTGTGTGCTGGGAGGACACTGTTTTCTTTTAGGGAGTTAACACTGAACAGTGCCCTTTTTAAGGTCGCCCACCTATAGGCTGAAGCAATGATTAATTTCCCCTGTGGCGGTGCTACAGGGAATTGAACACTTGTAGCTAGGTTTCCCCACAGATTGCAGATGATTGCTGCAGGTCTTTGCAGCAGGACTCTCTTTGATCATCTTATTGTCAGGGGATCTTTTTAACAAAATGGGAATTGTCCAATGTAGACAACTCTTAATATATATGATAGAACGAATGTGATCATTTGGAACTTACTGCACGCCATTTACAGAATATATTTATATTTGTTTTTTTATTATTTTATGTGCACAGAATGTATATTTTTACATTCGAATTTCTCTGCAGTAATGACGTTATATAATATTACAAAAGAAAAAAAATCTTCTATTTATCTTCAAGATGTCAGAACCTTTCATTATAAACCAAGTGAGTTTCTGGTGAATACATTCGCATCATGCCAATGCTACAATGCTACATTATCAATGTGTCCCTATAGAAGTCTGTGCGCTGGCTGCAAATTCACTCTTCAAAAACAGCTGTCCCGTGCTCATTTTTAATTTACACGCAGACAAACATTTGTTTCTCAGACAAACCCAATTTTGAGCAGGTAACAAAATATCTAGTGACAAAGAGAAAGAGAGAAGAATCATTAATGAAACATTTTCTCCATGGTGCTACGTTACCATTGTGCATAACTAACATGGAAAGAAGGTTTAGTGTGTTGTCTCTTGGTCATGGCTACCATACAAATGTAGAGGAAAGTGCGTTACACGTAGTCAGATATCCACCCACAAAACTGATCCCTCGGCTTAGAAAAATAATATCGCGGTCGGGTTTCTTCATGTCTTCTTTATTAACTGTATTATTATGACTTCCTGAAATTTTTGCAAAATATTTAGTTTCTTTTCTTACTGAAGAAGTTTTCCAAGATTTATTTTTTTACCAAATGCTTGTCCACTGTTAGTGCGTGTGCACACAACTGTATAAATCAGACGAGTGCTATCCGTGGTTTTGATGTGCAGCATGCACGATTTGCCTACGAAAATTGGATGATACTGGTCTATTCAACTCTATGGATCCGTGGAAAAAAATGGCATCCAAATGCAGTCCAATATTCATGGAATAACATAATGGACAAGGTGGAGAAACTTATGTTTTTCTCTCCACCTCAGAGAAAATTGGATCAAAGTCTGATTAACATAATTGGACTAATTTTCTCAGATGTGTAAAGAAAGCGGTCTTCTGCACTTGCCCTTAAAGTAATAAATAAATCCACACGTCCCCTTCCCCTATCTCCCATTCTCTGCAGGTCCAGAGCTGTCTTCTGTCAGCAGAAGACCTCTGAGTGAGTGTATAAAGTAAGGCCGCATCCACCAAACGGGCACTGCCCGGGAGTATGCATAAGGGTATGTTTCCACGGTCAGGAAGCGCTGCGTGTTTCATGAAATCCCGTCTTCACTATGCGTTAAAAGACACAGGTGGCAGACCCGCGTAAATGGACATGTGGTGCGTCTTTCCAGAATGCAGCAAGTCTGTTTACAATGCGGTGACACTCTGTCGCCGCACCGTAAATTTACCATAGACTATCATTAGATGCTGTAAGACTGCATCTAATGATTAGTCACATGCGTAATAACTGTGTAAACACAGCTTACTATGCATATGTACTAATTTAAATAAAGACTTACCTCCTCCCACCGCCTGAAGTCCCCGTCCACTGCAGTTCTCGCGATAACTTAACTTACCGCGAGAACTCCCATGTTACCGCGAGAACTGCCATGCACTAGGCTAGTTCTCACGGTCAGCTTACAGATGTGCCATTTCTGGGGCGGCTGTGTGCTGGTGTTTGTAGCCAGGGGGGCCAATATCCATGGCCTCTTCCTCGGCTATGAATATCAGCCAACTTCATTTTGTGGGGGGCTCCCCCTATTTTAATAGCCAGTAAAGGCTATGCAAACATCTGCAGGCTGATATTCATAGCCTGGGAAGATCCATGGGTATTAACCCCTTCCCAGGGTATAAACATCGGCCCCCAGTTGCTGGCTTTCCCTATCTGGTGCAGAAAATTGCCCGGGAGCCCACGCCATTTTTTTAAAAAAATTATTTATTGAAAAAAAGAGGAAAGGACATTGCATATTAGGCCGGGGTCAGACATGCGAGAAACTCGCACGAGTCTCGTACCTCAGTACCCAGCACTGCACTCTTGACCAGAGCGTTCAGCTGCATAGAAATACATGCAGCCGCACATTCCAGTCACGAGTGCCGTCTATCTAACCCATATCTATCTATCTATATAGACAAAAAATCCCACAGAACACCAGGATTGGCAAATTCACCACTGGTGCCCTGTGCTCTTCACAGATGAAAGCAGGTTCACACTGAGCACATGTGACAGACGTGACAGGGTCTGGAGACGCCATGGAGAGCGATCTGCTTCCTGCAACATCCTTCAGCATGACCGGTTTGCCAGTGGGTCAGTAATGGTGTGGGGTGGCATATCTTTGGAGGGCCGCACAGCCCTCCATGTTCTCACCAGAGGTAGCCTGACTGCCATTAGGTACCGAGATGAGATCCTCAGACCCTTGTGAGACCATATGCTGGTGGGGTTGGCCCTGGGTTCCTCCTAATGCAGGACAATGCCAGACCTCATGTGGCTGGAGTGTGTCAGCAGTTCCTGCATGATGAAGGCATTGAAGCTATGGACTGGCCAGCCCATTCCCCAGACCTGAAACCGATTGAGCACATCTGGGACATCATGTCTTGCTCCATCCACCAACGCCACGTTGCACCACAGACTGTCCAGGAGTTGGCGGATGCTTTAGTCCAGGTCTCAAAAACAATCATAAATATTCATAATAACAAAATAATCATAAAAAGAGGTCTTCAACCAATATTAAACCATTAAATTTTGAATGATGTGGTAGAGAAAGTCTGAATACTATTGTAGAAGGGACAGTTTAATGGTTATTTTAAATAAATAGAAAGGAGAGAGAAAAGGGAAAGAAAGAAAGAAAGAAGAAGAAAGAAAGAAAGAAAGAAAGAAAGAAAGAAGAAAGAAAGAAGAAAGAAAGAAAGAAGAAAGAAAGAAAGAAAGAAAGAAAGAAAAGAAAGAAAGAAAGAAAAAGAGAAAAGTATAGACAAATAAGGGAGAAATGAAAGAAATTAAAAAGAAAAATTTTGAGGAAATTTTTTTTAAAAAGATTTAAAAAAATAAAAAAATTTAAATTTTTAGTTTTTTTTAAGAAATGTTTTTTTTTGCTTTTTATTTTTATGGTATTCTGTATGGTAGTTCCTTATGCATAGTGTATATATAGATACAAGCAAATTAGTGCCTTAATGAGAACATGTCCTGGGAGGATTTATCCCTTTGGTATAGGGTGTTTTTTTCATTTATCTGGGTGAGGCTTTAGAGCTCCTCCAGTACTCCGCCCTGTTGGATCCTTTGGAAGTTGAATGTATAAAAAGAGAGTGTGGCTGATCTTTTCATATTATTTATTGCTTAAAGACCTGAAGAGGACTCAAGGGTGTAGGAGTCGAAACGCGTTGCCCTGTAATTTTTTATTACCTCAATAAAGTACATATTTATGTATAACATCAATGAGAATGTCTATACAGGATCGCCAGCTACATACTGGGATTTTCCTTGCTATCTATTGGAACTATTTAGGGAAATTGATTGGGAGCAATCCATTAAATTTTTTTTCCAGATTCCTGGTGAAAAAAAGCTTTAAAAAAATCACATTTTCTGGTGTTTTCATGTCATTCTCGCCCTAGCTCCAACAAAGTGGTGGGACAGAGGCGTGAGGACTGAGGCATGGCGACAACTGTTTGGAAAATTTATGATGAGTGGCGGCGTTCGCTATGCCACAAATCTTATTCCAGAAGAGGTATGAAAACCTTGAAACACATTGACGAAATGAACCACATTCATACCTCATCTTTGCATCAGACCCTATTGGTGATCCTGCGGCAGCCTTCTCATGCTTTCTATAGGAGTTGTGACTATCGCAAACCCTATCAGGTGAGCAGATTTGTTAACCCTTTATACTCTATTGTCAGCAGATAAGACCCTATTTCGTGCTTCTTCTCTCTCTCCAGTTTCTCTATTCTATTTAAAAATCTTACCCCAGCAGAGGCTGGAGTAAAGCCCCCGTCTCACACAGCAATCTCGTTAGCGAGATCGCTGCTGAGTCACTAGTTTTGTGACGCAGCAGCGATCTCCCCAGCGATATCGCTGTGTGTGACATTCAGCGACGATCAGCCCCCCTTCTGGTTATCGCTGATAGTCGCTGAATGTCCTGGACATTTTTTTGATCACTGGTCTCCCGCTGGCCAGCACGCATCGCTGCATGTGACAGGCGGGAGACCAGCGATCCGCTGGTAACCATGGTACACAGCGAGTTTCCAGGCGCGGGGCTGTGCCTGGAAACCCGCTGTGTACCTTGGATACCAGCGCCCTGATGCAAGGAGCTGGTAACCAAGGTACACAGCGGGTTTCCAGGCACCGCGCAGTGCCTGGAAACCCGACGTTTACCTTGGTTACCAGCTCCCTGCATAAGGGCGCTGGTATCCAAAGTACACTGCGGGTAACCAAGCGATGTTTACCCGCAGTGTCGTTATGCTGATCGCTGCCTGTTTGGCAGCTCAGCAGCGATCATGTAGCGACACACCAGCGATCCTGATCGTTGTTGGGATCGCTGGTGTATCGCTATGTAAGACCGGGCTTAAGATCTTTGCTGAGACACACATAGTGGTACATGCCACTACACGCCTCACCTGATTCACTGAGAGGCGTTAGCCTCTTAATTAATCTGGAGCAACTGCTCCAAAACACCCCCTTATCAAGACCGGCAAGATCTAAAAGATATTATTATTTATTATTATAGCACCATTTTTTCCATGGCACTTTACATGTGAGGTGGGGTATACATAATAAATACAAGTACAGTAATCTTAGACAATACAAGTTATGACTGGTACAGGAGGAGAGAGGACCCTGCCCGCAAAGGCTCACAGTCTACAAGGGATGGGTGAGGATACAGTAGGTGAGGGCAGAGCTGGTCGTGCAGTGGTTTGGTGGATCGGTGGTTACTGCAGGTTGTAGGCTTGTCGGAAGAGGTAGGTCTTCAGGTTATTTTTGAAGGTTTCCATGGTAGGCGAGAGTCTGATATGTTGTGATAGAGTGTTCCAGAGTAGGGGGGATGCGCGGGAGAAATCTTGTATGCGATTGTGGGAAGAGGAGATAAGAGGGGAGGAGAGGAGCAGATCTTGTGAGGATCGGAGGTTGCATGCATGTAAGTACCGGGAGACGAGGTCACAGATGTATGGAGGAGACAGGTTGTGGATAGCTTTGTATGTCATGATTAGGGTTTTGAACTGGAGTCTTTGTGTAATGGGGAGCCAGTGCAGGGATTGACAGAGGAGAGAGGCGGGGAATAGCGGGGGGACAGGTGGATTAGTCAGGCAGCAGAGTTTAGAGTGTTAGAGGGGAGGCCACAGAGCAGGAGGTTGCAGTAGTCGAGGAAGGAGATGATGAGGGCATGGACAAGGTAATTTCCTGATTCTTGGTTGAGGAATGTACGGATCCGTGAGATATTTTTGAGTTGAAGTCGGCAGGAGGTGGAGAGGGCTTGGATATGTGGTTTAAAAGAGAGATCAGTGTCAAGGATAACCCGAGGCAGCGGGCTTGTGGGACAGGAGAGAGTGGGTAGTCATTTACTTTAATGGATAGGTCCATTGGAGGGGTTGTGTGAGATGGGGAAAGATGATGAATTCTGTTTTGTCCATATTACGCTTTAGGAATTTAGCAGAGAAGAAATATGAAATAGCGGACAGACATTGAGGGATTCTGTTTAGTAGGGAGGTGATATCTGGTCCAGAGATGTAGATCTGTGTGTCATCAGCGTAGAGGTGATATTCAAAGCCATGAGATTCTATGAGCTGTCCGAGGCAGAAGGTGTAAATGGAGAAGAGTAAGGGCCCTAGGACTGAACCTTGCTAACTCCGACAGATCGGGGGCGTGGTGAGGAGGTGGTGTGCAAGTGGGAGACGCTGAATGTCCGGTTTGTTAGGTATGATGCGATCCAAGATAGGGCCATGTCTGTGATACCAAGAGATGAGAGGGTCTGTAGTAATAGGGAATGGTCCACTGTTTCAAAGGTAGAGGAAAGGTCCAAGAGGAGGAGGACAGAGTAGTGTCGCTTTGCCTTGGCAGTTAATAGGTCATTGGTGACCTTAGTTAGGGCAGTTTCAGTGGAGTGGTGTGGCCAGAAGCCAGATTGTAAGTGGTCGAGGAGGGAGCAAGAAGAGAGGTGGGAGGACAGTTCAAGATGGATCTATTGTTTCAGTAGTTTTGAGGCATAGGGGAGAAGTGATATAGGGTGATATGTTATGTTTCGATAACTGAGGAGAAATAGCAAAAAATAGCAAAAGCGGTAATACACCAGAGAGGCTGGAACCTATTGGATTGCAGTAACCTGAACTAACCACACAACTAGAAGTAGCCGTGAAGCGTTCCTACAGTGATCCTAGACGCCTCGTCACAGCCTGAGAGATAACTACCCCTAAAGGCAGAAAGATGAAAGCTATCTGCCCGGAGCAGATCCCCAAAGAAAATAGGAAGCCCCCAAACATGTAATGGCGGTTAAACACGAAGAAAGCACGGACACAGACAGAAAATAGAATGAGCAAACACTGGGGCCCAATCTGTCTAGACAGAAAAGTACAGGAAAGAATTCTGACTGCAATCCAACAAAAACCCTAACAAAAATACCAACACTTCTGATTGCAAAAAAACCTGAGATCACACGATCTCATCCACCTAAATCAGATGTCTGGTGTAACAAAACGCTATTCAGCCAATAAAAAGTAACAAAGGAGCAAAGCAAAAGTGCAGACACAAACGGAGCACAATTGCAGCGCCAGACCCCCAAAAGGGGACAGGCTGATGTCCACTGCAAGCAGCAAACCAGCAGAGAAAATCAAACAGAGGAAAAAAAAACAGCAAACACTTATCTGAGGGAGAGCAGGAAACTAGCAGAGCTTCAAGCAAGACCAGAAGGAACAATTGATAACCGGCAAGACTGCTGGGAACTCAAGCGACTTATATCCTACCATTCAGCGCCAGCTGAAGGCATTCCGTAATCAGTTCATTACCCTCAGCAACCACCGGAGGGAGCCCCAGCTCAGAAGCCGCCTCCAGCATATTCACAACAGTACCCCCCCTTGTGGAGGGGTCACCGAACCCTCACCTGCGCAACCAGGCCGATCAGGATGGGCTCGATGATAGGCACGGATAAGTCTCCCAGCATGAATGTCCGAAGCAAACACCCAAGAATTGTCCTCCTGACCATAACCTCTTCCTGAAACGGCAGAGAAACATCAGGCTGCCATAGAACAGGAGCAGAAATGAATCTCTGCCAATTCACCACATCGGAACCCTTTTTGGTCAAATCAGTCAATGGTTTAACAATACCAGAGAAATTACCATTAAATTTACGATAAAAATTGGCAAAATCCAAAAATCTCTGAAGAGCCTTCAATGAAGTAGGTTGAACCCAATCACAGATGGCCTGAACCTTGACCGGGTCCATTTCAATAACAGACGGAGACAAAAATGAATCCCAGAAATGAGATCTTCTGTACGCCAAAAAGACACTTTGATCCCTTCACACACAGTGCATTCTCTCTCAAAATCTGGAACACAGTCTGAACATGTTTCACATGAGAGTCCCAGTCATTGGAAAAAATCAAGATATCATCCAAATAAACAATCAGAAATGTATCCACAAAATCCCTGAAAATATAATTCATGAAGGATTGGAAGACGGAAGGGGCATTAGTAAGCCCATAAGGCATCACTAGGTACTCAAAATGCCCCTCTGGGGTATTAAACGCCATCTTCCATTCATCCCCGTGCTTAATGCGAATAAGGTTATACACCCCCTGAGGTCAAGCTTGGTAAACCAACTAGCACTTTTCACGCTGGAAAATAGGTCAGAAATCAAAGGTAACGGATATTGATATTTAACAGTGATCTTATTCAGGAGGCGATAATCAATACACGGCCTCAATGAACCATCCTTTTTGGCCACAAAGAAAAAAACGGCGCCCAAGGGTGAAGAGGATAGTCTGATATGACCCTTCTCCAATGACTCCTTGATATAAGATCGCATAGCATCGTGTTCAGGCACAGATAAATTAAAAAGGCGACCTTTAGGAAATTTACCACCAGGCACTAACTCAATAGCGCAATCATAGCTCCTGTGAGGGGGCAAGGATGCAGATTTACTTTCACTAAACACATCAGAAAAATCAGTCAAAAAGTCAGGGACATCCTGAGACTAGGGAGAGGCAGAAAAACAGGAGTGTCAGTATTAACACATCGGCAGCCCCAACTGGTCACAGACACAGATTTCCCATCCAAAACAGGACTATGAGACTGTAACCAAGGGAAACCTAGTACAATAATGTCATGCAGATTATGCAGCACCAGAAATTTTCAACTCTCCTGATGATCTGGTTCAACCCTCATTATCACCTGAGTAGAAAACTGGGGTTTATTCTCCGCCAAAGGGGTAGAATCAATGCCCAGTAGGGGAATAGACTTCCGCAGGGGTATCATAGGAAACCCACAACGTTTGGCAAAGTCAAAATCCATCAGGTTAATAGCTGCTCCTGAATCAACAAAATCCTGAGCAAAAAATGTGGACAGGAAGCAAATCAGGGTAACAGTCAACAGAAATTTAGTCTGAACACTACCCAAGACAACTGAGCGTGCAAAACGTCTTCCCCACTTAGGGCAGACAGAAATAGCACGGGAAGCGTCACCACAGTAGAAACATAACCCATTGCGCTTACGAAACTCATGACGCTGAGCCCCAGATGTCACTCCATCACACTGCATGGGCTCAGGAGCTGGCTCACAAGGCAACACTATCTCACGCATACCTCTGCGCTCACGCAAACGTCTGTCAATTTGAATAGCCAAAGACATAGAATCATTGAGACCAGAGGGAACAGGGAATCCCACCAAAAACAAATCTGGCATGGGGATCCTAGGTTCCACAATCGGCAACCCAGCAAGATAGGTAGCAATACTCTGAACCTCAGTGGCAAGCTGATCCACACAGCCAGACAACTGTGCAAACTCCATTGAGAGAAGAAAAAAAAAATCCTCCTCAGCACCCAGAGAAAAGAGGGGAAAAAAAAGCAACAAACAGAGTTTCCTTATTACTATTTTCCCCTTCTGTGAGTACCATACATTTTTCAGTTTTTGGGCCGGTTATACTGTTATGTTTCGGTAACAGGAGAAATAGCAAAAAATAGCAAAAGCGGTAATACACCAGAGAGGCTGGAACCTATTGGATTGCAGTAACCTGAATTAACCACACAACTAGAAGTAGCCGTGGAGCGTTCCTACGGTGATCCTAGACGCCTCGTCACAGCCCGCGAGATAACTACCCCTAAAGGCAGAAAGATGAAAGCTATCTGCCCCTGGAGCAGATCCCCAAAGAAAATAGGAAGCCCCCAAACATGTAATGGCGGTTAGACAAGAAGAAAGCACGGACACAGACAGAAAATAGAATGAGCAAACGCTGGGGCCCAATCTGTCTAGACAGAAAAGTACAGGAAAGAATTCTGACTGCAATCCAACAAAAACCCTAACAAAAATACCAACTCTTCTGATTGCAAAAAAACCTGAGATCACACGAACTCATCCACCTAAATCAGATCTCTGGTGTAACAAAACGCTATTCAGCAAATAAAAGTAACAAAGGAGCAAAGCAAAAGTGCAGACACAAACGGAGCACAATTGCAGCACCAGACCCCCAAAAGGGGACAGGCTGCTGTCCACTGCAAGCAGCAAACCAGCAGAGAAAATCAAACAGAGGAAAAAAAAACAGCAAACACTTATCTGAGGGAGAGCAGTAAACTAGCAGAGCTTCAAGCAAGACCAGAAGGAACAATTGATAACTGGCAAGACTGCTGGGAATTCAAGCCACTTATATCCTACCACTCAGCGCCAGCTGAAGGCCATTCGGTAATCAGTTCATTACCCTCAGCAACCACCGGAGGGAGCCCCAGCTCAGAAGCCGCCTCCAGCATATTCACAACAGTACCCCCCCCTTGAGGAGGGGTCACCGAACCCTCACCTGCGCAACCAGGCCGATCAGGATGGGCTCGATGATAGGCACGGATAAGTCTCCCAGCATGAATGTCCGAAACAAACACCCAAGAATTGTCCTCCTGACCATAACCTCTTCCTGAAACGGCAGAGAAACATCAGGCTGCCGTAGAACAGGAGCAGAAATGAATCTCTGCCAATTCACCACATCGGAACCCTTTTTGGTCAAATCAGTCAATGGTTTAACAATACCAGAGAAATTACCATTAAATTTACGATAAAAATTGGCAAAACCCAAAAATCTCTGAAGAACCTTCAATAGTGTTGAGCGATACTTTCCGATATCCAAAAGTATCGGAATCGGAATGGTATCGCTGATACCATTAAAATATCGGCGATACCCGATACCGTTACCGGAAGTCCCATGTAAGTCTATGGGAACAAAATATCGTAACTAAAAAAAACCCATTCTTTCCTTGTAAACACTAAATATACACACATAGAATACATATATATATATATATATACATGTCATTGTGACATATATATATACATATATGTATAGTTTATACACTTCTACATAGTAAAATATCCTCTGATTCAATTGCCGGGTAAAGCCGGCTTCTGTGAAAAGACAGAAGCACCCGACATGAAATGACACTTGGTGTACATAGGGTTAACCATGTCTTTTCATGTCGTTTGCTATCTGATTTGCACAAACAATTACATCAGTCTATGTGTGCTAAATTTCACACCTGTAGGGGTTAATTAAAGGTGTAAATTCGTTGTAAAAAAAACGGACTTTTTTGCTACGAATTTACACCTTTAATTAACCCCTACAGGTGTGAAATTTTGTACACATAGACTGATGTAATTGTTTGTGCAAATCAGATAGCAAACGACATGAAAAGACATGGTTAACCCTATGTACACCAAGTGTCATTTCATGTCGGGTTCTGCATTTTCACAAAAGCCGTCAATTGAATTAGCGGCTATTATACTATGTAGAAGTGTATGAACTATAAATATAAATATATATATATATATATGTGTCACAAATTCAATGACATGTATATATATATGAGGTGTAAAATTGCTGAAAAAAAATGCGTGGGCTCCCGCCCTATTTTCGCAACCAGACAGACAAAGCCAGTGAGTGGGGGCAGATAATAATAGCCCAGAGAGGGACCATTATTTTTGGCCCCCCCCCCGGCTACTAACATCTGCCCCCAGACACCCAGAAAGGGCAAATCTCTAATTAGATTTGCCCTTTCTGGCACTTTGCCCGTCTATTCCCATTGCCCTGTAGCGGTGGCGAATGGGTTAATAAGGGGTTAAAATGACCTTGCAATTGAAAGGTCACTTTAAGCCAGGTTAATAATTGAGAGCTGTCAATTAGACAACTATCAATTATTAATCCTATTGCATGAAATAAAAATAAAACACACACACTTTAATTAAAAATCATTTTAATGAAATAAAGACACATGTTTTTGACCATCTTTTATTTTACTGCAAAAACCATTTCCTGTAATAAAAATAAAATAAAAAAGCAAAATTATTCTTACCTATCCCATGCACAGTCAGGTCCCACGGTGTAATCCTTCAGAAAGGGTTAATGTTTACTGCAGGGACCGCAGCTAATGCTGCAGCCTCACAGTAAACCCCCAAATGAATGAGTTCCTCTCCTGGCTGACAGGAGAGTAAAGGCTGGGTCTCACATAACGATACACCAGCGATCCCGACAACGATATGCACTTGTCAGGATCGCTGGTGTATCGCTACATGATCGCTGCTGAGCTGCCAAACAGGCAGCTCAGGCAGCGATCTGGGACAGCGACACTGCGAGTAACATCGCTTAAGGGCCCGTCTCACATAGCGATATCGCTACCGTGATCGCTGCTGAGTCACTAGTTTTGTGACGCAGCAGCGAGCTCACCAGCGATATCGCTGTGTGTGACATTCAGCGACGATCAGCCCCCCTGCCGGGTATCGCTGTTCGTCGCTGAAATGTCAGGACCTTTTTTTGATCGCTGGTTTCCCGCTGACAGGCACGCATCGCTGCGTGTGACAGGCGGGAGACCAGCGATCCGCTGGTAACCAAGGTACACAGCGGGTTTCCAGGCGCGGGGCTGTGCCTAGAAACCCGCTGTGCACCTTGGATACCAGCGCCCTGATTCAGGGGAGCTGGTATCCAAGGTACACAGCGGGTTTCCAGGCACCGCGCAGCGCTTGGAAACCCGCTGTGTACCTTGGATACCAGCTCCCTGCATCAGGGCGCTGGTATCCAAGGTACACAGCGGGTTTCTAGGCACAGCCCCGCGCCTGGAAACCCGCTGTGTACCTTGGTTACCAGCGGATCGCTGGTCTCCCGCCTGTCACACGCAGCGATGTGTGCCTGTCAGCGGGAAACCAGCGATCAAAAAAAGGTCCTGACATTTCAGCGACAATCAGCGATACCCGGCAGGGGGGCTGATTGTCGCTGAATGTCACACACAGCGATATCGCTGGTGAGCTCGCTGCTGCATCACAAAACTAGTGACTCAGCAGCGATCTCGGTTAGCGATATCGCTATGTGAGACGGGCCCTTAAGTGGAAAGCTTAATTGATTGCTTTCCACTTTCACTTCAGGTCAGCCAGGGACACAATCAGTGACGTCAGAGGGAACTGATTAACAAAAATAGGGGTTCCCTTCGAAAAAAAAATGGCGTGGGGTCCCCCCTATTTTTGTTAACCAGCCAGATGAAGCAGACCGCTGAGGCCTGGATTTTCAGCTGTTAAGGAGCCAAGATCCATGGACCTTGCCAGCCTGATAATACCAGGCCACAGCAGTCTGCATATCTTGGCTGATTAACAAAAATAGGGGATCCCCTCGAAAAAAATTGGCGTGGGGTCCCCCCTATTTTTGTTAACCAGCCAGATGAAGCAGACCGCTGAGGCCTGGATTTTCAGGCTGTTAAGGAGCCAAGATCCATGGACCTTGCCAGCCTGATAATACCAGGCCACAGCAGTCTGCATATCTTGGCTGATTAACAAAAATAGGGGATCCCCTCGAAAAAAATTGGCGTGGGGTCCCCCCTATTTTTGTTAACCAGCCAGATGAAGCAGACCGCTGAGGCCTGGATTTTCAGGCTGTTAAGGAGCCAAGATCCATGGACCTTGCCAGCCTGATAATACCAGGCCACAGCAGTCTGCATATCTTGGCTGATTAACAAAAATAGGGGATCCCCTCGAAAAAAATTGGCGTGGGGTCCCCCCTATTTTTGTTAACCAGCCAGATGAAGCAGACCGCTGAGGCCTGGTTTTTCAGGCTGGTAAGGATCCAATATCCATGGACCTTGCCAGCCTGATAATACCAGGCCACAGCAGTCTGCTTAGCTTGGCTGGTTAACAAAAATAGGGGATCCCCTCGAAAAAAAACGGCGTAGGGGTCCCCCTATTTTTGTTAACCAGCCAAGTAAAATGCAGACTGCTGCGGCCTGGTATTAAAAGAATGTCAAGGCCCATGGATTTTGGCCCTCAACAGCCTGATAATACCAGGCTACAGCAGCCCCACATTTGGCGCATCAAAAGATGTGCCAATTGTGGCACTTTACCCGGCTCTTCCCACTGCCCTGTAGCGGTGGCAAGTGGGGTAATAAGGTAATAAGTTGATTGCACGGTGACAATAAGCCCGGTTAATAATGGAGAGGTGTCAATAAGACACCGATCCATTATTAATCCCAAAGTTATTAAATGTATAAAAAAAAGACACAGCAAGAAAAAAGTCTTTTAATGAAATAAAAGAGACAACACAGTTTTCATTAATTTTATTACACTCTCATTCCTGCGACGCCATCGATCTCCTGTAAAAAAATAAAAAAAACAAACCAACAGTATACCACCTGTCCGACGCAGTCCATAACGACAGTCCCACGACGATCCAGCTCTGCAACATCGGAATGACAGGCAGAGCCTGTCATCCCGGCGCAGCACAGCTGATTACCTGCTTCCCCGGCGGTGACGTCATCGGACTGCTTTACGGCCGCGATTACCCAGCAGTCACTGCAGTTATCACGAGAAACTGCATGTGACCGCCGGGGAGAAGAGGATGGCGGCCATTAAGCAGTCCGGGATGTGACCGCCGGAGATCTTCTGCCAGGTAAGTGCCGCTGACTCCTGACAGACCCGACCGACGGACACTGACAGTGACAATCCCGATTCCGGTATCCGATATGACGAAAATATCGGTACTCGAAATCGGAATTCCGATACAGCCAATATCGGCCGATACCCGATATTTGCAGTATCGGAATGCTCAACACTAGCCTTCAATGAAGTAGGTTGAACCCAATCACA